>JAHDVF020000860.1:1200000-2400000 GCA_022606425.2 Lepidostoma basale | reverse complement strand
ATCTCTCTATGAGTGTACGCAACGTGTGGATGTGGTCAATGGTGCTATAGCCACTTCGGAAACCTGCTTGCTCCTTTGGTTGATAGAAGTCAAACTTGGGTGTTAACCTTTTTGTGATAATTTTTGTGAATAGTTTATATAATACACTCAGAAGACTAATGGGTCTATAGTTTCCAATGTTAGCTGCGTCTCCTTTTTTGAATAGAAGTATAACTTCAGCGTTGCGCCATTTTTCTGGTATTCTTTTCTCTTGTAGACAACGATTGAATAGAGCGCATAGTGCATCCTCTAATACGATTCCACCGTTTTTCAACATTTCGGCTGTAATCCTGTCTTCTCCGGGGCTTTTTTGGTTTTTAAGTTGATTAATGGCTGCTCTAAGTTCGTCTCTGTTTATTTCAGGTATTTTTTCTGAACCCATTTTTCTGATTGGTGTAGGTACCTCTTGAGTTTATTTGACTCGGTACAGGTACTGACTCACTATACAATGCGGAGTAAAATTCTTGTACAATATTCAGGATATCCTGTTTGTCATGGTGGATAATATTGTTTCTGTCCTTCATGCAATGGATTCTACCCCGTGCCTTTGCCAGTTTTGATCTTAAAACTTTAAGATTCATATTATCTTCGATAGAAACTCGTTGTCATCAATTATAATAACCATACCACGATTAAACACAAAGTTATTTTATTTTATTTTATATTTTTTAAATGTCTAGCCACAGTGTGAGTGCTTCATATAAAAATTTAATGAAAATTCAATGTCAAATTGTTACGAATTAGTTGGAGTCACGGGGTGAAAAATGAAGATTACTCGTAATTCACTCCCGATCTCGAACCAACTCCTCACAACGTGTTGAGGCCCGTGTGATTCGCTAATGTATCATCAGTATTCGATCTCTAAGATGCTCCGGGATGTATAGTGATATGAGATTGAAACCAATATTTACTATTTACAATTATATTTAAACACACAAACATACAATATAACAAAAGGAAAGAAACAAGGTTACTTATAAACTAAAGAGGACTTACTTGCTATTCGTTGGCCAACGACTTAAAACTACTCCGTCACTGAAATAACACTACTTGATCTCTGGCGAGGACCGACGCTGACGGAAGCCGGCGTGACGGCGCGGCTGGTTGGGCCAGCACCAGGACTGCCGGAGGCTGCACGGCACAGAAGCATCACGCGGATGATGGACCGCGGATGGCGCGGGTTCCATTCGCAGCGACAGCAGTGGCCAGCATCGGGCCTCCATGATGATAATCTGGCCCTTGGTTGCTGGCGCCATGCGGCACGTATATCACGATCTTTTCTTCCAATTATCTCCCCGAAGTCTGGTATAACACTTCGCGATATTTCGAGACTATCTCCCCGGCGCACGTTCGCCGAGGGAGATATGCCATGAAACATGGCTATATCAAAATCATAGAATACGAAATCACAATCCATTTTCAGTTAGAAATCATTTCTAAGTAATTCATAGACATGGACTTGGATCTTATGGAAGTTCAGCTCTAATGGCTATTCCTCTTATGTCTGTAGGAAACATTGATGGAATTGAGATTTGGTAGTGTTTTATGCGGGGGCTAGATGTATTGTATATATCTAGATGTGTGGCTCTTGGTTAAATTGAAAATGGCCCAAATGGTGGTTCAATGTTCCCCACCTGAAATCACCGGCCCACCCAAGGCCACTCATTGTCACCGTTCCTCGGTATCTATCCAAGACCTCGGCCCCTTTCGAAGGCCACCCCTGACTCCTCTACACTTTCTCCCTACTCGGGTAGTTAGATCCAAATATCGGACCCAACCCACTACATCCTCCAAGATACCCTCCTCTTACCATCCAACAAAATCCAAACTCAACATCCAAGAAAGCAGTTTCCAACATTGTGTCAAAATTTAAAAGCAATCAGTAAATATCAAAATTTCAAAGCAAGGAGTCGAGGTAGACCGAGGAAAACATTCCATGATGAAATTAATCAAATTTTAAAAGTGGGTCATGTTAGAAGTCGGAGGAATCGACCTGCACGTATGACTCATTGTATGAATGTGGAGGAAGCTAGAGAGGTGTGTCAGGATAGAGTAGTGTGGCGGTCCATTCTCTCTGCCTACCCCTGCGGAGAAATGGCGTTATGGTTTGTTGTTGTTGTTATTATCAAAGCAATCAGTTTTTACTAAAAGAAGAAGAAGAGTATTATGCCTATTACCTTCGCACAAGTGCAAGCAATAAGTTGGCAAAGTTTAAGGATACGGCCACACCGAAGTGCCAGAGTAGGAGTCAAAATGTACACTCAGCGAACCAACGTATGGCGCACTATGGGGCCAGCCACACTATACGCTCCGCGTCACAGGGCGTGATCACAAGCGAACTGTGTCTTGACTCCTACCCAGGCACTCTGGTGTGGCCATACCCTTATCGCATCAACCGGATCAACTGTATGGCAGCACATAAAATACGAACAAACAAACATAACTAACTAACCATCACGCCGTTTCCCCGGATTGCCACATTGTTCTATCCTGACATAACTCTCATGCCTCTTCTACATTCACACATCGTGACATGCATGCTCGTCGATTGTTCCTACTTCGAACATGGCCGCCTTTCAGTAATTGATTAATTTGGTTATGCCATGTCTTCCTTGGCTTTCCTCGACTTCTTTTTCCATTCACACTAGTTGTATATATCTTTTAAACCATTCTTCTCTTATCCATTTGTTCCATATGTTCAAACCATTTTATTGACCCTTTCTTGATTTTATTTATCATGCATTCATCCGCTTTACATTCCTTTCTTACTTTATCATTAGATAATCTATCATACATTGTTTGTCAGCACATCCTTCTTAGTGACCTCATTTCTACGGCATTTATCCTACTTTCATCCTTCTTCTGCCAACTCCAAGCTTCATTTCTATACATAAGCCATCTTTGCTTCAGTCAATATATTTCTATTTGCGGTAATGACTTTGAGTGCACCATTTAATTTGTTTCGAGCTCTAACCCTTCTTCTGATATCTTTCTCCATCCTCCCATCTCTTGTAAACATGTTTCCCAGATAAACGAATTCGGTAACTTGATCTAATTTCTCACCGTTCGCACTTATGTCACAATCCGTCATACATTCTTTCTATTCAAATACCATAACTATAGACTTTGACGCATTCATCACAAGGTCATACTTATTGCATACTTTGTACATTCTTGACACCAGGACGTGTAGATCGTCCATGCTGTCAGCGATTAAAACAGTATTCAGGAAGAAATTATTTGTAGATTCAACAGTACGTGTACTGGCATACCACCAGGCAGGTTACTGACTAAACTATTTGTGTTTTTCTTTTAAAATAATTTATTTACCGTGATTGATCGATGTAAGACTCCACACACAGTATTTAATATTAAAGAAAATGTAATTCTGTAGATTTTCATAGCTGGAATAAATGTGTTCCTGGGTCTTGGATCCTGAGTCTTCGGCTGAAGTTTCCGAGATGGTTGCAGTGGGCTATTCTGAATATGGAGATTGCAATAATTTTCGAAATGTCATTTGACGAGGATACCAAGAGACACAAATTCTTCCGTTTTATTACTTACAAAGAAAGTGACACACTGCCCTTTGTAGGCAATTTCTCTTTAAAACAATAAATTTTGTAGTTTTGAATATTTATATTTTATAGGAGTGATACTGTGGGTGGCCTGCGACATTCTTTCCCCTTTAATTAAATGTGTGTACTGGAACATTTCATAGTTACATACGAGGTCTGTTCAAAAAGTATACGACTTTTATTCATAAAAACAACATTTATTGAGATACAATTAAATGACACTAATCCCCTTCAAAGTAGTCCCCTTGAGCTGCTACACACTTCTCCCAACGGTTCTGCCACTGCCGGAAGAAACGCTGGAAAGACTCTTTTGGTATGGCGCGCGGGCCGTCCGTCGCAATGTTCATGATGTCTTCCCTGGTCTGAAATCTGGTCCCTTTCAAAGACATTTTCAGCTGGGGTAAAAGCCAGAAATCACAGGGAGCGATTGGGATCATTGATCAGTCTCCAGAATGCCCTGTGCGATCTCCACACGAAGTTGCTTCGGCTCAATTGTCAGCAACTCTGGCACAAATTTTGCTGAGACACTTCTGAGGGCCAAATCTCCAGTTAAAATGGAATGAATAAATCCAACACTAAACTTCACCAGCAAGTTCTCTGATCGTTATTCGACGATCCTGCAACACCAGGGTCCTTACTTGATCAATGACAACATCATTTTTGGATGTTGAGGGCCTACCGGATCGAGCTTCACTCTCCACTGATGAGCGGCCATCTTTGAAGCGGTTATACTACTCCTTTTTCTGTGTGGTGCCCATTGCTTCGTCCCCAGACACTTTTTTTGATTTTGCGGATAGTCTCCACTTGAGAATCCCCAAGCTTTAAACAAAATTTGATGCAGTAACGTTGTTAAATTTTTTGTCATTTTGTTAAAACTAAAATCCGACGATAATAGCGTACACATGCTCACTCTTCAACGGCGTGGCAGCGACCGAGTGGCGCTGTGGTCGTGAAAAAAATTGAGCATGCGCACTAGGTATACCTACTAACGGTCATCTAAGCTCCGTCCTCAAAGCGTAATTTGTTTTGCCAATAAAAATTATGGTCCGATACTTTTTGAACAGATCTCATCTAAGGTGTTATTAAATATTGTTTGCTTGTTATTTCGGAAAGGAATTTAGTTTGTCTTGGATTGGATTGTTCTTGAAATATTATTTTGGTAGGGTTATCGTGGAAATAACAATAATCTTGGATTCACATTATTTTATTGATAAAAAATACAGTGTTTCAAATAACATAGTAGGTATACTGCAATCATTGAGCAGCCGATACCCCATTTGAATCCAATAAATATCACTGTAAATTAACCAAAATGCTAAAAAAGATATTTATATTGTTAATTGAGAACAAAATTATAAGTCTAAAACTTTAATTATGTATTTGAATAAACAAAGGGATATTGGCATTCAAGGATGCAAAATATGTGTAAAATAATATTTACATAAGTAATAACAAAATATCATTTAGGTGCACTTAAAAAAATATGAATATACACTTGTAAATGAAAACCAATGCTTTCAAAACAAATCCCGAATTAGTATTTACACATTTAAGCTATTTAAACCATTCAATATTTGCAGGTACATATATAACAGCTCAAGATTTGGAATTTTTACAAGACAGTGATACAAACTAAATTAAATTCACTTTACTTCAACCAAGGGTATGATGGCCCCAGTAAATAAAACATGTGCGATTAATTATTTGGAGTGCTTTCTGAGAAACAAACAAATAAAATTTTGTATCTGGTGTTTCATTTCTATTTATGTTACTAAGTATAATTTTATAAAATAAGCCGCAACTACAAAGCTTAAGATTAGACTAAAAAAAAAATGGTATGACTTGTTTTACTGTATAACAAATATAAATATGTTATATGTATATAATATTATTATTATTAATACATTTTAAGGAACTACGTTAAATGAGAAAAAATAAATATGCATACATATGAATTTCTAGTCTTAACATTCACGAAAACATTATTTATACCTTAAAATGTACGCAGAAATCAATTACAGTTATAATAAACAAGTCTTGTATGTACATCACAATGATCAGGGCCATTGAATTGATATTATTGGGCTGAGTAATTACCTTATTGGCTCATGATGATCAGACAAAATATTTTCATTTAAAGTCCAATCTAGCTATAATTGATACAATTTTATTAGGATATTAACTTTGGGACACACATTATAAATATTTTGATTAAACCATTGATCATAGGTGAAAGCAAAATAAATTATAAATCAAAGCACCAATCCAACTTCTTTATCTATAAAAAAGATATTTATCATTGCGTTTATGTGTGGATTTTCACCACAGGCATGCAATACTTTAATGGGTAACTTAAACCCCGGTATTTTTTTCAATGTTATAGAAATAAAAAAACTATTTTGATCAATACATACATACCTCAACATTGAAACCTTTCAGCTATGGATTGAGGTTTGTAATTCAGATTTATTTTTGCCCAAATAGCTTTTGGTCTTGAGATGAACTTGTATGTTTAAAATGACAAATTTTCCAATTAATCATTAAAATATTGGGTAGTTTTGTCAAGATGGACTATATTTTTTTCAATTTGATAACACTGGAATTCCACTTTACTGAGTTTTTAATGAATTGATTCATAAATATTCCGAAGAACTTAATATTCATATTAGACAAATAACTCAATTATAATAAATTCACGACTAAGTAAACAAAATTTTGTGTGAGCATAAAAACTTTACAAATTAATCAATTGTAACATTTGATTCTAAAAATGATACATTTCAACTAGTGTCGATGAATACATTGAAACATATTTCAGTGCCAAATCAGTTTCACAGTAAATGTCACTTTAGTTAAGAAAGCAGTCTGTATTGAATACAAGTAGAACAAACTAGTCCATCTTGAGAGTTAAACTACAGGATAACCTAATTTGGAAAAGGTTGAATCAATTTATCATAAAAAAATATGTATAATTTGGAGTTGGCTATTTTTTTTTACAAATATTTCATGAGTACAGTATATAATATACCTCAATAAAAAAACGTTTTCATTTTAAATAAATTATTTACATTAATCTGGCTACCGTGAGAAACAAATATATAAGATTACTAAAAATATAAGAACTATTGGTAAAGTATGTATAAGATTGGGTCACTTTCGGTAATCATGTATTACAAAATGTACCAATTGGATAGTTGTGCCCACACTATAGTAAAATCTACTAAGAAAGTCCTTTACTTCTCTATCTACGTTTCACTTCTCTCATAATCACCACAACTAAGAGTACTCCCCCCGTGCGGTACTCAAATTGTATTAAATGGGGAAAACATTAACTAAACTTGTTGTACCAACTAAAAATCACAAATTTTTGTAAGTATACACATATCAGGTAATATTGGTAAAAAGTTTTTCTTTGCAATAATCTTGAAAAATTACTGTCAACTTTTCAGCCTTATACCTAACCATTCAATTAGGTAGTAGTTTATAAATACAGTTACATATACTCAAATAAAGTGAAAAGATGTCAAACAGCTCAGAATGAACCGTGATATCAAACAACTCTCACCCGGAATCAACCAGAGTTGGGTCCGGTGAGGGGCAAGGCATTAATTTCATTGTTAAGTCTAATTTGTTCATTTACAACCTTCCACGCATCATCTTTTTCTTTTTTAGACAGTGGACGTTTCTTTTGCTTGGCTATTTGAATTTTTTTGTAGGCCTCTAAGCACTCGGCGTCCACTTGGTCGAGCTGTTTTTTCAAATTGATTCTAACCATTTCTTGTTTACACAAGGAAATTAAGTTGCGTAAATTACGCGAGTTTTCTTTTCTGACGACAGCTAAATCCGCTTGACATTTCTTAATCTCTGCCAATATTTCATCATCGGCTGGGTTTGTCAGCGGCGGGAGGTCTTCCGGGTCCAGGATGCCCTGCTCAATTAGCTCTTTCCGCAAACACCGCTCCAGGCTGAGGGAGTTGCGGATGCCGTTACAACTTTTTGAAGAATTGTTCTGTTTAACCTTAGTATCGGGGACCTCGAAAGGAACCGGATTGTCATCCATTAAAGCTGACACAAGCCTCTGGGTGAGGGGACCGGTTATCATACCGTCCATAGACTTTTCTGCTTTCTTCCTCATAGATGTAGCTTCCGAGGAGACGCCGCTGCCCTTGTACTTGTAGGGGTTGGAGGCCAGCTGCTCTTCAGAGATGTGCTCGTCAGCCCAGACCTCGGAGTAGTGCTTGCCCAGTGGCGGAATGGGAGGTGGCGAGATGTTGCTGCTGGTAGCCAGCAATGATTCTAGGAACTTTATATCATCCAGCGTAATGGGGCCGCAGTATGGTTCTACGGAGGTCCAAAATTTGTAAGGTGTATTGTTCTTAGGCAAAGATGCAAATGACGGCATTTCTAGTTTGACCGTATTGTCTGAGACTAAGATGTTGTCATGAGAAAAGGAGCCTTGAGGTGTAACGGCATTAATAACCGGGGTGAAACTTTTGAATTTCGCAACCTTAGGTTGAGTAGCAGATGTTTTCACATATTCTTTTGGCTTTAAGGGTTTCTCATCAAGGTATTTTCTTTTACCGGGATACTGGAGTTGCTTTCCTGCCGCTTTTCCTTTCTTTTCTCTTTTGGATTCGTTGATATGGATGTTGTCAATTTCATTCTGGATCATTCTGGTGCGGAGAGCCGCGGTGCAGAGGAGGCTCTCCAGCTCGGCTTGCAGATAATCCAGCTCATCCATCCCTATCCCCTCTTCAGTGGAGCGTGTGCTCACTGCCGTATACCGTGGCAGCAGAGTCGGGTTTTCTTCTACTCTGATGTATGGAAGCACTAGACTTTCTCGAGCTTTGGGTTGGACTACCGCGGGTTGCAACTTGACAGGCTTGGTATAAGCCGAAAGTCCCGGGCTAGAGGGTTTACCTCCATCGTGACCTTTGCTGACAACTCTTCCTTTACTACTTTGACTTATTCGCTTTCCCATCATCTATAACAAAACCAAGAATTAAAAAAATGATTATCAATACTCTACTAAAAATATAAACGTAAAATAATACATTAAAATTCAAATCATTAAACAGTTACAAATTAAACAACACTGGTCAGATTCGAAATAATATAACGATGTAATGAGTTTCACAACTGAACTACATTAATCGGTTCAACTAAATCTTGCTTGCAATGTTTACAAAACATAGACGAAAATAATGATTCAAATGCGCTAAACTCGCGCAAACTCTTTGTCGTGTCCAGTGTCAGAACGTCATATTACACGTATATCTAAATAAAAACAATGATTTTGGAAATATTGATGTTATACGGTGAAAAATAGTTTACATAAAAATCAAAGGAATAAATTACCTTAAAAAACTGGTAAAAATACTTTTGAAAGTTACTATATGAAACAATAATTAACACGAAATGTTCCTGTTGACGTATTACCACTCTGCAGCCATTATTTTATGTATCATAGACAACAAAAACTTAAAATAAAAAAATAAAAAAACGGGACCATTTTTACATGGCTAGCTGAAAAATTGAAAACGGAAACTGTAGCTTTTAAAATTCTTTGTTTTAAGAAATTCATTTGTAAGTCTGTGCATGTATTTATCCTGAATTAAAAATCACGTGTATATAGGTAAATTCATTTGCAATTGGGTTGTTTTTTCATTACATTCAAATGGGTGAGAACTTAGTATGAGTACACACGATGTTAATCATGTGTACCAATAGCATATACATCCGCTGAGTCTGCTAGTTCGCATCTGCTGGTTCCGGTTCTAACTTCATTTGCGTTGTGAGGTCTGTTTACTGTGAAGTTATTTCGGAAAATAGTGATTTATGAGAAATTAGGCACAAGTCGAATTGCGAGTTTTGTATGACAGTAGATGTTGTGGATGCACAGTTTATTTATTTTTTCTGCAAGAAAGTTTTAACACACCAGAATCAGGACATAAAAATGTGTACGCGAATTATGTTTCTCGTATCGTTCTAAAAATGGCGTAAATTTCTTATCAATGTATCCGTAAAATGGGATCTTTGGTTTTTGATTGTCCTCTTTGCTGTGGTAAAACCTTCTCTTGTCGAAAAAGCTTAAAATTTCACCTGTTGAGTTTGACAGACAACCTCCATTGTCCAGAATGTTGTCAAAAGCTGGACAGCATTAGTTCACTGGCTAACCATCTCGAGAACAATTGCGATCTTTCCCAGCAGGTGATCCCATCAAGTATAGATCAACATTCTGATACTCTGGTCGATATTGAAGCGACTAAAATAATCTCGGAAAGTAAAAAAGCTAGATTTTCCAAATCTAAAATGAGTACAAATCCTTCCAAAGGCAAAGGAAGAAATCATAAGAGTCACCTTTCTTCAGAAATATATGGTATTTCATTTCGATTTAATGATGACAAATCCGAGAATTAAGGGTACACTATTATGAAGTTTCAGGGTGAACATTGAAGGGTTTAGTTAAACAGAGCATAGTGTTCAGTTTCATATTCCTGTAAGATAAATAGTAATTTATTTGATATCCATATCGACTATTGATATTGATATAATTTGGTAAATTTAATTGTAAGCAATATATTTTAGATGTAAACTTTCAAATCCATTTTTTTCTTCATAATATACAGCAATACTTTGCATAGTCTGGATAATTAGTTTAATCAGTATCATGAACCGTGGAACAGAACCAATCAAGGAATTAAATAGATCAAAAAATACATATATATAGTATCAAAAAATTATTGTCATTTTTCATCAAATGAAATGAGTTTAATAAACTTAAATGTCTTTTATCATTAAAATTATGCGATCAAGAATGCATTGAAACTTTTTTTTTTCTTTAAAAAGTAGTCAATCTTCATTCTTTTCTTTTTTTTTCCTCACACATTTCTTTACAGCAATGCATTGCATTGTTCTTCAAATTTAGTCTTCAAGGTTATATTATCAGGATAACTTCTAGAATATGTTCAAATGAGGTATTAGCCATTCTAATAAATCTTGATGGTTGTTCTGTTATTCACTAGGACACAGTGGCGGTACTCCCATAGAAGCCCAGAAGCCCGGCTTGCGTAAGAAATTTTGAAACAAAACCCCCAAATCCAAGTAATCATGCCCCCGCATAAACCATCAACCCACCAAATCACCTTCCAACAATGTTCCCATCAGACGTAAGAGAAATAGCCACAAGAGCTGAACCTCTGTAAGCTAGAAAAGGTTTTGATTCAAAATTTCTTATGCAAGCCGGGCTTCTATGGGAGTACCGCCACTGCTAGGACAGTCTTCATAGTGAATAGTGGTTAGTTCTTTCATTTATGTTAACAAGTGTTATTTATTATTCAGCTCATTATTTTTATTTTATTAAATGCATGCAATTACTTTGATGGAATTTCATTATTTGTATAAAAAATCAATATGATATAGTAACTTTTTAGGATTTATAACTGGAAAACTGTGAATCCAGACTGATCAAAGCAGGACTATGGGAGGTATTGCTGAACATTGTATTTCTAATGTAACATTTTGGTAATTCAGCATTAAATAAAATAAAAATACACCTAACTGGATTTGTTATAAATGTATCAATCACTTTTTCTTTCATTTTCAACACTTCTTATTCCGGGGTAAAATGAGAAAGAAATTCTTATTTTCAGCCAACAGCTATTTTACAAAATTATGATTTTTTCTGCTTTATTTGACTTCATTCTCAGTCATCAGATTAAATTCATTTAATGGCATTTTGTTGAAGATGAGAATTTCTTTGCCTTTCAATTAAATTTTTTGTAGCAACGGCAGACACATGTAATATTTCTATGACTTTAATATATAAAATTCAATTATTATCTTTGAAGAAATCAAATCAAAATTTGATTATAGATTTGAATTACAAAATCCTTAAAATGAGGTTTATTATATAAAGATTTTTTTTTAGAAGTTGGCAGGCAGCTCTCTGTAAAGGGCAGTATGAAAGGAAACGAGACCGATCTGATCCAAATGACTGTGTTAAAGCAGGAGGACTTTAATGAAGAGAATGTAGATCTACAAGTACAACTACTGGATGACAATGACGATGGGTCTGTGCTCATTCTTTCCAACATAGACCCAGAACAGATTTTGTGTGAAGAAAGCACAGATCAAACAGAAGAGGACAATGTAGCCATTGCTGATGCCTTTGGAGCTGATGAAGGTAGCAAAATAAGTTTTCACTTTTTTCCCATTTTTGGTTTGATATTTCTTGGTCAAACTAAAACTCCCTATTAAATATTAATGAAACAGTTTGTTTTCTTGTTGTATATATTACATTTGATAATTCCTTAGCAAGGGGAAAAAATGTCATACTCATAAAATATATTAAAACTTTTAGAAAACAGACATTTTCATTAATATTACATAGGTATAGATAGGTATCTTAAAATATTATTTCTCAACTGAGTTATTTAGCATTCTCATAATTAGGTATGCCGTACACGTGGAACAAAAGGATGCTTAAAATAGATGTCTTATGTTATCATCATCTTTGAGTTTCACCCAAAGCTACTCTACTACGTGAGAAATAGACAACTTCACTCTTCTAGTTATAGTATTCATGGCAAAGGTTTGGTAATGGTTTGACTTAGAAACCGAAAATGCAATTTTCGCAGAAAAGAAAATTTTGAATTACCGTTAGTATTGAGCCCACAATATATTCTATATTTAAATATATAATTTCAAGAAATTTGAATGGTTGTACAGTAAAACCACGATATAACAGACAAATTGGGAGTAGGGGGGTGTCCGTTAAAGCCGAAAGTCCGTTATATAAAAATAGGTTTTAAAAAAAAAAAAAAAAAGTTTTTTGAAAATATTTACACTGTATTTAGATATAAATAAACCATACAAAACATAAACATTCTATTTATTTTCTTCAGACACTCATTGTGAAGTGACATTGCTATTTGATATGGACGGGCTTGCTTTCGGTAATCCTGCTTTGAAAAAAAAATCAAGTTTTGTTTGCACTTTTAAAGTTAGCTGTTTTTTTATTATCAACTCTCTAAAAATTACAAAAATGGGTATAATATAGTTGAACTTGGTTATCCGACGAATAGTGAATAAATGTTATTAGATCGTCGAGATGTCAAGATCTTACCACTGATCATCACTTCCATCCTTGGCTTTATGTCTCAAATTCTAGTGCTAGGACGTATGATGTGATTATAATGGCTGCTAAAAATTGTTTACATGCGGCGATACTTGGATTAAGCATGTATATGATTAACAGGATGTTTTTATTTTTTTTTACATTTGCCGGATTTTTTAGCTGTTATATCCGAAGTTCGTTAAATAGAGGTCTGTTATATCTTGGTTTTACTGTACCTGGTTTTATTTTTGCTTAAGAAGAATGAAATTGTATTTAACTTGTCTTTAACATTATAAGATTATAAGACCACCAGCAAACTCAATTATGGGAAGAAAATATATTTTCTTAATTTAGTCACTAATACTTCTTGCTTGTTTTTACATGTCAATAAAAATAGCATTATTTATATAAATAACACTAGAAAAATAATAATGGGCATTTTGGTTTCATGGTAATATAGCTTTATGATATTTATGAATATTATTGTCATCTGCAGAGGGCGAGATTGCGGATCAAGTGAAGGTGGAGGTGGAGGGCGAAGGGCAGGCAGGAGAGGAGATCTACAGCTGCAATAGTTGCGGAATAAGCTTCACTTCTGTGGCTGATCACATACAGAACTTTCACAGTGACCAGGAAGTTGTTGTGGAGGTAATATTATTGCGCATTGAATAACCGCACATTTAAATATCCAAGTACATAATGAAAAATATAAAAAAGTATTAATAACTTTGTGTCCAAAACACTCTGTCGAACAAAGAAGGCCTCAGTTTGTGGTGTTTGCGTATATTACTTTTTTTTATGCGATTTTAATAATATTTATAAATACGTAGCAATTGATGTAATAAAAACTTGAATGGTTTGTAATAGGTTTTGTACTTCAATTGTTCTGTAATAATGAGACCGTAATTTGCAAGCGTGTAATGGGCTATATTACCATTTATGCTGGTAGTTAAGTGAAGTAAACATTGTAATAAATGGGGCTGATTGCAGATGGCCCAAGATGACAGCAGCCTGCTGGGGGACATGACGCTGCTGCAGGCCCTGCCCAGTGAGGATGGCGAGGAGACGGATGATGCTGATGAGGTCACACCTTCCGAGGGCAAACGGGTCATCTTGGAGAATGGAGAGATTGTGTCGGTGACTACAGCTGACGCAACAGGTAAATTCAACGTTCATTGTTTACTTGGTAACATGGGCCTTTCATCGGTTCATGTTTTTACATGTGGATACATTTTAGTATTTTCATACTCAGAGATGAAGCGACCTGTAATATAAATTATTGATGTGCAGAATCAAAATGGTCCGTACATTCAACAAAATGAGGATAATATTTTGCCATGATAAACTGAAATTGAAAATTAGTCCGAGAGTGTTAAAGATTCATGTTTGATCTGTTGCATGGTTAATAAATCTGCACTCTGGAAGTTCATACTATGAAATTATAAGTACATATTCAAAATGTGGCATACGGAAGTATGCTTTGCATACCATGGACAGTTTTGTTTAACAATTCAGGAGTGCTCATTGTTGAAATGCATTAAGATCTCTAAAATTTCTTATCTGCGTCACATCTATCCTATTCCTATCTGACGACAGATATGGGATCCTACAACTCATGATAATGGGCAAGATTTAAAGATGGCATGGACCTGGCCAAAGGGAAATGTCTTGGCTGCACAACATTAGAGGAATACAAGAGAGAGAGAGGCCTTTGCAGAAGTGAAGGCCAATATCAGGGAAACATGAGCATGAAAGGCACAGAAAGAAGAAGATATCTAAGATAATTGATCTATAATCTATGAATTGTTTTTATAAATTACATATTGATTCAGATATTATGTATGAATGATAATAATTTATGTGTTCTTACATTAACCTTTAAGTATGGAAGTGAAACACAGCTAGCAAAATGAAGATGAAAGTGGAATAAATGCCTTTGAAATGAAACCTTTTAACATTCCATTGGGGTGTTACATTATACTCTGATATAAGAAAAAATGCACAGTTGACTAAAGCATTTGGAATAACCTAACATTAGGATCATTCAAATGATATGGACACAGTGTTTGAAGAAAAAGTGGTGAACAAAGTATATGTGAACAATGTGTAATGAATGACAATCATCAATAAAGGTGGGTTGTATGAATTTTGACAAGTAAATCAGGATAGAAGAGTGTGGTAATCCGTTCTCTTGATATTGATGGTTGGTTAGTTATATTTGAAGCTATTGTTAATTACATTGTTTTAGGATTTGAATTATTGTTATCAAACTAGATGTGCGTGTTGTAGCAGAACGCTGGAGGACTCCCCAGATTCTGAACACTCTCCACGAAGAGCAATGCGTAGACCGGGATGGGCGACTGTACACCCGCAAGGTGGTGCAGATCGAAAGGTTCTGGGATCCAGAGGACATCAAAACAGAGGACGGAGAGGGTGAAGCTAAAGGTCACTATTTTACACCTGAATTTTAATCCAATAAGCTGTGCTTGTTGATCAAAGAAAAATATGATTTCTTCTTTTTCTTAATGATGCACACCACTGGTAATCAAAAATATTGGAATAACTTTTCAAAAAAACATTGTGTTTTTACAATACTTTTTTGGACTTTTCGCAAACATTTTATGACTACTCGTCTATTATAAATATACATTTTTTAATTCTACACTAAGGTTGTGTATATGATGTTAATGCATGTGTACGTTCCAATACATGTTCATGGAAAGTACAAATAAGTGATTCAAATGTGAATCCACAACACAAATGGCAAATATGTGTGAAAACAAATTTTTAGAATATTAACATTAAGTATAATTCTTCTTCTTCCGGTGCTATGTCAGGTCCCCCCAACATTGGCAATCACTGTTGCAAAGACATCTCTGCCTTGCACCACTTGGAACAGGTTCTGAACTCTGGTCATTCCTGACCATTCTCTTATATTTCGCAGACGGGACAACTGCCTTCTACCAACTCAGCCGAAGGAAGTGGTATTTTATGTCTGCATTACTGATTCTATCGGTCCATGGTATACGGGATATTCTGCGGTAAATCCACAACTCAAACGCCTCCAACTGGTTCATTATATCCACTTTCAGAGTCCAAGTTTCACAGCCATATAGTATTATAGAACAGACCATATATAACATTTAATCATTCTTTGTCGGAGTTTCAGGTTGAGATTATCGTTGCAATAGAAGGTTCTAATTTTATTAAATGCAGCTCGTGCTATTTCAATTATGCATTTTATTTCAATATCCGGGTCAAGTGCTTTAGTAATAATGCTGCCAAGGTATTTTAAGTATAATAACACTCATAAAATTAAAATAATCAGAAAATGTTAACAACAGTGTGCAAGCTAAAAAGAAAACTGTCATTAGATGGTGTCAGGATCACAATCTCAACATTTATTTTATTTCTAGAATCTGAGCAAATTGCAGAAGAGGGAGAGGAATTAATAAATGAGAATGAGATTGCCACTATTTCCCGGATATACTACTGCTCTCGGTGTTACACTCAGTATGCCAACATCCATGAATTTGAGTCACACATCTGTAAACCTACTCAGGGTAAGTATTGATGCCAATATCATATTTTTTCTTACTTACTCAAACATTAGATTCCATGATGTTTTTTATTTTGTCTATTCTTTATTTTTGTAAATAATTATTTTAAGTAGTTGAGGAAGGAGAGATTTCTTCTAGGTGACAAAGGTGAATCTGACAATATTAAATAAATAATCTTTTTTTTTATAGGCAAATACAAGTGTGAGCACTGCACTGTAAGCTACAACAACTCCAAGTCGCTCTGTGCACACATGAAAGTTCATAAAATTGTCAAAAAGAATGAAAAATGGACATCAGTTAAATCAAGCGGTAAAGTATATATTTATGTTCATTTTTTTAATACATATTTTGTTTTAATAACACCTTGTGATACAGGGCCTTTGTAGTGTGATAACTAAATTATTATTAACATGTCCTGTATTGTAAAATGAACCTTTGGAATTGGAAAGGTATTATTAAAAAATCTGAAATTCAGTTGGCTTTCAAGAAATTCAATATAAATTCTTGGTATCTATCTAGAGACTGATTTTTCATTGAAATCACAAATTGCTTCTTTCATTTTTTGGACAAAAGATATAGTTCTGTTGACAGTTAAAAAAAAACTGCCAATTACTTTGTCATGTCACCATGAGATTTCTCCGATGGTGTTTAATGTAACATCCCAAAAGAATAAATGAATTCTTGTCTGCATTTAATGTCGCAGCAAGGCTGAAATAAAGTGTGCCAAAGAATTCTCATGTAACCCGACACCTCAAGGAATTCTGTTGGCTTAAATGTCCAGAACTAATACAATACAAGCTCTGTCGGGTGGTCTTTAAGGTGTTGCACAGAACGGCACCAACTTATAATTGGAACTTTGCATCACTGAGAGCACTAATGCGAGGCGGTCCACATTGCGATCCGCAATGTCTTTTGCAATGGGCAGATTCTGCCGAAACGTTGTTCTCGCAAAATCTTTGGCAACCAAGCCTTCAGTCTGGAACAATCTTTACTGATCTCAAGTGCTATGAGAACCCGTCATCGAGACTATTTTGTAACATAGTTCATTTTCAACAGCGCCCTTGGGATGATTAATTCATAAGAATGGCACTTTATAAATTATTCAATTTGTTATTATTGTTAACTCTTACCACTCCGATGTCGAATGTGACTCGACAAAGTATTTCTTACACCATTTCCTATGTCGACCGAGACTTGAAATTATGCCACACGATTTTTAAAATTAAATGCAAACTAAATATAATTATATCACCCTCTACACCTTTTTAATATGGCTTTTAATGGAGACTCCTTGATGATTGAGGAGTGTAAAGGGTTAAGATTGGTTGAACTTAGGACATAACTCTAAGGAATTATATTTTTTATAGCACCTGCTCCACTTGGCCCATATCGGTGTGGCGTGTGTGATACAGTGTTCCCAACCAATAAGTCACTGTTGCTCCATGGCCGTATGCATGAGCCCGTACGGCAGCGGCCGGTGGAAGGGCCTGTCGAATATCCGGGCGCGGACGGCGCCGCGCCTTGCGACCGCTTCCACTGCAACCTCTGTGACAAGTGGATCCACGTGGGCTACCGGAAGGTGCATGAGGCCGTGCACAATGGCACCGTAGAGTTCAACTGTGACATCTGCAACAGGAAGTTCTTTACAAAGGAAAATCTTCAAATGCATATGAATGTACATTCTGTAGATAAGGTACATACTTTCTTCTTCTTCAGCCTGTTGTGGCTGTTCACTCCTGGATGTAGGCCTCCTATTGTATTTTCCACTCCCTTCTATCCTGATCGATCCGCATCCAGGGACTTCCCATACTCTTCCAGGTATCGTCACGTCAACGCAACTGTGGGCACTCAACTTCACGCTTTGCCATTCTCGGGCACCAGCACATCACCTTGTCCCGCCTAACGCCACTTAAGGGTTGCGGCCAACTTGATGATATTTCTGACTGTCCCACCCAACATGGCTCTCTCCATTGCTCTCTGTGTGACTCTCGGCTTGTTGACACTTTTTTGGGACATTGTGACTGTCTCAATACCATAGGTAAAAACACTGGCAGAACACAGAACACTCAAAACTATTTTCTCTTTAATTGATTTCTATATATCCTTTTAAAAGTGAGAATTCACAATGTTTACAACTTAACGTTCCCTAATTTGCCCTATATAATTGATGATTCCCAACAACTTACCTTCCAACAGGCGGGGTAGCAATAGCCTTCGGGCTACTCCCGAAAGTCAAGATTCAAGACGAGACAAGTCTTCACTAATATATTTAAAAATATGTTATTTTTTTGTTTCACCAACAGGTACCGAGTGTGAAATCTAATAAGTTGTTACCCTATGAATGTAATTACTGTAACAGACAATTTGCCCGGCCGCACGAGAAAGTCAAGCATGAGAGGATCCATACTGGTATAGAATACAATACATTCTTATTTATATCCTTGTTTTTTTTTTATACGATTGATTGACAATTCATATATGTATTTGTAATACATAAACAGTTGATCTTTACCTTTGCCTGAATGCTTTTATAAAATAACATATTTATAGATGTTTCAATGATATATTATTTTTGTAGGAGAGAAACCCCATGCATGTGATATTTGTGGAAAATCTTTCCGCGTATCTTACTGCCTTACTCTGCACATGCGCACGCACACGGGGGCCCGGCCATATGTCTGTGATCATTGCGGAAAAAGGTGTTTATTTTGAATTAAATGAAAATTATTTTATCTAATTATGTAGAAGAAATTTTAATTTGTGTTTTTAATATCTCATTTTATATTTCAGGTTCAAGGCGCACAGTGTATACAACCACCATGTCCTGACGCATTCTAATATCCGGGCTTATAAATGTCCCTTCTGTCCGAAAGCTTTCAAAACCTCTGTTCAGTTAGCCGGCCACAAGAATTCTCACACTAAACCTTTCTCATGTACAGAATGTAACAGGTAAATTAAAATAAAGTGGATTTAAAAAATACTTTTATTATTTATGTTTCAATTGTCATAAATATATGTATGTAGGTATATAATTTTATTTTAACTTACGTGGATTGAACCTGATAGTGGTCTAAGGGATAGAAAGCTTGGTTCCTGATCAAGAGGACTTGGGTTCAAACCTGGACACGACCAGATTCCTGCTTCATAATAATTAGCTATTTCTGTTCATATTGGAGATTGTATAAAAAAATTCTAATCCATAGTGTTAGTCTTTAGTCTTTAAAAAAAATATATATACTTCTGTAATCTTTCTATGATTGTACATTTCTAGGTTATGTGTAAATATGTTAATATGGCTAAAACAAATGAATCGTTTCAGACCTTTTGCATCATTGTACGCTGTCCGGGTGCACATGGAGACCCACAAACGACAGAACAATCTGAAGTACAACTGCCAGTTCTGTGGGGCGAGCTATGCGCGTTCCTTTGCGCTGCGCGACCATCTCAAGGCGCAGCACAACAGTATCGTGGTAGTGGACTTGATTACAAATCTGCCTCTCATGATGTAATACAATAAAATATAATGTAATATATTATTTCTTGCAGGAGGATCATTACGTGCTAGCCGAAGATAAAGCAGCTACACTTACTATTATTGAAAAGAATGAGGATGAAGTATTGGTAATATAATATTTTTTTTTTTTTACATATTTCCTGGACATAAAATGTTGTGGCGAGTATCCCATAAAATCTATGTAACCTGTATTTCCTCTTTCATCAACATCAACAATTATTTTTAACATCTTAACCTTTCCCTTACGTTGCTAAAATAAAAACGTGCATTCCTGTGTTGGGTAGTCAGTACCCAATAAAAAAAATTGCGATTTTAAATCGGAAAAACGAACATTCGTAGCTAATCCCCTTAATTAATTATAATTGAAGTCAAAAATTATAATAATTGAGATTTATTTGCTAAAAACATTAAAAAAAACATCTGGCAACGCTCACGGGCTGGGCATAGGTCCACTCTGGTTGCAAACCCGAGAGCTACTGCCGCCCACTGCTGGGCAGTGAGAACATTGAGCTCCTCGCGCTTCCACCGTGAAGTATGCAAGAGTGAGATGCGAATATAGTGTCGCGCACTCAGCGCTACGAATTTCGTTTCCGATTTCACAAAATATCTCAGATGTACCCGATAAATTTTGATTATTATTAACATTATTTTTTCAATCAATGCGTAAATATATTATGGAGGAATACCTGAAATCTTAACCTTGTATTTATTATATTTATAAAGATATTGATGGTTATTAGAAGCAACGTGTAGAAGATACCCATCACAGGGAAGGGAGGGATAAGAATTGTAGTTACATAATTACAGAAAACATCTTATTAAATAAAAATATCCGATATTCAGTGCAGTGTTTTTTTTCCAGCAATTAAAAACATTTTTTCAATAGGAAGTAAGCGATGACCAAATATTTTTTTTATCAAGTTATTTTAGTATATTTCTCTTTTATTTCAGATGGATAAAATTGATGCAAACGACAGTGATGATGAAATGAAAATGGATTAATGTTATGTGTTTTTTCTTAAACCGATCTCACAGTGCGATGACAAGTGTGTAAACCTATAAATGCTATGGAAATAATATGCTTCATAGCATTATTCATAAACGCAATACACCATTTTTTCTAGCTGCGTTGAAGATGGTACAAAAATTCTATTGTTATTTAATATTGACTATTAAAAGAAAAAATGTTTTCAAGAAGTTTTATAAACTTTTTAAACATTGCTAGGAAATTAAAAAATTTCTCTTACAAATATTATGCAACTTTTAGGTAACATATTTTTTCCTTAATATTAAAAATAATTATATGAAGTTTTACATCACTTTACACAATGATATCAATTTACTTTGATATAAATTTATTTTTTCTTTAAGTGAAAGCTAATATTTGGGCATTCTAATATTTATGTTCCACTGAATTTTATCTTCATAACTTTAATTAATTTCCTGAACATAAGATATATAAATTTAAAATTCACATTGCATAGGGAATTCATGTTAATTAAAAGAAATATATTTTCAAATTAATCTTTTTGAATATATTTTACACTTTTGTTTATTATTATTTAAAAAAATCTTAGATTGATTTAGTTTTAGCACATATTTATTTATTTATTTCTCCTGAATAAATTACACCACAAAAATAAAAAACTTCACGCTTGGGAAAGTTTTAGTTATTTTCCCGCCTATTCTACAATAATTTGAGTCATCACACCATAAATGGAAGGCATACTTCGTTCAATCTAATGATATAATAAGTATACTTAAAAATATGTCCTGATTTAGTTTATACAATTTCGATTGATTGGTTGGTGGGTGATACTTTTTGTCAACTTTTGGCCTTGGTGGTTTTAATTAATCACATGCTTATAGTACACACTTGTGATACAGTTATACATATAGTACATATGTTTTATGTAGAATTTTAAAATATCCTCCGTGATATTTAATAATTTAGAAGATGCTGGGTGCAGCTCCCATGCTATTGAAAATAAATGATTTGTTTTGAATAATGCAGTTTATTTTAGATTTTTCGTAGATCTGATGCAAATTAAATTATTTTTATAATAAATAAATAAAATTGTATATAATAGGTATATGGGTATTTTGTAAAAGCAATCCAATTAATATTTATTGTAAAGAAATTTTGTCAAGGAATAAAAAATGTTATTGCTACATTATTATTTAAATGTTATGTGTGCCATATTAAGGTATATAAATATTATGGTTTTCTATAGTTTTCCTCAAATACCATGTACACAAACAATGGGATATACCACATATTGTTACCTACATTTGTAGGGTTCATACCCGGCATTCCAGTTGTTGGATAGTTGTTACAATCGCCTTTTATATTTTTTCTCTTTTGTATGTGTAAATAAGCTCTATATCTGACTATATTATATACCTGCAAATATAATAATGATAAGCCAAAGATCTAACTGATTTTTATTTTGTATACACATATATGATTGTAGATGTATAGTGCTCCTCCTAGTAGATTCTTTAGCACCAGCTGATGACTAAGTATTGGATATTACTCTAAACATTATTCCTTTCCAATAACTGGGGCTTGACACCTATTAATTTTCAAATTAATAATTAGAAGATAGGTGCAAATGACTCACAATTACAAGTTACAAATGATTTCAAAGTGAATTCGAATTCATTTAGTCTCCTAATATGACATCAAAACCAGGAACACGTAAGTAAGTAGTTGGAATATTCTATGACTTTGGAGTATTTATTTCTTGTTTCGCCAGACACGCAATGGATCGGTCGCAACCTGAGACAGAACCCAACCTGCATCATTTAGGGCATATCGGAGTGGTCCCCTGTGTGTGGAACGGGAAATGCTATAGACTTGAAGTCACCTGGAATAGAACCCTGCAGAATGAGATGCATGTGGTGGACCTCACTTGAAGTGGTGTTGGGGATCAGGCGTGCTGTAGTCGGGTGGAGAAGGGTCCTAGAGGCCCTATGCTCCACGGGTTGAAGAAGAATATGTGAGTCACAAGTTTCCCCTTGCAAGGGCGAAATTTATAGATTTGTGTATAGATACAACTTTTTTCCAAGATTTTTACAAACATGCAGTTCTACTTTTAGATCTGGGTCCTTAACATGAACTCTGGAATGAGATCCATCATCCAGAAGTGGAGCTACATAAAAGTTAACCAAAGCATAAATCTAATTTCTGGGTGAGACAAAAATAATGATCTGCTGAGGAGAAGCATCCAGAATTGACTTCAATTTCTCAAATCCTTTTAAAAGTAAGAATTTATTAGTGCAGTCTGAATATGTTTCAACTATAAATAATATGCGCAGATATGGATTTGGTTATCATATCTCGTGTACTTTAATGGATAGTAAACCTCTTCTCGCACTATATTAGTTACACATAGTAGCAGTAATTAATAATGAAGCAATGAATACCTCTCTATAATATTTAATTTTAGGGCCACTCCATATAGGTAAGGAGAATAGGTCGATCATCCGCATCATTGAGTATATTTTAGATGATAACTTCGAGAGCAGAGCAAACAAGGTAATATGATCTTTAATGGATATACCATATGGACTGATAAAACCAGACATGTGTCATGCTGTGATAAGTGCGATGCTCTGATATTTGGGACATCAAATGTTCAAATATTTGCATACTGACAATTCTTTAGAAATCACTTTGCGCTTTACAAAAAATTGATGCAACAAAACCTATTTTATTGCTGGTAAAAAGCATTTAATAGTAACACGGCTGATTTCACATATTGTAAACATGTAGCGAAAGAGGATCCATACAAATTTTCAGTATGATTTTGAATATATTGTAATAACAATTTTGATAATAATATATGTTATACGAAGGCATATCTAGAAAGTAAGTGTACTGAGGCTTTCACGACCGCATGGATTTTATTTTCGACATGTTGGCTACACTTCCCTGTAGCCTGACCCTTCCCCTCCGCAACGAGACCGGTTCGAGGTCAGTATGTTGAGAAGTGTCGACGCGACAACACATTTCGTGAAAAATTTCAATCCAATCTCCTGCCAAGTGCGAAGTACGCGGCGCCGGGCAAGAGTTTTTGAGGCGCTGCAAACTCCATGGAGATGAATTTCTCTGCTCCATCGTTACTGGAGACGAAACTTGGGTTGCACACTATACGCCTGAAACCAAAAGGCAGTCTCAACAGTGGCGTCACACCTCTTCACCCTCCGCCAAAAAGTTCAAAACCACAATTTCAGCCAAGAAAATCATGGCATCCGTGTTTTGGGACTGTCAAGGCATAATTTTAATTGAATATATGCCTCAAGGGGAGACCATCAACTCTGAAAGATACTGTGAGAACCTGAAAAATTGCGGAGGGCGATTCAGAACAAGAGAAGAGGCATGCTTACAAAGGGAGTCTGCCTGCTGCATGACAATGCCAGAAGAAACTGCTCGCCTCGTTTAAAAGGGATGTCCTGAACCATCCCGCGCATTCCCCCGACCTAGCACCTTCAGATTACTATCTCTTTACCTCCCTGAAGCTGCACATGGGTGGAAAAAGGTTTTCAACCAACGAGGAGGTAAAGGAGGAGGTGGAGAAGTGGACCAAGGCGTTGACGGGAAACTACTTCGAGGAAGGCATCAAAAAGTTGATACCCCGCTTCACCACCTGCATTGAGAGGAATGGTTACTATGTCGAAAAACAGCTCACATATGAGGCCACTAGGATAAGAGTGGTCTAACCAAGATTTTTTGAAAAATTGAGTTACTGGTCTAACCCACACGTATTTGTGACCTACAATAAAAGAAAAATTAATCTAACCACCATTTCCAAGTGGAAACATAAATATCGCCATAAATACTTCTTTTTCTCTGACAAAAAATCAAAATATATGGAGTCAAATGTGGTCTATTATAAGTAACCATCCTATAAGTAACCAATATTTCCCAATATTTCAAAATACTATTCTAAAGACATTCACCAAATAAAAACAAGGTTTATCACTAAAGAAGACCCTAACCCATATAGTTTTGAAAAAAAAATGGGGAAAAAACGTCAAATTTTCAATCGCATTTATCTCCATTGTCTAAATTCGGGGTTAGACCACTCTTGCCCTGGCGGCCTCATATGTACTACGGTAACCACATAATTTTTTTTTGCTTAAATAAAAAAAATTGTAACCTACAAAAATTCAGTACACTTACTTTCTGGAGATGCCTCGTATATTATAAATATCACTTCCACTAAATGCTAGGAACCTTTCTAAGAATTGGGCCTTTTTTCTATCAGTATTTTATAGTGTCTCATTTCCAGCATTATTAACCTCTTGATACAATTAATAGGGGAATTTAAAAAAATATGTTATAATGATTATATACGATTAACATTTTTTTGTATTCTTTTTTGTAATGAGACGTTATATTATCTAACAAATAACAAAGGATATAAATTACCTTGAATTATTGACACAATGTCAGTACATTTGAAATATTTATGGGTGAAGTAATGGTAATTATCTCATCCAATGTACGAGTATATAATCTCACCCCTCTTGTGTTGGTGGAAATATTTATTATCTGTGGGCGCTAAAGTTTTCCAGGTAAACAAGATAACTTAATGCCATTACTCACCCAAAACATTAATCAGTGTTCTAATGAACATCTACACTAAAGCATCTTGATTTCTATTCGTATCGTGTTTAGATGAAAGAACATCCTTTGTTGTAATTGATTTTTTTTACTTTATTTGACGTGTATTTAACCAAATATTTTATATATATATATATATATATTAAAAGTATTGTGATAAAAGAAGATATGTTTTAAATATGAGTGCATTCAAAACCAGTAATTTGTTTTAGATTGAGTTTTTTAGAGAAATAGTTCATAATGTGTTTGAGTACAGTTGTCATTCCCACTATGACTGAGTGCACCAGTAATAGCACACAATACCTATACTTCAATAACTTGAAGGATGCGGTGTCCGCGTGGAATAAGGTGGAGAGCAGTAACTGCTCGTTAGATGACTCCTCTATGACGTCCATTATCGTCAAGGAGCTGGACGCGGGGAACACTCTTCATATGATGGAGTTCAACGTAAGCTCCAATAGAAACTCCAATGATGTAAGTATGCATTTGTATTTGGAGTTCACATTTATTCAGCTAAATCCACACGATGAATCACTTTCCCAAATAAGTTTATAAAAGTTAACATAATTACTACTAGAAGATATTTTTGGTAATGAATTTTTACATTTTTGCAAGTAGTATGCCTTCATCAATGGGAGAACTATGTAATCTGATATAAAATAGTGTTTAAACACATAAACATGGAATCCTAGAGCTTTAAGCCCATAAAGCAATTTTTTTGTTAATATAATTTATTTTTGTGTAACAATAAAAAAACATCCTTTGGATGACAATCATTGACATATTTTTTTAGTGGTTAAAGTGGTTTGCTGTCTTCTAGTCTTTTGTAAGAATTCATACTCACCACTCTTTCTTACATATGAGAGTGTAAAATGCAAATAAAGAAGTAAATGTATTGCGAATGAAAGTGTTTTGAACAAATCGATGAAAGGGTCATTTAGATGGTTTGGACACATGGAAAGAATTAATGAAGAAAGAATGATAAAGAAAATATATGTTAACAATGTAAATGGGAAAAGAAATAGAGGAAGACCAAGGAAAATGTGGCATGACCAATCAAATATTAAATGTTGGTGTCACGCACGGAGTCAGAGAAATCAACGTGTATCCATGACATGTTGTACGAATGTTGAGGAAGTGACAGAAATATGTCACGAAAGAACGGTTTGGCAGTCCATCGTTTCTGCCTACCGGCATGATGGTTAGTAAGTTAGTTAGTTTTTACATTTACATATCTTGGAGGGAGATTTCTCTTATTTGGTCGGATATACATGTCATTTGTAAATATTCTATTAAGTATCTTGTTGACAACACCAGTTTTTCTAAACATTCTGTTCTGTTTGTATAAATATTGGAAATGTAACCACCCCAGACGCTAGACCTGACCCAGTACGACTTTCCCGCCGAGATCTGGATAGTGCGGAGTGCGTCGGAAATTGCTATAAAGACTGCCGTGCTGGCGCCGGTGGTCGTGGGTGGGGTGGTGGCCAATCTGGTACTATTGACGCTGCTGATGCGTTCACGCCGTCTGCGCACACCTACCAACCTGTTAGTGGCCAGCATGGCAGCAGCTGATCTGGCCACGCTGCTTTTCTGTCCCTGGATGCAGCTCGTACACCACTTCTTCCAGAACTACATCCTTGGGCCTTTTGGCTGTAAAATGGAGGGGTTTCTCTCAGGTGAGATACCAAGTAAATTTATGTATGTATATAGACACAATTTTTTATTTGAGATATTATACATTATTTTAAATAGTATATGTGTATATATTTTAGTTACATCCATTAGTTTTGTACAGTCCCTCACGATTGATTTCTTATTGCCACTATATTGGAGTGTTATAGATATGTATTTCTGTCAGAAGATGATTAGATGCCTTAGTTTTAAGTAATTTTTAATTTTGTTGCCCCCTTACACATGTAATTCAAAATATTAAAACATTATTAATGAGCTATTTTCTGCTCACATTGAAGATTGTAAAATAAATTCTAACATCATTGATATAAATCCTTGATGTTAGTCTTTAAAAAAATAAATAATAAAAAATGAATAAACCGTATAAAAAGATTCAGCTAACTACTGCTGAAGTCTAGTACATTTAGTTATATGTCTTAGAATCTTTTTAATATTTTTCTAATTCATCTTGTATAGTGTACAATCTGGTTCCAACCTTTATGTATGGAAGCGATAGAATTTTGAAAGGTAATGATATCATGGAATGTAGACCGAAAGAAAGTATTATGAACAAAATTATGAAAGGATTGCTTCATTGGTTTGAACCAATGGAACACATGGATGAAGAAAGAATGATTAAGAAGTACAGGTAAATTATGGGAATGGAGTCTAGGGAAACCAAGGAAAACATAGCATGACCGAGTAAATCAAATTTTATTGGTCAGCCATGTTAGAAGTTGGAAGAATCGACGTGCATGTATGACTCGCTATATGAATGTGGAGGTAACTAGAGAATGTGTCAGGATTGAGTAATTAGGGGATACATTCTCTTTGCCTAGCCTTCCATAGAAAAAGTGTGAAAGTTTATTGTTATTTTATCTTTTATGTGATAATGAAAACTCCACCTGAACTAATTAACACATTTTCAGTGGTTAGATTTGCACGCTTAAGGTTAAAACACATAGCTTGAAATTGAAATACATTTATAATATGAAATTTTATATGTACTTTAAAATGAGTTAAAATAAGTCACTAAAATTGTATAAAATACACTTCCAACAGTTTATGCCGAGTCCTTGAAAGAGGTATTTATACCCTTCTTACCGGCCACCACCAGTCCAGTAAATGGGTACTAATACCCTTACCGCAGAAAATGAGTTAATATTTAATTAAAGCGAATATTTCAGCTTCCCTATTGATAACGAGTGTGATGAACCTGTGCGTTATATCGTACGACCGTCTCACAGCTATCGTCTTGCCGCGGGAGGCACGTTTGTCGCGGCGGGCGGCCTTCCGTCTGATTTGCCTTACCTGGGCATTTGGAATCATCTTTGCCATGCCATTGTGTATCTGGAGGAACTACAGGGTTCGTTTTAAAGTCCATTATTAACTTTGATTTTCATTTAGAAAATGACACATTGGTTTAATGTTTAAACAATTTATTGGAAAATATATTTTTTAAATGTAATAGTAAATTATTTTGTGTTTTTTAGAATCTATTGTAGCTTATGAGGATTTCATATAATGTAAAAATTTACAAACATGTATGTAAATTATTATACATTGATGTAAATGAACTTTTTCTTTGTAATAGCATTTATTACCAACAAACAACATTTTAAAATTGTTGAATAACATTTCATTTTATTTTAAACAATGAAATATTTAAGAATACTTAATACAATACTAGAATTTTATTATTTCTAATTTTACATAAAATACAATTAATCCATTATGAGTGATTAGATACGTTTTCTTGTAACACTATTTAACTTACAATTATTTGAAATGTAATATTTTATCTCTTATAATATTATGTAATATTTAAAATAAAATAATACAATTTTAATTGCAGAATGCTAAATTGAAAAAATACTTTAAATTAAAAAATATGTATTTAAAAATATTATATAATATAATTATGTATTTTTAATGGAATTTTACAATAAAATAATTTTTGAATTATTCAAATTAAAACATTTAATAGCATCCGAAATTTTTATATGCCTGAAAGAATTAAGGGGAGCAAATCTTTTACAATTTTTTAAAAATCGTTATTTCACCCCCCTCATATTTCGAAAGCATTATATGTTGTGAGAATATCGTAAAGGGGAAAAATTGAAATAATAAATATTTACGGAGTTATCGTAATTAGTCATACCGTATAATAGTGGGTCAGGTTTTTGGTCGAAGCGGTTGGGGTGGAACAACCTTTCTTTCGCAATACCTTTGTATAGGTAGGTACTATTTTTGTCCTATTACAAAGAGCTTTAAAGCGGAAATGCCGTTACATTGTATTGATAGGATATTGCGTGTGACTGCATGTATACGAAATGAACGTTGTCCAAGCATTAGAGTCAGTTTAGCTGGAAAGTTTGTCGTGTATAGTTATTTTTTTAAATATAAATATCTAAAATACCAAACTATCTTAAAAGAGCTCTCTCTCTTAAATGTTAAACAAAAAATACATTATCCATTTACAAATAAGAGCGGAGAAAAATTCGAGCAAAGTACAGAAAACTATCGCTTCGAATAAAAATATCGAAACAACGAAGATTACTCCATTACTTTGTAACGAGATTAAACATCACGTCCAACTATATTATAAAGAGTTATCCAGGTATGTTATACTTGAAATATGCTTGGATGGCCATGTCCAAATCAACTGCATTCTAATCTCAGCTTATATTCTAATTCTAATCATTAAAATCTCAGCCTAAAAAAAAAAAAAAATTATTCTTACCTAATCCAAAGTTTTCGGCAAAAATACTGATGAGGCGCGAGTAGCGAGACCAAACCGAATGAGTTTTCTACAACAAAAGCAGCTCGTGCGGTCCGAAAACTGCAGCAAGAGGTAGATAACCAGCTTTCCGAGGAAGCTGAAGGCTTATTATATGTGTTTGAAATCGCTGATTGATCGGTAAGTAAATCAAACAAATATTTTTATCGTATTGAAACTTTAAATGCGATTATCTCGGAACTGTATCTTCAAAAACTGCTGCATATGTAGCTCAGAAATTTATTGACCTATCTGGCTGTAATTTTGGAAGTGTTTTTTTTATCTACAACATTAATGGAAGGACACCACCAAAGTTTTAAATATATCGCGTAAACAAATTATTTTTTTGGAGTGAAAATTGTCGAAAAAATTTATGAATATTTTTAAGCCTTCCAATTTTTTAATGTAATTTTTAAATCACTTTAAAGGTTTGTCTTTCCGCTGCATATGTCTGTAATCGATAAATAAATATATTTTTTGTTTCAGACCAATAAAAAATGCATTGCAAGTGCAGCACTTGTCTATGTCACGCAAAATACACCTGAAGGAATGCCCTACAAAACCACCATCTTGTTTTATAAAAAAACATGTTTTCCTACACTTCAGAGCTGTAATAAAATAAAGTCAACATTTTAAAATTATGCGTTTATTTTATCACCTTTAAAAAAATTCATAAAACATGACTCATTTTCGGGCGTCCGAAGGGTTTGCTCCCCTTAACAGAACAGTATAAAAATATTATAGTTAAACCGATTTTTTTAAACATAAAATCGTCATAGAATAAAGTATTGTAACACCCCTTTCTTAGAAGTGTTATTTGATTCTTGCCTTTATGTAATTAAGCAGGAGAATATTTAATAATTCCATTTTCTGGGGGTTGCTGCTGTTAATGCAGGAACGACAGTGGAAAAACTTCCTCGAGACTTACTGTACGGAGAACATCAGAATCCTGCCCATGTACTGGCACGTGCTCCTCTTCATCCTGGTTTGGCTCCCCCTCACCATCATGTGCATCTGCTACTCCGCCATTTTCTGGAAGGTATTGTGCATACATACAAAAGTTCTTTGATTTTCTTGCAGAATTATTAACATACAATTTTTTATTTCACTAAATTGGCGCATATGATGACGCCTAATATTTAAATATACTTACCTATCTATTAAAAAGTCTTATAACCAATTTTAATCAAAACATCTTAGGTGATGGGAAAAAACAAAGGGCAGATTTGGAATCAACATCATAAACTATACAATGTTCTTTATTAATTGTTTCTTGAACGATGAGTTAAAACTCCATATTAAATAATTAATACAAATAGAAACGTCCCTTTTCCAGAAGTTTTATTTTATTTTATGGGAACGACATGTTTCGCCTTTCTAAGGCATTATCAAATGTCCTTATCGTTAACATTTTTTAATGTCTTTTAAAGGCGAAATATGTCATTCTCATAAAATATAATAAAACTTGTAGAAAAAAAAGGTTTTCATTACTACCGGAAAAACGCGTCGAAAGCGATCAAATTTTTTTGCGATGTATACGGGGCCGATACTCTTTCGATTCGTGCTGCACAACAGTGGTTCGAGCGATTTCGTTCTGGTGTAGTGGACATGAATGATGCACCACGCTCTGGCAGGCCTGTCGTCGAAAATGTCGATAAAATCATGGAAAATATCGAGATAGACCATCATGTTAGCAGTCGTAGCATCGCTCAGGAGCTGAATATTAACCATAAAGCCATTTTAAGCCATGCAAATTAAGCCAAGAAATTTTTAATCCAGCCTTCTGCAAATGCAGAAGGCTGGATTAAAAAAAAAAGCTCGATGTTGGGTGCCACACGAGCTCACGCAAAAAAACCCCCATGGACCGAATTTCCATCTGCGAATCGCTGCTGAATCGCAACAAATCGACCCATTTCTGAAACGGATGGTGACTAGTGATGAAAAGTGGGTCACTTACGAAAATGTCAAGCGACAGAGATCAAGGTCGAAAGCTAACGAAGCGGCCCAGACTGTGGCCAAGCCAGGACTGACGACCAGGAAGGTGTTGCTGTGTGTTTGGTGGGATTGGCAGGGAATAGGTACTCTACTACGAGCTACTCCCCTATGGCCAAACGCTTAATTCTGCCTTCTACTGTGAAAAACTCGACCGTTTGAAGCTGGCGATCGAACAGAAGCGGCCAGCATTGGTAAATAGGAGAGGAATCGTGTTTCATCAGGACAACGCCAGGCCGCACACATCTTTGATGACGCGCCAGAAGCTCCGGGAGCTCGCATGGAAAGTTCTAATGCATCCACCCTATAGTCCGGACCTGGCACCAAGTGACTACCACCTGTTCTTATCTATGGCCAACGCGCTTGGAGGTACAAACTTGGCCTCAATACAGGCCTGTGAAAATTGGTTGTCCGAGTTTTTTGCCAATAGGAACAAGGGCTTCTACGAGAAGGGCATTATGAATTTGGATTCTCGTTGGCAACAAGTTATCGAACAGAACGGCGCATATTTGACTTAAATCGGGTGATTGTAACACTTTTTTTTTATAAAGCATTGAAATAAAGCGAAAAATACCAAATTACTTTTTCCCCAACCTAATATGTATAAAAGAGCGAATTGTCACAGTAGAACTTCCGTACGGTCGGGGATCGCCTGCAATTACGAGGTATATTTTATAAGATATTTTATAACTGTACATATTAATATATTATTTAAAATGTGTAACCAAAATGTGAATAATGTCACTTCCTCCCTCTGGCATTTGATAGCAAGTGTGTGTTGCAGTTAGAGCGCTACGAGCAGCAGATCCTGCGCCGCGAGCACCCGCTGGCCGTGTGCTACAAGACCCGCGTGGCCAGAACCATCTTCATCATCCTCATCACCTTCATGGTGTGCCGCATCCCCTTCACCGTCCTGGTCTTCCTGCGAAACAAGCAACTTAAGTCCTCCAATGTCGACTGGGTAATTATTATACTTCATTTTATTATTTTATATATTTTTAAAATTAAATTATGACTAGACCAGTGGTTCTTAACCTGGGTTCGATCAAACCCCAAGGGTTCGATGAGTCAGTCTCCCGGGTTCGGCGGAGGTCAAAACACACACCCGACTTATTTTACGATATTTTGAAAAATGATACGACGTACGATATATTCATTTATCCAGTTATATATAGTGTTGAGACAACGGATGTCAATGATGAATACCTCGATGAAATCATTGAAATTCAGCAGAGCCAGGTTCAACAGCAACTCTTCAAAACAACAACGCTCTCAACGTTTTGGTGACAACAAATGGTAACGTACCCTGTAATTGCTAAGAAAGCTCTGGAGATTTTCATACCGTTTGTTACAACATATCTTTGCGAGCAATCCTTTTCGAGGATGCTGGACATAAAAACGAAGAAAAGGAACAGACTTTGTTGCGTAAATGACAAGAGAGTGGCACTTGCCAAGGTAAAGCCGCGCATTTTTGTCTGAAAGGCAACATCAGAAATCACACTGATTTGCAGTAAATATTCATTATAATGTTTTTGTTTTTATGTGCAAATCATGTTTTAATGGTTTTGTTCTTTGTTTTTAATGGTTTTGTTCATTTTGTGCACCTATATATAAATATATACCTTTGTTTTGAATTTGAAAAAATCATATTTTATTTTTCCAATCAAGGGTTCGGAGAACGCGCATATGAAACTGGTGGGGTTTAGTACCTACAACAAGGTTAAGAGCCACTGCTATAGACAGTATTGAGGAAGCTTGTATATTATTTATTTTCCTTCGATTTCACATCTTCTTCGATGGCTCTACAGCTCATTTCGAGCATTGGCTTTTATCCATTCTCGCCTCCGAGGACTCCTGTCACCTGCTGCGGCTTTCCACTCTCTAATTTGGAGTAGTTTGTGCAACGTCTTTCCTCACCTCATCTACCCATCGGAGTCTAGGTCTACCGACCTTTCTCCTTCCACCCGGACATCCCTCAAGGATTTTCTTTGGTGTGCGAGACGATGACATTCTCTCCGCATGTCTAGCCCATCTTAACCTACTCGGTCTAGCATGTATAGAGAGCTTGGGTGCTTTATATACGTTATAAAGCTCATTACGATAGGGTTACGTTTTATGTTATATAAACCTATACATACCCGATTATGTTTCATAATATAACATAAAAAATACTACATCTTAAGTGTACTACATAGTAATAAAAAATGTATTCGAAAACAATCATTTAAAAAATTCGAAAATAAATATAGGTAATATTTATTGAACAGTCAGTTTATTTTAAAGCATATTTCAGAATTGTCATCATTTTCAGAAGACTAATTGTATTATTTGATTTGAATTTGAATTGAAGATAAGACAAATAGACTTAATTAACAGTTAACCTCTTATGACAATTACATATATTTATTATTACCTTTTTATTAAGATTTCTACAATCCGAGAAATAACGGATCTAAAGATGCGTGACCCAACATCTTATCTCGTTCTCTTCAATATTTCGTTCGCGTTGATTTAACGGTTTTGTATGTATGTTTTAAAGGTTTTAAGAGTAGATTTTTTAGCAGTAATTAACATGATTCATGTGGCCAAAGATAACACAAGCGGCGGCATGCTAACCCTTTGGGAATGCCTTTGCATGTATAGTGATTGTTAGTGAACGAAACTTATTAACACTTTCCGCGTATCCCATAGACCAAGCTAATCTTGTCAACTTCTTACCATTTTAAACCGCTTCATTTCTTTCTATGTTTTATATTAGAGTTTTTACTTAAAAATTACATTAATCGTATTAAATTACACCAATAACATTGTTTAATCATAACACTCATATTTGTTTTTAATACAAAAATAAACTGACCGACATAATTCGTTCGTCTGTTTATATTCTTCTTCTTCTGCTTTATTTAAGACTGTGTCTTGTTATTTCTCGGAGCCTGTTCCTGGGATGCAGATGTCCAACTGTCTCGCTATCTTTTAGGTGGTCTTCCTGCAGGTCGATTTCCTGTTGGTACTTTATTTGCGGCTATATTTATCACTCTTTCAGAACATGCTCTTTCCACATGATCTCTCCAGTAGCGTCTTCTCAGTCTTCGCCATCGCACGACATCTACATTGCAGATCTTTCTTATTTCAGAATTTCTTATTGTCTCAGAATGTCGTTCCCGCAACGGATCGGAGAGTCTTCATTTCTGTGGTTCTTAGGAGACTTTTTGTTCTGATGGTGTCAGCTCTCGTTTCTATTCCATATGTCATTATAGGACGTACACATGTCTTGTAGATTCGAATTTTGCTCTCCTTTAGCATATTTTTATTTTTCTAAGCAGCATTCGTCAAGCACCCAGCCATAACGGCGGCCCTGTTTGTTAGTTCACTTACTTCTCCGTAGAGGTCATTGCATCACTTGTTATATTATTTTATTATCTAATGCAAGCTTGCATCGTACTGGTTGCCTTGATGTAACCATGTTCTTTGTTTTGTCTATGGAGATTTTCATTTATGTTTATATTTAAAAAAGTAATGAAAAATAAAACAACCAATTCTATGTCATTGGCGAAAACCCTAATTACAGTCTATTCGAAATGGTCGGTTCACACTGCGCGTCATGAATATGTATCAAAATTTAAAAAATGTATTTATCATAACGTCACGCTGCTGTTTTGTGGAAAACTCTATTTTAAAACTCTATTTGCCACGTGTCCTGCACTCAATTTACAAATGTCAAGTGACAGAAACTCGAGAAAACTAATAGTCAAAACATGTCATTTACTTATTTCGTTGTAGAAATGGTATTCCATCATAATAAATATAACTTTCAAACTCAGTAAGCCAATAGGTATTCCCCCCTATTATTATTCAGCTCATAAAAAAATACGATAGAAATACAATAGATTTAATGTAGTTGATTCAGCATTTAGCAAAAAAAAAAAAGTTTATTAGTAATGTAAAAATTAATATTTTTATACAATTAATGATAACGTCTGTTTTTTAGAAGTTTTATTATTTCTATATGAATTATATGTGTCGCCTAGTCGTATTATTAAATATAAGTGGACACGATCCGATTCCTTCATCATAATAAAGAGCTATTTTTTGTTCACACTGGAAATTGTATAATAAATTATAATATAATTGGTTTAAATCATTTAGTCTTTTTAACAAAACAACCTTTGATAATGCCTTCATTCCATAAAATAAAAATAAGTTTTCATTCGTATTAATTATTTTACACCATTGCCCAAGTAACTTAACCGCCCTACCTTTGGCTTATTTTCCGAGAAACCTACAAAAAGCAGGTTTTTTATTAATGAAATTCAATTATATATATTAATTTTATTTTTTTAAATTACGAAACGTCAAATACTCGGCTGCACACTTCGCCTGCCCCTTGTAAAACTATCATATTTATGAAGACTTGTACTCGAGTGTTGTTGGCACACGCGCGTATCCCTAACAGTTTGTACCTTTTTGGTACATTACTTTTTCTCAAGCGCGTACGTGATACGGGATAGCGCAGAAGGGTACAGTCACAGTGAACGTATCACGTACGTTCAAATACGTAGGGTGGTTAAAGTACGTATGTAAGTTGCAAAAAATCTGCACATTAAACAGGTTAAAACATTTAATATCCTAAACGCAATAATCTAAATAATACTTTTACCTTTGCAGGTGGATAGCGCTTTTCTGATATTGTGGTTCATATCCCATTACCTAATATATTTGAATTGCGCCATTAATCCCATTATCTACGGCCTGACTAACGAGAGTTACAGGAAAGCCCTGGGATTGACGCCCCTCTACAAATGGTTGAGCAAAGGCAGCAAACACGTGGTAAGTGCTCTGCGGTACATCAATCTCTAAGGCATAGGTTCTCAACCTTTTTTTGGACCATCGTCCTCTTTATAAGAAAAAATAATAATCCAACGCGTCCTCTCAAATATTGTTATCCATTATCTATTTCTAATTCAAATCACTTAGTCGAAATTAAGATTATCAAACGTATCAAAATGTTAAGTTATTAAGTTGTTTATTTATGAAAATAGTATTCTCAAAAGTATTTCAATATTATTTATTAAAATACATACGTCACGGTTGCCTCCCTTGACTGTCTCAACGTCCCTCATTAACCTCAGAACCCGCTACCGCCCAGCGCCTACTGAGAACCTATGCTTTAGGGCTAAACGAGTTCGTCGATAAAATACCGATTTTTTAATGTAAAATTCCTTCAAATACATAATTATATTTAATACATAAACGTATAATCGAATAAACAGGCGAGAAACAAACACATTTAAAACAATTTAATGAATATAATTACACTTCATATTTTTACAACACTTTATTACACTTTTCACAGACATGTTTCGGTTTTGACCCAACCTTTGTCGATATACAAATTTTAACTATATTGTAATTTTATTTTGAAAATTTTAAATTATGAAGTGCATTTATATTTATTCAAATATGAATCCACAACCCAAAATTAAGACGAATATAGAAGCATTTAAAAAATCAAAGCATCTATCATTATTATTATTTTGATTAATTGAATAGTATTTTAGTTCCTTGAATCAATAATAGCTGGTCAAACAAGTATCACAATTTATTTATTAGTTATGCTCATGCCGGTAAACTTATTTTTTAAATATATTTTATTAAACCAATAAATGTTTTAAATAATCAAAAATATTTGTCAATAACTAAATATTTGCATGATGTGACTTGTTGAGTCAACTTAAACTACACAAGAAATATTCTGATGCAGTTACAAGTAAATTGAATAATATTTTTTTTATATAATTCTTTTAATATTACTTTAAATGTATTTGGTTTTATTTGTATATTAAAAAAAATTACAACACTTTTTGCACTTCTCACAAATGTGTTTCGGGGCACAGACGTTCTTTTTCACTGCAGAAATTTTAAATGTTTAAATTTCTACACTGATGAAGGGCTTCTACGAAACCGTACAAAACTATGTAATATAAGAAGAGTAAGTTTAATAAACAACTTAATTTATTGAATTTAACAGAGTTTTGTGTTTTCTTATTAAACATTTACGCGGAATAATTTTCAATAACAAAAATGAATTACTGTTATTTGCCTGAAAAGTTGCGTGTCGACTAGCCTTGGTTCCCCCTAACATTTTATCAATGTGATTCTCCGTATTTTGTACAAATAACCTTAATTCATCTACATTGCATGGGATTGTTATAATCTCATAAAATACCTTCATTGTTGCCTTGTTTGCCAAAAAAAGTTTGAATTATTATGTTTATAGAATTTTTTGTGTAAATGATATAATATGTAAAATATTTTTCATTGGGGACTTCTGAAAGCAGTGCTACCATCTGCAATCTGTATTTTCTTTATTTATTATTATTTCAATATGTTTACAAAAAAAACGACAATATATTAGTGAAAACTTTTGATATATCTGCATTATTCGATTGAAACTACATTTCTTTAAATATAGATTAATACACAAACCATTAAATAATTCATAAAAAATACAGAGCATTTAAAGATATAATTTGTTAACAAATAATCCTTTACTGAAATTAAGATTGCATTTTAATGAAATAATCTCTTAAGAGTGTGCCAAATTTTCTGAAACATTCCGAAATGAAACATAATTAAAAATATACATACTCGTATATTTTGAAAATTCGGGCACCAAAAATCATGTTTAGCTATTGATTTCACTTATATTGGATATAGAAATATTCGGAGCATAAAAAATGGTTATTTATTTGTGTAAACAAAAATACCAGTTAAATAATAATTATAGTAATATCGTTAACATTACGCACGTATGTTAGCTACGACGTCATCGGTTGATTAGATATTTGTTTGTAAAAAATATCACGTTTGTGTTGAAATATGAAATGAAAATATTAAAGTGATCGTTAACGTCGGGAGATCTGACACGGCTCTATAAGAAGAAGAAAATAGTATTTCTAAAGTGTCATTAGTCGAAACCGTGATTTTGACTTTTGTCACTTTGGAAATACTGGTGCGATATAAGATTTTAAAATCACTTTTGTCGCTGTAAAAATAAAGGTATTCGAGACAATTTCTGGTTTTAATCTAATATTCAGTAAAATAATGTGCATAATCCGATTTGTATTTTCTAATGAATTTCTTGTAATGTTTGATTAATTGTCATTTGTGCAGAAGGAAGACCAAGCTAAAACGGAGAAAATACCGGAAGGATTAAAGGAGAAGGGAAAGGAGAGCAAGTCGTGGCATCGTTTCTGGCAGGTGGGCGGGAAAGTGGCCATCTCGCAGTACGAGAAAGAAAACAGTAAATCGGATATAAACAAGTACGACTCTCCCGGAATCTGGTCCAGCAAGATAACGCCGCTGCCTCAGGAAAATAATGAACAAACATAAATTATTTTATTACGTTAATCATATCAAAATTAAAATGATACTTTTCGAGAATAATGCTTTGCTTTTCATGAATGTCATATGTCAACCTGTCACGATGTTAAATATAATATTATACATAAATTTGGCTTTAAAATACTTCATGTATACTTCTTTTCTTCTTCTTCTTTCTCCTCGCCTCTACTCGTTACTCGGGTTTTGCTTTTTCTATCATTTGACACCAGGTATTTCTTTGGTAGGTAGCTTCCTCCTTCAGGGCTGGGGCCTTCATATCCCTCTGCACATTCGTCAGCCAGGTGGTTTGAGGTCTTATAATTAAAAAAAAAACTTTAAAAACATAATAGTATAAAAACGATATTGAATTGAAATTAAAACAGTTTTTAAAAAAAGGCATCCTATTATAATACGGGATGCATAGTTTACAATTTTCCATAGGTCGGTTTTTTCAATTTCGTTTCTTTAGATTAATTTAAGATTTTTATTAAGAATATCCATACGTATTTTTATTATTTGTATCTTCGAGAGTGCCAGCACAAATCGATATATCTCGTGTCTTGTAAAATAACATTGTAATGCCGGTAGGTAGAACTAATACTTCTATGAATAATATCTTTAAAAACTATCACATTTACATTTTTTTTTATTGATTTAAATTGTACAATAATTAATTAATATTGTTTAACATTTAAAAAATATGTGTGAACTTTATTTTTGATTCCGTTTATTTAGAAGAATCTGTAGGATTTCTCTAGAATATCACTAATTTCTTGTTACCGAGTCGCAGTTCACCATGTTTTCAGTTTTTAAATTGAGAGTTTATGTTTCTTGTATGAAACTTGATTTCTGAGCTCTTCTGGGAGGGCATCAAACACTTTATGTCCGATCAACTTAAAATGATGCTGGACTGTGGCTGTATTTTTTTTTAACAGAATGTATCCCTTGCTCCTTGGTCGCTGATTCAAAGTAAAGTAATTATTCTCGGTTTTTAGTTTAAATACCTTCAATACAACATTTTTGTTATAGAGGTAACCTTAAGTCAAACTGTTTGAACAATTCAGCTGTGGAGAAATCTAGAGTTTTCTAAGGGTAATTTTAATAGCTTTTGCTGAGCAACTTCCAAAGGCCTCATGTGGGTCTTAAATACTAATAATTAGATCGGATCAATATATTTTTATACAGGAAAACTGACAATATTATCAATGCTAAATATGTGACCCGTTTATTGATAATGATAAATCATCTAAATAAAACACGTAAATTTTTTAAGGATTTTTTTTATTTAACAGGAATAAACGAGTAGGTATATGTTTTTTATTATATATAAGTGGAATAATATTTTTTATTTAACAATGTATAACTTAATTGTAACAATGTAAATAATTGTTGCTAAATCAACAAATAATTTAATCCTATCAATAAAATAATGTCATTTGTTTCTAGAATGTAAGATTACAAGATGGCAATGTAAATAAATAAATTGTATAATCCAAAATATTCATCCATAGTAGAAACTATTTATTTTATTTGTATTTGATATAAAACCCATTTGACATAACGGCTTCGTTTTAACACAAGCAATTGATCATTTAAATATTTAAAAACCTTATCGAAAGAAATTATAAATTTATTTGTTTTAGTGTCGGCTACTTTTCTATAGAAAATAAGCTCTAAAAAATTTCTAAATTGATAAAAATAAAACAAATCGAATGTAAGTAAAACAATCTAAATACTTAGATTTTTTTCTACCGATTAAGTAAAGCTTCTACTATGTTTATTTTTGGTGTTTCTATACGATAACTACAAAACTAAATAACATAATTGATTTTTTTAAATATAAACCAAACATAAAATTAAAACACTGCATACTCATATTGTCTCGCAGCTCTTCGTAGCGTTTATAACTATTTTCAGACTATTTTGATGTTGATCAGTTATCATAAAGTTCTGACGCCAAACTCTGTAGGCGATTTACCAATGTCTTTTGCATATCTGGCTCTGATTGTAAAATCTCCGCAGCTTCCTGTAGCAACCCCATACACTCTCCCAGCATTTCCTGTGAATCAAATGTTAATTTTAAATAGTAATGGAAATACTTATTTAAATTTCAGAAGAGTCTATTCGAATTAGTCTCCGGATCGAGTCAATGTATTTTACTCTTGGAATAAATTGGGCCTGGCAATGATTGAAGATTCGACATCAACGTTATTTGGGCTACAAGTCGATCGGAGCTTAGTGGTTAATTGAGATGAAATATAAATAAGATTCATCTGGGAGCTCCCGAAGATAAAACAAATGAATGAACATAGGAATATTTTAATTGAAGTCGAGTTTGTAAAATAATATGAAATATTTATTTGAATAGTTTACAATAAAAATAAATCTTTAATTTAAAGAGTGTAGGTTTTTACTATAAACATATTTTTAATTAAAATCAGTTTTATTCATGGAAACCATATGTTAGAAAGAATTTATACTAAAATAATCTTCACAAAATAATTCGTACCCTTTGAAATAACTTGATTGCTTTGATAAATTAACTTATTACACTTTTTTTTCTTCCGAAAAGATTTATTTATTTTAGGCACACTATTGTATAATGATAATAAACAAATACTTATATTGAAAACTTCCCTTTGTATCACATAACCAGCGAGATATTAATGTTTTAAATATGTGTTATTTCTTGTTTTGTCATTTCTGGGATTTCCTCTGAGCCTACATTTTGTATTGGTCGATTACTTCGTGTTCGTAGTTGCCAAGGTGTGGGAATATGCTGGTCATATAGCAGACGAAAGATGGACCAAAATACTGCTGAATTGGAGACCGAGAGACACGAGAAGAAGAGTAGAAAGACTACAAATGAGGTGGAGGGATGACCTGGAACGATCCGCTGGGGTGCTATGGATGCAGACAGCGCAGGAGACATGAATGAGGCTTTCGTGCAAGAGTGGACGGCGATAAGCTGAAGAAGAAGACGAGATATATTCAGTTCAGGCAGCAATTGTCTAAGAGAGAGTTTTGGTAAAAAATAGAGTTTCGGTAAAATATAGAGTTTTGGCATAAAAGAGGGTTAGATTAAAAGATAGAGTTTTGGTAAAAGGGAGAGTTTTGATAAAAGAATAAGTGCACACCTGTGCTGCAGATTTGGTGATTCTGCCTGTGGCCAGGTCCCTTTTGGCACGCACCGTCCGCGCGGCCTGCAGCTCCAGAAGGATCTCCCCACGGGCCCGCGCCGAGCCCCCCTGCAGCACGCTGATCACCTCCGCCAACTCCTCGCACAGCCCTATCTTCCTGTCCAGACCAGCGTCATTCAACTCTGAAATGTGTCCGCAGCTGTAGCGATACAGTCTAATTATGGAATATTCATTCCAGCCAGCCGGCCGTTATGCGTATATTAAATAACCTTTCGTGAGAGTACGCAATAGCAAGTGTCACAATATATTATATGAATGTCTGGAGCGGCTTATAAATAGGGATCCGACCTTTATGTAAGGGATTGGAGTCTGGATACATATTTTGGCTCTACAATATACAACGGATACATATGAACAAGTTTTAGATATTTATTGTGTCTCGAACAATGTTGTAACACTTCATATTAATTAGTGTTTTATATTAACGAGTATAGTAGAATTCACGCAAAATTGTAATTGAATGGTAGAATTCACGTGACAATAATTTTAGTTATTTCGCGATAGACTATACCTATCACATGTCAGGAGAATCGATAGCTAAAAAGTTGTATATAGTAATTGGGTTCAATTATCCTGTTTTATACAAAAAATATGGAAAGCAAAAAGGAAAGTATTACATTAAAGACACATGTAGTATCCCAAAATCCAGGCAAGATTTTGCTGCAAACCAATCCATTTAATTGAAACATACAATAATATGAATGAAAAATCTGTTTTCTAGATTATTTTATGGGAATCACATATTTTGCCTTACTACAACATTTAATAATGTCTTAGTAAGCGAAATATGTCATTCCCATAAAATATAATAAAACCCCTGGAAAACAGATGTTTTAACTAACTAACTGACTAACCATCACGCCGTCTCCCCTAAGGGGTAGACAGAAATAATGGACTGCCACACTTTTCTTTCCTGACATGTTTCTCTCGATTTCTCAACATTCATACATCGTGTCATACACGCGCGTCGATTTCTCTGACTCTTCACGTGGCCGACATTCTATATTTGATTAATTTGATCGTGGTGCCACGTTTTCATCGGTCTTCCCTTTTACATCGTTAACATCGTTAACCAATCTACATCGTTAACCAATACTTTTTTTTACAATTATTTCTTCATTCATTTTTTCCAGATGTTTTAATTCATATTATATAAGTATTTGATAGATATGATAAACTTAGGGCAAATTTGAAGTCTTATTGATGTATTGATGCTTTATCTATTGAGAATGTGCAATAAATTAATCAAATCATATTTTTCATTCAGGTAGCTTTACCTACGAGAAATCAATTGAAAGCTATCATAAATCTTATTTCCAAAAAAAATATTAGATATAGGTACCATAATATTGTGTTACCGAGACTTTTAATAATTATGGTCATTATCGTCATATTGTGTTCATTAATCTATTATGATAGCCTTAATCAACTTTTCATTGCATTTCATTTCACCCCAGCTAATGATTAATACGAGCAAAATCACTAGTGATATATGTATATTTATACTGCGTTCAATTTGGCAGTCATTCTTATTGAGACAATGAAACATTAACCCGATGATCTAATAACGGAGTTCAATATTTTGTAATATAAAATAATAGTATTTAGGTCGATGAAACGGTTGATTGAAAATAAAGTACAGGACATATTTAGATCTATGAAATAGAATACTTAGATAAATTCAAATGAAATAAGTCATTACCGACAGTTACTAATTACACAAGCACTCGAAATAATTTTGGAAAACCATTTAAACGGGTGACGTCTAAATATATTTAAAAAAAAAACTCACCGCTATAAGTAAATCCAGGAAGGTGTCCGTACATTTGCGAAAGAGCATATTTAATTTCAACCAAATGAGAGTTGGTCGGATGGAAAGTCTGTTTATACTTATCCAGGAATACCTCGAATTCCTTCGGATTCGATTGATCCAAAATATGCATTTCTTTTTTGATTGCCTCATTACCCCAAACCATTTGCTTGCCGGGTATCCGGTGGTTGCAGCGCTGGCATTTCCAGTCTGCGGCGTTATTCAAGGGATCTGTTGACACCATCTTGGGAAGGCTGCCCGGGTCCGGACTGTCCTTTAGAGGATTACATTTCGAACAGTTGATAGAACCCAAATACGTTCCCAGCTCCGTGGGATCTTTGCACCGCTCGCAAGTACAATTGAAGCACTTTACGCTTTGAAGGTGGATCCTCCTGGCTAGGGTGCCCCATAGTGGCTGCGTATACGACGCTGTGATCGCGGTTCCTTTGGGGATCGGAACAGTCGCGATGACCGCCATGCAGTACTTGTCGTCAACAAACACATGCTTCGTATTAGGGTTACAGTCGTGGGCCAACATTGCCGCGGTCAAGTACACTCCTCTCGCTTTTTGCTGTATTTCGCGGCTCCTTATTTCGTAGGTGTTGGTGTCTAAAATTCCCGCCACCTTGAGAATGGTCTCTTCGTCGAAGTTCGAGAGGCCGAGAACTTGCTGAATGAATGTTACTAAGTTAGCTTTAAGTATTCTGTATAGTGGCGTATTAATTCTTTCCTCAATGTGGCTCTCGAAACTCATTATAGCTTCGTGCTGTTTGGGTTGAGATTTCTGAAGTAGAAGGCACCGTAGCGGGGTAATGACGCAATAAGCCGATTCTTTTTTTTCTTGTCCCGTATAAGTTATCGTGGATTTATACTTTCTCGCAGTCATCAGTTCACACTCCTCTTTGTGGATGCTGGATATTTCACATTTCGAATCACACATGGGCCAGTTGCACGAGGTGCATTTGTAGTAATTCACAGTTCCGTTGGACTGCTTGGTGGGGCGGACCCTTCTGTAGCAAGTCAAACAGGTCGGGTAGCATAGCATCTTGGGCCCGACCACCGCGGGTATCTCCTTGAGGATAGTCTCTCCTTGACGGATGTCCCTGGTGGCCAGGAGGTAGCGGCCCAGCGTGGGGCTGTGGTCCAGGCGGAAGGCGGAGCAGCGCAGTCGATGGCCGGCGCGCCAGGCCTGCTTCTGGTGCTCGCGGCTGCAGTAGTGCTCCGCCCTGCAGCCGCTGCACTGCTGCCCTGCGGGCTCGCTGCACACCGCGCACAGGGGGCACGCCTCCGTCGTACCATTCATTGTTCGCTTATTAATTACCAATTCGTTATAAATTAATTTTCATCGACTACTAATATAACGTGAAAAATTTAAACTGCTTTATTGACGCAAATTTGAGAGCTCTCTTAATATTTCACGGTTGTCAAAAAATATGCGGTTAATGATGTTAGTTAAATTTCTCCCGCCGTTCAAGTCTAACGCGACGGCCGGAGTTTGGCGACCGATTAAATCCACCGCGCGCGGTTCAAAATGAAAAACCGAAGGTTTCATTTTGTGGGGCTGAAGTCGGCAGTTAGTAACATAGACCTAGGAGTAAGCGAGGGAGATGCTATTATCTAGAACTAGATCCTCGAGAAGAAAAGAGATCGTCGTATTTAAAATGTGCGTTTCAATATCGCTTGTCGACATAGTGACGAGTGATGAGCGAGAGAGAACAGAGGTGTTTATTTCTACCGGGTTATATTGGAATATGTATGTGGCACCGTACGAAAACGTTTTAACGCGCCCGCGCTCTCGCTCTCGCCGAATATTAGGAAAATGACGAAAATTTTATGACGTTGGAGGAAAGGGGTTTAGTCAGTTTTCCCGTCACCGGCAATCTGATCGCGCGCTCGTTCCATATCTAGTGACGCACTGCGCACCAGATGCACGGGCCGCTTTGCGCACTAAGTGAGCCTGTCATTTCAACTGCTAGTTTCTCCGATTACGGAAACCGGTTATCTATAAAAGGTAAATAGTTTTCGTACCAGTTTTTCCCCAGAGAAATGATCTATTGAAGAAATTAAGTTGAGTTAGGATGTTAGACTTCGTGATCGTATGGAATGTTCTCGGCTAGGTCTGGCATGGCGGGAGATGGAGGCAATGCAGGACCGAAAGACGGGAAGAATGCGAGTGCAGGTGCAGCCAGCCAGTGCATCGTGTGCAGTGCCGTGGCGGAGTTCCATTGCTCCGGCTGCAGAGTGGCGGCTTATTGCTGCCGCGAACACCAGAAGATGGATTGGAAGAGCCATAAGAACTCCTGTAAACCATACGAGGTAAAACTAAAATGTATCACATTGTAAAACCATTCAATGAAATCGATACCATTGATTCGGAAAAAATATGATATTTTCAAAGTTTTTTTAAAAGCGTTCCTAAACAACACGTGGTTTATTAGTTTTGTGAGATATTTCATTGTGGGGCAGCGGGAACATTGGAGCGTAAAGTTTGGCGCTGGTCCAGGAGATCGCGAAATAACTAAAACTAAACATAGATTTATTTTTGGGTATCAATTGAAATCAGCTGATTGAGATATCGAGACTACTGTACTCAAAACATTGGAACTTAGCGGGCCTTCTTTTAATTTATGTGAAGCGTTAAGTGCATTTTTTACAATCCGTATTAAAATTTATATAAAGAGAAAACATTAACTAGGTTTTATTACGAAGCTTGTGGATTAGCGTAGACGATTTCTTTTATTTTGTTGATTTAAATTTCATTGTATAAAAAAACATGAATGAATCCATTTTTTTCGTCTCTTTATACAAACACGTGAACAATGTGTAATTATAAATGTATACATATTTAACGTTTATTGTGCGGTTGCCTTCATTTGCAGTAAAATGAAAATGGTCTCAAACTGCAGCTGACTACATTTGTAGCTCAGACGGATTGTCCCAGCTTGTTATATTGTTACCCACGATTTAAGAGTAAGGAACTTAAGTAATTAGGTTAATAATACATTCATATATGAGCTGTAAATTTAGTCTGCATTCATTCATACATTGTGTCGTGAACGATCGTCGATTTCTCTGACTCCTCACGTGGCCGTCATTTATCGTATTTTTGATTAATTTTATGGTGCTACTCTTTCCTCAGTCTTCCTCTATTTCTTGTCCCGTTTAAATCGTTATCATATAGTTTCTTAAGTAGTTGGAAACCAAAAAAAATTGGACTGCAAATGTAGTCACCCGCGAAATAGGGCTTAAGCCGATGTAAAATAATATTCTAGGAATCGTATGAATGAAAAAATTATACACAATATTCATTATATCACAATAATCATTATATTTATTATAGTATCATTATATGAATTCAAATTAATTCCTTTTTGATTATAGGACGTATGTTTCTAGAATTTTGATGTAGTAGCTACATTATCCTTATGTTACTGGAAATATTGGTCCCAGGAAGCTCCTCAGTGCCTCATTCTTCGACTCTTTGATTATTCTGTGATTCCATGACTCTGAACCATGTATGAAAACAAATCTGATTTTGGTATTGTATTATAGTTGCCCAGTTCGATATTTCTAGACAGGGGTTTGGACTCCAAGAACTTGTATTATAAATTATAGAACAAAATATAATACATAGTTAATTTTTTAATAGTCCATTGTTTCGGACGAAACACTATGATACTTCAACATTATGAACTGTTAAATTTACAACATTGTTATAATAACACAATTTTTTATTATACACTTTTTGAGAATGTCACAACAGCTGTATCGCCAACCGATACAGCTGTCGCCTAACAACTTTTTTTAGTTGTTTGTAACACCTTATGATGCCAACATCGTACATACATTTAGTTGCTTGTAACACCTGATGATGCCAACATCGGTTGGCGAAACAGCTGTCACGGCATACTAAAAAAATGTAATATTATAACAGTGTTGTAAATTGAATAGTAAATAAACAATTTTTGCCTGAACAATTATATAAAATTCAATTAGAATTATGTATTTATGTATATTGTTTAAAATGTATTTTTTCTTAATCCTTTATGAGATTTTAAAGGATAAACACATTTCGCCTTGCTAGGACATTATTAAATAAGAACATGACATGTGCACATTACATTTTTAATGCTAGAGTGAAGCAAAAGAAAATACTCCCTTAAAAATGAAATTAATTTCTACACGTATGTTTCTCTCAGTGTGTTATTAGTCATCACGCTGTCTCCCTGAATGAGCAGGCGGAAATAATGGACCGCCACACTATTATTTCCTAATATAAATTCATACATTGTTTCATGCACGTACGTCAATTTCCCTGACTCCATCCCGTGGCCGTTGTTTATCGTATTTTTGATTAATTAGATCGTGCCACTCGTTCCTCAGTCTTCCTTTATTTTTTGTTCCGTTTACATCGTTATCATATAGTTTCTTAACATTCTTTCTTCATTTATTCATTCCATGTGTCCAGATGTGTAAAACATGATGTATATATTTTTTTTATTAAAAGTGTTTTACACAACTCCGTTGAATTAAAATACTATAGTGCATTCGTATATTAAATTATCAAAGTGTAAATAAATGCCAAAAATGACAGTATTAGTTAACTGTGTTGTAAATGAAGATATTAAAACGATTTATATCTGGACTTGATCTCTAAGATTAGCTTCTAAATACTTTCCTTCATCGTAAATCTGGACTGCCTAACGTATCGACGTTTTGATGTTTAAATATAAATGATACTTACAAAGTTGTCCGCGAGGTGTTTTCCTTTTGATCCGTAACATTGTTCGCGCGACAGCGAGTGAAGGAATGTGCGTCCGTCTCTCTTCCTCCATTCTTGACTCTTTAAATGTAGATCTTTTTAGCCACCAAGTTCCGTTAACCTTTAGCCGCCAAGCGGTCCCGTACGGGACCGCGGATTCGCGTCGGTCACGCACCAACGGTCCCTTACGGGACCGGTGATTTCGCTATCGGATTACACAGATTTATGACAATAGTATTCAAAATGTGATTATTAGCTTATGTAAATAATGTCTTTGAGATACCGATCCATAATTTTATTTTCGGTTCCGATAAATATTTTTGTCATCTTCTTCTCCTTCCTCTTAGTTTAGGTCGCATGACCTGTTGTGACGGTGGGCTGTCCTGGGATGATGATGTCCAGCCATCTCTCCATCGCTTTGGCGGCCTTCCTGACCACATACATTCAACACCACATACAGACCTTATCGTTTCATTTCTGATCCGATCTCTGAGGGTTTTGCCTGCGATGTAGCGTAGGATTCGTATTTCTACTTACTCTAAGAAGGTCGTATTTTTGCTATTCGTTCGTATTTCTGCTACTCTAAGAACCCTCAGAGTTCTATTGGTATCGGCTCTGAACTCTATTCCATACGTCATGATGGGGCGAACGCATGCCATTTTTGTCATGATGCGTAATAATAATGTTTATACTTGCGTTTGGACGTGTTTCGCCTTGCTAAGGCATTAAGAAAATTTTGATAATTATCAAAAGTAAGGCGAAACATTTTATTCCCATAAAATATTTCTATAAAATAGACGAATGTATAACTTTTTTTTATATTCACCATAACTTTGCGTTGCGGATTCATTGAACAATGTTTGTTTATTTTCAAACAACAATTTATTAAAAATTAAAAACAGATTAAAAAAATATTTTTTATATCTGTTAAAACTAATTGCATTCATGAAAACTTTGTATAAATATTTATTTTGCATATACAATAATTAACTACACCGATGAAGTGCTTCTGTGTCCGAAACATGTTTGTGTTAATTTAATTTTTTTTTTAATAAAGTGTTGTTTACAAAATAAAAACATTGTTAAATGTATTTATTATTTAATTTGGAGTTTTACAACATTGTTCGTTCAAGTTCATCAGTATTCCCAGTCATTAAAAGTTTTTCAAATTACAAATTCTCGTTGAAGGTTATTTTCTAAAATCATGAATACTCTTTAAAGTGTCATCACGTTTAATACGACCCAGATTATTGATAGATTTAAATCTTTATATTCTATGTCACTTGGTAACCGGTGTTTAATTTATGAGTGTTTTTTTAAAGTAATGCAGTTTAAATAGTCTAGGAAATACATGTGTCTTGTAACGACCTACAACAGCATTAGCGTGATTTGTTACATTTTCTTTGAGGCGAGACGTTACGCTTAGATAAATCTACTAGGAAACTATTTTGTTACAAAGTCGATAATTCTACACCTCCGTGAATGTCTGAAAAGAATGCTAAAACTTCCGTAGTATTTAGAATTCACAAGTGCTTAGTAAATTCATTATCCTTCGTCATTGATAAAATAGTGATCTTCTTCTTCTTCTTCACCATTTAGACCCCTTGTCTGTTACTATAGGCCTCTTTTGGGAAGTTGACTCTCAGTTATCCCTCCATCTCTCATCATCTAGGGACGTTAGCGTTATCTGCCCCATCTTACGATATCTTCCACTCTGCAGATTTGGCGGATAGCCTTGTTCCTCACCCTATCACCTTATAACATAATGTTTTTTTTTAATAAATTGTCTCTACGTTGCTCTCTATCTAACCTTTCCCTCACTGCTAAAAATGTACGCGGATTACGATGCTATGTTATTACTACACACTTAAGAAATTGAGTTTGACATGTTCATAGGATATTGATGTCTAATAATTTTTATAACAATTGATATAAAAATTGATCATATTTTTAACCTAATTGCTAAAGGCCATGAAAACATTTGCAAATATTCACATCGTTTGAAAAACAATTAAGCGATAAATCCGCTCGTGACATGCGTCTATGGAAAACTGAAGTTTTCGTCGTAACATTCGGTCTAGTGTAAATAGTACACTGGAGCCTTTCTGTCTTTCTCACGCTCCGAATATTATTGTAGTGAAAATGCGACGGCAATAGTTGTATGGCGCTTTGCTTATTTTTTAAATAATACAACCCAACTAACAACACCATATTATTTGAAAGATATAGAAAGTCATAGGTTGATGCCTTCTTTTTTGATTTTAGGTTCAGACGTCCCCTGAGCTTGGGCGGCACCTCGTGGCCTCCCGGGATCTACAACCCGGGGACCTGGTTTTGACGGAGCTGCCGTTGATATGGGGGCCAAAGGCCACAGCAGATCCTGACAACATGGCACCCTGCGTGGGATGCTACCGCCCAGTCAACCTGGACGTCGGCGAAAGATGCGCTAGGTACCTACTATATACTCGTACATTACTTTTTTAAAATTAATTGAAAGTGCGGAGTTTTTATATGTAGCGACACATTTTGGAATATTAACTAACTAACCATCAGGCCATCTCCACGAAGGGGTAGGCAAAAATAATGGACAGCCACACTCTTCTTTCCTAACATATTACTCTAGATTCCTCAACATTCATACATCGTGCCAAGCACGCGCGTCGATTTCTCTGACTCATTTCATTCGACACTCTATCATGCACAGAGTATTGTTTTCAAATTGTTTTCATATTGATATATTGATTTCATATTGATACTTAATCATATTGTTTTCAAAATAACATTTATATTACATAATAAATAAAAGTTATACCAAATAATTAATTATGATAATACATTATCTATATCTATTTATAATCATAAAATTAAAATTAAAAGATATCATATGTGTCAGAAATTTTATGTTTAGATAGTTTTTTATATTGTTTATTAATTAAAATATTATTTTTAAAGTATTTCATTAATATTTATTAAAACCACGTTTGATTATTTCAACGCCCCCAATTTACCTTTGCACTCGCTTCAGCCCTCACGGATGTCGTTGGGAACCGATGGTATATTGTATAAAATACTCCTTTCGTCAACGATAATGTATGTCCGTTTTGAATTTTAGCTGTGGCTGGCCGATATGTACGGGGCACTGTCCTGGCCTGAAGGATATGCGACATCACGGCCTGGAGTGTCCTGTCTTGAGTCTGCGACCAGCATGCGCTGTCTCTAATCTTGGTGACTACTACAGGTAAAGTTTATTATTATTATTTTGTTGAATCGCTCTTTTCACCATGACAGCAAGAGCCAAATCGATGTAAAGGGTATTATAGCTATCATAGTGATTCTCGTGACATGTGATAGGTAGCTAATCTATCGCCATATTATTGTCACGTGAATTCTACACCAGACCAAAGACAGTGTGACAATCACACTGCGCTCGCCGGGAATCGAACCCGGAACCTTCGGGGTGGCAGTCAATGCACTTACCACTAGGCCACGAAGGTCGTCAGTAATCACTAATAAGTAAGTCAATAGTAATCACTCCGTTTAATTTTTTTAAATATGTTTTTATTACATATAAATGGTACAAAATAATTGCTCTTAAGTTACATTTAAAAATATGCTCGTATACGAGTATGTATTAAAACGTTTATTTATTTATTTGCGTTTCTCTTAATCTCCTTATAAAGAAAAGGTTTCGTGTTAAGGAAAGAAAATTGTTTACATAATGTACGCCATACCGTGGTATCGCTTCTTCTTCTTAGATTGCCATGTCAGGTCCCCCCGGCGAAGGCCTCTATGTTTTGTGCTAGACGGAACAACTCCCCCATCATCCGAATATATATTTAGTTAAAATCCTTGTGTCTTCGACTGCTCGCTGCCATCTTCTAGTCTGTGGCACGTCGAAGGCACAAATTAGTGAACGTTAACTTAATATCGATTAAAGTAGTTGTTTTACAAATGATTTTTATTTTAATTATTTACAATGAACTTTTATCATGAGATTTCAAATAACAAAATTAATACACAAAAGTGAAAAAAAAAATCATTATGGAATTCCACAGTGTTTATGTTATCTGTATTTATTTTTTTCTTGTATTTCTATTACATCAGTATTGTGCTACTATTAGCTACTATATAGCTACGTTTTATCGCCATATATACCGGTATTTTTAATTCTATCCTTTAGCGTACTTTTCCAGGTTTCTATAAATCTACCTCGATTCCTCTGCCCCTAAGAGATCTTCTGTTAAGTTCTAACTGAACAATTGAATATATTCCGCACCTATGTATTCAATAAATAAATATGTTTTGAAAACAACAATAGTATTTTTTTTCGATTGTTTCTTATACGCCAGAAATCAATATAGAAAAATGTAATTAATGTTTTTAATTGAAATTTATTGGTAGAAGTTCATTTTAAATAATGAAAACAAAAAAAATATATACAAAATTTCTTTATTATTATGCATTTAGTGTGCTTCCACTTGTGTTGTTGCACATAAGTGGAAGCACACTAAATACATAATACTCGTAATAAAGAAAATTTGTATAATATAATTTTTTTTTTGTTTTCATTATTATAGAAAAATGACAATTTTGTGTTTTTAATTAAGATAAACTTTTGATTACACAAATAAATACTACATCACTTAAAACTATTTTAACAATCGCAATGTTGCTTGTTTAATGAAAAAAACATATATACCTACCTATTTTTATTGAACTCATTGTAAGTTTGTTTGTGTCTAGGTTTTCTTCCTAGGTTTCCTTGCACTTATTTGAGTCTCCTAGGGCCTAGGAGACTCAAATAAGTGCAAGGCCTCCACCAAGTCAAACCATAAACAATATCAAAGGAACATTACGGCTTGTTATAATGTCAAGATGGCACTGGTTTATCTCACTATTGCTCTGGGGTGACGATATGATCTAGTTAATTACCATGATTCAAGAAATAGTTGATCTATAGATTTTGGGAGATATCTATTCTTACCAACTTCTCTGTTCTTTTTGGAACAATTTTTGATGTATTATATTTCAACTGATGTCCCTAATTTAACTTTTGAGACCACGATCATTTGTATACAATTTGTTAACAGGTAATTTTTATTTTTTCAGGCATGACGCGTTATTAACTTTGCGGTGTCTTCTGTCACAAACAAAGTTTATGAAAAGATTTAATAAAGTGATGGAACTACAGTCCCATATTGAAGATAGAAATCTTGAGACAGAAACTTACCAGTAAGTCGAAGAGTACACGAAGTTATACCATTATTATTAAAGTTACGGTTACCAATTTAATATATTTAACTAAACAGAGTATTTGTTTTTTAGGGAAGCAAATGAATACGTTGTAAAGTACCTGCTCAATAATTTCCTCCGCGCCCTGAAAGAGGTGGAGACACAACTGAATACCAAAATAGCCCCCGACATATCTGATAAGTTGCTTCACACAATTTGCGGTATAATTGATGTAAATGCTCTCGATTTACGTTTAAATCTCGGAACTGAAATCTCGGCCCTCTTTTCGCAGACATGCCTGATGGAGCATAGCTGTTTTCCTAATACGAAGCACTCATTCGACATCAAAAGCACAGATGAAAGTTCGCAGTTTAAAATAACAGTGAAAACTGTTCTACCTATTAAAAAAGGCGAACATATCACCACTATGTATAGCCATGCACTTTGGGGCACTCAGGCGAGGAGGGAGCATCTCAAGGAAACGAAGTACTTCGATTGTTTCTGCGTGAGGTGTAAAGATCCAACGGAATTGGGAACATACTTAAGTGCCCTGAGGTGTATAGGAACTGAGAAAGTTCAATGTGGTGGAACACAGCTCCCAGAAAACTCTTGTGATTATACAACGAATTGGTGTTGTGATAAATGCGACGTTAAAATAAAGAACGACGAAGTGGTTTACCTAATATCAAAAATGGGAGAAGAAGTAGAAAACGTCCAAGCCAACGGACCTACCGTTAAGCAATTGGAAGATCTCATCACGAAGCTCTCCACCTTTTTACACCCCAACCATTATCATTTGTACTCTGTGAAGCACTCGCTCGTCCAGTTGTACGGACATCAACAGGGCTACTTGCATCATCAAATGTCGGATGAAATTTTGAACAAGAAGGCCGCCATGTGCGAAGAGTTGATCGATGTGACATCGAAGATTGACCCCGGTAACTCGAGACTGAACCTCTACTCGGGAGTACTGTACCTCGAATTGTTTCACGCGAAGTTTCAATTAATCAAAAATAAAATGAAACGAAACGAAATAACAAAAAACGATTTAGGTGAAACGAAAAGCGAATTGATTGGATATCTGAAGATTGTCGATCTAGTGTTGGAAGATGAGAGTGAAGGGAGTGCCGGCCAGAAGCTATTGGAAGTCATGAAAGAATCGGAAAAGAATTTGATCCGATGGATAAATGAAGTTTGAAAGGAGAATGTATTGATGCATGTTTGATAATAATATGAATTGTGTTTTAGCATTGAATATTAATAATAACGTATTTATGACATTTCCATAATTTAAAACATAGTACAAACCGGCAGTAAATATTTTTATAAGGATTTAATAATTAAATATGTACATTTGGTTTAGTACCTGAATATTTGTAGTGCTGTCCTGATTGTCTTTTCATCGAAATATTATTGTCACGTTACCTACCTTTATTTTTTCCCATCGCTCAAGTTCAATACCTACCTCGTGTCTGTGATTCTTCAATTCTATAAGTGTTTGTATTTATGAAAAATGTTGTAGTACAATTTATGCTTCCCGCGTTGCGTGTGTCTACTAATTCTAAAAAATATTCCAATATATTTGCTGCTTCATTCTCGTTCTCGTAATAAAAACTAACATCGTTAATTATATATAAACTCATGGCACCGGTATTATAACACAATTAATAATCAAGCACCCTTTGAATAAATGATATTTATTTAAAAAAAAAAGATTTTTTGGTTTAAAATAAATAATTATATTTTTTCAACGTGTAACATAGAATTACCAACTAAATACAATAAATAAAGACTATTGACATGTTTTATTTTTCCACCTATAAGTAAAATTTTCTAAAAAGATATTAATGAAAATAGTATAAAAAAAATAAAAACACAATTTAAATATCTAATTATGTCCAAGTAGACACATTTTTATATATTATCTTTAAAAATATATACAAAATATCACAGATTTGTTACTAAATAACTATTTGACAAGATACATAAAATGAATTGACTAGATTATAAAGATTTTGACTATTAATTAATGCTAAGATAGTTTAAATTATACAAATACTTTTCACTTCAAACTATAGATTTTACTTACAAAAATGTAGGAAAACTTAACGATATTATATTTAGAATAAAAATATTTTTTAGTTTTGAGAGACAGTCTCTTTTATCCAGTCCATGTACTCTGAAACCCTAGTATAGAGGCCTGGGAGGCGTGCTCGTCCGCATCCAATGCCCGTGGAAACTACCCCAATTACGGGGGTGGGCTGCCCAGGCTGAGTCCACATAAGGGGGCCACCGCTGTCCGCCTGTAAGATAAACACAATCAATCTAACATTTTATTATGATAAATAGGGTAAGTTTAAATGGTTCAACACATTAATTATCCGGAAAAATTATAAATGGTAAAAGTTCAAATTGTTCAAAGTAAATCTGCTTTGTGAAGACCAGTAAATATTTAAATTTTGTTTATTTTTTATGTAACGTGAATGTAAGTTAAATAAAAATTTGATTTAGATACACATCAAATGTTTTAGAACGCCATGTTTTTCTAGTTAAAATCGTTCTCTCGACGATAAAGATATAAAACCTTCGAAACATGTTGAGAAAAATTAAATTTAAAATGGAAAAGCGAGTGTTTTAATTAAAATAAATAAATAAATGATTATTATAAGATCCTTAAGATTATTAAACAAATCTAAAATTATAGTTATTAAAGCATTTCCTTTTTCAATTTCCTGATAACAAATACAGTTTTCTCATGAAACATAAGTCTTTTTTTCACTTCTAAAACCTTATTTATCTCGACATTTTTCGAATCTTAATCTTCTGCCGATGATATAAACCTTATACATAAGAAAAACATCAAAATAAATTAATTTACGAAGTGGTAAAATAGATGCAGGTCAAAGAATTTGATGCAAATACGAAGTGGTAATTGTTATTAAAAGAAAAATCGACATGCAAAACGAACATGGTAGTTGTTTTTACTAGTTGTTTTTCATTATTGTTGATACTGTTTTCTGTATTTTATACTTGGCGTAGAGGGAATACTTACCCAGCAAGAGTCCTTTCCTCCCTGCTCGTCCCCTGCGCACATCTGTTCCGGGTTGATTTTGTTCTTCTTCCCTTGGGACTTGAACCACTCCTGGCACAGTTGGTTCTGCAGAACATTCACATCCACCTTCTGGAGGACATCGGCACGGGTACCTGCCATAAAAGATTCATTTGTTATTTTTACATTTGTGAAATTTTACAGGGTATGAAAGGGTTAAAAGCTTTTTATATTTGCAAGAATTAAGGCATAAAACTCCATGTAATCAAAATATTTCGGAATTCCCATTCTCTTGACATTCGGAGATGACTCACTTTGTTAATTTTTTTATTAAATTAAACTCGTATATAAAACCTAAATGATGAAGCTTGGGTACGGTAGTTGACGTCCAATATAATTATAATTCCAATTATTGTTTTGTTTGATATATTCATTTATTCTTAATTTTTATTTATATTGATCTGTTGTGTGTTATTATAATTTAAAAAAAATGTTTATTGAATGACGACTTTCAACATATCTTAGTTTGAAACCAATATAAAGAGGTTATTGCGTACAAAATGATGATAAACTAATTATCTTAACACACAAATTAACGTTAATCACACAATCGACATGCATAGGTAAAATAGTACGGCAGTTCTTATTTATTGTTTCTTGTACAATGACGTAAAACTCCATATTAAAAAAATATTATAAATAAAAACGTCCGTCTTCTAGGAGTTTTGTTATATTTTAGATGGACTGACATGTTTTGCCCTTCTAAGACACTATCATAAATGTCCATTTGATACATTTGATAATGCCTTAGAAGAGCAAAATATGTCATTCCATCTAAAATATAATAAAACTCCTAAAAGACAAATGTTTACATTCATATAAATTAATAATGTAAAACTCCATATTAAATAACTAATACTAATGAAAACGTCTGTTTTCTAGACATTTGATAATGCCTTAGAAAGGCGAAACATGACAACTGCATAAACTATAATAAAACTTCTAGAACACAGATGTTTTCATTCGTATTAGTTACGACTGTTACCTTTCTGATTGTCCTCGTTAAGCCAACCCCACCCCGCGACGGTGGCGAGTTTCCCGGCGAAGTCTGCGCGACTGTCGGGTAGGCAGGCTGGGGCAACGGCCGCTGACCAGGTCGCGTCTTCGGCCAGGCGGATAAGGGCGATATCGTGTCCCTGCCGACCGCAGCTGTAGCCAGGGTGAGGTATGATCCTGTCCAGTCGCGCTTCCTGCGCACGCGGCTCCTCCGCCCGTGTCAAGTCGTGCTCTCCTAGGGTAGCACGCAGTACTGCCGCTGGTAGAATCTGCTCCGTGCCGCTGTGTGAAAGTATCCAAATTATTTATTTAACTTATTTATTGTCTCTTGAACGATGATATAAAACTTCACATTACATGGGATTGACATGTTTAGCTTATCTAAGGTATTATCAATTGTCCTTATCAAAGTAACATTTGATAATGTCTTCGACAGGTGAAACATGTCATTCTCATATAAAACTTCTAGAAAACCGACTTTTTTTTATTTGTATTAATATATATTCCAGGCTAAAGAAATTAACCTCTCCACTAACACTTAAATTATTACAATCATCTTTCAATTAAAAAAATCTTTACAGGCAAAATTAAACAGTAAATATTTTACTTAAAAGTTGATTAACAACTAGGTTCTTCAGAAGCATTAGAATTTGTTATAGAAACTTTTTTTAGAAATTGAAAATTGAAAGATTAAAAAATACAACTCTAAAAAGACCTCCTTCTTCTTCTTCTTTTAATAGATCTGACGATCTGTGACACAGAAATCATATCTCGTCGGATGACGTGATCCAGCTGTCCCTCCATCTCTTAGGTGGGTGGTGTTCAAAGTTTTTTTTTTTTCGATCAAGCTCTAAAAAGATACTTTTAATACTCGGATTTATGAGTATGTATTATCACCTGCATATGCAGTGGGCTGCTGTCAGAAGCCAGCGCCGGTTGAGGATGGTGGCGCCGCAGAAGTGGCCGCCCCGACGGGTGAGGGAGGCCAGCCACGGGAACTCGCTGGGGCGCGCGTCGGCTCCGCCCACCACGCGGCCTGCCCGCGCCCCACTAACGCCGCAGCTCACATCAGACACTTAAACATTCACAATTGTCGTTATAATATAATGGGGTTGCAATATACTGCTTGAGTCACGATTTTTAGTTAACTTACAGCCTCATTTAAATGATGGGTGTTTGTCTATAGTTAATCATAAATTGAATATATACTAAACTTTATTGTAACACAATATATTAGTCACTTTTTTAAACATGCATGTTTCGAATGGTTATCATCCTTCGTCATTTTACCAAATCGTAACCTTTTAACTAAATAGTAATTTTGGAAAATGTAAACATGTAACTTATTTACGTGTTGTATACGATATCAACAAAGTTTTTATTTTTATATTTTATAATTATTCAAATAAAATTTAGTACTCAGAATGATGGCAAATATAGACGTAATAACCAATGTTTTTCTTTACATTAAGCTTTATGAAGCATTATTTAATATTTTCTCAGTGATAATTATGCACACGAAAAAATCAATTCAAAACGACCCTGAATAAATTCTACATAACTATGTTTGTGGTTTTATATATACAATTTCAAGAAATCTTATCGCAAATATTGTTTTTTTATATTTTAAAGAACGTGTACGTTTTGTACCGATTAAGATATGTCAATAATTTAAAAATTAACATCAATGGAGTATTTTCAAATTCAAATATATAAAATTTCTTAAAAATGGTATTACTCTATATGTCACCGTAACAGTTCGGTTTCGGTTCTATTTGTGGTGTTTTAATGTAATAATTTTTAACACAGATAAATATTTGAACACTATAAGTTAATCGTAATATTTAATAGATTTATGACGTTATCGATGACCAAATATATAAAAACAATTCTACCATTATATTTATAGAACTAGATGGGAGTGTCTAGTTTAGTATTTTTTATTTGTATAAATATACAAAAAAGATTATCTTCCACAAAAAAAACTACATATTTATCTAACATGCATTATATAATGCGAAATTTACACTGGAGATCAAGAAAATACTTTCAATATATTAAAGTTTTAATTGAATTTTTTTAGTGGAAGTTCATTGAAAATAATGTAAATAAAAAAACATATTTAAATTTTCTTCATAATATATACATTAAGTTGAATTCCACTTGGGTTAATGGGATCGAGCGGTTTCGGCAGCTCGCTGCCATCTTCTGGTGTTTATCTTCACCAGAAGATGGCAGTGAGCTGCCGAAATCGGTTTAAGCCATAAACACAAGTGGAATTAAACTAAATATATTTTATAAATAATTTTTTTATAAAATAATATTTGCATAAAATCCTTGCACATTGCAACACTTGTCAAAAAGTATGTTTTCTTACGATTAATATACGAATGAACTTCAACAGCTAACATCACCATCACACACACAAATAACTTAAACATTTTAAATAACGTAATAAAACTTGGTTTCAAAAAATAAAAATAATGTATTAAAAAAAAAAAGATCTATGTGTAACCAGAATAAAATTATATTTAATATTGGCCCACCATCAAACTGTAACTATTGAGTTGCAGCCGATGCTTCCGTGGACCAATAAGTGAAGTGTGACGGATCGGAAATAAAGATTTTTAATTTATATTATTTCGCTATGTCCTATGAACCGCTCTGTACCCACTCTTTTCCGTTTCATCCAATCTGCTTTAGTGTAAAAGGTCGCGCCGAGTCAACGTGTGGAGCGCGCGAGTGTACGGCAAAGGTGAGCTCTCAGATTGTCAATTCAATGTCATCTGTATTATGATCCGCGTGCATGTGCTAGGAGACGGAAGAGGCATATACCGGTGTGTTATGACATTGTTATTCGCTTGTAAAGTAACTGTACCATTTGAAAGAAATTCGGGCTTAGATTTTTTACATATGTGTTATAAACGTGTTCTGTTTGAGTTTTACTCTCCTTTCATTCATTTACACCGAAATTAAATAATCTCTTCTCTAATAATAAGGTCTACGATCGTGCTTTCAGTGTTTCAAGTTTATTGGTATAGAATAACCCCAAGGTAGTATCGAGTATGAAGATAGCGACGCTCGATTTAAGAAGCCAGTCTTTTCGTATACATCACAAAGTGAAGGCGAATTAGAAAAAGAAAAGGAATTAATTGGGAATTAAAAGCTGTAATATTTTGGAATTTCTTCTATGTTCACCATAACTTTGTGTTGTAGATGTTTAATATTTCTTTTTTTTTTATATACTTTGTATACAACACTCACATTTATTAAAAAAATAAAAATAAAATATCAAACATGTTTCGGACTAACCAGTCAGTAATCAGTGATGTTATATAAATAATTAAAATATTATAAAATTATTTACAAATATGGTCAGTTTTGACAGATGTTATAAAGATTTATTTTGGAACGTCTATGCTCTTGTTACAACAAATATTATGAATAAATTATAAAAAAAAATTAAGTTCTTATTGGGGTGCAGGTACACTTACAACAAAGGAAATAAATCAAAGATTGGACTTGACGTTAAATTTATTTGATTACTTTTCTTTTTTACTCATCAACTTATCAACTGTCAAATTTCTTTATTTTTAATTTCTAAAATATTGAGATTGTTCAAAGTTATATATCTATTATTAACATGTACATTTTCAATGCCATTATCTTTATTAAATGAATGATCTTTTTCAATGAGATGGTTTTGCGAATTTTTAACATGTTTGATATTTAATTTTTATTTTATAAATAAATTTGTTGTATATAAATTTTATAAAAAAAGAAAGATGACATATTTAAAAAAAATATTTCTTGGTTGACCTTTAAACAATTTCTAAAAATAAAAGTGTTTAATTTTGAAAAATATTTGTCTGCATAATGTAATAAATATTATTATATCATTATTTTTAATATATTGTATAAGGTGATTTTGGGTTACTGAATTTGCTTCTATAATTCTTCCATTATCCTCGAAATCCAAAACAATAAACTTTTTTTATGAAGTTTTTGTGGTGTGACATTATTCAATAATTGAAAACGTATGTCAATTTTGTTTTTACACCGCCTTTTTGCGTTCATTATTTTAAATAATGCCAACCGGTTTCGTTTCCATTGGATATTGGGTCGGGAAACAAAACATACGAGTACATAATTGGTATAAAAGTTACACATTAATAAAAATTGTTTACCTTTGTACTAAACAGGTTAATTTGTACTATAATGTTTTTTTTCATAATTCCTTACAACTTTACCCTAATGATATTGTGTTTTTTCTTCTGTTTCTTCCCTTTTTGATCTTTTTTCGATTGCCGTGTAAAACAGCTGTTTATTTGTTTTCTATTTTATAATAATCATCATTTACATAATCAACTCACCTTTTTAGGCAGCCCAAACACAAACAATTTTTAGACCCCTGACGAGTTTCAATAGACCAAACACCCTCTTTGAAGATTTTAAGAAAATAATTTGCTGTGAGTTTTTTTTACCATACTGCTTTTGACATTGACTTTCATTATCCAGGATATAATGATGTCATTTTATTATTTGTTTATAAATACTTGCATAAAGATAAGAAGCATTCGGAGGTCTCGCGTCCCTTCCATGCGGGTAGGCCCTTTTACTGGAACTAGTTCAAGATTATTAGATCATTGTCAACTAGCGTATTTCTATCTTCACAGGTTTAGGGCTTGAATGTCAATTAGATAATACAATGCTTAATGACGTATTGAGCAATCGTCATTCTATTATAATCTGAACATTACGTATTTTTTCCCTTTTGAAGGTCTGACACTCGCACGTACTAACATATCTCTTACGAGTATCTATGCTGCATATGTATAGGGTCCTTTTTTTAGAGGTTTGGTTTTTAAACTGACAACATTGTTTTTACAAACTGTCAATTTGACAGTTGACAGTTGATTTGTTGTCAATACTGTGTTTTTTTTTTAATTATTTTTTTATTAGTTGTTTGTAACTTAATGTGTTTTTAAAAAAAAACACCATTATACACATTCTTATATAAAGGGTGATTTTTTAGAGGTATACAAATTCAAAATGAATGTTAATGTTTACGATATTGGGTTTATTTAATAGATAATTTTATGCCATTATTGTTTAAATATGATTTCGGGCATATGAGCGCCACGGCTAGCTCGAATGAAATGCAATGGTGAAGTCCAAATTTTGACAATTTTGTAAAATGGCAAAACGTACTGACTACAAAACAACTCTCAACTGTCAAATTGACAGTCTGTAGAAACAATGTTGCCAGTTTAAAAACCAAACCTCTAAAAAACACACCCTATATATGTTACATTAGGTGGATTAAATCCTACCCTTTTCATACTTCATATTCTTTTTATCGTATCGTGTCAGGTCCTGGGAATGCTTTCTCGCCACTCCGATTTCCTAGGAATTGTTACCGGAATGGCTTCCTGTTGCCTTCTCCAGGAATTTTCTGAAAGGGTAACCATGCTTTAGTTGGAGGTTCCTGATTTTGTGGCGCCGAAGATACGAATTTTCCCTGTTTGCTGACCCTGATGGTAAGGTCAGTGATCACATTACCCGGGACTCGTTAGATCACGAGGACCACTCTAGGACGCCAGGGAGTTGGACTTACTCGAAGTCTTTTTGTTGTCATGCAAGGTTTCATTTCACGGCATTTTATAGGTACACATCTTCCAGTCCCATCGTGACTTCCAGTCATTTAAGCCCCTGTACATTATACCCAAATTAAAATCTAATTTGGGTATTTGTTTCTATATTTGATATTATTTTCTAACCCATCGCGCATATCAGATGCAGCGTTCATTTTTAGATTTAAAGCACGTCTTAATACGTCCTTGCGGTGATTACATAACAAAAACGACCCGTTAAAAGTTAGCATATTATTATTAGGGCTTGGAATTGACATAAAAAGTATATTTTTTCCTAATCTAGGCTTTCGAAAAGACGCCGTTTATTTGTGTTTTGAGATCCATAGACCCCCTTTAACCTCAGTTATTAGAGAATATAAAAACACATTTCATGGTTTTCGGGGTGAAGGCAATTAAGTGTCATATTTTTACCCATATTGTTATGTAATCTCCCTTTTGAACTGAATGAAATTATAGACAAACAAAAAGTGAACAATAAATATCGTGAGTATAGTAAGTTTTCATTAAAAAAAACATCTATCCTGTAGGGAGTGAATGTGGCCGGCGCGATCAAGTTAACTAAAAGTTCTTACCCCAATGAGTAAGAAGACAATATCTCCACGGACGTCGAGAGGTTATTCTCTCTTTTAAAATAATATTTCAAACGATAGACATAGTCCCGTTTTATAGAAAAAATATAATTATACAATTAAAGAATATAAAATAATATTTGGGATATAAAAATAGAACATTTTTAACCTTTTTGGGGAATATGAATCCGAGGCTTAGTTATAATTATTTTTTTTCTTCAGCTAATGGGTTACTGGACGAAATTCGAATCTAGGTTAAAATGATTCAAAGTTATTTGGAATGTTGATTGCAAAGTTAAACAATTTGTTATGATTATGCATCCTTTAATTATAAATCGAATCAATTAAGTTTTTTAATTATTGCGATGACGAATGCAAGGCCTTCCTTCCAAGTTCAAGGTTTCGGTACCCCAGATAGATTACTGAGCTTTGGGCCGTGAATGCACATTTTGTTATTAAGCCATAAATGCAATATTTGGTGCATTATCAAGGCCGGCGATGCATTTATGTCAAGTGAGCGATAATATGTTATAACTGAACGATTTTTGTGTCTGCTTGATAAGTATTTAAATTTTTGTCAAGTGCAATAAGTAGGGCGAGCAATTTTGCAAAAATCGCTTTTTAACGAAAGTGTTAATGGGAATGACATCTACAAGATAAATATCCCGGCGGGCCGCGGTCCTTGTCTCCTTGATGTTACTCAATAATGAATTTACTTAATAAGTTCAAGGAAATATTTGTATGCGAAGATCAGAAGGTCTTTCTGTGATATAGTTTAGTCTCCTTTTGTAAATATACTCGTATAACTTTTTTTGTGTGCAACAGGTCGAACCCAATTACTGTATACAATTTGTATTTAGCTGATATATTGATTCTCGTGACATGTGATAGGTAGCTAATCTATCGCCATTTTATTGTCACAAGAATTCTACATCAGACCAAAGACAGTGCGACAATCACACTGAACCTTGAACCCGGAACCTTCGGTATGGTAGTCAGAGCTCTTACCACTCTGCAACGGAGGTCGCCGGTCGTCTTCAAAATAGATAGAGAAAAAAAATGAACGTTATTACATTTTACATAATTTAATTAACAATTAGTTATGTTAAGCCAAACTGGATCATATCGTGAGATCAACAGTAAAACTAGCTAACTCGAAATTTGGTGGTTTTGGGTTATTTATGCCGATGAATTGTATATAGAAGGGGGTTTCCAATATTATAAATAAGTATTTTAAAATATTTTTCTCAAATAGGTTATTAACCTTTTCGTAATACGGTGTGTCGTATACGTGGATACAAAATAAATTTAACGTGCATTTATTGTTTTTTGAACAATGATGTAAAACTCTATGCTAATGACAATGATTAATACGAAAAAAACTATATGTTTTTTATGCGAAGCACATGTTTTGCCTGTCTAAGGCATTATCAAATGTCATGAAACAAAAGAAACGAAATGCCCGGCGAAACATGTCATTCACATAAACCATAAAAAATCTTCTGGAAAACAGACGTTTTCATTCGTATTGTCTCTATGTATGGTACCTACTCATGATAACAGTATTGTAATGAATTGATCTCGGAACAATGAACACAATTTTCTTAGTATCGAATTTTTCAGTTACCTAGTAATAGTATTAAGCCCACGATATATCATACCTAGTTGAATACAGTTTGTCTTTTATTTGTACAATAGTTTTAGAGCTGTATTCTTACACCAAGAATAAGTTTACTTTTTCAAAATGATTTAATAAAGAAAATACATATTTTTATCTATATCTATTTAAAAAAAATCTATTTTTAATACTACCTATAAAACATAAATTAATTTTTGACTGAATTAACAATAAATTTTTGCTTATCTTAATAAAATTGTTGATAGATGTAATAAGATTATCTACGGAATGTATGAATGACCTACAGAATCGAAGCAAGAGCAGACACTGTTAGTACCAAACATCTCTTAAGAGTAGCAGAAATGAGAACATTGCGACCTATTGTAGGGAGAACCCTTAGAGATAGGATACCCAATGAAGAAATTCGCAAATCTTGCAGAAGACACAGTGAGATGGAGTAGGTAGAGAAGACGATTCTGGAGGGACCACATCGAGAGAATGGATCCAGCAAGAATCCCTAAGATCGTTATGCACGAGACTCCAGAGGGCCGTCGACCACCAGGAGGACCACCAAAGAGATGTAGAGAAAGCTGGTCGTCTTCATCACAGGAAGAAAGTTGATATTCTGCATAAATAAATCGCAAGATCTACAATCAGACGAAGAAGAAGAAGAATAAGTTTATTATGATTTACTAGTTTATTATGTAGCAAACATTATTCATGCATTTTATAAAAAAACTGTTAAATATGCTATTCACAAATAAGGCTAGCTGTAAATGTATCATTAATATATTTTTTAAATAATGTTTTTACAGTAAACTAAATTTGAATATTAACGCATAAAAAATACATGCCGTATGAATACGTTACACAAATATTTCAAGGGAAAACTTTTATTAGAATTTGTAGAATTGACAGATACAGACAGTGCATCATAATACAACGAAAACCTTAATCTGGCTTCATCTCATGGTCGTTATGCTAATAGTTAACTGTTTCTATATAGAATAACTTCCTAGGAAAAATAATTGTATGATATTCATTGCCTTACGCCCATCATTCGCACTCACCTTGCGAACCCGCACGGTATTATAATATTAGTCAATGGCAGATTGTTACTAATTATCATAACTTGCAATTTCTCTGAGTTGATATGCTTAAAGCCATAACATACTAGCATTTCGTTTTAAAAAAATATTATAGGTTATAATAAAAACTAAGAAATTGGAGACGGCGTGAAGGTTAGTTTGTTAAGAATACCGAACGAGGAAATAAGGAAGAAATGTAAGGCAGATGATTGCATCATAAGTAAAATTTTTTTTTTCCCTGAAACGGTTTAGACATATGAAACGAACGGACGAGAAAAGAATGGTTAAAATAATATATAATCAATGTGATTGGAAATAGAACCTGCGGAAAACCAATAAACGCAAGGCATAACCAAATTAAACAAACACTAAAAGACCGCCACATTTGAAGTCGGAAAAATCGACGAGCATGCATGTTACGATGTATGAATGTAGAAGAAGCTGGAGAGGTATGTCAGGATAGAGCAGAATGGCGGTCCATTCTCTCTGCCTTCAAACCTCGTGAGCATTTGCCATTGTTTTTTTTTTGCAATGCTGATTTTCTTTAGTACGTGAGGAAAAGGATAAAATAGTTATCATCATTAACCAAACTAATTCAGACGGGAAAATGTTCTAATTAGTCTCTTTCTCTTCTTCTTAGTCGTATTCCTTATGATTGAGGGTCGTGTCCATTCTGTAAACTATTGACAATGGCACGCCATGCGCTCTTGTCACCTGTCAGTCTCCAGGCTGCAGCTAATATGAGAGACCAGTCAGATCCCTGATTTGTTCGGTCTCTGATTTGTTGAGTTCTTATAAATAATTTTATTTTAATCTGAGGTCACTTCGTTTTCAATAAACTAACAATAAAACATATAGATATAAAATAATAAAACACTGTATTTATAATTGATCTAAGCTATATCATTATTATATTGCCCTGATGAAGCTTGGGCCCAAGTGACATTATTTTAAAATGTCAACTACAGAGTGAGTGCTTCGTATGAAAATTTAAACTAACAATAATTTCGAATGCTAGCAAGAAAACTTACCATGCGACATTGACCATGGTGAAAACGCGGATTACCGCGACACACATTTACAATTGTGTAGTCGTAATATATCGCAAAGTTCCCAATGGTAAGGGTGACCAGTTACCATATTTACTTTTACATAAGATATATTTTCAAAACGCATCCAGTTTCACTTTAAGCACTTCTTTTTTTATATGCCGTACAAAATAAAATTAAATAATACTACATATAAAATCATGCATTTTAAATTACGTACATTCAAGATTTTTTGGTAATTTTGATTGACATCTTCTTCGCTAGTTTCAATCCAAGGAATTGGTGTGCAGCAAAGTGTAACATTTTTGCTGTTTTTTTGGGATGCCATTTGGGTCTTTAATGTGGTAGTTTACCGTTATTTTTACCCAATTATTGTATACAACTTTTTAGCTATTGACAATAGTAAAAGATATAGCTTTTATATTAATTACCATGACTTGTGATACGTAGCTTATCTATCGCCATTTTATTGTTACGTGAATTCTACACCAGACCTATGTCAGTGTGACAATCACACTGCAATCGCCAAGAATCAAACCCGGGACCTTCACGATTGACATATTTCACCATATAAGAATTATGAAAATGTTTGATGATTCGTTGATACGGTGAAATATTATGATCCCAAACTATTCTTGTAGTATATTGAAAATTAATAATATAATTGAAAAACAAAAGTTTATTTTGAGGTGTGATATTTTTAATACTAACTAATTAACTATCGAACCATTACGCCGTTTCCCCGAATGTATAAACTAATTATTATATATACGGTTTCTTGGCCTATTTCTTTTGATTCCTCAACATTCATACATCATGTCATATACGCACGTCGATTTCTCTGACTCCTCATGTGGCTGACTTGATCTTCCTTTATTTATCATTCATCTCTTTTCTGTTTACATCGTAAACATGTACTTTCTTTACCATTATTTCAAAATTCATCTCAAAGGGTTCTCATTTTTACACCTTTGATTCTGTTTTTATTCTTCTTTTACCAGTTCCATGCTTCACTTCCATGCATAAGTGTCGATACGAGAACACCATTGTGCACTGGCATTTTTTTCATTATCATCATATATGGCGCTGCAGCCCACCATGGGCCCCGGCTTCCTTCAAAGTTCTTCACCACTCTTCCCGGTCCATTGCCAGCGTTCTCAAGTTTTTGACACCAATTTCCCTGAGGTCTTCCTCCACACTATTCATCCACCTCAATTTTGGTCTTCCCACATTCGCTTTCTATCTGGTCGTGCCACTGTCATCTTAGCATCTAAAAATTGTTCAAAAAATGTCAGCTGTAGCTATTATTGCAATAGTATCGGATGCAAATTAGAATAAATGTCATATTTCGAGAGTGACAGTTGGTCTTCAATCGCGCTGAGGAAGGCCGAACGTTGAACCGCGCGGAGTGTGCCGCGCGCCGCCTGCCGGCTCTCCGGGACACTCCTCCGCGCTGCGGGTGAAGGCCCCTCTGCTATTTGCTTTTGTGCAATTTAGACTTGCCATTATTTAGTTATTGACATTGGCGCATGCGACTATATTCCAAGTGTCAACGAAACCGATTTTTAACGACAAATGTCACGAAAAATGTTCTTTCTTGAACAATGATGTAAAACTTTTTATTAAAAATTAATACGGATGATATAAAGGTTTTATCAAATGTTGAATGTTAATATCAGATGATGCCTTACAAGGCCACAAAATATAATTTAACTTCTAGAAAACAGGCGTTTTGGTTCGCATTCATCAATAAAATTGAACGTTACATAAAATAAAAAATAAATAAATAAACCATCAAGCCGTTTCCCCGCAGGGGTAGGCAGAGAGAATGACCACCACACTACTCTATCCTGGCAAACCTCTCTAGCTTCCTCCACATTCATACAACGAGTCCTACACGCACGTCGATTCCTCCGACTTCTAACATGACCCACCTTTAAAATTTGATTAATTTGGTCATGCCATGTTTTTATCGGTCTGACTCGACTTCGTACCCCATTTACATCATTAACGTATACTTTCTTAACCATTCTTTCTCCTCTATGCGTTCCATATGTCCGAACCAACGCAGCGATCCTTTCATAATTTTGTTCATAATACCTTCTTCCGCTCTACATTCCTTTCTTATATCAGCATTTGAGATTTGTCGTATATCGTTCTACCACACATACGTCTTAGGGACCTCATCTCTACCGCATTTATTCTGCACTCATCCTTCTTCTGCCAGTTCCATGCTTTGCTTCCATACATTAGGGTTGGGACCAGAACTCCATTGTGAACGTGAATATTTATTTTCTATAAAATCAATTTCACCTGCAGTTCCTTCTTCAATGCAAAATTTTAATGTTAAAATATAAGTTGGAAGACCTCTTAAAAGATGGAAGGACAGCTGGGAGTCTACCTCACAGGAGATGTAACACTCTGGAGAACAGACTACATAGGTCTACAACAAGGAAGAAGAAGAAAACATAAGTTTAAATGGTTAAAAAAATATATCGCGAGGAAGGAGTTGCGTTGAAAGTATTGCGAAAAACTTATATTCAAATGTGAATCCACGACACAAAATGATATCAACTATAGAAGAAATTAAAACATAAGATTTAGACAGCGATACTAGAAATTACGTTTCAAAAAAATCTGTATAGGTATATCTACGTAAATACGCTTCAACATATATTATTTATATAAAATATATGACAATGTCTCGCCGTTTCATTTCGTTTAAAATTACCTCTGCTTATAATGCAAGGATATCATATATGTAGGAATTTTAATAGCTCAAAAAAAAAATTATTTCATTGAGCGGTTCCTTTGAATTAGTAGTTCGACCTTCATCTCCTCCGGTTGGCAAATCAGATCCATCTCTCCAGTTTTCTTGGCCCGTGGCAATGTTCCTTGACTAGGTCACCGGGTAAAAGGAAGCAACGACCCGCTCAATGCTCGCGGTGGGCACTTGCTCCAGGCATTACCATATCGCCAATGCCGGGCCGGTTCATGCACCGAGCCATGTGCCAAAACTAAGCCTAATAGTTTTCCGTGTATTATTCTGCGTATCTTTCATGGCGAAACGTTGAACTTGTCGGCTTTATTTATTGCATCCGCGCCTTTATATCAGTCAACTGCTATCTACATAATAAGTGTGCTAGCATCGAGCAGTACAATATTATATACACTTATATCCGTATCAAGAAAACTGATATATTAAATAATGGATTAATGAATATTTACTTAGTTTAATTCCACTTGGTTTTATGGCTTCGACAGGTTTCGGTAGCTCGCTGCATTTTTCTGGTGAAGATGGCAGAGATGTCCCAGAAGATTGCAGCGTGCTGCCGAAACCGTTCGAAGTCATAAAACAATTGGTATTAATCTATTTTTGATCTAAAAAACATATTTTTATTATATACAGAGATTAATTGCTTAATCAAAACCCTGTTATATAATATCACAATTGATTTCATTTCTTTATCGAAAGCTAAGGCATTAACACTGTGGAATATCATAGTAATACATTTTGGAAATTGGAAATAACTTTATTTATAATCCACAAAATATTAAAAACACGACACGATTCGGAGGATACCTCCATCTTCAGGTGTAAATTATATAATAAAAACTAAACAAATGAAGACTAATATATTATACGCATTTAAAATTCGAAACAATACAAAGGAACAATAATGGGCTAGTTGCTATAAGTACCTACTAATAATTATTATCAGTAAGAACTAATAAATAATATTAAACAATAATAATACATAATAATAAAATGATAACATAAAATGGTTATTTGGAAAATAACATACATTTGAAAATACGTGTTTTATATAAAAATTAATAAACGATTAATTTGCATATGATTATGAATGTGAGCTTGGGAAACTAAAAGTAGACAAAGTATTTAAGGAGACAGGAGTAAAAGGAGGAATCTGATTATTAATTATGTTTTCACCCAATTTCACCGACCTGAGGATTTCTAAAGTTTCAAGTTTGTTTAATTATTGCTATTGTTAATTATGTGTAGAAATATTGTGTCATTTTTATCGAAACTATGGTCAAATTCAATACAATGGAAGGCCATCTCAGAAAAAACAGTATGTAAAAATAGGTTGTTAGTGTTCGTCGATACGTAATTTAAAAGTTCGTCCTGCTTTGCCTATGTAAAAAAGCATCACAATCCTTACATTTAATTTTATATACACCACTTTTTTGCGAAATATCAGTTTTTTGTTTGGAATTCAAAAGGAGTTGCCCAAGGTTGTTTTGTGTGTAAAATACTGGTTTGATGTGATTTAATTTCTTATAAAATGATCGCGACAGCTGTTTCTCAAATCAATATTAGCATCATCAGGTGTTACAATTAACTCAGAATGAATTTAATATTTTTCCAATAATTCTACTACGATACTTTTATGTTTTTTGTGGTTCATTTTGTTGTATTTTAGAAACATTGTATTTTGTAAATGAAACTCAGATTTTGTAGGTACTATAATAGTTGTATTTTATTTATTATATATTAAGAAACACAACATTCAGAAAATACGCAATTTGAGAGTATTTTATACAGTTTCTTAAAATATGATTAGTTTAATGTTTATAATTAGTTTTAACCTTGTAAAATTTATGCCATTTGAAGGGTAAGAGAATATTTCAATAAATGAGTTAGAGACACTGGGATATAAAAAATAATTAATAAGAGTCATCTAAACGTAAGTAAAGAAAAAACCTAGTTTGCTGTAATTTTATGTTTCGCAGATTTGAATATGAAAATATTTTGCCAATTAAAAAAATTACATTATTGTTTTCTTTACTTCACTTAAAAATCACCGAACACTTAAATATTATATTAAAATACAATGAAAACTTTTATAACAAAACTAATAAAGCTATTTATATCAAATAGTGATCATATTCCCTTCTGCGTATTACCTACAAAGATTTACGTACTTTTGTAATTATATAAATATTATTTTTACACTTTAGAAATAGTAAAATTAGAAGTAAGGTATACACAGTAGAGAAATAGTTTTTGTACTTCCGTTAAAATATTTTTTCAAATAGGTTCATTATTCTAACATATTATATAAATATCTACATAGAGTATCACGGATTTCCATTATTTTATTATAACATACTAATATATTATACATATACAGAGCGTCCAAAGTCAATCAGTTAAGTCTAATTACAGATCAGATAATTCAGTTTTTGATTACATGGTTCTTCTCGAGAATCCACAACACTGGATCATTCTGGGATGAAGAATCAAATGACAATGTGAGTATTTTGACATACAGATACATTTTAAACCGTAATTTGCCAAATGCAGCAATCTGTATAAATTATATTTTCTTCTTCTTCTCCTTATAGACCTTTGGTCTGTTCCTGAAATCAGGCTGGCCTCTCTTGGGAGGTTGACTTCCAACTATCTCTCCATCTCTTCGGGGGTCTTCCGGGGGGATGGCAGCCGGCAGGAATCTAATGCGCTACAGCGTGTGGGATTCTGGTGGGATCCATCCTCTGCACGTGCGCATTTCAGTATTTTCTGCGTTGTCTGCCCCATCTCACGACGTCCTCCACCTTGCAGACCTCGAAGATAGCCGTGTTCCTCACCCTATCTCGAATAATCCTTCCTGCTATCATCCTCAGCTTGTCTAAATCTCATTGATAAATCAATCTAATGAATTAATGTCATATGAAATTTGATGGAAAACTCGGTATTTATTTATTAAAACGTTTAAAAGTACGTGATATTTAAAAACACTGATTAATTATCAGAAATATTTTGTTTTGTTTTTATGGTATTATTAAATTATTAATAAAGAGAAGGATGGAGTGCCGCATCGTTTAAAGTGTGGTAGACCAATCTTTCTGCGAACCCTTTTGGGGAGACGGTTAGTTAGTTAGTTAATTTCTATATTAAATGTTTTGATGACAACATATTTTGTATGTCTTAGAGAGTCATTATTGCATTTTTAAGAGCGACCAGTAATCTGCTAGTTTGAGACTAAACTAAGCTAGAGATCAAGACTTGGCGTAACGGCTTGGACATGGAGCCACAGGACCAATCAAGAGATACGACCATTGTAAAAGTGCATGTTTTTTTCGGCTTAATTATTTTTTTGCGCATACTGGTGTTATACATTTGTAATAAATAAGCTTTCAAATTGGGTGTAGAGAAAAAATACTTATAGGTAATGGTACGAAATTAAGATAGTAGAATTCAGAGTATTTATATCTTCAAAGATGCTTTGTGAATATGTTGTTAATCTCCGAATGGCTCTTATTAAGTCCCTTGTATGTTCGTTCTAGTGACACCAAAGTAAATTGGCTATGTTTACAGAATCAGAGAAGCTAGCGTCATTAATAAGGCTATTCGAGTAGAGTCAAGGATGATTGATGGTAGATGTCGTTAGATTGTGAACGGTGGAACTGTACCATATGATCAATGGTTTGATGATTGCGAAACTCACAGATGAAACCGTTTGTCACAGATCTATCTGAGATCCAAGAAATAATTCTGCTATGAGACCACAAAAAAAAACCTACATGTGATTCTGATAATGAGAAATTAGAATAAGCTATTTTACTATAATAATATTTGGCTTATACGTCAAACAAATTTTATTACGAAGACCTCCAGACTTATACGATAAGGTGAACATTAGACTTATACTGATTGACTTAACACATCTCTTTGATATTAATAAGTACATTTGTATTAATGTTAGAGGAAGCCAGTTTATATAAATTTATTTGATAAAGTAAATTCTAAAACATAATTTGTATAGAAAAAGAAACATATAACAAATATAAATTATTTTGCATAGATACCTAATATTTGAATGTTTTCCTAGGGGTAAGTAATTTATTTACACTTTGCTTTCGTATGCACGGTGAGTAAATCGTAGGATAGCGTTTTCCCGCCTCTTTTCTTGATGGTGACTTGTACGACATATCTTCTTCCTGGCTTCAGGCCGGATATCTGCTGCATCATTAGCTGTTTCCTGAAAGTAAGCGAATGGTTTGTGTCTTGGATAAGGCATTCTACATATTAGCATGGTTACATAGATGGCTCTAGTGAGATGTGTTCTTAATAATGGTACTAAGTGGTTAAAACATAAAAAAACTCTTCATTGCAACATATGTCATGTAGCACGGTGGCATTTTAAAGGTGAAGTTTGAACTACATTTTAATAATCTATCATATTGCGCCTGTGCACATTAATTTATTGGCCTTTATGTTTAACACCAATTGGGATCAAAATCTCATTTTCGACTTTTTTGATACTTGGCACATTTGTAATGATCAGCCCTCAATTATGATTGACCTTGAAAATTTTATTATATCAATTTATTGATTTTAATTAGTGAATCTTCCTACGAAAATATTTAAGTCATTGTTTATCTCAAAAGTGACTTGTAAATAAATTGTAGATTTGCAAAACTGCTAGTAAAGAAACGGTTTAGGGCTATTTATACCAAAAAAGTTTACTTAGCAGAGAAGCAAATTCGTAACATCTGAACGTTGTATTCATATATAATATATTATAATATGTACATTATGTACTATTTCTACATACTTGCATATATTTATGAACATATGAGCCTTTCAAATGTTCAGAAATATCAATAAATCATTTAATATATTACGATGTACCAAATTAAAATAATAACAGAGAAAAGAAAGAAGAGAACATAACATGAAAGAAGAGCTGGTAATACTCAAGAATAACTGGCCTAAAGGCCTGTACTAACAATAAGAAGATTATAAAGATAAACACATTTCTATATATCACATCTAAGGCGTAAAGATATTTAAAAGATTTATTTAATCAAAATGGCTGAATTCATATTTGAACCATAAACAAGATAGTTTTATTAGAAGATGAATGGTTTGAACCTGTCGTTGGAAGGAGGCCAGTCCCTGCAATGCATGAGATGGTAGTCCGCGCTCTTGCGTAGGCGGGTCCCCAGGGCGCACTGGTCAGGGGCGCGGGTCTCGGCCTCCCTGCGCCGGGACTCTCTGGCCACCACGCAGTATCTATTAAAGGATTAGAGATTTGTAAGCGTCATATAATTTAGCAGTTTTAATCGCTATAAATAATGAAAGAAACCCTCAAATCCCATATAGAACGAGTATCACATCGTCATTGAAATATGTAAATAATGTAAAAAAAATACATAAAAAAATGGCAGTGCACGATAGTGTTCTTCTACTGACCCTTATGTATGGAAGCGAAGCATGAAACTAGCAAAAGAAGGATGAAAGTAGAATAAATGCAGTAAAAATGAGATCTCTTAGACGAATGTGTAGATACTCTGTGTATGATAGAGTGTCGAATGAAAATATAAGAAGTGCATGCGGTGCGAATGATGGTGTTATCATTAAGATGGTTTGGACATATGGAAAGAATGAATGAAGAAAGAATGGTAAAAAAATATATGTTAACAATGTAAAGGAACTAGAAATAGAGGAAGATCGAGGAAAACGTAGCAAGATCAAAAAAATCAAATATTGAATGTCGGCCACGTGAGGAGTCAGAAAAATCGACGCGCGTGCATGACACGATGTATGAATGTTGAGAAAGCGAGAGAAATATGTCAAGAAAGAAAAGTGTGGCAGTCCATTTTTTCTGTCTATCCCTTCGGAGAGACGGCGTGATAGTTAGTTAGATAGTTTTTAAAATTAAAATAACTTACAAAAATACAATTTTAAATTTTAAAGTATACTAAGTTTGATGTCAAACTACAGATCACTTTAATATTTTTTTAATAAATAATTGATTATAAAAATATAAATGTACCTAATTGCGGTTAGATCTGGAGATGGAAGCCATCCCACTGTAACAGAATCGCAGTTCCTCAATGTGTCGAATTCTCGAACTTCCGTCTGATTCGGTAGTTCCGGTAGAGGGATTTTCTTTTTCGTGGTTGCCAATACCTGAAAATATTTTAATTAATATTTTAATAACTCGGTTTACATACAACATTTATTTTTTATTTCTATTTTCTAGTTAAAAAGGGTTGTTTGGACAGTGTCCGCCACCGGTGTAAATGTGTTGATGAATACATGAACGATATCCATCCTGCACAGCCCTTCCCTGTTAGCGGTCATGGCGAACGGTGATTGTGTAAATGTGTCGAGGAATTCCTAAACAGCGTCCGTCCTGCACAGCTCTTCCTTATTGGCGGTCATGGCGGCCGGTGATAAAGTGTTAATTCAGTGTCAGTCAACGGTGTAAATATGTTGAGGAATATCTGAACGGCGTCCGTCCTACGCAGCTCTTCCATATTGGCGGCCATGGCTGCCGGTGATAAAGTGTGAAGTCAGTGTCAGTCAACGGTGTAAATTTGTTAGAATACCTGAATGGCGTCCGTTTTGCGCAGTTCTTCATTGTTGGTGGCCAGTACGCTTATGGCGTACTGGCCACCAAAGCCAGAAGCCACGGCGGCCGGTGATATAGGGTTAAATCGGGTGGTGGTCTAAGGCAGTGTTCCGCAAAGTTTTCTCACCTACGGCACATCTAAGTTCTTCCTAGAATTCCGCGGCACACCAAAAGCTAAAATTCGATCTGGACGTAGACGTCAATCAGCTAGGGAGACGTTGGTAACCTTTTTTTTTGCCAGCAACTTCCGGCCAGTAGAAATCTGCGGACCTTTTTCACGAATATTTTTTTCTTTATGTATTTGGCCACGGCACACCAGTGTGTCGCGGCACACCATTTGCGGAACACTGGTCTAGGGGATAGAACGCTTGGCTACTGATCCAGGGGACATGGGTTCGAGCCTGGACACGACCAGATTCCTTCTTCATAATAATGAGCTATTTTCTGCTCACATTGAAGATTGTAAAATAAATTCTAATATCATTGATTTAAATCTTTGGTGTTAGTCTTTTAAAAAAAAAAAAAAGTCAGTGTCGGTTACCGGTGCGAATGTATTAAGAAATACCTGAATAGTGTATTCTGTACAGCTCTTTCTTGTTGGCGGCCAGTACGGTCATGGCGGTCATGGCGGCCGGTGATATAGGGTTAAGTTAGTGTTGGCCACTGGTGTGAATGTGTTGAAATACCTGAACAGCGTCCGTCCTGCGCAGCTCTTCCCTGTTGGCAGCCAGCACGGTGATGATATAGCGCTGGCCGCGGCGCACGGCGGGCACCTGCAGCCGCCCGTAGGAGTGCACGCGCTGCTGGCGCAGGACGGTGCGTGCGCCTGCCCAGCCCGCCGTGGCCACCTCCACGTCCACCGCCCCGCCGCACGGCATAACCGACACTACCAGCGTGTCGGACGCCTGCTTGTTCGCCTCGATCTTAAAATAATATCAGTTATAAGTAAATTATAATTCACACAAAATATAAGCTATTCTTCTTCTTATTATTATCAACGGCAAATAAACTGAAATGATGTATCTTTGAGGTGGCGTTAAATATGGCATTTTTATCCTCTTCCACTTGCCAATGTGGTGAAAGACTTGGTCGACTTTCTGTTGTTTCCAAGGGCGCCGGTGTTATAGTATCACCACACGGGGAGGCATCTTCCTTGCCTATTATGCTCTTTAGTAATGATTTATTAGTAAAAAGAACAACTTAATATACCAATCTGAAATGAAGAGTGTGTGTCCTCCCCGTGATCACCTATGGCCTGGAAACCATTACGCTAACTGCCAATACGGTACATAAACTAAAATGTGCGCAAAGGTCCACGGAAAGACAAATGTTAGGCGTATGTCTAAAAGACAAAATAAGAAATGAAGAAATAAGACGCCGAACAAAAGTCATAGACATAATGGACCTTGTCGCTAAGCAGAAATGGCAGTGGGCAGGTCATGCCGCCAGACAGAGAATAGAGCAATGGGCACACAGAGTCCTCAAATAGAGACCATGAGATAGAAAAAAGAAGAGTAGGCCGACCCCAAAAAAGATGGGCCGACGACATTATCCCTGTCGCGGGGTAGAATGTGGGAAAGAAAAGCCCAAGATAGAGTGGAGTGGAAGAAAATGGAGGAGGCCTATATCCAGCAGTGCAGAGATGGCTGAGGAAGAAGAAGATACCAAATCTTGATTCAGTACGAGTATCTACAAAAATTATCTATGACATTCGTGTATTCATTAGCGAAACAATTTGTTTTTAACAGAAGAAGTTATTTGTAGTTTCAAGTAATGATTAATAATTGTGATAAAGGCTAAAACAGGTAAATATAAAATTAAGTTCATGTTTTAAAATATCAACAACAAAAAAACAAGGTTTAGAATAGAAATACAGAAGACACAAAAGCCATTATACCTAAGTAAAGGAGAGACCAAATTCAGAGAAAGAACAAAATAACGAAATCGGAACACATAATAGTCAAAGTGTAACTGATCTGACGAATAATAGATATATTCGTGAATTTAATAATAAAAAAATCATTGAAATCTGCAGAAGCCCTTTCTAAGTGTAGAAATTTAAAACTAATCAATAATAAATTAAAATTATAGCACCGAGGAAGGGCATCTGTGGCCCTAAACATGTTCGTGAAAAGAGCAAAAAAGTGTGCAATGTTGAAAAATACAGATATTCAAATGTTTTATTGGGTTTATTGTTTCTTAAATAATGATGTTAATTAAATAATTTGCCTGTTTTACTTTATGGTAATGACATGTTTCTCCTTATCAAATGTTATGGCATTATAGAACAAATGACACTATCAAATGTTTGTTTCAATGTTACCGTTTACTGTAAACAACGAAGAAGGAAGTGTGTAAATATAAAATGCATTTTAGGTTTGTTATGTAGATTTACCGTGAATCGAAAAACAGCTTTTCCATCCAGTTTTTTCAGATTAACATTTTCGGGTTTTCCGTCTTTGAGTTTCGACTGCTTGATTCTTTGGTCATATTCTAACACTGCAGAGCCATATGGAAAAGTGAGGTTTGTCTGCTTGTTCACAGCGAACAGATTGAAGTAATAAATCTAGAAATGAAAAAGAAAATTACGCATTTTATTGATTTGCAAAAAATATACATAATTATTACATGTCATTAAAAAACTCATGCGGAAATACCTGCATACTTTATATTACGAATTCTGTAAATGTGGCTGTAGCAAAACATCAATATCAACATTGCACATATTAAAAAGCTGTTCGTTCAAGATTACGTTAAACAAGTGCTTATTGCCGAGTGCGTTCAAAAAATTAACTCTATAAAATATACACTGATGTTTCACGGCATGAATATAAAATAAAATAAGACATTTTTAATTGTACATGGCTTTTAATTAATCAATTCTACTTCTCCTGTGACCGCATCCCTTTTAGGTCTCCGCAATCATCAATTACTTATACTTCCAAGCACGTGCGTTTTATGGCTGCTAATACATTTTTCTCCCACCTTTCATCGGGCGTCCTATATGATAGACGCACAGAGCATCTAATGAGTACAAAAACTCACCTTGCCATGTTCCAGGTTGTCCACCGTGTGGTGCGTCCTTGCTCCCACGCACGAGATCAAGATATCCCCATTGCTTCCCGGTTCTCCGCTGCTGCCTGGAAAAACGAACAATTTACAATGTAATGTCATATTGTACACTCCAGCCATCGGAAACGGAGCGAGTTCCTGCCAGGAATGGCAGCCACAAGAACAATTAACTGCATACACGGAATGGGTTCCGGCTCTAACCTCAGTGCACTTTAAAAGAAGATTACGTAAACGCTAAACTTATTATTTTATTTAGTTAGACGATTGAATAAACAATCGCAAACAAAAACCTATCCAAAAAAGCTAAAATGACAGTGCACAATGATGTTCTTCTACCGACCCTTATGTATGGAAGCGAAGCATGGAACTGGCAAAATAAGGATTAAAGAAGAATAAATAAGATCTCTTAGACGAATGTGGTTTACTCTGTGTATGATAGTGTTGAATGAAAATATAAGAAGTGAATGCGGTGCGAAAGATGGTGTTATGAACAAAATATTGAAAGGATCATTAAGATGGTTTGGACGTATGAAAAGAATAAATGAAAAAATAATGTTAAAAAAATTATATTATACGTTAACGATTTAAATGGAACCAGAAAAAAGAATGGTAAAAACATTATACGTTAACGATGTAAATGGAACCAGAAGCCATTTCATAAAAATAATTTTAGATAAAATTAAGACATTAACACTGTGAAATTTTTATGAATTAAAACACTGTCTGTAACATAAGCGTGAATGGTGAAAATTTAGAGCAAGTAGATGAGTTCGTGTATTTAGGTAGTATGTTCACAAAAGAGTGGAGAGGTATATGGAAAGAAGGGTTGGGGCAGGCAACAAAGTGAATGGTGCACTTAAAGTTGTCATCGCAAACAAAAACCTATCCAAAAAGCTAGAATGGCAGGGCACAATGGTGTTCTTCTACCGATCCTTATGTATGGAAGCGAAGAATGCAACTGGCAAAATAATTATGAAAGTAGAATAAATGGAGTAGAAATGAGATCTGTTAGACGAATGTGTCGATACTCTGTGTATGATAGAGTGTCGAATGAAAATATAAGAAGTGAATGCGGTGCGAATGATGGTGTTATAAACAAAATAATGAAAGGATCATTAAGGTGGTTTGGACATATGAAAATAATGAATGAAGAAAGAATGGTAAAAAAATTATATGTTAATGATGTAAATGGAACCAGAAATAGAGGAAGACCGAGGAAAACGTGGCACTATCAAATAAATCAAATATTGAATGTTGGCCACGTGTGGAGTCAGAGAAATCGACGCGCGTGCATGACACGATGTATGAATGTGGGGAAAGCGAGAGAAATATGTCAGGAAAGAAAAATGTGGCAGGCTATTTTTTCTGCGTACCCCTTCGGGGAGACTGCGTGATGGTTAGTTAGTTAGTTAGTTAGATAAATTAATATGGTATTAACAGAATACTGCAAAATAAAATCGACAGGATGTTTTGATTAGGCAATATATTGATAATAATAATTACACTTATGTATGATGATGTAGGACATTAAAACTGTCGTAATGTGCGGTTGTTGATAGAACATTACCCATTCTGCTGATGTCCCCGCCGTGGGTCCTGGAGCGGGGGGCGCGGGGCTTGATGCGGGAGGGCTCGGGCCCCGCCGCGGCTTGCCGGTCGCCGCGGGCCCCGCACAAGGACGTGTAATTGTGCCGAGAGCTCACCACCAGGCAGTACTCCGTCACGTGGGGGTCAATAGGGCTGAAAAGAGATGTCAATAAGACACAAGGATTGAACTTGAAGGGACTTGAATGGCTGGAAGTGCCACTGGGACATACCCTGTTGGGTATGTTCCACCGTGTCCCAGAAGTCTTGTTATGTTTTTTTTAAGATTGGTTTGCAGGTATACATTTTTCTGGTTCTTGGAATGCCACTTAGTTTTTTTTTATTGTGGTAGTTTCCCGTTGCTTTCCACTATTTTGTGTTTATACATCATCATCATCGGCTGTCCCTCATGTCCGAGGAAGACTGTCCTTCACGGTTGTGGGTATGCATGTGACTGAAGAGCCCGATCCTGGTGCACCACATATTCTGGTGCATCTGGGGTACGGGAAGGTACTTGTAATGGAGCCGTCACCGTCTCCCAGTGGTCTCTCCTTTCTCCTCCTCCTCCTCTCTGCGACGTCGTCTCTGTGCTGTGCTTCAGAGTCTTGCGTGCCTTTATGTACTGCTGTTCTCCACCTAGGTCTGTCCTCTGCAGTCTTTTCCCAGCAATCACAGTCGGTGCCAGTCTTTTGTAGGTTTCTTTTAATTGAGTTTAGTATTTATACAACATGTTATTTGAACCCAATTACTGAATACGGTTTTTAGCTATTGACACCAATATCAATAGCTAAAACTCACTGACCTTACCATAAGAGTCATAACGCCATAAAACCGAGACCCACCAGCTAAAGGTAAGTAACACCTACAAAAAACCCCTGGATAAGGCAACGGGAAACCATTCCAGTAATATTTCCCAGGAAATTACTGTGGCGAGAAAGCATTCACCACAGCGATCATCAACGTCGGGAGGACGTAACACGGTACAGATTGAGAAGATCGAATAAATTTTGTAAGAAAACTTTTGTTTTTTTTATTACATATTTGCTACAGGGTGCTAGTATAGGGAGAAAAAAAGACCTTTACAGTAAAGTGTTTGACAGAAACTAGTAAAGTTTAAACAGAGACAAATAACCGCAGCAAAATCCGGATGTTAAAATAATACCATTAGGAAACAAAAATATAAGAATCAAATCAAATCAGTTTATTTTCTCAAAAGATATAACAAACTATTATTATGGTTAAAGACATCTATTGAGAACAGGTAAAATATAATAAATATATAATATAATACCAGGAACGTATGAAAGATGGTTCGACATTAGGAATACAAGATACTCTCCAAAGTCAAGAGTATTTGTCTTCTGAACGTACTTTCACGAATATGAAAGACATCGATCTCCGAAGCGATCATGTTCAGCAGTTTAATTGCTCTTCCCACCGGCATCACCAGAGGCAGGTTGGTTCTGCATGCTGGGAGATGAAATATTCTGTGTTGACGCTGTCGAAGATAACCATCCGGAACATAAAGATGGATAGCCTCCAAGATGACGGAATTCTCAAAGAATCCCCTGATAAGTCTGAAGAAATGGGTAAGTGTGCACTCATTTTTTCTTATCTGTAAACTATTGGTCCCTAGCATGTCCAGGAGGAATGCAGGAATGCAGGAAGAACAACCAAAGCCCGATCAGAATACACAAGACTTGTGTCCGTGATTTAATGATCTATGGAATAGGATCCAGAGCCGAAACTTTCAAAACCAAAACCACCGAAATGAAGTGAATGAACTCATAAGTATTTTTGCAAATGCTTCTTGACAGAATACGAAATGAAGTCGATGATATTATAAGAAGGGAACTGCTGAGAAGAAGGTGGTACGAATATGATACCCGAATGGCAGATTCGAGGTCTGTAAAAGCAGCGAAGGGCGGTCGTACTTCAAAGAAGGAGAAATCAAGGACTACCTCAAAAAAAGAGAAAAACATATGGCAGTCCAATAAGAACATGGCGTAGGGAATTACAGGTCAAAAGGCATAGTCCAAGTAGAAGAATAAGAAAAATATCTAAATATTAAAATGGATGATTTATAAGGCGCTCTTATTTTGGTTCCATTAATGGTGCTGAACATGTAACAAGGGAAATGAAAGACTATTTGCAACCTGTGATGCCTTTTAAGGACTCACAATGAAAGGCATTCATGGAAGTAGAATTTTGCTGGAGGAAGCTTCGCTTTTGTAACTAATATACCATATATTCCTTAGTTTCATTATTGTGTGTTGGGTTGAATAACATATTTACACAACAATAAGAAAAATATATTACTCATTTTGCACACATGCAGTAAAAAAAACTAAGCGCACAATTCAGCAAAGATATTTACCATAAGCAAATATTTTCTATTCTACTGGATAATATAATTTTGGTGATTCTTAATATACACAAGTCAAATTGTTGGTATTTGCAAGTCAAATATGCATGAATTGTTACTATTGTAATAATACTGTGTGCACAAAAAGTTCATGAATCTCCTTCGGGTCAAAATTCTCCTCGGCATGTCAATGTAATGAATATAATCATTTTTTCACACCAAATTTTTTTTCAATTAAAAAACAGAATAATAAATGTTAATACTCATAGTGTAAATACGACGTATTTATTATTATTATTATTCTTCTTCTTCAGCTTATCGCCGTCCACTCTTGGACGAAAGCCTCCTCCATGTTCCTCCATGTCGATCTCTCCTGCGCAGTCTGCATCCATAGCACCCCAGCGTATCTTTCCAGGTCATCCCTCCACCTCATTTGTGGCCTTCCTACTCTTCTTCTCGTGTCTCTCGGTCTCCAATTCAGCAGTACTTTGGTCCATCTTTCGTCTGCAGCTCTAGGACATGCCCTGCCCATTTCCATTTTAAAGTCGTCACCCGGTGGATCACGTCTGTGACTCTTGTTTTATCCCTCACCGTTTCGTTCCTGACTCTATCTCTAAGGGACAGGCCTAGCATGGCTCTCTTCATCGCTCGCTGCATGACTCTTAGTCTCTCCTCACTGTGCTTTGTCAGAGTGGCATTTATTATTATGCGCGATCAAATCAATCAAATATTAAATGTCAGCCACGCCAGGAGAAAAATAAAAATTGATATCTAATCGATCCTGACATATTTTTCTCCGAAACAAGACAAAGTATGTCAGGACAGAAAAATAAGGCGGTCCATTCATTCCGCCTACCCCTCCGGGGAGACGGCGTGATGGTTAGTTAGTTATATATCTAATGCTAAAAACTATTAAGTTCATTATGAGAATTGCAAGTTTGAGAATTTGAATTGATGTATTATTTAATAAGTGGAGAAACGTCGAGAAGTTGGTAGAAGACAGCTGTCCTGGCTGCGGAACATTAAAGAGTGGATAGGAATTACAAGAGTTCAGATCCGGTTCCAAGTGGCGCAGGACAGAGATACCTTTGCTGCAGTGATCGCCAACGTTGGGGGGACCTTACACGGCATCGAAAGAAGAAGATTGTTTAATGTAGCGTGATACGTTATACTCGTACCATATCGGATTTAAAAAAATGGAAATTGTGTTTTATCTCAAGTCTTATGTCAATAAACTTGTTTACAAAATTCTGATTATTCCATCAAAAACACATTCGACATTTCTTTTTTACGACCGCTTTTTTGTCAGGAACAAAAAAAAAATTAATTGAAAGTGTCAGTGTATACTTAATAATTTTCATCAACATTGATTCAACTGTCGTTCACATCAAGAATAATTAATACCAATGTTCGTATCTGTGTCACCTATATACTCGACAAATACTATAAATATTTCCATAAAAATGTGCTTTTACTCGTATTACTTTTACTTTTGCGAGAAGGGGTTTACAGAAGGTGGTTGGTATGAAATTCGATATTAAATTTGATACTAGTGTTTCAATGAATGATTTAAAAAAATAGTACGAAGGGTTTCGTTTCTGTTATCTCGAGAGTTAGGGAGGACGCACGCGCATAAATGCAGTGTTACCAATTTTTAAAAACTTCCTCAATATCTTGGAATTAATTAATTTTCTTAAATTATTTAAGGTGTGTGAAGTAAGATTTTTTTTTCTTCTGTTATTCACATAAAAAACCAATTTGGTTTATGTCACTAGTAAAATGACGTATATGTAATTCTTCTTCTTCTTCTTCTTCCTCAGCCTATTTCCGTCCACTCCTGGACAAAGGCCTCCTCCGTTTGGTTCCATGTCATTCTGTCCTGTGCAGACTGCATCCAGGTTATTCCGACATGTCTGTTTAGATCATCCTTCCACCGTAGTTGCGGCCGCCCTGCACTTATCTTTGCCATCCACGGTCTCCAATAAATTATCCTAATTATTATCACATTATTTATATGTAATTATATTACTAAAATTTACATTTCAGGAAATCACTTATTTAAAATACGGTTATACTAAGAATATATTATTCGGCATTCACACCCGGCCTGTCATTTGGAAAATCAATTTTTTTTTGGGTTGTTTCCTTTGTTTTATATCCCCTCATTATGATAACAAGTTAATATACCTGTATGATATAACAAATGTAGACGTATATTGACAAATGAACTATTATAATGGTAAACAGGTTTCATTTATTTATGTATATGGAATATGGTAATACTAATCAATTATTCGAGATTCACACCCGGCCCTGTTATTTGGAATTTCTAGAAAAAAAAAACAGACATTGCTCTTCACATCGGTCTCCACCGGCGGTTTAAAACTGTATAGACACTTGTTTGAAACCAAAATTCGTTTGACCTTCAACAAACTTTGTGGACGGACGCGCGTTTAAACACGCATTCCACGTGTGGAGAGCTTGTTTACAACAGTGTGTGGACGCTACATTAGTATTCAACGGAATTTAAGATTTTATTTTCCGTTTAATTGTGTGTGCATTACTGCGGGTGGTTTGTTGTATGATGCATATGTCATATGTTGATCGGAATGGCCAACGTGAAAATGATCAATTATATTCAAAAGAATCGATTACATCGAATGGTTTCACTTGATCGTATTGTTTTTAATAATAAATCTGAAATTGAATATTGTTTGCACCCAGTTGTTGTTGATGGTATGAATAAAGTTTGCGTTCATTACAAAGCAGAGTAAAATGTTAAACATAAAATTAATATTAATATATTTCATATAAAGTAATTATGCTAGCTCTCTTACGTTATGGTAAAATTACAACAAATACGAGTACATGCTATTTATATAAATACGTGTATATAATCATAACTCTTACTTTTTTGACAAATCGTCACCTGAGAGTAAGAGGGTTCCAACTAACAAAATTTCACATTTGGCTTTTTTCGTGAAAAGGGTTCTTACTAATCTTATCTATACGTACAATTAAAAAAAACATGTAAAAGTATCGTCATTTTGAATGAAAATAATCAAGTTCCATCTGATCATTCAAAACACACGATTTAATGAAGAAGGATTAATTTAAACTTAGAACTTTATTATTCCAACTGTTGCCAGACAAAATTTACACGTTTCTCGGTAAAATAATCTCTGGAAATTAGAATAAAACCCTTTTATTCCAAGATACACACCCGAAACCAACAGAACTTTGACTTCATTTTTCTCAGCGTTTTACTTTTGTCAGTTGGAACCTTCTTACTCTCAGGTGACGAAATATGATGAATGTATTAATTTTTTTAACCTTTCCATAATCATATTGTACTTGTGTCTATATTATATGTGAATATAAAATTTATTTTTAAACAGCAATAATGTGGTTTTATATATAATATATTAAAATGTATTATAACTCACTTCATGTTGAAATATTGATTTCATAAATCATACAAATGCAATGTTGCTTTCATATTATCATAGATAAAGAATGAACCCACGATGGAGTAAAAATAATTTGAAATATTTCTTCTATATTCACTTTGTGTTGTGGATCATATGTGAGTTTATGACAAGAACTGCGTCTCATATGTTGAGTTGAAGAGTACTGCAGAAGACCGAGCGCAGTAGAATACGAGACTGAAAACTTTGCTGTAAACCAATCCCTATGGAAATTACGAAAAATAAGTTTCGGGGCACCGACACCCTTCCTCAATGTAGAAATATCTACATCGAGGAAAGGCATCTATGGCCCGAAATAAACGTCCTTGACTTATTCACGATAACGGCGCAATTTTTCTGAAATATTATTATTATTATTATTTTGCTGAATCGCTCTTTACATCTTGACAGCACGAGCTAAATCGATGTAAAGGGTATTATAGCTATCATAGTGATTCTCGTGACATGTGATAGTTAGCTTATCTATCGCCTTTTTATTGTCACGTGAATTCTACACCAGACTAAAGACAGTGTGACAATCACACTGCCCTCGCCGGGAATCGAATCCGGAACGTTCGGTATGTTTGTGAAAATTAGAAAAAAGTATTGGGAAAATACAATGTCTTCAAAAAGTACTTCAGCATATTCGAATTTGAAATATTTTAAACTTACATATATTAATTTATAATGTAATCCACTCGTGTTTATATAAGAGCGATGTGAATGATGCCTGTAATAAATATGTAAATAAAAAGGATTGAGATGGCCAACCAAATATGACGGAACCCGTTTTGTGACTAACAAAATAGGTAATGATTGATCGCGGTGGGAGGCCGCGGTTCGGTCGCGGGAGCAGGGCAGGGGCCCGAGGTTTGAGGGCCAGCGCTACTCTTTGCTGCTTGTGCGGGTCAGGTCCATTGGAACATACACACATGTGCTTGCGAGTTGATATTCAGACTGCTGGTCATACTCGTATTATATAACTCCATAATAAATAAATAATATAAATGAAACTGTCTGTTTTCTAGATGGTTTATTGAAGTTTATTGGAATGACATGATAATGCTTTAGATAGGCGATATAAATCATTATTATTATTTACATAAAGAGTACAAAAAAAATGTATATCGCTACGTAAAAACTCCGTCAAATCTATTTTAAATATAGTATTATATCATTGTATTTTAATAATTTGTTTTAGATTTATTTTGTGGACGTTGGACGATTGAAGTGTGCGCGGGAGATGCATTTTGGTAGCGACGAGGTTCGCAACCCATCACACCGCATTTCTCGCGGGGCGAAAAGAGAAGGATGGAGTGCCGCATCGGTTAAAGTGTGGCAGTCCGTTCTTTCTGCTACCCTTTCAGGGCGATGGTTAGTTAGTTAGTATCATTTGTTATAATATCATTTGATAATGCCTTGGACATTTCAAATAAAATACAATAAAACTTCTAGAAAAACAGTAATAGTAAAAACGTGGCACTATCAAATCACTCTAATATTAAATGTAGGCCACGTGAGGAGTCTGAGAAATCGACGTGCGTGTTTGACACGATGTATGAATGTTGAGGTACACGAGAGAATTATTTCAGGACAAAACAGTGTGGCGGCCATTTTTTTGCCTACACCTTCGGGGAGACGATTTGATAGTTAGTTTTTTTAAGTTCAAACAAGATCTACAAAAAGGGAAAACTAGTAAACCATTATCTCAAACAACTTTTAAATTTTGATTATTTGAAATGGTTGGTTTAATCTGATAATACAAAAAATAAAACAAAAAAACAATATAATAATTGTCTGTGAGAACTATATTTTTCCAAAATTAAATTTGTGAGCCCATTGCGTTTTGGTGTTTAGTAATAACATTTTATTTTTTAAACGAATATTTAATATTCAAAAGTGCCAAAATCAGCTTCTGCGACTTTATAACGGAAACGAGAATAACCGAAAACTGCAACTATACGAGTGAGGCTCCAATAGTTCACAATGCAAAAAGTTTAGCATGTTTTAGAAGGTTGCTCGAACAATAATCGCATTGTGTGTTTTATGTGTTCCATTTAACATCACCCAAGTTCACGAACGCGACAGCTCGTATTTCATTTCGCGAAAAAAATATGAAGGTCAATATAGTTATTTGATATTTCATAGCATGCACTTTGCAGTGCCATTGACATTTCAATTATTGACTTCGCCGAGACGCGAATATAGCTAGAGTTACGATACTTTTGGGGCAATACTTCATTTTATGACTTCACGTTTCATATACGATTTTATACTTATTTGCGTTAAGGCTGTTAACCAAATTAGATGTGATTCAATAACGCTTCCGCAGTACACTTTTCTAGCGGATTAAAAAAATACTTTTATTTTTTTACTTTATAATCGTACATTATAATATTAATTCACTTAAAAAAATGTTTTTGAAATTTCTTGGTACAAGTTCATTGAAAATAAAAAATCTTTTAAAAATGTATATTTAGGTTAAAATCCACTAAAAGCAGCTCGCTATTATCATCTGGCCAGACCCGGTCGAAGACACAAACATATGTGAATTTTAATTAAATATGCATTTAAAAAAGATTTAGTTAACATTTATTTATTTTCTTTATTAATTCATTTTAGTCTACACAATGTGCATGGTTTATTTTACCAATTGGTAACAAGTTTTCAATGCAATTCACGTCTTAATACTGAATGCCCAACGTGATTTCATATATAAAAGAACATAATGTGTTAAACATATTATTTTTATTTCTATTTTTCTTTTTATGCACTTTGTATATACAACACTTTTATTAAAAAATAAAATTGTATAGACATGTTTCGGACAAACAGTCCTTCTTCAGTAAAGATACATATTTATGAAAATATTATAATTTGTTGTTGTTTACATGATCTGACAGATGTTATAATTATAAAGATTTATTTTGGAACGTTTTAAATCTTTATGACATCTGTCAGATATTAATAAAGTTTATAATTAAATATTTTTATAATAAAATAATTAATACACCAACAATAAAATTCTTAAACATCGATTTAATTAGATTTTTTGCTGGTTATATATAATTTTATTCCTATAGCAACTTAAGTAAGTGGCAATATTGTTATCACGTTTAAAATAATTCTATTACAACAAACCGAATCGATTTTCTAATGTATAACTACGAGAATTCAAAGCTTTAGAATCAAATTTATTGAATGTTATAGTAAAAGGGTGCATAAAATTTTAGTGATATTTTTTTCACATTCATATTTTTGGAAGAGTTTTTTTTTTAATGTAATATACAATAGCAATGAATGTGTTTCTCCATCCTCAATAATTGGCTCATTTCTCAGAGGTGTAACAGCATGGCTGAGGTATTGCAGTTCATTTACACCTGAATGACTTATTGACAGAGGAACAAAAAGCCGTTGAGTGTGTTTGCTACGTGCTAGTCGGGTTCGGGAACCTACTCCACTCGTTAGTGTTAGTTCGTATGAGAAACCCTTCCCTCATTCACAGTGAGAATAATTGAACATCGATTAACGTTCGCCAGAAGACTGATCTATTTCACTATGAGATTTATTCTTGAAAAGAATATCGAAACAATTAAAAATTACTTGCAATATACTGCAATTACCTTTTTAAGATTATTGCGATGTACATTTCTTGCACACCGGCATTGCTTATAAGGAAATATTTTTAAGTTCCACACGATTGTGGTATGTTTATAGAGATTTATAATACCATTTTTTATGTTAGCGCTCGTTCAGTATATATCATCTGTAAAAATATTTTTCAAATTTTGAATAGTCTAAAGATATCGCGCGTATAGTGTTCCTATAGCAAGATTGAAATAAGGAGTGAGACAATGGAAAACGAAATGAGCTTACTATTATAATTAAATTTTTTATAATTATGACGTAAATAATCGAACACTTTATATACGTTATTAATATAAATTAAAACGCCTGACTTCTAGGAGTTTTATTAAGTTTTTTTATGCAATGACATGTTTTGCCTTTCTAAGGCATTATCAAATGCATTGACATAAAACTAAGTGTGATAAATAAGATGTTTAAATAAAAAAAAAAAAAAAATTAATACTTAATAAATTAACATTCGAAGTGCCAAGAGCGAGTTTACTCGATCTAGTTTATATTCTATCTATAGCCATGGTCGATGAAAACTTTCTGAATGAATTGATATATATCCAGATATGACTAAGCATTAATATACAAAAACATTTATAATACACCTACCTAGTTAAGATCATTGTAATGAAGTGGTAAAAAAAAATCCAGGTATCCATGCAGGCAACGCAACGTGGCGCTGTACATATAAAATTACTAAAAGGCTTACCGGATACTTAGAGGATAATGATTTTTTTAAATTAATTTTATTTTAAAAATATAACAAAATTGTTCAACATTAAAAATAACACACCATGAAAAGTTATATAATAGATCTGATATAATGTTGTAATACATGTTTTATTTGAATAATTTTTGGAAACATTGTATTTTCATAACACTTTTTAGTGTTGTGTATCATATTTGTGATAACGTTTGAATACATTTCTGTACCAGATAAAATAATCGCGATCTGTCGTTACATATGCGAACCACTCGCGGCATAGAAAAGGTTGAAAGTGATTTATTATGTATATGAGTGTTACCTTTGGTCCCACTTGACAGTTAGTCGCCTCCTCCGTTGGCGGCGCTGCAGGCGCATGCGAGGAAGCTGCGCCATGCGGGCCGCGTGAGGAGGCTCTGGCTCCGAGCTTCCGAACAGCTGCAGATACGTGGCAGAGTCCGGTGCCAGCATCTGTCATAATATCTCATTAGAAAACTGCTTTACAGCCGCCATTTTGTTTCAGAGTGTGTTCTAGTAGATATAGACACAAAGTTCTTTAGGTATTTATTTATATTTGTAATTTACCTAGAAATAATGAACGAAGAAAAACTTGTAAAGAAATTGTATTTTAAAGATGTAAACCGAACTAGAAATAGAGGAAGACTGGCACGATCAAGTAAATCAAATATTGAATGTCGACCACGTGAGGAATCGGAGAACTAGGCGTGCGTTCAATACACGATGTAAATGTTGAGGAATCAAGAGAATCAGAATGAATGTAAATGTTGAAGATTCGAGAGAATTAGAATGAATGTAAATGTTGAGGAATCGAGAGAATTAGAATAAATGTAAATGTTGAGGAATCGAGAGAATCAGAATGAATGTAAATGTTGAAGATTCGAGAGAATTAGAATGAATGTAAATGTTGAGGAATCGAGAGAATTAGAATAAATGTAAATGTTGAGGAATCGAGAGAATCAGAATGAATGTAAATGTTGAAGATTCGAGAGAATTAGAATGAATGTAAATGTTGAGGAATCGAGAGAATTAGAATAAATGTAAATGTTGAGGAATCGAGAGAATTAGATTGAATGTAAATGTTGAGGAATCGAGAGAATTAGAAATGTGGCGGTCCTTCGGGGAGACTGTGTTAAGATTAGTTAGTTTTGTAATTGTTATTTTTTAGAACACGCATTTTTTTAAAATTAATAAGACAATTCTATAGAATATATTATTATAATATTATACATACGAGTTTTTAATGAATAAACACATCACTACTATTCATATTTTTAAAATTTTGAACACATGTTTTAATCTACAATGCAATACATTGGATTATGGTGGTAGAAAATTAAAAGATTACTACGCAACGATGGGATCAAGTAAATATACTTACTTCTAAAATATATTGTCCAATTTTTGCGGAATTTGTCATGAAAGTTTCCATTTCACTGCTTTTAAACTTCTCGAGTAGTGTGGCATTGTGTAATCCTGAAAATAAAATAAAGTAATGTGTATAAGATGTGTTGGTTCACTGTTTTCAAGGAGGCCACCAACAAGTTCCTCTTGTTGCAAGGAGTACTTGATGCATTGGGTGTCACAGCTCTGTATAATTCAGGAGCCAGAGTAAGTATCTATTTATATTCAGTAGGTTTCTATATATAGTTAAGAGGTTACTAAACATAGTTGATTATTGCTTATAAAATTGTACCATAAGAAAATCTATATCATAACCCAGTATCTAAATTGGGCTACTTCCATGGAGTAGGAGAATCGACCCTCAACGAAAAAGTTTCCAAATGGAATAGGAGACAGGAGAGACATGGCTGATTCTTTACCGTTTTTCATAGTTGAATAATAATTGTCTTTATAAAGAATAATATTATTACATCCAAGGCCCAAGGATTTAAAACTGTGGACAATTGGTGTCAATCGATTGTAAAATTCTGTATTCGTTTACAAAAAAACTTTGTGAATCCATCCTGCAAGGAAGTAGAAAACTATTTTTTACTTGTTTATTGAACTTTACTAGTAGTAAATCTTTGTAATAACGACAAAAAAAATTAACTCATGAAATATATTTTGTTTCATTCCATTTGTTCTTCTAGTTTCTTTATTTATTTTTATTTTATTTTATTTTTCTTGTATACAACAGGTCGTTTGAATCCAATTACTGTATACACATTATTTTTAGCTATTATATTGATGATTCACATAACATGTTATAGGTAGCCAAACTATCACCATTTTATTGACACGTGAATTTTACACCAGAAAGACAGTGTGACAATCACACTGACTTCGCCGGGAATCGAACCCGGGACCTACGGAATGGAAGTCAGAGCTCTTACCACTCTCACAAGAAGATGACAGCGAGCATCGCCAGAAGAAGGAAACAATTGGAAATGCGTATAAATAAAATAAAACCATATATTTATTGTAACTATATTATGGTTTTCATTATTTTTAATTGCGTTAAAAAAAATAACGATTTATTGAAATTAAAATAATCCTTTTTTAAACAAATGACAATGCTTTTTTTATAAAAAATAGTGCAAACCGGTCATAATACTCGTATACCATAAATTAAACGAATAGAAATATTAAAATATATTATGACGAGTTAACCTGAAAATTTCAGTTATTTTTTTTTACTAATATTTAGAAGCTATATTGATTATTGTAAGATTTTTACAATACTGCAATACATAACATATATAATAAATACTTGAACCGGCCTCAGAGTTGACACCGCGCATAAATATTTATTCTCTCCACTTTACCTGAGAGCAGGTACTCATTTGTTGAGTAAATATTGGATTGTTTTTCAATTAGCATTTATTTACTGCAGGCTTCTTTAACCCATAGAAAGGAATATTTCTTAATATTTAGTTATCAGTTAATACGAATATCATATGATGTGAAAATAGACAATGATATGTTACATTGGGAAATTGTTATTGAACAATTTAATTATAACGTAATTTTCCCTGAAAAATTATTAGCTTAGACAAACCGTAATGCAATTCAATTTTCACGTTGTTATGTATTCTTTTCTTAAAATAAAAAAAATATATTTATTATTTGGAAGTGAGGAAAATTATAATTTTTTTGTACAATGTTCTTCGGTATTTATTGTACTGTTGTTGAAAAGTTTTTTGAAATATTCGTCATTTTGGAATTCCACAGTGTTAACGCCTTAAGTTTATCAAAAATTAAATATTTAAAATTTAAACATATAATATTAAATAATGTCAGGTGAAATAAGATAGAGGCAACGATGAAGTCACGCGAGGAGTCGTATAAGTCAACGTGTGTGCATAATACGATGTATAGCGCCAGCACTTAGTCGATCATGCTCCGATATCAACATTCGGAATCCATTGACATCATTTTTTTTTTTTTTTTTTTTCTCCTTGTATACAACAGGTCGTTTTGAACCCAATTACTGTATACAATTTATTTTAGCTAATTTATTGATTCTCATGACATGTGATAGGTAGCCAATCTATCGCCATTTTGTTGTCACGTGAATTCTACACCAGAACAATGACATTGTGACAATCACACTGCCATCGCCGGGAATCGAACCCGGAACCTTGAGAATGGAAGTCGGAGCTCTTACCACTCAGCCACGAAGGTCATCCCTAATAACTCCATTAAACTTCTTGGAGTCAACTTCGAAGCAGATCTCTCATTAAAAACTCAAATAAATAAGACAGTGAGGGCCAGCTTCTTTCACCTAAGGCAGCTCAAAGCGATCAAAAGAAATATTCCCACTGATGCATTAAAAACACTTGTTAATTCCTTCGTCGTATCTCGACTCGACTATTGCAACGGCATATATGCCAACATACCCAAGAAACAAACGAACAAACTTCAATCTGTTTTCAATGCGGCAGCACGACTTGTAAAAGGTGTTCCAAAAAACTCGCATATTTCACAACATCTAAAAGATCTTCATTGGCTCAAGTGTCCTGAAAGAATCCAGTATAAACTATGCTGGACGGTTTTTAAAGCGCTTCACGGAATCTGAACTTTGTGTTGCTGATAGCCCTAACTTTCGGCAATCTACGCTTCGATCAGCAAACTCCTCGGCAATAGGCAGATTAGTTGAGCCAAAGCGCAACCCCCGGACAAATTTCGGAGATCGGGCCTTCGCAGTGGCAGGTCCGTCCGCCTGGAATTTGCTTCCTGCACGCTTCAGATGCATTTACAATCCGACAGACTTTAAATCTCAGCTAAAAACCCACTTTTTCAAAATATCCCATAAAATGTAAGCAACGGTTATCTGATTGCTGGTGTCACATGCAGCTCTCATGACTAAAAACATTGTCAAAGCGCCCTTGAGGTGAGTTATTCACGAAAACGGCGCTATACAAATTAGCCAATTATTATTATTATTATTATGAATGTTGAGAAAGCAAGAGAAATATATAAGAAAATTGTGGTAGTTCATTCTTATTCTGCCCTTTGGGTTATAATCACTGAATATGTAATAAAATGGTGTATTAGATTGTTATACAATCAGTGTATCATACATGTATGTCGAATCTTATTATTTCTGTAAACGGTCTACTTTGTAGAATATATTTTATTTGGTCATCCTATACCCTATATTTATTCGTCATTCTATTTGTAGATACGTTGGGTTCCAATACTAAAAACTTCTTAAGCGATCGGTTAATTAATTAAAACGAATAAAAACATCCGTTTTATAGAAATTTAATTGCAGTTTGTGGGAATGACATGTTTCGTCTTTCTAAGGCATTATCAAATTTTTAAATGCGAAACATGTCATTTCCACAAAATATAAAATAAAATTATAACTGTTAATTCAAAAACTTTGTTTTATATTATATCACAAATTGTATTTATTTTACTTTACGACAGCTGTTTCATCAACCAATGTTGATATCATATAAAATAAATAAAAATTACGAAAATTTGACATTTGATATATATTTTTATAACACCTGATCATGTCAACATTGGTCGATGAAACAGCTGTCGTAAAGTAAAATAAATACAATTTGTGATATAAAACAAAGTTTTTGAATTAACAGTTATAAAATGTTAAAATATCACAGTGTGTGTAAAATATGGACTATTTAAAAAAAAAATTGATAACATAAATTTTTATTTGTATTAATTATTTAATATGGAGTTTTATATCGTTGTTCGAGAAATATTATAATAAACACGATCGGTTAATATAATTTAATCACAGAATTTTGAACGGCCAAAAGATATTGAAGTCATCGTATAGTAAAGGACCGAAAGATGCAAAGCACCTTCCGACGCAACAAAGTTGTATGCAAAAACAAGTAATAAACTGGGCGTTGAATGGCCCCATTCTTCGATTACAAATCATTCAACAAACTGTCTATTTTGTATGCGGGTCTTCTTTTGCATATTGCCCAGTGTCTTCCTTATACATTGTACCGACATACCTTACATTTTTAAAGTATCGATTGAATACAATATATCGTTATGCGGTCTTGTTGAAACGATTGTACGTCAGATATGTAAAAAATATATATATTTTATGGAGATTCACAGAACTCATTTCAGAGAAGTTTTTTATTATTATAAATGCGTGTTATAATGGAACGAAAACCTGGGGTGGGCAATATCAGACACATATACGTATATAACAAAAATGGGATTACAAGAGGCGGAAAAATGGAGAAAGACATCGAAAGTAGGATTGGTGCTGGGAATAAAATAAATGGCGCACTCAAAGTCATTACTGCAAATAGAAATATATCCACAGAAGCAAAAATGGCAGTACACAATGGAGTTCTAGTGCCAACCTTCATGTATGGAAGTGAAGCTTGGAGCTGGCAAAAGAAGGATGAAAGCAAGATAAACGGCGTAGAAATTAGATCACTAAGAATACTATGCGGGAAAACGTTGTATGATAGAATACCGAACGATGAAATAAGAAAGAAATGTAAGGCTGCATCATGGATACAATTAAAAAAGGATCCCTGAGATGGTTTGGATATATAAAACGAATGGATGATAGTAGAATGGTTAAAAAGTTGTACACAAGCAGCGTGAGTGGAAAAAGAAGCCGAGGACGACCGAGGAAAACATGGCATGACCAAATTAATCAATTGTACGATGTATGAATGTAGAGGAATCCCGAGAGGTATGCCAGGACAGAGCATTGTGGCGATCCATCCTCTCTGCCTACCCCTCCGGGGAAATGGCGTGATGGTTAGTTAGTTAGTTAGGGATAAATATTATGTTAAGCAGATCACTACGAACATTTACAGAAATACGATGTATGATAGAACACGGAATGGAGAAATCACGTAGGGATATTAGGCAGATGAATGCATTCTAAAGATCATTAAGAATGATTTATAAATATGATGGATAAAAACATACAAAATAAAATAAATAAAAAAGGCAAAAATGGACGTATACAATGGAGTTTTGGTTCTAGCCCTTATGTATGGAAGCAAATCATCGAACTAATAGAAGAAGAATGAGAGTAAAATAAATGGAGTCGATATGAAATCCCTTAGGGTACGGCCACACCGAAGTGCCAGAGTAGGAGTCAAAATGAACACTTGGCGAACCAATGTATGGCGCACTATGGGACCGGCACCACACTATACGCTCCGCGCCACAGGGCGTGATCACAAGCGAACTGTGTCTTGACTCCTACCCAGGCACTCCGATGTGGCCGTACCCTTAGACGCATGTGTGTTAAAATATGTATGACTGAATTTCAAATGCTGAAATTAGGAAGGAATGTAGAGCAGAATAAATTATTATAACACTGCATTGGTTTGGATATATGGAACGCACGAGTGAAGAGAGAATAGTTAAGAAAGTATAATTTAACGATGTGAATGGAGTACGTAGTCGAAGAAGACCGAGGAAAATATCTCGTGACCAAATTAATCAAATGTTAAATGTCGACCATTCTAGTCGGAAGAATCGACTTACATGCATGACACATGAGAGTATGGCGGTCCATTTTTTTGCCTATCCTTTTGGCGAAACTGCGTGATGGCATATTGCTGTTGTTGTTGTCAAAATCAAAAATAATTTTGAAACATCAAATATTTATATCCTCTTTGGAAGACATCTAATTACTTTTTAACCAAAGATGATTTATTCGTTGATGGGAAGGAATGAGTAGTAACAGTCTTAAAGCGATGTTGTCAAACAACTCTACATATAAGTTGTTAGCATCATACGGTCAAACAAAGTCATAAACTTGGTAAATGCAAAAAATAACTTGCAGTTAAGCCCCAGGCGACATGTCAACGTCCTGAATGTATATATTATGATTGATAATTATGAAATTCAATCTTTATAAATTGTGCAGGTAATTGGATGAGAGCATCTTATTGCTTTATAGGACAAACACGGTAATTGAAGTGCAGCTCACGAGAGGAAAAATAATTTATAAGTATTTTTAATTATGTTCAATATGTAAGTATTTATATTTGAAATATTTGTCTAAAAAATTAATGTTGTTATATAATGCCTTAGAAGGGCGAAACATGTCATTCCCATAAAATATAATAAAACTTCTAGAAAACTGACGTTTCCATTCGATTTAATTATTTAATATTGAGTTTTACATCATTGTTCAAGAAACAATAAATAAATTAACGTTGTTATTTGAAATTTCATGGTAGAAGTTCATTGTTAATAATGATTTTTATTTTAATTCGAAACCAGAAACTAAAGTGGAATTAATTAATTATACTTTAAAAAAATATATATAATTAAATCAAATTTATTTTCATTTTGCATAAAAATACAAAGTGAAGTTTCGAATAATGCAAGATGATACCTTGTATAATAATACCAACCACTGAATCAAGAAAGGTGTTTACTATCATATTATACCCGGTGTTTCCGGACGATATACATACATTATTGAAAAAAATCATTTCTTCATAATTAATAAAATATTCGGCGCTTAAATAAAATACAAATAAGAAATGCGTTAGTTAAATATGACGCACCATAACCGTTTTTTTACGTTAAAATAAGTTATTATATTACCCTGATGAAGCTTGGGTCTAAGCGAAACTAGTTGGCATCATAAGCTTACCGTGGTTAAATACAAAGCATTTTATTATTTTATATCTATAAGTTTGAAATGTGTTACAACGAAGTGAGTGCTTTATATTAAATTTTGTTATTGTGTTTTCTGGAACGCTTTCTACAACATTAATGAATTAATTATTCAATGATTTATTTTGAAAGAAATAAAAAAAGATTGAGCGAAAAGCTGTGTCTTAATTATTTGAGTTAAAAACGCAGGGAAATTACCTTCACGTGTGCTGTTACCATAACGGTGACATTCAGCGCTCCTAGAAATGACACAATGTTGGCCAAACCTTCCACTTCAGTGGCAGGATAAGAGGAGATATATGTTTTTTTAGGGGTATCCCTGCAAAACTAAAACTGCCAACGACACAAATAATTGATGAAACACTTGCTAATTATATTGAAATGTAATGCATATAATATTAGATGTGTTTTTATTTTACCATATCGCTTTTGTCATCCCTGGAAGGCATATTAAAACATAGCTCCCATCTCTAATATAGGATAACGTAGGGTTTTTAATATAAACCGCACTTCTGGAAGAGTCATGAAATTTTATTATGCGGGAGGTCTGTATACATCATCTGAAGGTCGCATCTCATCATTTATTTAAACAATAGGAGTGTGAAACACATGTTATCTGGCGACAAATGATATAATATTTGGAGCATGTTTGTGGAATGGTTTAATTTTGTTAAAATAAAAATTATGCTCAATTCTAAGCATTGTGTTCGATTCCCGGCGATGGCAGTGTGATTGTCACACTGTCTTTGGTCTGTTGTAGAATTTACGAGGCAATAAAATGGCGATAGATTAGCTACCTATCACATGTGATAAAAATCATCACATCGTCTAGATGCTCTCGGGCCACGGTAACTTCCGAGCCAGACTCCACGATCTTAACCTGGCGCCGGACCCGGAGTGTGTGTGCGGTGGGGGACCCCAGTCAGCCTACCATATCCTTTGGGAGTGTCATCTCCTGGAGAGCGCAAGAATCAGAATGATCGAGAATGTAAGAGTTGCTGCCCGGCCGGTCTGCGATTCTGACCTGACGAGCATCGAACATAACTTTAGATGCCTGAGGACTTTTGTAAGATTGTGGACTGATGTTTTTAGTTAGGCTGGCACTTAGCCGATTCAAATAGTTGCACATAATTGGCATTGGAATCTCGATCACCGGGGCTGCTGCTCCTGGATCGCACTGGTGGGTTTCTGGGCCAACTATCTTGCCTATCTTGCCGTCGCCGTCTTGTGTCGTATATCCGCCCCTTTGAGGGGGTGTCGGACTCCTCGTCCGGGGAGAGGGGGCACCTTGTGAGGCCCCGTTCTTTCCTCTTGGATCAATTTTCTTTTTAAATTATACACATTAAAATGTTAGGGTCCCTGTGTTCCTGTCACTAGTTTCCATGACTGTTTTCTCTATTTAATTTGTATTTTTTTTTCATCATTCAAGTTTTCTCTCCCATCCCACACTCTGTCACAATTTTATAATAAACCATAAAATCATGTACCATATTTTGCCTTGTTTTGTGAGATTGGCACATTGAAGTGGATTGAAATTAAACTAGATTAAATGTGGCCTATATACCCTTTTTGCCTTTTTTTGAAATAGTGCATTCTCCAGCTAATGTAAGTCCTGCGTGGAAGGGTGGCGGGCCTAGGGATTGTTTGAGAGAAGCTGACGAAGGGGTGCCGCTGCGTCCTATAACAGCTTCGGGTAAGTGGCGGGTAATCTTCTATGTTTTTATTTAACTGTAAGTTTGTTAATTTGTACGTGTTTTAACAATCACTGTATTCAATTAAGTGCTAAGCCTACAATTTATAAATGTCACGAAAATCAATATGATAGCTAAATTCTTAACCCTCCCTTCCCTGTGATGGGTATCTTCTACACGTTGCTTCTAAAAAACATCACTATTTCTATAAATATAATAAATAAAAGGTTAATATTTGAAATATTCCTCCATAATATATTTACGCATTGATTTAAAAAAATAATATTAATAATAATCAGAATTTATCGGGTACATCGGAGGTATTTTGTGAAAATCGAAAACAAAGTCGCGTATAAACAGCGCTTTCAGTGCGTCACACTATATTCGCACCTCACTCTTGCATATGTTCTAGCTCAATGTTCTCACTCTCGCCGTCCCGCGGCGCCGGCGGTGGCGGCAGTCGCTTTCGGGCTTGCAACCAGAGCGGGTCTATGCCCGTTCCGTGACCGTTGCCAGATGTTTTTTTTAAATGTTTTTAGCAATCAGCTCTCATTATTATAATTTTTGACTTCAATTATAATTACATAAGGGGATTAGCTATAAATGTTCCTATTTTTCCGATTTAAAATCGCTAATTTTTTAACGCGTACTGACTACCCTACACCGGAACGCACGTTTTTATTTTAGCACCGTAAGGGAAAGGTTAACATCGATTTGGCTCGTACTGTAATGATGTAAAGAGCATTTTAACAAAATAATGTTAATGACCATATCGGTCCAAGGGATGTGCAACATTTTGCCATATATTTCAAATGCCTCCAGCTGGTTCATGATACGCACATTTAAGGTTCATGATTCAATTTTAAGGTCATAAATTTAAAATAAAACTTTCTGATGATTTATTAAGATTAATTCCGACTGAGTTATGTCGCCTCCCGCATCCGATGGAGACGTGCCGTCCCTTCTCAGGCCGGGAGTGCTTGACCTCCGAATGTCCGAATTACAATAAAGTAGGAGCCGATCAATGAATCAATAGATCTTGTATAATAATAGTATTCCCTGATTTTTATCACGTATAGCCTTTGAGAACGTCAACACACTCCACTTCAAAAATGTTAGGACACACGAAAATATTTTAAATTAATTAATTGCAACTGTTAAAATTTAAAACACTGTTATAATTTCACAATTTATTTTTATTCACCGAGAGTGTCGCGACAGTTGTATCGCCAACAGATGTTGGCATCATCAGGTGGTACAAACAAGTTTATTGTAACACCTGATGATGCCACATCGGTTGGCGAAACAGCTGTCGCGATACTCGTTTTAAATTTTAACAGTAATAATGTTGAAACATCATAGTGTTTCGGCCAAAAAATGCACTATTTAATTAATTACGTTTCAGTAGAAATGAATGTGCGGGAAAACGATACATGATAGAATACCGAACGACGAAATAAGGAAGACGTGTATGACAGATTATTGCATCATAAGTAAAATTAAAAAGGATCCCTGAGATGGTTTGGACATGTGGCGCATATGGACGAGAAAATAATGCTTATAATGTTGTATACAAGCAGTGTGAGTGGAAAGAGAAGCCGTGAAAGATCAAGGAAAACATGGCATGACCAAATTAATCAAATACTAAAAGGCGGCCACATTCGAAGACGAAAAAATCGACGACCATGCATGTTACGATGTATGAATGTAGAGAAAGCTAGATAGGTATGTTAAGACCTACATAGCAGTATAGCAGTCCAGCAGTCAAGATCTGTAGATGCTCAATCTTGTCAAGAAAATACTCAGACTCAAAACACAGTTCAAATACAAATCCAAAACATTGTAATTGGAATAATACTTGTAAAATTTTAGGAACCCATGTTTGAAAATATATTTAGCATTATTTATCAAAACTGACTGCTGAGATTCAGATGAGAATCGGTCTTAGGTGGGCGGCATATGGCCATCTGAAGAAGTTCTTCTACAGTAACATTCCCTAAAGTCTGAAACGCAGACTGTATGACCAATGCGTATTTCCAGTACTGCCATTTGGAGAGAAACGCTCACCCTTACCAAGTCGACCATAAGGAGACTTTGTTTTTACATAACGCCAAAAAAAAAAAACGCCAATTTCATATGTAACGCCATACAAAACGCCAATTTCATATGTAAGGACCTAATATTATAATCACATGTGATAGTTTGCTAATGATAGGTAGTTTGCTAAATGCCGAAAATCATTCTCCATAGATGGCGTTAGTGGGTCGGTTGTATAGGTTAATTCTTGAAAAAATTCACAAGTGCAACCAAATCTACATAGATGGCTGACTGAGACTGACACGTGAGGATAAATATGGATTTTGAAGTATATATACATCTTCCAGAGGTTTGTCATGCATGATCACAGATAACAAGGGTGGAATGGGGAATGTTGTAGTTGCATGGGGCGTGCGCTTGGCCCAACCAGTGACGGGTCATGGGTCCTGTAAACGCCTTGATCATCCATGTTCAGTTTCCGGTTTGCGTCTTCGTCTCTATTGAGATGCAATTAAAAAAAAAAAAAAAAAATCACATGTGATATTTTATAACAGTGTTTTTTATTTAAACAGTTAGTAATGTTGAAATATCAAAGTGTTTTGTACACAGAATATTTTAAGTAATATTTTCAAAGAATGTGATGTAGAATCTTCCCAATTTTTAAAGTACCAACACTATTAATGAAATAACATTGTTTAAAATGTTTATATTTATTAATTGTTTCGAAATAGTCGCGATATTTTGTTCAATTTTTTGACATTTGACAGCTGTCAGATCAAACCGGCCCCAGATTTAATTCAATATGGGGCCTGGTAAAGAGTGATTTCGAGACGGCATTGGTTTAAATCATTTTGCTATCGATGATAATACTCGTATTATGCGTGACTTATCTTACCTGCGGCGATGGAGTGGTTGAGCGGCGTGTAGTGCACGGACCACGCGACCGAAGAGGAGCACGGGGTCAGGGTGATGGAGAGGGGAATACCCGCTCGCTCTGATATCAGCACCACTCTACAACAAATTTGATTTATCAACACGCGAAAAGTAATCTTTGTTAAACGTGTTCAGGAAAGCAGCGGCAGCGATTGAGGTATTAACCTAAATAAAATAGCATTAAATTTAACGATTGGAGACAAAAAAAGCAAATTTGAAAAAAAGCATTGACTACCTTCGTGGCCGAGTGGTAAGCGCTTTGACTGCCACCCCGAAGGTTCCGGGTTCCATTCCCGGATAGGGCAGTATGATTGTCACACTGTCTTTGGTCTAGTGTAGAATTCACGTGACAATTAAATGAAGATATATTAGATACCTATCACATGTCACGAGAATCACTACGATAGCTATAAAACCCTTTACATTGATTTGGCTCATGTTGTCATGATGTAAAGAGCGATTCAACAAAATAATAATTAATACAAAATATGGCAGTACAAAGTGGAGTTCTAGTGCAAGCCCTTATGTAAGGAAATGAAGCTTGGAGCTGGCAAAAATAATGAAAGTAGGATGAATGCAGTAGAAATGATATCACCGAAAATAATGTGCGGGAAAACGATAAATGATAGAATACCGAAAGACGAAATAAGGAAGAAAAGAAAGGCAGATGATTGCATCATAAGTAAAATTTTAAATCGATCCATGAGATAGTTTGGACATACGAATGGACAATGACAGAATGGTTAAAATGTATGCAAGCAGTGTGAGTGGAAAGTCGAGGAAGACCAAAGAAAGCATGGCATGACCAAATTAATCAAATACTGAAGCCAGACAAATTTGAAGTCGGATAAGCTTCTCCGGTGAAACAGCGTAATGGTAAGTTAGTTAGACAAAATATATATAAATATTATAATTCACAATTTCCGTGCGTAAATCAAAGAAATAAAACTGTAATTAACCCGTCTATCATTATCTAATAAAAAAGTGTATTTGAGTCCCAATGGGTCCGGCATCTAAAAAATCGGCAAAAATTTGTATTTTATCCCGTAATCTATTTTTCTAATGAATAATTGACCGAGTGGTGATATGTCAGAGAACACTTGTTGAATGTTTTCTTTTGTATTTATTGAATTAAATTAAATTTGATGCGTTTATTAATTACTTGGGCAGTGTCAAAATGAGTCTAAAATAATTCGCTATTACCCTTACTAATCGAAACAAGTCAACTGCACAAAATTTTAACTAAAACATTTAATTTTCTTCTATATTCACCATCACTTATGAAAATATATATAAAAAAACGCCTTTTGACTTTTAACCAATTTGTTTCGGGCCACCGTATATGCTCTTCCTTATTTGTAGATTTAAAAAAATCTTTCTTCTTTCTCGTGAAAATACAATATTTATAAAAAAAAAGCTAAAACCTGACCCACTTCCGAGGCGATAAAATTCAATATCCGAATTGCTCTTCCTATTGTTATTACCAAATGCAGCTTGGTTCTGCATGGCGCAAAACAATTGATGCCAGTGTTGTTGATGTTATTATCGGGAACGAACATACATACTTATTCAATAACGTAGGGGTTCTCAATAGAGCCTCGAATCATTTTAAAACGTGTGTCGCTGTGAACCCTTCCGAACTCAGGGAATGAGAGTAAATATTGATAAAAATATAAAATAAATAAATTATTATTTTACTACGACATAAAATGATGATGTTTTCTAGTATATTGGAAGGGTAAATCTTCATTAACCGATCAATCCAAATTTATTTTTAGCAGAACTAAAAATAGAAACTTTTAAGCATTCTTACAAAAGCATACCTCTTCTTAAGAGATCGTGTTACGTCTTTGAGACCTTTTAGAGGCCTTTATAAAACAGACGTGACGCGAATACTGCGGGGGAGGCTTTCAGGAGGCTTCGGTGATCTTATAAATAGCGCTAATACAAACGTCACATTTACACCCAAGACTAATGTAAGAATTCTAGAGATGAGAGGAAAGTGCGTTATTAAAGGTATTTTTAAATAGTAATTTGGCAGCGGTAATAATAAAATAGCTAAAATACTTTATATTTGAATTAAAATAATTTTATGTTTTGATCATACAATACATTATTTGTTTTAACGAACCTACCGGTTTCGATCCCGTCAGAGCTTCGTCAGGATTACATAAAAATTCTAATTGGTAGTAAAAAAATATGTCCAAGTGCCCATTTTGGTAGCTGTCAAAAGTGTATTTTCGAAAATTAATATTGTTATTTGAAAATTCATGGTAGAAGTTTATTGTGAATAATGAAAATATAAACAATACTGGTGACACCAGAAGATGGCAGCGAGCTGCCAAAACCAGTCAGAGACTGTCGGTCATTTAAAAAAGATTTTTTATAATTTTTATTTGTTTTCATTATGTATTTTAGAAATTTATTACAAAATAAAATGATGTATAAAAAAATATTAAGTGTTTTTAAATTATTTTAAGTCAAATTAATTTTGAATCGAATACAAATAATGCGCTTACTAATAAAATATTTATTATCAATAAAAACTAACTAACTAACTTACCATCACGCCGTCTCCCCGGAGGGGTAGGCAGAAAGAATGGAACGCCACACTGTTCTGTCCTGACATACGTCTCTCGCTTCCTCTACATTCATACATCTTGTCATGCACACACGTCGATTTTTCCGACTCCTCACGTGACCGACATTCAACATTTGATTGATTTGATCGTGCCACGTTTTCCTCGGCCTTCCTCTATTTCTAGCTCCGTTCACGCCGTTTACATATACCTTCTTTAAATAAATTGAAAGTAAATAAAGATTAATCTTTTTTCTTAACTTGTACTTGGTTGAGAATACATGAAAGTGAATAAACACTGTTTTGTATCATAAAAATGAGATCCTTGAATAAGAAATGAAATTCCCATAAAATATGATAAAACTGACATTTTTACCCATATTACAAACACACAATCGAGTTTCACATCATTATTCAGGAAACCACGAATATACTTATGATTAAAGTTAATCTTAAATGTACAATTTTGATGTAATATTTGAATCTGTGATCTCACAATTATATTTGTTTTATATAATAGATGGGTTCAAATATCAAAGAGTAGCATGTATTTTGCATGCATAGAATTTTGTATTTTAACAGCATTCAGTCGACAACTGTAAGAATATATGTTGGTATGTAGGGAACCAGGAATACATGTATGTATTATCCCATTGTTTCAAACAATATTTTTCCCCTGTGTATCTAAGGTCTATGATTTAATATGTGCAATCAAATTATCTTAAGTAACTAAAAGATTCATTGCGATTTTGTTTCTATTTAAAAATGCATTAAGCTTCTATACCATTCGAAGAACTTAATTTAATTTATAGCATTTAGCACGTGTATGTTCCTTTCGTGTTACATCATTCAAATTTATTTTATAAATGAATAGTTTATTTCTTCTATGTTCGCCATACTTTGTGTTGTAGATGTTTTTTTATATACTTTGTATATATAACACTATTAAAATTACACATCAGATATGTTTCGGACAACCAGTCATTCTTAAGTGATACATATTATAAAGATACGTATTTAAAATACAATATTATAAAATTGTTTACAAATATGATCAATTTTATAATATTTTAAATATGTATCCTTATAATATGTATCACTGAAGAAGGACTGGTTGTCCGAAACACGTCTGATATGTAATTTTAATAGTGTTGTATATACAAAGTATATAAAAAAAACAGAATAGTTTATTGTTAATAGAGATAGTCGTTCGTTTGGCTATGCGCAATTTTATCTCATCTCTTTTTGTGAGGTGAATGTACATCAGAAGAAAAAGGTGTTCGGTGTTTAACCTTAACAAGAAGCAATTATTTATTGTTTTATTGGAAAAAAAAGCTCTGAAGGATCAGTAACAGAATTGCTCGCCACATCGCGGAAGATTTATGACTGTCGTTAAAACTAAATAACGTGTCAAAATTAGATTGGTTTAAGGAATCAGCAATCGGCATAACAGCGTACCGTATTCTCCTGCGCGGAAACAAAGAGTAACGGAATGCATATTTTTCATCCATTGGTAGTAAAAAAAAATAGGCAGAGTTAAGTTGTATATTCTAGTCGGAGGTCAGTGAGTAAAAAATCGCAGTTCCGTTCGTTTTCGTACCAATGCCCAGTTTTGTTCAGAGCGTTCGTATGAAGGAAGTTTTTTTTTCAGAAAACTAACTAACCGTACATACGCTTTGCTCCTTTTTTCTCAAAGGCACCCACTGACGAGTGCTCGCGGGTGATAAATGGCCACTTATGAGAAGCTCAATAAATCACGCGACAGATGTTAAATTTAAAAATAAATAATTGCATGGTTCTCGAGAGGGCAAATTATTTGCTCGCCTTTGATGGAGTTCACTAAATGTGTATGAGGTCCGCGAGGAAAAAAATGACCGCTTCATAGAAGCGACCTGTCTTATAAATCATGCTGGCCAGAAATACGCCGCCGTGAATACTTGTCCAAATGTTCCAGGCTACCTTACACACGACACATGTATCATAATGCTTCCAGACTGAACTTCACTTTGTTCTGTACCTTTTTTGTTAGCGAAAACATGAAACGGTAAAATACTCGCGGTTTACATTTTTCGAACAAAGGCGATTATTTATGCTGCGGGCGATAGCGGTAGTGACTAGTGACACACGCCCGCGGACAGGGGGGGAGCGGAGGGCGCGATACGAGAACGCCCTGTGCTCGGACAATAAAAGATGTCTTCGAGATACTTCCAGGAAGCGGTGATCGTCGTCGGGGTGAGCACAATCTTCCGAACACTCGCTTTTATGCACGCGTCTGAAGTAATGTACCTTTTGGTGTTCGTTTCATACATACCTACGTGTAGTCGTGGACGGATGATATGCTTACGTATGAAGTTATTTATCAAATAGATTCAGTTTGTCCTTGAAATATTTCGGTAAAGCTTAAAAAATGGTTTATAAAAGTTGAATTATTCACTTGTCATAAAAAATACCACCTTTAAATACACAGTTATTTTTACCTGGTATTGTTGAAGTTTGTTCACAAACGAGGCCGGAAGGAATATTAATTAATAATAAAACACATTATTATTAAGATGAACTATACTTTTTTTAAATGAAAAAAATATACACGTTACCAATTTTGACGTTTTCGTTATGGTTTTGCATTTCGTCTATGGTATTTTTGTGCACACAGATAAAGCATATGTTGTTGCTTTTAATGTTACCCAACATTACATTTTCCATAAATTATAATTATCATAAGGTCATAGGCAATAAAGACCTAATGTGAAATCATCACTGAGTATAAAAAAATGTCCAAATGCATGTTTCCAATATTGCAAATAGTATTTACTGCTTGTTTGTTTCTTAATACGTATATATATAATTTTAAAATATAATATTAATTTTAAATGCTTTATGCTCTCTCTTTGCGCTACTTTCGTTTCCCAATACAAAAATTAAAAATATTTATGATGTTTATTTTGTATTATTGTTGTTGAAAATGTTAATTTTCTAGCAGTTTTGATAAATTAAAAGTGAGTGACATGTTCAGCTTTGCTTGGACATTATCAAATGTGCCGTGATTCAAATGCATAATCCTTTACATTTATTTACGAATTAATAAAGTAGAATCGGTTAATTTTTCTAAAGAAAACATCAAGAAAACGAGCGTTTTCATGAGTATGAAATATTTCAAATGCAGTTCAACACCATTGTTCTTGAAACAATACGTATTTTAGTTAATACGAAATTTGGCATAAAATATCAATTGAGTAATTGTTGATATTCGTTTTTTGTACATTAAATTGCGTATGAAATAAATAAGTACGAACTATTTTATTTATTGATCATTTATCAAGTACAAAGTTAATACTTCCCAACTGGGGTAACCGGTTCTAGGGAGGCGTGTTTAACACTGTATTTATCACAATTAAAGAAACATAAAAATAAGGTAAAAATAATGATTGAAGGAAATAAAACATAACTTCACAGGTTAAAATTAAATGTCTTTTATAATATATTTACAAAAAGTATCATAGTATGTAGAAAGAATGGACCGCTATACTATTCTTTCCTGACATACTTCTCTGCCATTCATATACACAGTCATGCATGCACTTGGATTTCTCCGACTCCTCACGTGGCCGACATTTAATATTTGATTTATTTGATCGATACACGTTTTAGCCTCAGCCTTCATCTATTTATAGTTCCATTTATGTCGTTTATATTATAAATATTTTTTTTGCCATTCTTCGTTCATTCATTCTTACCATGTGTCCGAACCATCTTAAAGATTTTTACATTTTAACATTATTTTAATAAAAAATAATATTAACACTTTTACTAGTTTTTACATCACTTTATTATTTTGTAAATACCAACTGGTTTCGCACCCGCCGGAGCTTCGTAGCTTCTACAAAATAAACAGTTTATTTTTGAACCCTTTATTTTGTGTTTTGTAACTCAAATACCACAGTACAAATGAAGCGCTTCATACAAAACTATTTTAATCACTATTTATTTATTATCAAAAAGTATTCTTCACTCTCCACATTCAATAATGTATAATGTAACTACATGTAAATGAAAATAACGTGATTTCCTAACGGTATATGGGTACCAGGCCGGGTGTGACGTCGGGAGGTTAATTTATGTTCTGATGGGAGGTCCCCTGTCCGCCAGTGATGAATATGCGAACATTCCCAAATACACTTCAAGCCGCAACTATTCCGTTTGCCTCTCTACGTCCTCTGGTCTCCTATCGCCTGTCTTTTCTCTCCGCGCTCCCCGCCCAGCGATTGCACTCGCGGTTTTTATTTTGCGTTTGTATATTGATACGAATTTACTGCTGAAACGATTCCCAATTACAAATAGCACAGCAATCACTCCAAAACGACCTCCTTCAAAATGAACTTAAAGTTATTTATGATATCGTCTCACGATTCCTGTGCATGTAAAAAAGTAAAACAAAACACAATTCTAATTATAATAAATGGGCGGAACCTCTGTTGAAAGAACCTTTAAGAATGAAGACTTAAAAATATTTTATTTGTTTAGATTTTTTACTTATATTTACAAACACGTAATAACTTTGCATAATTTATCTTAAATATGTTTTAAAAAAAAATAAAAAAATCTATTTTATTACATTTCACGGGAATGACATGTTTGGCCTTGCTAAGGCATTATAAAGTGTAAACTAAATGGCACTATCCAATGTGAAATAAATGCTTTATCATTGTTCAACAAACAATAAATAGGATTACTCCCGTCATTTTAGACTTAAATATTTGAGAACATAATTTTTATGATCTAAAACAGTAACGAATTTGGTTATTTAGTCATTTTCGAATACATTATATCTTCATAATAGGAAGAAGGATGATACTTTACCAAAAATATTTATAACGAAATGAATAAAATAATATTTAATATAAGTGGAAATATAGTGTTGGAATTCATAAAAATTCATACTTTTATAGTTTCAGGGCGTTAACGCCTTAGTTTATCATATTTAATGTAAAAAGAAAAAACAAGCGTTTGCGAGAAAATTTATAAAATTATATTTAATAAAGAGAGATGTTTCGCCTTCCAATGGCATTATCAAATATCAGAAGTATGTAACTCTGTAATATTATGTTACATCCGGAAAACGTAAGTTTCATCCTTAATTTTATGTTTTTTTAATAAAATTTTATTGGTTTATATTATACCTTTTCCGCATTAGTGATAAATAGTGTTTATCCTAGAAAAGCGACATGTGATACGAATGTAAATAGCAACAATGATAATAAAAATAATTAAACAGTTTTGAAAACTTTTAAACCAATATAATAATTAAATAAAACGATATAATTTTCTTTACTACTTTAACTTATTTTCGTTATTTCGTCAGCGACTGGTTTCCCCAAGGTTGCTGGCATTGACAGGCTGATCTTTCATACTTTGTTTATACACAACTTTATTTTGTTTATCCAACCAATCGGTTTCGTTTTCGCCAGAGCTTTTTCCGAGTTACAATAATAAACTCAGTTTTTAATTAGTTTTAAATATAAAACCTTATAAAACTTGAACTTCAATATATCTGATTAGTTTTTTAAGTTACAGTGAATAGTTACGTAATTTTCTGCAAAGGAAACATTAGTATTTTTTTGTAGAAAAAAAAAAGTAAATTCACTTTGTGTTCTCGTTTATAATGACCGGAAGCAGGAACAATAAATACAGATTATTCACGGAATTATAAAATCTGTGGTGGGTAATAATCATCATTGGGTGGTTAGCGCAGATATTGCGGGGAGTTCCTATTAGCGATTCGTTTCGTCGTTTAAACGTTTAGTTCGTCCGAGTTTTGAAGTACACTTAATAATGATCGACGCGAGCCTTTGCAAGAGCGAATTGGAAATGCTCGTTGCAAAAAATGTGTATAATGAGAACTCGCCAGGACCATTGAGAGCTGTACCAGAACTAAGTGTTGTGAAATTGTGTAGGTGTACTGTTTATTCGAGTAATTCTCCATACAATAAAGTATTTTGAAAATCGATCAATTTAATCTTGCAAAACTTGTTACACGCGTGCTATATACAAGCTATAAAAATGAATGTATATGTTTATCATATTTATCTACTTCTTCTGCTTCTTCCTTAGCTTATTCCCGTCCACTCCTGGACAAAGGCCTCGTCCATTTACTCCCATGTCACTCTGTCCTTTGCAGACTGCATTCATGTTATTCCGACGTGTCTGTTCAGATCATCCTTCCACCGTAGTTGCGGTCGCTCCAAATCAGTCTTCTTGTCCACTTTTCATTTGAGCTTCTGGCTACGTGACCTGCCCATTGCCATTTTAGAGTCGCCACCCGGTGGATGATGTCAGTGACCTTTGTTTTTTCTTTTACACTGTATAATTTCTGACTGTAACTCTTAGGCTTATTAACACACAAACAACATTAACTGTTTATTTTTTGATAAAATGATGTTAAGACGGTGAAATTCCTTATGGACGATTTAAAAAAAATTAGAACACTATTTTTTCCATTGTTCTACCAATGATGAAAGAGTTTAATCTTCGAACCATGTCGATAAAACTCATCGTTTTAGTTCATAAAAAAATCGTCATTATGGAATTCAACCCCGTTTAAGTATATCAATCATTAATTTAGTTGCAAATGGAATGTTAATTCATCTATGGTTTAGAACAGAAAAAATAGTTATACCTTTTAGCTTCGTCCTTATTAAGGTACAGAGAGACCTGGTGCTCCTTGGGCAGTACTCCTGTCTGCAGGAAGGCGAGCTCCATGTTGGCAGGTGGCGAGCGATGCGCAGACGCGGGGGCGGGCGAGCCGCGGGCGAGGGGTAGAGAGCATAGCACCACTGCCAACCACCGGAGAATCATGCTAGAAATAATAATTAATACTTAAGTATATATTACCTGTACTAAATAGATGGTTTAAACATTTCCATTGTTTGTAATGTCTGTTGAGATAATAAACCGATTTGATTTGATTTGTTCTGATATTTAGGAAGTATGAATGAAGGGTTGGGGTAGGCAACAAGTGAATAGTGCAGTTGAATTTGTCATTGCAAACAAGAGTCCTTCACAAAAAGCTACGATGGGAGTGAGTAATGGTATTGTTCGTGTACCGACCCTAATTTATGGAAGTGAAGCATGGAGCTGGCAAAAGATGGATGCAAGTAGAATAAATGCAGTAGAAATGAAAACTTTTAGACGAGTTTGAAGTAAATCTTTAAATGGTAGAGTATCAAATGGAAATATAATATATGAATACAGTGCGAATGAAAGCGTTTTTTTAATGTGTCCTAACCATCTGAATGGCTCTTCATTATTTTGTTCGTAACGCTTTCATTCGTACTGCGGTCACTTCTTAAATTTGCATTTAACACTCATCATATACAGATTTACTACACATTGTCGTTTTCTGTCCTAATAATGGAAATCAGTTTTTTTTATTTATATATAATAACAAATTACTATTAGGTCCTTACATATGAAATTGGCGTTTTGCCGTACTGGCAACTTTGATCTCAAATATCTTCTCTTTGGTTAGGAATTCCAAATTCAAATTTATACAGCTATTTACTCAAGTATTTGTGTTTCGAAAATTATAATTCATTTGTTTTTTCCTCAATTGTTTTTTTTCTTTGCGTCACTCAGTTTACAAAATGGAAAACTTGAAATATCGCGTTATTTACGAGTACGAGTTCCACCGTGGCACCAGTGCTGCAGAAACGGCTCGAAGGATTAATGATGTGTATGGCGACGGTGCCGCAAAAGAAAACACAGTGCATTTTTGGTTCCAACGTTTTCGTTCTGGAAATTTCGACCTGCAGAACAAGCCCCGTGGACGGCCGGAGACCAAAGTTGATAATGAAGAATTGAAGGCTATTGTGGAAGCGGATCCATCGCAAACCACGTCCGAGTTAGCTGCAGGCTGCGGTGTTAGTGATAAAACTGTTTTAATCCACTTGAAGCAAATTGGGAAGGTGAAAAGCTTGAAAGGTGGGTACCTCACGAATTGAGTGAAGCAAATCAACAAACGCGCGTTGACTGCTGCGTTGCATTACTCAACCGGTACAATAATGAAGGGATTTTGAATCGAACCATTACCTGTGATGAAAAGTGGATCCTGTATGATAATCGGAAGCGCTCATCGCAATGGCTGAACCCTGCCGAACCAGCCAAACCATGCCCCAAGCGAAAATTGACTCCTTGAAAATTGACCGAAAATTGACAAAAGTTACTTGTGAGCGTTTGGTGGACTAGTGCTGGTGTCGTTCACTACAGCTTTCTTAAATCTGGCCAGACGATTACGGCAGATGTCTATTGTCAGCAACTGCGAACCATGATGGAAAAGCTAGCTGCTAAACAACCGAGGCTGGTTAATCGCTCTAGGCCACTGCTGCTTCATGATAACGCTAGACCACACACTGCACAACAGACGGCTACCAAATTAGAAGAGCTTTAATTGGAATGTCTAAGACATCCACCGTACTCTCCGGACCTTGCCCCAACAGATTACTATTTTTTTCGAAATTTGGATAACTTCTTGCAAGGGAAAAAATTCAACTCCGATGGGGCAGTCCAAACCGACTTCAAAGATTTTATTGATTCCCGTCCGAATGGTTTTTTTAGTAAAGGGATCGATGAACTACCTATGAGATGGCAAAAGTGCATAGATAGCAATGGTACATACTTTGATTAAATAAATATACTATATTTAAAAAAAATCAACTTTATGTTCCTCCCATACAAAACCTCAATTTCATATGTAAGGACCTAATATTATGTTTCATATCTGAAAATACCAATTTTCAAAAAAAAACTTTGTGTTCTGGAAGTTTAAAACAATTATCATTATTTAATTATATGGAGGTAATATATATGTAATATAATGTATATCGCATTAATAGTTCATTATTAAAAGACATCTATGAATGCCCTTGCAAAGCGAATTCCATTTCTATATAGTACTATAAAATCAAAACACATCTGCTTGTAAAAAGCTGTAATATAATAATATTGAAATTTAAAATAGTATATTTGTCTAAATTTACATATTTTAAATTTGTTTTTTTTTTCTTGAACTATGATTTGCAAAAACTGATTTTTTTTCTTCAACAATAATAAAAAACTCAATGTTTATATTGCCTAGCTAGGGCAATATGAAATGTTTTTGACATCTGATGATGCTTCGTTCATGAAAACGTCACTTTTTTTTTTCTTAGATATTTACTGTAATCAAATCTCTAAAAAATGTGCTCGTACTCATGGGAAATGGACATTATTATTATTCATTTTACGAATTCCTTGGAGGGACCACTTTCCGAATGACGAGGTTCTCAACAAAATCGAGGAAGGAAGGCACCTTATAAAGACCATCTCAGAGAGGCGGATCAAATGAATCGGCTACGAAAACCTCCTGCATACTCTATTGGACAAAGGTGATTGAGGGGACAAATTCCAGAGTACCCCCTCGACGAGAATATCTGGCGCAAACTTGTGAGTATATGTACTGCGCCTCATACTAAACATGAAGCTGAAGAAGGCCGCGGAGGACTGAACGGAGATGCAGATCTTTACTGCAAATGAATCCCCAGGATTGAAACCAAAGCTGTAGATATGCATTTTTTAAACGTTTTAGCAATGATGTAAAACTTCATATGAAATAATAATTTGAATGAAAACATCTGTTGTATAGAAGTTTTAATATACTTTATTTGAATGACCTTTTTCGCCTTACTTAAGCATTATCAAACATTAGAGTTTCTAAGGCTGTAACTTTTTTGTGAATTAAAACAATTTCCTTCCACTTTTGTTATACATTATTTATCGTGTTGGGTGAGAAACAATTTTGTTAAGTTTATATCGTTTTGGGATGATGAAAATATATTGTATATTCGAAATGTGCCCAGAAAAATAAATTCGTTACTGTTTTATTAATAAAAATCGTGTTATCAAATATTCATGTTTAAAATGACACAGTAAGCCTCTATGTATTGTTTCTTGAACGATGATTTTGCATTTCCTTTACATTTGGAAATGTCATTTATATCATATTTGTTTTATATCATATATGTCATTTATATCATATTTGCCTTAGCAAGCCGAAACATGCCATTGCCATAAATTTTAATAAAACTTTTAGAAAACAGACGTTATTATTCGTATTCATCAAACGACCTTCGTAGCAAGGGGCAATAGCTATGACTGCAACACCGAATGTTCCGAGTTCGATTTCCGGCAATTACAGCTTTGGTCTGTTGTAGTTTTCAGCGACAATAAAATGGCGATAGATTGACTACCTATCACGTATCATTATAACAAATAGCTAAAAAATATTGTATACAGTAATTAGGTCAAATAACCTGCTATAGAGAAAAAACAAAGGTCACTGATATCATCCACCGGGTAGCGACTCTAAAATGGCAATGGGCGGGTCACGTAGCCAGAAGTTCAGATGAAAAATGGACAAGAAGACTGCTGACTTGGAGACCGTGGACGGCGAAGAGAAGTGCAGGGCGACCGCAACTACGGTGGAAGGATGATCTAAACAGACACGTCGGAATAACCTGGATGCAGTCTGCACAGGGCAGAATGACATGGAAGCAAATGGAGGAGGCCTTTGCCCAGGAGTGGACGGGAATAAGCTGAGGAAAACGAAAAAGAACCTGCTATATACAAATATGGAAAGCAACGGGAAACTACTAAAGATCCACGTGGTATTCAGCAAAAAATTTACACATTGCTGCAAAACATTTCCTTGGATTAAAACTAGCAAAGCGAATAAAATAAAAATAACTGTATATACACGATCACGGAGAGCACACTCGGTTTGTTTGGCGTTGTTTTATAAGGAAAATTGGATGATTAATTTCTAAACTTGTAATAGAATCACTGACCCACAGTGGCGGCACCATACCAATGCGATGCGTGGCTCTCGCGCGCGCTCAGACGCCGTGCACCGAAGATTTGTTAGTTATAAACACTGCGGCGCTAATAGGCGCGTTAGGGCAGGTCTTGCTGCCTGACTAATGACTGGATTGTTTCAGAATAAGAGCTCATTCATGCAAACCGCGGCACGGCGGGAAATCTTACAAGCTTACCCAAGACACATCGTGCTCCGATTCGTCGGCAACTAAAGTAATTCGCGTAGACATCTTAGTCAGACTGTTCTGGTTGAGTTTACTTTGCCGAGATACTTGCTCGCCCTTGGTGCGAATGTAATGACCTATTGTCACAAAACTGCACTACCTCGACTAGAATAATAAAAGTTTACAGCAGGTTGATTCTATTTTCAAAACATTTCGCAACTGTGTTAAGATTTTCAACCTCGACGTATTAATGCAGGAACAGAGTTAACTTAATAAGGAAATATTTATTTACTCTAGCTTGTTCAAAGTGCAAAATAAACTAAGAGTGACTCATAAAATCTATGAATTATAGTGTACAGTAATCTCCTATAATAATCCATTAGTATGTAATACATTAAAAACTTTTCCTTTATACAATGTAGTAAACAAAAAAAAATATTTCTACTTTCAACTGAAGACTACAGGGGAAAAACAAGGAATATCAGTTAAAATTCAAAATAAATGTAATAATGCCGTCTAGCGACATTTGTACGTATCTGGCATGTGTGTCATCGACTATGGCCAGGTAATCGATTGCTAATTGCTAAGAAATATATAGACTTTGATTAGCTTTATTCTCAATTTATTCAAATTAACCTTCTACTGACATTCCTTGTTTTTCCCCTGTAGTCTTCAACTTTTGTCACCTTTCTTATTAATGTAATATTCTTCCTTTTATAGTTTATCGTCTTTAATATATTATGGTTTATCGTGTTTGACTCTATATTATGTGTAATGTTCCTTCTTATTACTGTTTTTATTATTATTATTATTATTTATTATTATTATATTTTCCATCTTTAATATTTTCTCCTATAAATAGTAACTAACCGTTCTTTTAATTAAAATAATTAGGTACCTAACTCAAGCAAGAATTTCAAAATTATATCAAAGAAATTATTCAAATTGATATAGGAACAAATACACATAAGGGTTCGAAAAATCACGAAAATTTGATTTTTGATAATTATATTATTGTAACACCTGATGATGTTAACAAAAGTTGACGAAACAGTTGTCGCGTAAAATAAAAACACAATTGTGATACATAAAACAAAGTTTTTTAATTTAACAATTTATAAATTAAGTTCATTTTTATTATCTCAAACAAATATGACAATAATGATTTTATTTCTTAATTAAAATATTTTTCAATGTATTTATTTATTTTTCTTAAAATGTTTTAAATATTTTTCACCGTTGCAAATGTTCATTATTGGAAGAACGTTGCAAACTCAGATTATATTGTTCTTCGGGTGATCAAGTTATAAAATCTTCGATACATGTTGTTAGAAGTAGAAAAACAACGGTTTAATTAATTTAAAAAATCAGTATGGAATTTCACGGATATCCATGATTTGTAAATTTTTTTTGATGTTGGGTATAACTGTTCGTAGAGGGAAGTTTGAACTTAAACATCGTTCAAAGAGGGTACTAAGAAATACGGATTGATCCAAGATCAGAAAGAATATTAAACCTGAAATATCAGATAATTATATTTAAAGGAATTTTTAGTTTAACTTATAATGCAATTATGTACAAAATCTGGACATCTGAAATCTTCTGTTTCTTCTTGTTCCTCTCCTATCTATGGCTGGACAACATCATGGCTATTTACTTGACTAATATATACCCTTCTAATAATTTTGCTTTTGTAGTCCCATCTGCATACTCGTATATACCTAATAGTTTAAAAAAACTCGTAAATTGTTGACATTTTAAATTGGGAAATGGAAATGTTATTTTTACTTCAGAAATCGATAACTTTGAAATCAATCCAGAAATTTATTTGAATTGTTTTCAAACGCTCTTTGTAAAGCCAAAACACATAATTTATTTATTAACAAATATCTTTCATATTTCTTCAGATAACAAAAAAAAAACACCGAAAAGATGTTAAGCATCCGAAATTATTTATTTAAAAATTAAATAAAGTGTCATTACTTTATGTGTTTCTATTATATATTATTAAATATGTTTTCACAGCGTTATATAATAGATTAAAATATGCCATTGCTAAAAGCTTTTTTCTCCTCCACGTCAAAGTAAAGGAAACAAGAGTGATGATTTATTCAGAAGCGTTGAAAAGAGTATTTTTAATCACAATACTGATTTTCAGAGAAAGGTTTTACGTTTCGAACTCTAAATGTCAGATTTTCATTATAACATTGACGCTTTAATGTATTCCAGCACTTTCTTCCGTCATTCACTCGCTCCTTTGTCACAGATTTGCGTGGGATACACTCCGCTCTCTGCGCCTTGCTTGTCGATAAATTATTTTATTATTCCCATGGCGTTACTCGGGTTGACAGGACGGATTCCGCAAAATTCACGAAAATAGATTGAAAGCTCGTGAGCTTAATGTCAGCGCCACACAACTTGAGAAATGGTTCACACAACCTAACTCAACTCAACCCAATGCATGTTAAAAGTGTAGCAGTAATAATGCGTTTATTTAAGTTAATACAATACATTATTTTGTTTATCCAACTGTTTTAGTTTCAACCGATTTCAAATCAAATCAAATCAGTTTATTAACTCAAAAGATATTACAAACGGCAAAAAGTTTAAGGCATCTATTGAGTACAGGCAAAATATTATAAAAATACAAAATAATACCAGGAACGCATTAGAGATGGTTCGACATTAGGAAGACAATATACTTTCTAAAGTCAAGAGTATTTGTCTCCTGAACGTACCATTGTGTCCATATCTTCCCAGAATATGACTGCGAGCTGCCGAAACCGGCGGAAAAAAATCAGTGGAATAAAACCAATAAAATAATGCATTTTTTTTTAATGAATGAATTTATTAATTTGTACAAAAATCGGTTGGATACAATAAGTTGATTTGTTGACGCATAACTTTGAAATCGATAAGTTTAAGTTAAAATCTCCAAAGACGCATTCCTTATGAAAATAAAGTATCACTTAAGTCAGAAATGTAGCATACTTAGATTGTCCAGAGAGTTGGCAGAAGATGAATATATCTTGAGTCCGAAACATAAGTGAATAGACTGCCTGAAACTATGGGAGTTATTTTTAATATTTTTGAATTAGAAAGTTATCTCATAGATGATATTCACCGTCAGAGGGACCTAGCAAGACGCGAAAAGGACTCCAGGATGACTAAAGAAATATTAATGAAGAATTGAAAACTTATCTCTTTTCTTAAACAATTTAACTCTGGTGGGTTTCGTTGTTTTCTGAAGTGTTGGTGAAAAAACCATCAGATTACAACAAAACTACTGATATTTTTCCTTTGCTCTGTTTTAACAGAATAATAAGCGTTATTTTGATATTATAAATATTTTTTTATAATATTTTAAATAATAAAATGAACATTTAAATGATATAATGAACATTTTTTTATAAACTTAAATGTCTCAATTACTGTATGTAATTCGTATTTTATTTGTATTGATTCCCATGGCACGTGATAGATCGGTCGCCAATTTGTTGTCACGTGAATTCTACACTAGACCAAAGAGAGTTTGACAACCACACCTCCATCGCCGAGAACCGAACCCGGGACTTTCGGCATGGCAGTCAGAGCTCTTACCACTCCGCCACGAAGGTAGTCAAATTGAATAAATACTGCCAATTTGCAAAGTTTTGTGAATTTAAAATGTCATGAAATTTAATAAAATATGTTTATTTGCTTTAGCGTATTTTGGAATGTGTGTATATGAAACTTGCATACATATGTACTATTTACACATAGAAAAGCACTTGGAAGGTATCTGTTACTAAGATGATGACTTAATTATCATTTAAAATGAACTTCCATCAAGAGATTTCTGTAAAATCATTTGATAGTAACAGAAGGTAAGAATGCAAAACTATGGTTCCAGAAAGTAAGAATTAAAAATGTATAATCACAGAAGGTAAGAATGCAAACCTATGGTCACAGAAGGTAAGAATGAAAACATATAGTCACAGAAAGTAAGAATGCAAACCTGTGATCGCAGAAGGTAAGAATGCAAACCTATGGATGCAGAAGATATGAATGCTAACCTATGGTCATAGAAGGTAAAAATGTAAATGTATAGTCACAGAAGGTAAAAATGCAAACCTACGGTTGCAGAAGATAAAAATGCAAACCTGTGTTGCAGAAGGAAAAATTAAATATACAATTATATATTATGTATATTACAAATGCCAAATAGTACCCAAATTTAGTCTTATAAGCTATTGTATTCGAATGCTTTTTTTTTTAATATATAGCATATGTTAGCAGTTTTTTATAACGCGTTGCGTGAGTCGATGCAATTTTGTAGTTTTGGTAAATTAATTTAACGCCTGTTTGTCCGCAATCATCACAACACTATTTAATCTTTTTTTAGTCATGCATACATAATATGTTTTCGTCAATATCAGATTCTGCCTTACTTTTTTATAATCATTCTGATGCAAAAGCGATAAAGGCACTTTGTATGTAATGGCTATTAAATAAAAAATAATTGAATTACTTTGGTTGAGAAACATTATTTTTACACACTTTCATTAAAAAACTTTCGGCACTGCTTTATTTTGTATTATGGGAACTAATGCAGTTTTTCAGACAAGATCTATAAATGTTACGTCCACGTATATACAAACAAAAACCTGTCTATATTAGCGACAGTAATTTAGAAAAAAACAATGGTTTATTTTCATATTGTGTAATTATTATTAGTGGAGTGATAATAAGTATATATGTATGTGTGGTACAACGATGTAAGACGGAGTTTCAAATGCTGACATCAAGAAGGAATGTAGAGTGGAAGAAAGTATTATGAACAAAATTTTGAAAGGATCAGTATCATGGTTTGAAGACATGGAACGCATGGACAAAGAAATAATGGTAAAAAAGGAATACGTTAGTTATGTGAATGGAGTACGGGGTTGAGGAAGACAGAGAAAAAAATGTCATGACCAAATTAATCCAATTCAAAAGGTCGGTCATGTTAGAAGTCGGAAGAATCAACGTGAATGACTCACTGTATGAATGTGGAGGAATCTGGAGAGGTGTATCAGGATAGAGTTGTGTGGCAGTCTATTCTTTCTGTCTATCCTTCCTGGGAAACGGCGTAATCGTTTGTTTATTTGTATTTTTGCAGTGATAAATTTTGTGCATTGAAATAATGAAATAAATTATAAATGAACGTTTTAATCATATTCTAATCAAATACACGTCCAAAACCAAAAACAACGCTACCTTTCATTATTGTTACAACAATAGTTATAAATCATATCGTATAAACGAACAATTTAAATATAACGGTTCATATAGACAAAAAGCTGCATGCAAAAAACAGGGGTAAACATCACTTTACCGAGATAAAAATATGAACGTTTTTTTGGCAATACAGCGCCAATAGTTAGAACAATTTTCCACGCGGTTACAAATACCATCCAAGCGTGAAATTTCTCATCGCCTACTTACTAATACATAATGTATACATATATATAACACCGGAGAAGAGATCTGGATAGCGACATACAGCAGGCGTCAATGAACTAATCGCTCATCGCACGTTCTGACTGCTGGAGTGCTCGCTGAGCAAAAAACATTCTACATCTATTGATTATCTATATAAGTTTTTATTGCCGTCACCTACAACGTGTTTTTTTGCTATTTTAAAACGTGTCTTTAGTTTATATTTAACAATTAATAAAACGTTGCTTATTTTATTATTATTTGTTTTATATATAATAGAAAATATAAACAATTACAGTGAAAAATCATTAATTTTTATTTCTTCAAACAAATATTTTAAATCACTTAAATTTTTTATGTGAATTAAATTAACCTCATATTATTTCGTTTTAAAAAAATTTGGGTTTATACATTCACCTAATTATGTTTATAATATGTTATCACTTCTCTTCTTCTTCTTCACTTTTGGTAGACTCAGGAGTCTGTTATTTCAGGCGGGTCCTCTTGAGACGCTGAACTCCAGCTTTCTCTCTTCTATTCTATTTGAGCTCATTCTTTCTACATGTTGATGCCAGTATCGCCGTCTTTGACGTCCCTATCTGACCACATCTTCGACCTCGCAGATTTCTCGGATTGCTGTATTTCTAACTCGATCACGTAGGGTTTTGCCAGCTATCTATTTTATCACTTCCTTTCATTTAATCCAAAGCATGACAGAATTATTTTTAATTAACTTAAATTTAATAATGTAATCTTTACTTCTTCTTCTTCTTCTTTTAGACCTTTAGTCTGTTCCTGTAGTCAGGCTGGCCTCTCTTGGGAGGTCGACTCCCAGCTATCCCTCCATCTCTTCGGTGGTCTTCCAGGGGGATGGTAGCCGGTAGGGATCCATCCTCCGCACGTGCACATTCCAGTATCTTCTGCGTTTTCTGCCCCATCTCACATCTTCCACCCTGCAGATTTCGCGGATTACCGTGTTCCTCACCCTATCTCGAAGAGTCTTTCCTGCTTTCATCCTCAGCGTCCGTATCACTGCCACACGCACTTTAGCCTTCGTTCTTGTGGTATCCGCTCTGGTCTTAATGCTATATGTCAGTATAGGCCTTACGCAGGTTTTTTTAATCTTAATAATTTGTTACTTGTTCTTTGGTATGAAGCACTTAATTTGTGGTGTGACATTATTAAATGTAATAATAGTACACCATAATTTGATATTCTGTTACCCTTATGAAGATCCGGCGGGAGCAAAACCGGTTGGCGTTTATAACTAATAAAGTGGTTTGTACTCGTATTATTATTATACGTATTTATTCCATTATTTAGTTAAGTTAGTTTTAAGTAATTTTATGTATAAATAATTTTTCACTTACTTAAAATAAGTATGTTTACTGACTTTAATTATGTTTAAAAGAGCCACTCATTGCATAAATAATGAGGTATCAATAATTAGAAACCTCTCACGATACTGCCATATTAAATCGAATATTTTTATTTATGGAAATCGCTAATTTCAATAAACCTTATATTTATTATACTAAAAAGAAAACTCACTAATTATTGTTGATGAGAACACCCATTTTCTAGAACATTTATTATATTTAATGGGAGTGACATGTTTTTTCTTTTCTAGGGTATTATCAAATGTTGTTAAAATTGGATAATGATCTAGTAATTCAAAATAGCTCACTCTAGTAAAATAGAACAGCTATTAAGTTTTTAATATTCAATATTGAGTTTAACACGTAGGTTTAAAACGTATTTAACAAACAATAAACAAGAAAATATCAAATAGTTACACCTAATATAAAACAATTTAAATAACCCATTTCGTATTTTTTTGTAAAATACGTAGTTCAGACGACAACATTTTTTTGTATTAAACTGTATACGTGTATCACTTCAAATTTAAAAAAATATTTGTTAACTAATTAATGGAATCCACTGAAAGGTACATATAAGCTTTTAACTAATTAAAAATATACAATACATAAAAAAATAAATTCAATACTTGTCAAAATATATATTCTAGTAGAACGTTTTAATTCATAATATTAGATTTCCATTATGTCCTTGATCAGCGGTGTAATTTTCTCGGGCATTAGAAATAGAGATCTGTTTTCGACTTAATCTGTAGATATGTAAAATCTAATTTAAGTTTCGACGAAATAATAAAGGTTGTCTCTTTACACTTCCATGAATGGTGTAAATTTTAAAAGCGTTTTTTGTTATTAATACAAACAAATAAATGGCCAATGATATTTATAGATTAGAATTTAAAAATTGATAAAATGCAATGATTTAATATAAATATTTTTTTTACAAAAACCATAAATAAATTTTAAATATTGCTGGTAATAAAATACGATTTTGTATTATCAACTGTTAAATTTACAACATTGTTATAATATCACATTTTTAATATGCACTTTTTGAGAATGTCGCGAAGCTGTTTCGCTAAACGATGTTGGAATCTACAGATGTTACAAATAGTTAATAATGTTGTAGTATCATAGTGTGTCGGCTAAAATAATAGAATATTTGATTTGTATTAGGTTCACTTGGAGTATTTTTACAATCAAATTAATTTTACAGTTTTATGAATTATTAGGTGGTTGTAGTGGCTTTGTACTCGTAGATTGTCTGATTTAACGCAGTAGTGGAAGTAAATGGTTGCTATAATACGCGAGCTTTATATGGGTAATATTAAACAGTAATTAAGTGTAATAAGTGTGTAACATAAAATCAACACAACTTGAACATTACATGGATTTATAGACAGCTGGAAAAAATCTGAGATATGGTGTACGGAAATTACAACACTTTTAACATACCATTATATAAAAATAATTATATTGAGATATTCTTCTATATTCACCATAACTTTGTGTTGTAGATTCATAATTAAACAATATTTTTGTAATTTAGTAACACAACACTTTAAAAATTATACAATTTGGCGAATAATTTTTAATAAATTATAAATCAATTATGAATCCACAACAGAAAGTTATTGTGAATATAGAAGAAATTCCGAATGCAAGTGCATCAAATGTTGTGTTTAAATGTAAAAAAATATTGTTCAAATTTAAATAAATGACGATTACAATTTAATAAAAATAAAATTGAGAGCGTAAGCTGGAATTCCATTTATAATTTGGTAATTACTTAAAACACTGCATGATCCAAATTCTTATAAAATATTTTTACAAATCAAATAAAAATATTATTCACAAACATGTTTTGGAGGTGACATACTCCATCCTCATGTAAAAATTTAACTGGTTAATAGTTATATTTTCACTTGAGGGTGGAGAAGTTCACTTCCGAAACATGTAGAATAACATTATTATTCGACTGAAAATATACGGTATTCTTATAATATTCCATTGTTTCAGTCGAAACGCTGTGATGCTTCAACATTATAAACTGTTTAATTTGGAACACTGTTATAAAATCACAATTTATTTATTGAATTTCTGTGAAATTGTTACGACAGCTCTTTCGCCTACCTATATTAGCATTATCAGGCCGTAACGACCTGTAACACATAATGGTGTTGGAATATTTCAAACTAATTTTGTATGATTGCATATTTGCAAAATTGAAATGCAGTTTGTACTTGATTGAAGCTTATAGAGTTAAAATTGTGGAAAATCATTCCTATAAGTTTTTAGAAATCAAAAAAAAATTATTCTAGTTTTGACTTTATTTATTTTGATATCTAGGTCATATACTTTCATAACTAACTAACTTACTAAGCATCATGCTGTCTCTCCGAATGGGTGGGCAGAAATGATGGACTGCTATTTTCTGACATACTTCTCTCGATTCCTTAACAATCATACATCGTGTTAAGTGTACGCAACTCCGGCTTCTCACGTGGCCGACATTTCATGCTTGATTTATTTGATCGGTCCACGTTTTCCTCTATTTCTAGTTTCATTTACTTCGATTATATACTTTCATATGATAGATTGTTTATATTGTTCTCTCAATGTTAAATATTGAGGAGGTAAATAAATTCAAATTCAATGGTGGAAAATATCTGAATTCATGACCAATGTATTAAATTTGGTGCGTAAAAAACTTAAACGTTTTCAACGTAGCCAACGTTTTCGTCGACAATCTTCTTGGCAGAGTGATAACAGCTTTGACTGTTATACTGATGGTCCTGGGTTCGATTTTCGGCGTTGGCTGTGTGACTGACATACTGTCATTAGTCTGGTGTAGAATTCAAGTGGCAATAGATTAGCTATCTATCACATGTCGTTAGAATTAATAGGTAAAAAGTTATATACGACGACATTGACGACCTTCGTGGCCAAGTGGTAAGTGCATTTACTGCCACCCCGAAGGTTCCGGGTTCGATACCCGGCGAGGGCAGTGTGATTGTCACATTATCTTTGGTCTGGTGTGAAATTCACATGACAATGAAGTGGCGATGGATTGGCTGCCTATCACATGTCACGAGAATCACTAAAATTAACTAACTAACCATCACGCCATTTCCCCGGAGGGATAGGCTGAGAGGATGGATCGCCACAATGCTCTGTCCTGGCCTACCTTTTGGGATTCCTCTACATTCATACATACCATGCACGCACGTCGATTATTCCGACTTCAAATGTGACCGCCTTTTAGTAATTGATTAATTTGGTCATGCCATGTTTTCCTCGGTCGTTCTCGGCTTCTTTTTCCACTCACGCTGCTTGTGTACAACTTTTTAACTTTTTAACTTTACAACTTTTTAGTGATCTCATTTCTACGGCGTTTATCCTGCTTTCGTCCTTCTTTTGCCAGCTCCAAGCTTCACTTCCATACATAAGGGTTGGCACTAGAACTCCATTGTGTACTGCCATCTTTGCTTCTGTGGATATTTTTCTATTTGCAGTAATGACTTTGAATGCGCCATTTATTTTATTCCCAGCACCAACCCTTCTTTCGATGTCTTTCTCCATTTTTCCGTCTCTTGTAAACATGCTTCCCAGATACGTAAATTCGGTAACTTGCTCCAATTTCTCGCCCATCGCACTTATATCACAAATCGTCATACATTTTTCTTTCCCGAAAACTATCACTTTAAATTTAGACACAGAATCACTATGATAGCTATAATACCCTTTACATCGATTTGGCTTATTCTGTCATGATGTAAAGAGCGATTCAATAAAATATTAAATATAAAAATATTAAATATGCAGTAACTAGATTCAAATAACTTGCTGTATACAAATGTGAAACTATCACATTAGAACTTCCAAGTGACACTCCAAAAACCAGCAAAAATATTAGTTTGTTGGACCGATTCCTTGGATTGAAACTAGCGAAGAAGAAGTATTTAATTATAAGTAACGGTCGTAATATAAATAAATACACATTGAGAAGCCTCGACGGACATTCTTCGTAGGTATTAGTATGTTGAGACCAACTTGCCAACTTGATACTGAAGTGAGTAAACGATATACATAGGATTATGCACCGTGGAGTGAGAACGCACCGTGTGAGTAGGTACAAAGCGGTACTATTTGGCGACACTTGCACGTCTGCGACATTCGATATTCTCCTTAGCCTTTGTTGCCTATTTGTTATTGTTCGACTAAATTAACCCGACACGGTACAAAGGGAATACCTACCAAAGAAACCCCAAGGCCTGACATATAAATAAGTCTTACTCGATTATTCTAGAAACCAATATGCGACCTATAACAATATTTACTGTCGTCTTGTTACACTTAATAATATTATAATATATTTATTCAGATTAACATTATACCAAATAATATCAAATTATGTTCAAATTCACATTACACCAAATAATATCACATCATGTTCATTCAGATTAACATTACACTAAATATAATCATATTATGTTCATTTAGATTAATATTACACCAAATAATATCATATTATATTCATTCAGATTAACATTACACGAAATAATATCACATTATGTTCATTCAGATTAACATTACACTAAATATTATCATATTATGTTCATTCAGATTAACATTACAACAAATAATATCATATTATGTTCAGATTACCATTTTCTAAATAATATTATAAAATGTTCATTCAGATTAATATTACACTAAATAATTTCAGATTATGTTAATTCAGATTAACATTACACAAAATAATATCATATTCGGTTCATTCAGATTAACATTACACCAAATAATATCATATTAAGTAGATTAACATTACACCAGACACAGTAAGGACCAAACAAGTTTTTAGGACTTCCGAAATGAAGACACTGAGGACGAAAGCAGGCAAGACACTGAGAGATCGCGTGAGAAACACCAGAATAAGAGAGATATGTGAAGTTGAGGATATTATAAGATGAATCAGAGAGCGAAAAAGGGACTGGTACGGTCATGTTCAAAGAATGGACACCACCAGACTCTCCAATATTGCATTGCATAATCAGCCTCATGGGACTCGTCCTCGTGGAAGACCTCCTAAATGATGGAAGGACAGCTGGGAATCTACCTCACAGGAGGAGCAACACTCTGGAGAACAGACCACATAGGTCTACAATAAGGAAGAAGTAGAAGAAGAATACCATTACACCAAATAATATCATATTATGTTTATTCAGATTAACATTACACTAAATAATATTAAATCATATTATGTTCATTCAGATTAATATTACACCAAATAATATCACATTATGTAAAAATAAGGATGAAAGTTGAAAGTAGATCTCTAAGACGAATGTGCGTAAAGACTGTGTAATAATAATAGTGTCAAATGAAAATATAAGAAGTGAATACTTTGGGAATAAAAGTGTAGTGACCAAAATAATGAAATGAACATTTTGATGGTTTAGACAGATGGAAAGAATGGTGAAAAGTTTATATTTAACGATGTAAACGAAAACACAATAGAGGAAGACCTAGGAAAACGTGGCATTCTCAGATTAATCAAATATTAAATGTCAGCCACGTGAGGAGTCCAAGAAATCGACGTTAGTGCATGACATGATATATGAATGTAGAGAAATCGAGGGAAGTGTGTAAGATAGAACAATGTAGCAGTCCATTCTTTGTGCCTACTCACACACACGTCGATTTCTTCTTACGTGAGTGACCGACATTTAAAATATTTGATTGATTTGATCGTGCAACGTTTTCCGCAACCTTCTTCTATTTCTAGCTCCATTCACCATTCTTGTTTCTTCACCATTGTTTCTTCACCATTCTGTCTTCATTAATTCTTTCTATGTGTCCAAATGACCCATTCATTATTTTGCTCACAACAATTTCACTACCACTGCATTCATTTATTATATTTTTGTATTTGACACTATCATATAGAGATTTACTCCACATTCGTCTAAGAAATATAACTCACCTATAAAAATGTATTTATCGTTTTTTCAACAACGATATTAAATTCCACGTGTAATATGTAATCTTTATAAAAGCGTCCGTTATGTTATGTTTGATATACAAATAATATTTAATAAATCCCTAGGAAGGCGAATCATGTCACACCCATAAAATATAATAAAACTTCAGGAAAACAGACGTTTTCATAAATATTAAACATGTAATTAATGTGTTCGCACGTTATCAGAGTCGGTTGATTACTTGAACTTTTTTGTAATTCAATTATCCTTAAATAATTACTATGATATCGTCATTCACATAAAATATATCAAAACTTCTGGAAAACTTTGCTTTCATTCGTATTAATTATTCAAGTTTTTAGAAATATTATCCATGAATACTAGGGGAACTATAATAAATCTGTACTTTTTCTACAACTACAATAGGACAAGAAGCTATGATTAATATGGCACTGCGAAATGCATTAAGGATTATTCCCAAATGATAATCAAATGTAAGTGGACCTCTTGGCCTCGAAAAGAAGAAGCTGATTTTTCATTATTGAAAAGCGCGTAGTTTTTTTTATCTTTAAGTTAACGATAGTGATAATAGAGTAATTTTATAGTTTTCTGAATAACTATTTAAAACATTTGATAAAGTTTTCAATATAATAAAGAGTGTTATGTTTTGCCTTATTATTGCATTAACATCAAATGCATTTCTGTTTTTAAATCAACAGATTGTAGTTACAATCGTCACACTTGATAATGGCCTTGCAAGGCAAAATTCAAATAATTTGAATAAACTTAAAAAAAACTGATATTTTTATAAATACAAAAAATGATGACGTACAGACGTCAAAGATGCATATTTTGAACGGTGAGTTTTTTTATATAAATATAATTATTATTATTCACTATAAGAGATATATCGGTTTTATGCTAAGTGAAAAAATATTTACCGACCGCCACTGTAACTTTAACACCTACGTATTTATCATGTTTATTAACTTTCTCTAGTTATATGTATCACACACTGCACTCTTTAGTCAACACATGTAGGTTTTTATTTGTGTAAATTAATATAAGGAGTATTAAGTAATCGATCTAAAGGTTTTCAGTGCACTTTGTAACATCAATACATTAGTACAAGTAATTATTTTATTCCAAAGGAATATGCATAAAATTTTATCAAAATAGTCCATATTTCTTACAAAACAAAAAAAAACATATTTAAATTGCAATGACAGATTATTTTTAATTTCAAATAATACTCGTACATAAAAAGTCATGTTGAATACTTACGTCGAATTGATTCCTTTTTTTAATATATCCAATCCAACCTAGGATCTCTTAAAAAAATAGTCGCTTATAGTGCACACACATGAATCATCACTAATATATTTTAATAAACTTTTTAAACAAACAGTTTGAACTACTTTTAAATAGAGATTTCAAAAAATATATTTAAGATTCAACAAAATAAATCCGTTGTGTTTTAAACGCACAGTTTTTGTTTATTTATTAATAGTAAAATATAGAATGTTTAAAAAAATAGATCATGCGACTTCCTCCTTCGGCCGCTGTGTGGTGCTCCAGAAATTCCCGATCAACTTATATAGGTGGTAATTTTGAATTTGGAAGAGAGGATTCGAATCGCGGACGAATTTGAACCGCGCACCCGGGAGCGCGCGCTTTTCATCGGTAGGTCTACGCCGGACGAAAGCTCTGGCCGTTTTCTCCCGATGGATTGGCGGCCGGCGGTGTTCGGTTGTTTCCGCCGCAGTTCCAGCCGTCGCCGATAGGCCGCGCGGGGATGTTTAAAAATGGAACAGGATTCAAAAGCCACCAAAAGAAATTCAAACCGGATCACTTTAAATCAATCGAACATCAATCTCTAATCGATAGTAAGCCCAGAGGTTTGTCCAAACATTTACATACTAAAGTCGTACTTAGGATAGGGATGAATTGATTTAATGATCTGTCTTAAACATAGAAGCACACAAGAATGGTGGTCTAGGGGATAGAACGCTTGGCTCCTGATCTAGGGGACACGGGTTCAAGCCTGGACACTACCAGATTCCTTCTTCATAATAATTAGCTATTTTCGGCTCACATTGAATATTGTAAAATAATTTCAATTTAATCATTGATATAAATCCTTGATGTTAGTATTTAAAAAAAAAAAAAAAACTATCAAAATACAATAACGGTTTTGATTGTGACTTACATATTAACAAACAAAAAAAAATATTTTATTTATTTCTTTATAGTCGGATTAAATGTTTCACATAATAAAAAACGTAGGAATGTAAAATATACGAGTACGTTGACTGAAAAAATAGTTTTTTTTTAGAAATTATTCATACAATAAAAATTTTGATTTGTCGAATTTTAAACATTACAGATGGACAAAACGACTCTTTTGTTGGCTTCCTAGAACTGTGACTCGAAACCCAGGACGTCCCCAACTTCGATGGAGGGACGCACTAAAGAGACCGCCGGTACGACATGAAGGATCGACAGACTTGGAAACAGATGGAGGAGGCCTACGTCCAGGAGTGGATGGATACATGCAGATGATAATGATGATGAAACACTCTAAAGTATACTGAATTTGATTCTACATAGTGGTAAAACTATATACATGAAAATACGTTAAGAATACCCAATAATATGTATATTAATTTCAAACACTTTTATTGTTTATTAAAACTTTATAAAAAAAATCTAGATCGTATCTGTTTTTTTTTAGTTTTCGTTACGAAAAAGAAATGGCTATTCAACTACGATAATTGTATCAACTAAAGCCACATTACAATTGGCCTATCCAAAACTCTTAGTGCCTTTTTTAAAAGAATATCCTAGTTGACAATAATGCGTGAAGGTCAACCGGTTTGAGCCGTGCCAACTCTCCGCAGCCGGAACCCGCATGGCCAAATTGCCCTCAGATCGGTAATCTGGAAACATTGTGGTCCGAGGGGGTTTAATCTTCCGCGGGCTTAAATTTGGAAGGCTTTAAATTTGGGCGTTTCCACTTGTCGCTGGGCACTGGCATATTGATTGCAGACCCCAGCCCTTCACGCGCCTAGGCCAGGGCCGGCATGGATAAAAATGGCGCCCACTACAAAAATTAATAAGTGAAATTATGTAATCTACATACTTTAAATAAACATGAAGGGCCCTCTTCTTCTTCTATTCTTTGAACTCAGTGGACTCGGCGACCAATTGACAGATCTTGGTGATATTTTCACTGTACAGAAGTACTTGAACCGAACTTCAACACAAAACAAAAAAATAAACACTCCGTTTTTGTATTTCGGTGATATAAAGGCAAGAAAAAAATATTTATGTTTTTGTCGCAACTAAAAAACTCAATAATTTAATCTGTCTGCTTTTGAAGTGCAGATATTACTAATGTGAATATTATTATTTCGTTGTTCAAATATATATTTTATTTGAAATAACCTTGGTTCACCGAGTAAGGGAAAGCTTTTGCCTAAGACATATTTTAGAACAACAAATGTTGTGTACTCACTAGTATTGTGAAATTTAACATGTTATAAATGTGTGCTCTTTTCAATATTTTAAATTTAACTAAACTGAGCCATAGCAACGCGTGACCTGGTGCAACTAGTATTCAATAAACGAATCGTTTATGTTACTTAACGGCATTCATATATATACATTTTTTAGAATAAAACAATTTGACATCGAAATTCCAAAAGACACAAATTACTACACACAAAATGTCACATTTTTAAATGTTACTATTAATTTATTAGTAAAATTCATAAAAAAAGCAGTTGGGACTTTTTGCCTTGGTTTCGGAGAGTATTGAAGAAGAACCAAGAATGACTTAGATTCTTAGGCTCGTCGATTTTTCTAACATTCTAAGTTGTAAAAGTGGTCAACTTTTAGTAATTAATCAATTTGTTCATCCCATATTTTCCTTGGCAATCCTCGGCTTTTTCCATTTATACTCCTTGCATACAACCCTTGAATATAATGCAAAGGCGTACCAAGTTTATCTTTCAGTTGAATATTATTTTATATCATTGTATTTTATATGATTTCTTTTAGATTTATTTTGTGGATGTTGTAAGATCTAAGTGTGCGTGGGAGATGCCTATTGGTGGCGATGAGGTTCGCAACCCATCACACCGCGTCTCCCGCGGGGCGAAAAGAGAAGTATGGAGTGCCGCATCGGTTAAAATGTGACAGTCCATTCTTTCTGCCTACCCTTTCGGGGAGACGGCGTGATGGTTAGTTAGTTAGTTAGTTAGTTTACTATTAAAAATAATTCTTATTACGTAATTGTGAGGTTGCATATGACTTGGATTAAAGCATCTGTAATGTTTGTGATCTTTTTATTATTATTATTTTGTTGAATCGCTCTTTACATCATGACAACATGAGCCAAATCGATGTAAAGGGTATAGCTACTTGTATCATAGTGATTCTCGTGACATGTAATAGGTAGCTAATCTATCGCCATTTTATGGTCACGTGAATTCTACATCACACCAAAGACAGTGTGACATTCACACCGCCGCGGCGGCGCGCCGTCGCCGGGAATCGAACCCGGAACCTTCGGGTGGCAGTCAATGCACTTACCTCTCGGCCACGAAGGTCGTCGAATGTTTATAGGAATGGAAAAGTCTACGGGACACCATGAAACATATTATATATGTCCAAGTGGATTCCTTTATTATTTATCCAAGTGTTAATATCAACATTAAAACAAGTAGTATTAATTTAATTGTCCTTTGTATTTGAACTAGCGCAATTGTTACGCAGGAGTGACGTATGCTCTCCGCGCCGACCCTGCACAAGACGCGGAGCTGGCACTCCGGCCTATACTAATTGTGGGTTGTAACAAACACCCAAATTGCAACATCGCGGCAGTTCTTAATATGTTTTCGTTTAGTACCCAAATAATATAAAGGAAATAAAACAATGGAGGGAAAGGCCGTGTGTTATGTTGGATTCAGAGGAGCAAAGGTGCAAAAAATGGGATACATAATACTAATTAAAAGCCTGATGGGATATCAAAATGTTTATTTTATTTTATTCAAATGAATGCCATCTGTTTGAGAAATATTATTTGACTTGGCTCTCCTAATGATATATACTTTTATAACTATTATTATTATTATTATTTTAAATAGTGCATTGTTTTGGCCGAAACACTATGATACCTTAACATTTTAAACCTTAACAATTATATTAGGTCCTTATACACCTGATGATGTCAACATTGGTAGATGAAACAGCTGTCGCGTAAAATAAAATAAAATATAATTGTGATACAAAAAACAAAGTTTATTCATGAACAGTTTATTATTATTTTGTTTAATAGCTATTTACATCGTTACAGCGCGAGCCAAATCGATGTAAAGATGTCATTTTCATAACATGTGATAGGTATTTATCCCCATACAGCGTAAATATACAGGTAATGATTTGATTCAAAATCCCTTCATTATTGTGCCGGTTGAGTAATGCAACGCAGCAGTCAACGCGCGTTTGTTGATTTGCTTCACTCAATTCGTGAGGTACCCACCTTTCAAGCTTTTTCACCTTCCCAATTTGCTTCAAGTGGATTAAAACAGTTTTATCACTAACACCGCAGCCTGCAGCTAACTCGGACGTGGTTTGCGATGGATCCGCTTCCACAATAGCCTTCAATTCTTCATTATCAACTTTGGTCTCCGGCCGTCCACGGGGCTTATTCTGCAGGTCGAAATTTCCAGATCGAAAACGTTGGAACCAAAAACGCAATGTGTTTTCTTTTGCGGCACCGTTGCCATACACATCATTAATCCTTCGAGCCGTTTCTGCAGCACTGGTGCCACGGTGGAACTCGTACTCGTAAATAACGCGATATTTCAAGTTTTCCATTTTGTAAACTGAGTGACGCAAAGGAAAAAAAACAATTGAGGAGAAAACAAATGAATTATAATTTTCAAAACACAAATATTTGAGTAAATAGCTGTATAAATTTGAATTTGGAATTCCTAACCAAAGAGAAGATATTTGAGATCAAAGTTGCCAGTACGGCAAAACGCCAATTTCATATGTAAGGACCTAATATTAATGTGTTCGATTGGTTTAGTGTATTGAATTAGTTTAAAGTTTTCAATTAAATAAATGCTTTGAATTGGTTTCATGTTTTAGATTGGTTGAATTGGTTTAATGTTTTCAATAAGTTTAGTGCTTTGAATTGGTTTCATGTTTTAGATTGGTTTAATGTATTGAATTGGTTTAAATAATAATGAAATAAAACGATGTTTTTAACTATAATACTTCCACTTTTGTCTTTTTTTCGACAACGACCGGTTTCGCCAGGCTCGCTGGCATCGACAGAGAATGTTTTCAATTACTTTAATGCTTTGAATTGGTTTCATGTTTTAGATTGGTTTCTTCTTCTTCTTCCTGTGCCGTGTCAGGTCCCCCCGACGTTGGCGATCACTCCGGCGAAAACCTCCCTGTCCTGCGCTGCCCGAAACAGGTCATCCACCTGTTTCGGATTGGTTTAATGTATTGAATTGGTTTTCACAATTTTCAGTACCTGCAATCCGGTGTATAAAAATAAGAATGCATATATGTTTAAGGTATTAAATAAAGCGGACCGCAAATGTTTGGTTGGTTGGTTACAGTTGTTATCATGTGGCCGGAGGCAGTTAGAACTTGGAGCATTTAGTAAAATTCAAATGAAGGTATCTTCGCAGGCCCATACGGTTCGCGCCTGCGGCCGAGCCATTGTCCTATTATACAAGGGGCCGAATAACCAAGGGAACGCATACGACAATATTTCTTATACGACAACCATACGAGAATATATATTTTTGATTGAGTTTTGTAGCGATTCCTGATTATGAACATTTTTAATTTTTTTAATGTTTACTTGTAGACAAATACTGGATTTTGCCCATTACGAGTGTATTAATCATTAAGAATTAATTGTATCTCAATAGAGACGAAGATGTAAATTATTTGGAAACAGAATATGGTGGTCGAGGCGTTTACAGGACTTATGGCCTGTCATTGATTGGGTTAAGCGATCGCTTTATGTAATACAATATTTCCCATTCTGCCCTTCTTACGAAAACCACGTCTGACAATTATTTGAAAGTTGTATATATGCTACCATGTTGAGAAACATTTAATATATTTTAGTTCAATCTAATGTGAAAGCAGAAAATATTTATTAATCTAATGTGAAAGGCTATGAATCCAATTATCACACATTACTTTCACATTACATTAATAAAGATTTCTGCTTAATGCTTACCTCTAGTCTCAATAGATGGCGCTAGTGTAGATTGAACTAAAATATGTGAAATCGTTCAAATAATTGTCAGACGTGGTGTTCGTAAGAAGGGCGAAATGGGGAATGTTGTATTACATAAAGCGATCGCTTAACCTAACCAATGACAGTCCTCTAAACGCCTCGACCACCATATTCTGTTTCCAAATAATTTACACCTTCGTCTCTATTGAGATACAATTAATTCTTACTGATTAGTGAGTTTACAATATAATATGTAAAATATGGATGGTCTCTATGATTTTAAATTTATAAATCATCATCATCATCAGTCTGTATTCGTCCACTCCTCCAGAGATGATGAGATCCAACTGTCCCTTCCTCCCAAAGGTGGTATTTTAGGTAGTCTCTGTCCGCGAGGGGATTTCGTATGCGTAGGTATATGAGAGTCTGTCATTTTCCGTTTTGGCTACATGGTCCCTCCAGTATCATCTTCTAGATCTAATGTCCCCTATTTTGCAAGTTTTTCTTATTTGTGTGTCGCGTATACGATTTTGGGGATTATTTCCAGCAATAGATCTAAAGACAATATCTCAGATGTTCTTAGCAGCCCATTGGTTTATACAGTATCAGCCCGCGTCTCTACAGCAAGCGATAGGTTTTATAAATTCTGACCTTGCTGTCAATATCCATGTGTTTGTTCTTCCAGACCAGATATTTCAGACACCCTGATACGGCAGATACACTATTGATTGGCTCTCGTACCTTGGTATAAATGTCATTAAGGCTGCAGATCTCTACTCCCAAATATCTGAAGCTTAATACTTGTTCCACAGGTATCATCAAACAAGCAGCTCACACCTTATACGTTGTCTGGATATGGTGGATTGTGATTTTTCTATGTCTATTATATTGTTTTGGTTGGACACAAATTATATCTCGTTTAAAACAGAAGACAATGGTAAAACAAATCAAAGATGTCAACCGTTTTACAAAGCGAGATTGATCGAAACCTTCTACAATCAAAATGAATGTGATTATACGTATAATATTAATATATTTACTTATATATTTATCTATCTACGATTAATGAACAAAATACAAAAGTTTTTTAATGTGAATTCACAACAGGAGTAATAGCGAATATAGTAGATATTCCAATGCAAAAGAAATACATTTTTTCTCTTATTTATATTTTTGAAGCTCGAACTTAGAAAGTGATAGATCTAATTTTGATTAATTTCATCTCAGTATTATTGTTGGAATAAACTATAATTTAAATATTTAAGTTTTGGAAATATTTCTTCATTTTTGATTTATCCAATAATATACACGTGGATACAAAATCCCTGGTTAGATAAAGATAAAAAGAAAACATCTCGGAAACACGAAATTTAAATAAATTATTGATCACAGTAATTGGATCACTGGGTATAGGGTCGAGCTTTGGCCGTAGGGCACATATCCCCCTCACACTCGTGCCGGCTTGCTATAGGGACTCGTTAAGGTGTCACTAATGAACGGCCTTTGGGGCTCAACGGACCATGAAGGGTGTGCAAGGGATATTGATCTCTAGTGACCTTATCTGACCATGCCTGATTGACTAGGGTTTAAAGTACTTAGCTAGGATTGCTTCGTCACATCTTGTAGAGATCATGATATGTCGCCGTGAGATTTATTTACGAAGTTACGAGCTGCTGTAATAACTTTCTGTACGCACTTTTTAGCATGGCGGAAATTCTCTTTAAAAATATTTTAAAATGATGTACATTTAAAATCCAATTGCTCGATATTTTGGGGGATGACAGGCCGTCGTCGGGGTCACCACTTTGGGGATGAGGTGAGAGTTGAAAGACGGTGGAGGTTTCAGCGTTTATTGCAGATCACAAGTAATCATACGTTACAGTATTATGTACTCGTAATGGAGCGTGGCTGGATGTCGATAGCAGCGGGGCGGAGTCCGGGTGGTGAGCAGTAGAGGATGATGGCTCGCTGGGCAGTAGCATCGGTCGGCTGGAGCGAAGATTCGTTGGAAGTTACGTCGTAGCAGTATAGACAGTTGTGTAGCTCGGTAGGAAGGTCGGAGGTTTCTCGTACGGTTACTTGACGGCGTAGACTCGTGTCGGTTAGAAGTCGCAATACTGACTGACCTATTGGGTGGCCGGAAGTACCACTTTTATATGCTTTGCTTTCCATTGAACACGATGCTCTGCTCTAGTGACCTAGTGACCAAACTGAATAAATCTGGGCCTTCGAATCATCAGTTTTGATAAGAAGGTCCTGAGTCAGGCGTTTTGTGTACTATATTTCATCATGAAATATGCTGGTTCAGCGTCGAAGTCCACTTATGTGGGTTATGCATTTAACCCCGACAATCTAACACCATACGTTTTTTTTCCTGAGGGACTGCCTCAAGACAAATGTGTTCACGCATCGTTCCTGAACTATCTATAGACCGCTAGGCTGCCCATCACCGAAGAATACACTATATCACACAATGTAACTCGCAGTGTTTTGGAAAACCTCCGAAACAGACTTTGTCGATATTTGGAAAACGGAGTTGGTCTTTTGGGTGATATCATTTATTATACATACCTATAACTTCATTTTATGTCTTTTGACATACTTTTTCCGTTCTGCTTGCACTGAAAAGTTTGTATGTCTCACCCTTTATTTGAGATTTAAAAAAAAAGTTAATTTTCGTATTCTTTTGTTTTTTTCGTTATTATTTTACTTTATTACGTTTTATTTTTCCATCTCTGAATAATAAGGACAGTGTTTTGTATTATTTTTCCATCAAAATATTTCATTATTTAAGGAGCCAAAATTATTTATTTGTATTGCGTGTACGAGTATTGTCTTACACAAATACACAAATATCAACCAAATAAGGCAAACAAATATAATTCTATACCTTCAGTAGCCTTTGATTGCATACTGTAGAGATAATCTCACTGTTACCCATTTTTTGTTCAATTTCATAAAGATGATTTTTTTATGAATCAAAACACTTTTTTTCCACATTTGAGTTTATTTTCCTCGACATGTTTCGAAGGCTTTACACCTTCATTATTGGGAGAACGATTTAAAATCGATCGATATATATCGTTCTTCCGATGATGAAGGTGTAGAGCCTCCGAAACATGTCGAGAAAAATAAATTCAAAAGTGGAAAAAAACTGTGTTTTATTTTATTAAAAAATCGTTTCCCATTTTTTATATTCGTAGTATAGGTATAATAAACAGTGCAAATAGCAGTTTCACTAAAGTTTGCTTACGACAATGAATCAATCGTTCACTGTAAACCATTATTATATTGTTTGCGTTTCAAAGAAGCCGAGATGAGTTTCAAACATGCATCCTGCCACACGACGAGCTATGAGAGAGCTGCCTTCGCCCGTAAAAACTGCAGTAGTGATGTAATCTTAGCAGGGCTGCACCTTCCACAAACATTATTTTTGTTTTTTGTATATGATAATATGAAAGTGTAACACATATAGTATATGAAATGGCTGATTGCAATTTTCAGGTAGTTGTTAAATTTACCGTTACTGTCTTAATACGGAATACAAACAGAAAGATTGTTTCATGTCAACGGACCCCCAACGATGAAGATACAATCGTAAATTATTGTTTTTTTAATAAACTATTGTTCTTGCTAGAACTGCAGTGTTGTTCCATTGGTTTGCACGGATAGAGAGGTCCGAAATGAACGCTGGCGCTTTCTGGTGTCGAGCCTTAAACACTGCCAAACACAATTTGTAAATAAAATGCCTAATCTAGTTAACCCCTATTGTACGGTTGACTTCATCTACAGTCTCAGACAGAAAGTCCCAGTTTATTATAATGTTAATTTAGTATAAAGGAATTAAAGTAAAAGGTTTATAAGATACATTTCCAAATGAACTGCAAATGAAGTCTGCTTAGTTTGAAACCATTCTTTTGGATTGCAAATGTAGTCAGACGCACAAAAGGGGTTAATATAAATTAAGCACATGTGATTTATAAATAAATAAATTTAGAACTATGAATAATGTATGCTTTTCAAGAATACTGATCGATAGTACTCGTATTTGTAAGTTAAACGATAGAGGGGTAACCCTATCTTTGAAGGTTCGGGAGCCCGTGCCTACTTGCTTCGCCTGGTGATACATTATAAATATATTTATTCCTCTCCGTTTCACCGTATGATTTTTCCACGAACCATAAGATGGAGTTCGGATGATGCCTTTACGTCGCCACTCTAAAAAGTGCATTAAAAAGTGAATTTATTTGTGTTTTGTGACTTGGGACACGACCTACCACCGATGATGGTTTTTTGTTAACGCTCCAAATTGTAGAAATATTCATGTTTTACAATATCAGGTAACAAGTTAATAATATCATACAATATGCGTGTATTATCATCATTTCAGACAAAAATGAGTTATAATAATTTCTTTATCATAATAATCAACAATTATATTGATTTTAATCTGAAATGTTAGCTCAAAAATTCATTATTAATATTACGAGTAAAAAGACAAAACAAAAAGACAAGACAAACAAAAAACATAGGTCACTGACTAAAATGGCAATGGGCGGGTCACGTAGCCAGAAGCCCAGATGAAAAGTGGACAAGAAGACTGCTGACTTGGAGACCGTGGACGGCGAAGAGAAGTGCAGGGCGACCGCAACTACGGTGGAAGGATGATCTAAACAGACACGTCGGAATAACCAGGATGCAGTCTGCACAGGACAGAATGACATGGAAGCAAATGGAGGAGGCCTTTGTCCAGGAGTGGACGGGAATAGGCTGAGGAAGAAGAAGAAGAAGAATACGAGTATTAATGGGGTTCTAACGGGTAGTAGGGCTACGATGGGTTATACTTTGCTAGAAAATGTACTTTCATAAAATTTCGTAATGCGCCATATTACAATAAAACCTGCAACATGACTATCAAGTCCAACTCATTAGCGTCCTCGAGTGGCCTCTCAGGCCCCGCGAACCCCGGGCAATGTGGCCGCTGACATTACCATCAGTGTCATAGCAAATATTGAGTGGGCGAATGGCGAGTGTCCGGCGCCATAAAACCGGACCCCCCCAGCTATGGGAAGGTGACCCCTACAGAAAATCCACCAGAGAAGGCAACGGGAAACCACTATGATTATCTTTTCTAAGAATATTCACTATGGCCAAGAACACAACAGATGTCCTGGCTGCGAAACGTGAGGGAGTGGACCGGCATCCGAAGTGTAGAGGAGCTGTTCCAAGCGGACAGGGACAGGTTCGCCGAGGTGATCGCCAACTTTGGGGGACTCGACAGGGCACTTGAAGAAAAATTAATAAAATTGTTCTTAATGTATATAACAACTTTATAACGTGACAAATCTTAGTTGACGTTGTCATTGGATCTGCTTACGTATGTACGCAGGGTCAGGGTCATCAGAGTCTTCCAAGCCCTCCATGGCAGTTCTTATCCAGGTGGTAAAGCCCTCCTGGATTACGACCAATTAAGGTACCACCAGTTTTTCATTTCTTCATTTGAGCTGAGGATCAAAATTAGATTGACATACTGAGAAAACCAGGAATACTGAGAGAACTTAATCGATACGTTCCCCATAGTTACAGCAGAGCAAGGGGGCATATATTATTTTATGCCCTCAAATTGCCGCACAGAGGCCCTTCGAAGTTCTCCTGTATTGAAAGCGATTCGTCTTTTAAATGAGGTTGCAAAAGAGATAGACCTCTTTGGATGCAATTATGGCGAATTCGTGAATACCCTTACGATAAAGGCAGCAAGGAAATAAGTGGCATATTCCTATTCATAAGGTTCTATGTATGTATATATTTCCTTTGATATTATTTTTGTTCACCCTTTACATCGATTTGGCTCGCGCTCTAATGATGTAAGGAGTTTTTTCAACAAAATAATAATAATAATAATAATAATAAAAAAATAAAATAATAATAATAATAATAAACTGATTTCAATAATTTGATTTCAATTTCCCACAAATTGAATCTACTGTATTCATTCATCTTATCTTATTTTTTTCAGCATTGTAATTTGGTTTTGAGCGTATAAATATGTTGAATATAATCAGAATGCCTAGTACAGTACCTTATTGCTATCGCGCGCTGATGGATATGCAATCATTAGATATCAAGGGCACGCGTTCTCATGCACCTCGGGTCTGCCTCGGTTTACATTTTAAAACATTATCCCCGTACGTACACAAGATAAATCATTGCCAGGACTGTCGTGCCGTGTAGATTTACAGGAGATAAATGCTTATTCATAATGGACCTTGCCATATATAATATTATAATATCGATATTTTTACGCAATACAAGTACATTTATTTAAATAGCACCTACATCTCATTTTACGTGATAGATAGTTCCTTAAGATTTCGCTTACATATGTTAATTTATTTTGCAATTGACGGAATAAATTCCATAACAATTTTTATTGACACAGATAATTGATATAAATCTAAGAATATTTTATTACAGTAACAGTACTAATTAAACTTTCGTATGAAGCACTTAATTTGTGGTGTGACATTATTAAATAAACTAAACATACACATTTAGTAATTTGTATTAACACCACTTTATTTAGTAACATCAACTGACCAGTTTACTTTCTCACCCTGACAGAGCTCCGGCGGGAGCGAAACCGGTTGGTGTTACCAAATAAAGTGGTGTCTTCCTAAAAATTACTAAAAGTGTATTATTATTTTATTTAGTACCAATTAACCCTAAGACTAGTTAAAAGGATATCAGTATTAAAATTAAGAATATCTGGATCATTAAAAAAGAAATTTAATTAAGAATTACAGAAAAACCCATCAGAGAAGGCAACGGGAAACCACTCTGATTACCCTTTCCCAGGATATTCACTATGGCAAGAAACACAACAATGGCCCCTAGTCCCGGGCAGCCCTTCAATGGGCAGGGGGTGCGAAGAATCTCCCGGCTCAAAATAGTGAAAGCGCAATTGAAAATAGGAACGTGGAATACTGATATTGGAGGGAAAAAATTGAGGGACGCCGAGGGCCCGGAAGGAGACAAATGTCCTGGCTGCGAAACGTGAGGGAGTGGACCGGCATCCGAAGTGTTGAGGAGCTGTTCCGAGCGGCGCAGGACAGGGACAGGTTCGCCGAGGTGATCGCCAACGTTGGGGGGACCCGACAGGGCACTTGAAGAAGAAGAAGAAAAAAGAAAAGAGTAATGAATAAATGCAGTAAAAATGAACAATATGAACACGACTAACAATAAGATAGCGACATATTTTATTTTGTCGTGGTAGGGTTACAAGGTACAATTAGTGACAACAAATAGTAATAATCTTGAACTGGTTTGCAGAAATTATGGGTTTGGTGGAGGTCGACACTTTTTAAGTTTAGATAGAAAAGAATTCAGATTCAATCCAATGCAAGTCTAGTCATTCTGGGTATAGGTGCAACAACTCACATGTGAAATGGTTTGATTATCCGAAGCAGGACCACCAAGGAGGTTATTGAGAATCTTGAGACCCATGTCGTTCAAATAGCGCCTAAAATCTAACCGTTTATGAAAAATACTTTAAATATTTTGAATATTCGAATTCCAGTCACATTTATTTCCCAAAATAGAGAAATACGTGTATTGGAAGCATGTATTTTATTAAGTCGAAAACTTCTTTGGAATGTTGAAAATCTTCGTGCTAAGAAATCTGTGAACATTGAAAATCATTACACTATGTGTTCTATTTGGTATGAGTAAAATAGTTTCTAGTGACAAATCGTTGTTTGTTCGGCTTTTTTATCCTCGGAATTATGTAATAACTGAAGATCTAGATTTTATTTATATGGTATTTCTTTCATATATTTAATAAGATATTGGTTTCGACATTTTGACTACATAACTATTGAATACATAACCATAGCGCATTCTATAACAGTTTAATTAAGAAAATACAACGTGTATATAAAATAACGCTCAGTTGAAATACTGGATGAAAAGTTTTATGATTTTGATTGAGTGTACGTGGGTTTTGACGATTAATTAATTTGTCGAAAACACGTGAGCGATATGGTTAACCGTTGAAATATTGCAGGAAGGCAACTTTTATCGTAAGTCTTGTTACGTCAGGTTTTAATATCGCCATGAACATACAGTCGAGTTTAAACTACCGGAGTTTTGAGTCTGCAGTGATTGACAGGTCCCCGGAGGAGCAGAGCCCACCCGCAGATGACTGTTTTACGGACGCGTTGTTTTTTGCTCCGATTTTTCCGCAGAAGTCATGAGAAAGTTTTGGCCGCCCAAACTTCCGATGAGATACCTGTGCACATATTACATGTGTTAAGGATCTGGGTGGCAGTTTTTCGATTCCTGGAACGAAGGTGGATAACCTTACGAATAAATTGATTAATAATCACAAATAGCGAACGCGGTTCCTGATTACCTTTACACGGAATTCATCTTTGTTTTTGTTTTTTGTCTCGACGGGTTTCTAAATGGCTTTGAAATGTTGAAATCTATTTTATTCATGTCACAAAACTCATATCATATCAATGGCTAATGATTATGAAAAATATATATTTGTATGTGTATTTGTTTATTGTTTCTAGAACGATGATGTAAAACTCCATATTGAATAATTAATAAGAATGAAAACATCTGTTTTATAGGATTTCTGTTAAAATTTATAGGTTGACATTTTATAATGCCTTAGCAAGGCGAAACATTTTATTCTAATAAATTATAATAAAACTTACTATAAAACAGACGTTTTCGTTCTTATCAATTATGTGTATTTGCTTTTATTTTTCTGTTTTCGCAACTTTTTACCATATCACCTTCACTAGACCAGTAACTGCACAACCATCGTTAGATTAGACTATGACAGCGAGAGTCCGCAACCAGTAAGAACTAAAAAAGAAATAAGTATAATATATCTGAATGACAGGAACGAATTCTGATTTTTTAAGCAATGTTTATTTATGTGTAAACAACATTTCATGAAAAATTAAAATTCACTTAACTCTAATATGTTTCAGACACAGAAGCCCTTCATCAGTGTAGTTAATTACTGTATAGGTATACAAAATAAATATTTTAACAAAATTTTCATGAATGTGGTCAGTTTTGACAGATATTTTTAAAATCTGTCAAAACTAACCATAATCATGAAAAAATTGTTTAAATATTTATTTTGTATATACAATAACTAACTACACTGATGAAGGGCTTTTGTGTGCGAAACATGTTTGTGTTTTAATTTTTTTTTAATAAAGTGTTGTTTACAAAGAAATAGAACACTGCTCAATAAAGCCGCAACACAAAGTGATGGTGAATATAGAATAGATTCCAATTTGTACATTAAAATTCTAATAAGAAATATCAACAGTCCATAAACGAATTTATGTCATTGGGATAAATTTTCTTTGGTTTATAAAAATAATAAAAACAGTATTTACACTAGGTGACAGCTGAACATATAATCTTAGATTAATCAAAACTAGACATTGAATGAAATTGATTGAGTATTTTATAAATCTGGAATAAATGTATTTAAATTAATATCCTGTAATTTGTTATATAAATTACGCTAATTGTAAACCTGTGGTTACAGCTTCAATGGTACAATCTGTTTCTTGACTGCTTAACTCATTAACAAAATTGGATGCTTGAGCGTGATCCTTGATAATTACCCTCCGGGGAGTTATTTCCTCAGCCTTTGAATGGTGCGTGATGGTTCAGAAAGTGTTTTCTTTGTAAGTACATACTAGTAATCACATTTTATCAGCCGGATCCACTGCGAACATTAAATTTATTTTATTTTTATACGAGGTTTGCCTTCATATTGAGCATTTTGAGTTAAAGGGTTAGGACACGAGTTATATTATTTTAAAAATGAAATATCAAAATATTTTTCAGTAATTATTAAAAAAATTATATCAAATCAGGCGTAACGAAGTTTGTCTTTCAATTAATTAACATTCATCAGTATTTGTTCGTATTTATCTGAAAATTAAACCATTTCGCCAAAGTTGTAGGCAGTAACGGGGAACCACACTCTTTTATTCTGATATACTTCTCATGCATTCATACAGCGTATCATACACACGAGTATTTTTTTCCAACTCATTTACATCGTTAACTTTTTATGAGTTTTTTTTTCTTTATTGATCATTCTCCCGATGATACAGGTGTAAAGCCTTTGAAAGATGTCGATAAAAATAAACTGACAAGTGGAAAAATGGTATTTTAATTCATAAAAAAATCATCATTATAGAATTCCGCGGTGTTAACGCTTTAAGTTTATCGAAAATTCAAAATTCGTTATTAATTGATTATTTTTTTTAAATCTAAACCATTTCAATAATGTTCTTCTATATTCGCTATAACTTTGCTGCGGATTCGTTGAACATTGTTTCATTTTTTAACTTTACAACGCACACTTTGTCACAAAACTAAAAACTAAAAAACAAACATGTTTCATCAGTGATATATGGTAAATATTATATAAATATTACAAATCCATAAAAAAATTCATGTATGTGGTCAGTTTTGACAGATATTAAAATGAATAAATACGAATGAAAACGTCAGTTTTCTAGAAGTTTTATTATATTTTATGGGAATGACATGTTTCGCCCTTCTAAGGCATTATTATTTCGGAACAATGCTTTTGTGAGAACAAATTTTTTGAATAAATTTAAAATAATAATTTTAAGTTCTTATTGCGGTCTGTTAATCTTACAACAAAGGAAATAAATCGATTAATGGACTAGGTGTTACATTTATTTTAAAATATTTTTTTTTTCTTTATTAAAAAAAAGAAAATATTATAAATAATATTAACGATATATCACTAATGAAGGTGTCCCGTGTCCGAAAGACGTTTGTTTTTATTTTATTTATTTTTGTAATAAAGTGTATGTTGTATACAAAGTTAAAAAAAAGAAACATTGTTTACTTCATTAGACTTTCGTCCGCATTGCATTATCTTATGTTGGAGTTTGACATTCTGTCATGCTTATATATCTGATACGGTTGAAATTTTTGTAATTTGATATTTGTGTTCACATCGAATGTTCTAATCCTAAAAAATATGCATTTGAATACTAACTTATTCTTTTTTGTGAAATAAATTATTAGATTTCAATATCTATGTACTAGTAATCAAATCATTCGTGACATATGATTCGTAAATCTACTTAAAATGGAAGGCGAGGGTATTCTCGACTTCGAGACCCAGCAACGACAAAGCGATGGTAACTACTTCATAATATCAATTAATCTATACATTTTTTGAAGATTTGCCTTATTGAACAAATAACAAATGATCTTAAATAGCTCACTAATTTTACACAGCTTAAATACGTGTTGTACCAACGGCTGTGGCTTCGAATCTGATTTAAGTAGTAATATTTATCATCTTCTCTTGGTATTATGTCAGGTCCTCTCGACGTTGACTACCGCTTGTGAATAGGCGTCACTGTTCCTGGCAGCTTGAAACAGCTCCTTAAGGCTTCTTTACTCAATCAAGTCCCTTATATTGTGGAGCCTGAACATGCCAACACCTCGCGGTCCTCTATTTCCCCCTCAATTGTCAGTTGCAGCAATTTTCTTTATACATAACAATACATTATCATAAATAAGACTCAATAATTTCTCCAGAGATAAAATGCACAATTGAGGCAGCAAAACCTACGTTTAATAAAATGAAATCACTCTTTCCCAATGAAAAAATAAAATTGAAACTCCGCAAGAGAATGCTCAAATGCTATGTGTGGCTTGTTTTATTGTATGAATATGAAACGTGGACCTTAAAAGTCAATGCAATGAACAGACTGGAAGCATTTGAAATGTGACTCTATCGCCAAATGATCAGAATTCCCTGGACAGACATGGTTACCAATTAAATAACGAAGTCCTGAGGCGAGCTAGAGTTGACAGGAAACTGTTATCAACAATCAAGGTTCAAAAGATCTCACATCTGGGTCATATATTTCGTGGGGAAAAGTACCACCTTCTCCAACTGATATTGGAGGGGAAAATTGAGGGACGCCGAGGGCCCGGTAGGAGACAGATGTCCTGGCTGCGAAACGTGAGTGGACCGGCATCCGGAGGAGCTGTTCTGAGCGGCGCAGGACAGGGACAGGTTCGCCGAGGTGATCGCCAACGTTGGGGAAGAAGAAGAATATCTTAATATCGAGGAAAATATCTTAATCCACCTGTGAGTTAGATTTCTAGCTGTCCTTTCATATTTTAGGAGATCTTTCACGAGGATGAGTCCCGTAAGAGAAATGATATCTTAATATCGTGCGTACAAAGAAACAAGAGAAATATGTCAGGAAAGAACAGTGTGGCAGTCAATTATTTCTGCCTATAGCTTCGGATGGTTAGTTAGTTATATAATATATTTATACATAACAATATAATAATCACTCGAGGAGATGCAAGACAACGCCGGGCGGAATGGTGATGTGAATCTCTATACGCTATCTGGTCCGTTCGAAAAATCATTTTCATGCAAGATTTATATCGCGGAACGTTTTTTTATTGACAACCGCCAATAAATCAGCCTTATTTATGCGGTATTCGGATAGGTTTTTTTCGCGGCAGGTTGACAACTGCGGCATTGGGAAACGGCTGCATTATACAGTGAACTCTGCGAATGGTCGGCTTACCCGCGCGGCAGCATGTCCGCCGTCCGCCGCCGGCCACCACGGGCGGGGCCGCACCGCCGCGCCGCGCTCCTCGTGCGCAGTAGGCTAGCGGGACCCGAAGGAGATCCTGCTATGAAATAATCACACTTTGCTTACGTTCGGGACTCTTTAAAAGTGAACACTTTTTAAAATGTACTTTTCTTCTTCCCTGTCATAGACTTAAGTTTTCTTTTTAAAAATAAAAAGGTTCTACACATATATTGCGAATACTCACAAGTAGTCTAGAGACAACCACTCTCACAGCAAAAAGTGTCCACAAAATAAAAAGCACCCAACGACTTGGTGCCTGGGCGAAAGAGAACGCAAAAGGCTGGAGGCATTTGAGATGTGGACCTACCGACGAATTGCTCATATTTCGTGGAGGGACCACGTTACAAATGAGGAGGTTCTCAGCAGAGTTGAAGACAACACAAGCACATGTTGAACACCATAGCGGAGAGGCGCGCGAGATGGATTGGTCATGTTTTGTGACACGAATGTTTCCTGCATAATGTATTGGAGGGAATGGTCGAGGGATCGATTGGCAGAAGACGACCTCGCCAGGAGTAGGTACCTAGACCAGATTTGCCGAGATATGGGCTGCACCTCTTATGCGGAATTGAAGAGAGTTGCCAAGGACCGAGAGAAGTGGAAGAGGAGATGCGTCGTCTTGCTACAGACAAATCATTATATTGAGAGAAGACAACGGTTCGTGGAGAGGTAAATGCTTGACGTGAGTCTTCGAGACAAAATACGAAATGAAGAAATAAAACGCCGAACCAAAGTTGCCGACATCATGGATCGTACAGCTAAATTGAAGTAGCAATGTGCTGGATATATAGCCACATAGGGCAGTGCCAAATGGACATCCAGAATACTCCAATGGAGGCCATGGACAAAGAGCAGGAGTGCCGGGAGGCCATCTAAAACTGACGGCATTGCCTACATAGCTGGAATGACATCGATGAAGTGGAGAAAAATGGAAGAGGCCCAAAGATTAATAAGACTAAGACCTAACTGATATTTTCTCAAGGGGGTTATTTCTCCTGTGAGATGGATTGCCAGGTGTTTTGCCTCTCCAGAGATCTTCTGCCAGAGATCTTCACGAGTCCAGTAAGGCTGATTATGTAGAGCATTATAGGGGAGTTTCTTGGTGTCCATTCTTTGCACAAGTGCGTACCAGTCCCCCCTTCGCGGTCTTCTTCATCATATTATATCCTCAGCCTCACATATTTTTTTTTGGTGTTCCTCACGCAATCTTATAGTGTCTTGCCCGCTATTATTTTTAAAATGCAATACTTCTAATAACTTCTGATAAACACTACAATGTTTCGGACTGTAGACGTCCATCCTTGTTTTAAAATATGAACAATAAAGTTATTTAAATGTCAATCCATAACATAAAGTACATATATGGAATAATTCAACTGATTTATTTTACTAAATGGACATTCAACATACGTGTTCATTTATATCGTCTTTTTAGAAGAATGCACCGACCCAGAAACATAAGAACAAGACTCTGAGGAGACTAAATAATCTCTAGTATATGAAGATTTTCCTCTTAAACACTCTTTCATCCACAAGAAATATGTTTGATTACTCTCCCCAAAGGCATAATCATAGGTTTGTTCTGCATACTGGGAGATAAAGCATACTGAGATGGCGTTGAGAAAAACAATCATCCCGGAAAATATAGATAGATCCTCGTATTAACCAAGATGTCCGAGTTCTCAAAGAATCATTATTTTTTTTATACATATTTTGTAATATGTAATTATTTTCATTTTCAATTATTGGATTAATGCGTTTTTTTAGGTTTCAATATGTCTATTACAATTCTCTTATGAATTCAGAGATCAAATGATTAGACAAACAAAAAAACTTTTATACCACAATAAATCATGTAATTGAACAATAATAAAGATCAAACTCATGTCGTCTGAAACACGCCCAATCTATTGTTTCTCTGTACTGCCAATTGAACCATAAATACCACAATATAATACAATATGATTGCGGAAATATTTTTATCCATTTTGGAATGGCCGTTCCACGAGCCGCCATTGATTATAAAATATTGATCGCCAATAAAGTTTATTTAACGTTTGCAATCCGAAAAGACAATAAGATTATTGTTACACAATTTAAGCAGATGGAATCGGTTCATTGCTCATTCTGTCCGTCCGCGATAAATTCAGAGAGCATTCATGTTAACAGTTGTTTTTTGCAGAACGATTAAACTTGCACTGTACTTTGGTACTGCACGCTGCTTTCAATAATTACACAATTTTATTGCGTTACTTACCCATCCTCGTGTTCATTGCGGATATTGCTTCATAATTACAACTTTACAAGTCCAAGATTAGAGGACGGTTCTTAATTACAATAAAACTGTAAACTAGCTATAATTAGTACGTCAAAGGAATACCTGCAAATGGAAAACTGCGTTACTTTTAAATTATTTATTTCAAAATATAAAATATTCGCCTCTAGTTTCAATTCAAGTGATTGGTTTGCAGCAAAGCGTATCATTTTTGCGGGTTCTTTTTCTTTAGAGTGTTAGTTTCCCGTTGCTTTCCATTAAATATTTTGAGTACTTTCGAGTCCCGTGGTCTCTTCTGTGGACGAGATTTCGAAGATCGCTGCAGTCTCCGTCTTCAGGTTATTTTTAATTTTCTTTTATTAGTTTCTATAATAGTATCCTTGATTGTGGTTATCTCAAGGATATTACTTCTTCTTCTTCTTTTTCTTTCTTATTGTAGACCTATGTGGTCTGTTCTCCAGAGAGTTGCTCCTCCTGTGAGGTAGATTCCCAGCTGTCATTCTATCTTTTAGGAGGTCTCCCACGAGGACGAGTCCCATGAGGTTGATTATGCAATGTAATATAGGGGAGTCTGGTGGAGTTCATTCTTTGAACATGACCGTACCAGTCCCTTTTTCGCTGTCTGCTCCATCTTATAATATCCTCAACCTCACATATCTCTCTTATTCTGGTGTTCCTCACGCGATTCCTCAGTGTCTTGCCTGCTATCGTCCTCAGTGTCTTCATTTCGGAAGTCCCCAAAACTTGTTTGGTCCTTACTGTGTCTGCCCTTGCTTCGACGCCATATGTTATTATTGGTCTTACGCATGCTTTATAGATTCTCATCTTACTCTTAATGGCTATTTCTTTGTTTTTCCATATTGTGGATTTTAGAGCCCCAGAGATTGCAGCTGCCTCGTGTACTTGGGCTTGTATTTCTTCCCACAGATCAGCTCCTAGGATATTACTAATTATGTATTAATTCTAATAATCTAGGATATTAAATTTGTATTATGTATTTTACATTAAGTAGCAAGTCTACAGAATTAACTCAGTCAAGGTGTGATCCATGGGCTATCTATATCTGTTCTGATATTTGCCTTACAGCTGATGAAACCATGGAAAAACTTTTACCGGAATTACTATTATGGGGATAAAAAAAATCTGTTAAAATACATTTATTATATAAGAAGAATTACATACATTTCATGTATTATATCTTAAAACTGTAGCGAGGAGAGATTCACTATATTCTGAAATATTTTATTTATTTAATGTCCTTAATTTATTGATGATGCTGGTTGTCATCTCCATCTGTGATCTTCCGTGTGAGAACAGACCAATTCTAGTGACAGGTTCTCCCACAAATATCGCAGGTTAGATTGTCGCTGACGAAGAGCGGTAATGGTTGTTCAGAGTTTTTGATGCATGCATCGATGATGAATCCTAAACTCTATCTACATAGCACTTGTAAAGCTCGTATTCGTCAACATAATGATATTTTTAATTAGATAAGATTTGTTGCTTACAAAAACCTATGTATCATATAATTATTTAATAATTATTTTGTATTTTTATTACAAGTGATTTAGTATACAATAGTACTTATGGTTTTATGCATATTCTTGTGATTTGTATTGTATTTTAAAAATACAGTTTTTTATGTTAAAGTAAAGAAAAATATAATCAAATGATTTTACTGAAATCTCTTGATGGAAGTTCATTTTAAATAATAATAAATATAACGATGTTGTTTTAACTACTTCCACATTTGTCTTTATTTCAACAGCGACCGGTTTCGCCAGGCTCTCTGGCACCAGTCCGTCGATGCCAGCGAGCCTGGCGAAACCGGTCGCTGTCGAGATAAAGACAAAAGTGGAACATAAGTTTACTTTTATGTTCTATTAAAATGAAAATTTTATCGGAGGTTTTACATCGAAGTTTAAGATATAAAATCAAAATATAACACAAGGAACAGAACAACTTTAAGGTAAATAAAGTATATTGAGTTTAATTGTTTTTATTAGACTATATATAAGGTTCCCACCACCACCCGAGACTGTTATAGGACGCAGGGACGCCCTTTCGTCAGTCTCGCTGCACTATCTAGGCCTGTTCCTTGTCCATCCGGGACTTACGTTAATTTAATTTAGTTTTTATTGGACTGTGTGTTATGTGCAGATGGAATATCTAATGTTACAAAGGAAATTTAAAAAAATGTTTACATTTTATTCCATGCCGTTTGTTATACGCCATGTTTTTTTTAAATAATTGTGATGGGTTTGCCTTTGCAGAAATATTTTATCTTATTTATTTGCTCCCATTGCCCTATTCGTTGAATTCGACTTCGTTTTCAATAAAGCCTTCTCAGTGCATTCGAAATACCTGTTCGGTCTTTAATACGACACGCGATTTGTCTCTCGGCATTTTATTCAAATCGCTGAATACTGATGGGGAAATGCAGAAAAAAAGCGTTAACAATATTCGGTTTCAGTGACGATGAAGAAATTCGTATTGAAATGGATGCTAATGCAAGTGGATGCATGAATACATATTTTTTATAGTTGCGCTTTCCTTAATCTGAAAATTATGTATCAGGTTAAGAGATTCCAATGTTTTGCATTGGTGTTGTATAATATTCTTCTTCTTCTTCTTTTAATAGATCTGACGATCTGTGACACAGAAATCATATCTCGTCGGATCCATCTCTTAGGCGGTCTTCGAGGTGGGCGGTGTCCGGAAGGGATTTCATAAGCGGCTGTATATGCGAGTCTGTCACCATCCATTCGGGCTACTATAATATTATTAAATCAATTTTCATAGAGATGGAGGGAAAGCTGGGAGTCAATTTCCCAGGAAAGGCCAGCCTGACTACAGCAACAGACCAAAGGTTTAAAAGGAGAAGAAGAAGATTTTTTATTTAAAGCCACAAAATATTAACCTTTAGACGCCCGGTGGTCCGGTACAGGACCGCGGATTTGCGTCGTTCAATGCCCAACGGTCCCGTACCGGACCGGTGATTGTGCTGCATTTTGCTATCGGATTACACTGATTTATGACAATAGTACGAGTATTCAAAGTATAAATATGAGTTTACGTAAATAATGTCTTTGAGATACCGGTCCATAATTTTCTTTTCGACTCCAATAAATATTTTTGTCATGATGCGTAATATTAGTGTTTATACCTGCGTTACAAGGTCGACTCTTAGGATATGCGTTGTCTTATTACGGTCCGCCTGATGAAATACATAATCTACACCACCACCTAAAATAGGTCTGTGTTTAGTCTAAATAGACCAATGTTTTAAATTTTGGCATACGAAAATTTATTTTTAAAACTTTAACTTTAATACGTAATTATATACTGTGAAAAAAATTAAATAAAGCTTTTGTGAATTATAAACAATCTTTTTTTTTTATAATGGTTTTCATTTTACCTAAATAGAACGACTGATTTTAGATATATCATTATTTTTATAACAGCTAGGCGTAGGTCGCAAGTCGCGCGAGTATTTGCTTGGGCAGTGGGCTACCTTTATTGGACGCGCGCACGGGCGTTTAAATGTTAAAACGTTGTATGCGGGGGGTTAATACCTACCCATTGATTGGAATAGTGTTAAAACACAATAAATACCGTTTTCGCCGACTTTCGCCTAAACTCTTGGATATGTATACTAATATATTGTGTGTTACAAATAGTTGTTTGTAACACCTGATGATACCAACGGAGTTTGGCGAAACAGTTGTCGCGACAATTTCATATAAATTAATAAATATATTATGATGCGTATAACAGTGTTTCAAAATTATAATAAAACACTTAATGTTGAGTATAATAGTGTTTCGGTCAAAATTGACGAAAAATTTATCTCTAAATTCATGTTTGAATAAGTTAAAAAAACAATTGATAAAAACAATGCGATAATATTGCCTCACTTTCATTATTGTTTTTAAAAAATAAAGGAGATATTGATAAACTGCAGGTTTTACAGAATAAAGGAATGGGGGCTGTACTTGGTTGGGGTAGATATAATAGGATTTCAACAGTGTTAACCAAATTGATTTTTTTACATACAAGAAAATAAGTTGTTTACAACACTTGATTTTGATTGATTTGATTTTGTTTAAAAAAATAAAAGTAATATGTTGCCGCCATATTTGATCAGAAATGAAGCATATAGTTATGAAATACATGGTTATTTCAACATTTCAAGAGAGGTCGTGATAGATTCCGGCTCCGGAGACCCAGAGATGCCGGTTCTCTCGCGATCATTCGTCGAAAATACTTTAAATATGTTTTAAATAGCAATATTTCATGTTTTTGTTGTTCTCATTCCCGCTTTATTTATTGTTGATTAATTGTTTATCTAAGGTTGTATAAAATAAGCTGTGAAATACTTATGTAATCTTTTATCATTTTATTTAAGAAATAAATTATTTTAATAATAATACAACATTGGATATAATAATAATAACATCACAAATAACATAATGCGCTTATGAGTGAAATATACGAGTAAATAACGCATGTTTAATTCTTTTTTTCTAAATAAGTACGTAGAATAGTAAATGAATGTATGAGATTTCATGCGCACAATGTGCAGCTGTGTGATGTGTAGTCAGTCTTGCTGGAAGACCGCGCGTTTGGAGCCTAGCTGTACTCATTAAATATGATTATAATAATCGAAAACGGGCGACAAATTGGAAATTACGAGCCATAAAATTTAATGGGAACATGGTAAGGCCTATTACTTGATCCCGCTGACGTACGTTCGGAGCTTTCGTGTGTGTAGTTCGTTTGGAGGCGCAGAGCTGGCGGGGAAGACGGCAAAACTTAGTAGAAATGCATCCCCTAACACAAGGGTCCCGCTGATGCCGCGCGGTGCCTTTTGATATTGTGTTCCTTTAAGAGAATAACTGTTTGATATGTGGAGATGTGTAAGCCGACGTAATTACATTGATCATGTGTGGATATTACATTATCAAAATTTTACGCGTTAAATTGGTCTAAAGGCATCGCTTGACCAAATGAATCAATGTTTTTTTTTATCTGTATATATTATATCTGTATAATACTTCTTAGTATTATGCAATTTCTGAAAAAGTGTACCAAATATATTTCATCATAAGAACGTATAGGCAACTCAGTATCATCGAAACTTTGTATTTTTTAAATTTGCACTATCGTCACTTCAACTGCAGTTTATATAGTTATTATTATATTCATCAACGCGCATGCATGACACGATGTATGAATGTAGAGGAAGCGAGAGAAATATGTCAGGAAAGAAAAGTGTGGTAGTCCATTCTTTCTGCCTACCCCTTCGGGGAGACGGCGTGATGGTTAGTTAGTTAGTTAGTTTTATTATATTCATATGTTATATGTACAAGCAAAACAGAAATACTAATTTAAGCAGTTTTTAATTATTTGCATATGAATATAAAATAACAAGCTTTGTGAATTTCTTTGTCTTTTTCTTTTTTATATACTTTGTTTACAACACAAACTTAAAAAAAATTTAAACCTATAACAACCCGGTCCTTAATGGTGTATTTTGCTGTTATATTTGTAAACAATTTTATAATATTTTAAATATCTTTGTAATATCACTGAGGAAGGACCGGGTTGTCCGAAACATGTCTGATATTTAATTTTTTTATGTTAGTGTTGTAAACAAAGTACATAAAAACGAAAAAGACAAATAAAACATCTACAACACGAACAGAAGAAGAAATTTGTGATTTTCATTAATTTGTTTATTTAGGAAGTATTATATGTTAACAAATGATGGGAGAGTGGAGAAGGATATTGAAGGAAGGGTTGAGGCAGGCAACAGAGTAGTAAATGGTGCACAAAGTTATCATCGCAAACAAAAGCCTATCCAAAATGGCAGTGAATGATGGTGTTCTTGTACCGACTCTTATATGGAAGTGAAGCATGGAACTGGCAAAAGAAGGATGAAGGTAGAATAAATGCAGTAGAAATGAGATCTCTAAGACGAATTTGCGATAAATCTGTATATGATAGAGTGTAAACTAAAGAAATTTATGAACTTCTTTATTTTATATTTATGCAAAATGGTTACTAATTGTAAGTTAAATTATTTGCATTTTTGTACACATGTGCGAAAGGATATTTTGTATGTTGAAGACCAATTGCGTGAATGTGGCTTTAACTTGATATTAAAATTCCATTAATCACGTGCTCCTCTCCTCTGGGGTGCGTGTAAAACTTCTGAGCGGAACATTCGAGATTTCGCGCCTTGCATACTGAGCGCGGCCTGCGGCGTCAGGGAACTTCATTTTGTGGAAATAGGCCGACCACATATTGCAGTTACAATTTACGTACATTGTTCTGCAGAGTCAGCGTGTATTTACGTTGAATCGACTCTAACGTTTTAGCGAAGTTTTCATTAATAAAGTGAATGCCTAAAGCGCCACATTTGAAGTTCGAATTTTTAAATTAATAGGTACTCTTGGTGTTTCTCCATTACACACCTCACACGCGAGATATATTAAATTAGACCCTAAATCCCTTTGAAGTGCCCTTCTTACATAACGATTACTTGGATATTTTATACGGTAAACCACTTTAAGTTTAAGGATGCCTTACAAATGTTTAATATACTACATAATATAATATTATACAGAAAATCTGATATCATATACTACTGTTAATACTTTGCTAAAATATACGAAACTCCAAAAATCATAATATGACAATATTAGTGTTGAATCATATTAAAATGTGTCATCTTAAATGGATTTCGTTTTAAGAATACATAAATTCAATGTGGGAAGATTTTTTTTTTAACCACATTGTAATTGATATTTTCTTTCATCAGCTAAATTTACACCCAAGCTAATTGTGAGTAAATAACATTTGTACATTTCATTGAGTATGTTTAAGTTGTAAAAAAATAACGTGTAAAATAGAAATAGAAATCCTGAAAATGAAAATTATTTCGAAGGAAATAAAGACATTTGCAATATTTTTATATAAAACATTTATTTTAGAATAGTGACATCTGTGTTTATATGCACCAACTATTTCAAATTCAGATAATATCGTTGATGTGATGTATTGCGCCATCTATGTAAAATGATTTAAACTATAATAAAGATATCTAAATAATTTATTATCACATGCATTTATTCCAAATGACTTTAGTTGTATTGAATGACACAAAAATCTGTTTCACAGAGATCTGTTTTTAAATAATATCGTAGGAGCTTATTGATATTAATGCATTACACAGGTTATAAAAGACTTTGTGTTGACCACCATAGATGGTGCTAAAAACTAAAAAAATCTATTCTTTTCGTGGGAATCCCCGATATTATTTGAAATATTGCCTATCCATGTTCATATTATGAAAGGAATACTTTTGTCTAATTAACCGTTCGATACATTAACATTCTCTTGACACATGTAACTCTTATGTAAAATTATTTAGACCAATGCTTTGCCTGATACTGAATTATAATAATAAAAAAATTTAAGTAAACTTTATTTGATAATCAAATATTTTTAAATACAAGTTCTTTTATTGTGTTTAATGAATTATCACGTTGTCCCAGTAGAATTCAGTTTTCTTCTTCTTCTTTTTCTTCGATTATCTATCTTTCATGAGGTGTTGCTGGCATCCGAGTATCGTCGAGCTTAAAGGTTTGAGGAAAAAAATAATTTATAATGAAACAAGTTATTTTACATCAATTCATTTATTCATCCAATTGACAACTCAATATTTCGGCAATTCCAAAAATGATGTCTCTACATTTACCTCCAAAACAAAATTCATAATGTACTAAACATATTTTTTTAATTATTTTATTCTATATCATATATATAATATAATAAATTTATAATATTATATTTAATTTACAAAGCCCTTAAACGTAATTGCGTGTGTTTTATATATTATTTTCATCAATCTTTTGTGGAATTTGTGTAAAAAATAATTCGTAAATTTAAATAATTAATAAAAATTATGATAATTATAATAAAAATACTTATGCAACGAAACTAAACATATTAATAAAAGGAACCATTCGTTTGTCTTTTTGCCATTTCAGCATGCCGCCGCCAAATGTACATTTCATAAATAAATCTTTAAACCTAACCGTGTGGGAATCTCGCGCTGTCTCTAAGACGTTTGCTTATTTTTGAGAACAAGTTTAAAAAATACGCAACTATAATACTGATAAGTATATGTCTTTTAAAATTTTAATCAAATAGCAATTTTGGTATTATAATAATATATAAGAAAAAATTATTATGCAACGAAAAAAATAAAATAAAATATTATAATTGTAATTTTTTTTTTCATTATAAATTATGTATTAGAACAGTTCCCAAAAAAATAAAAATATTCAGTAATAAAAATGTTAATAATACAAAAATGGTAACAAATATTTTCACTTCAAATAGGTACTTTGCTAAGGATACACATCTGCACTGGGCTAAATAATTGATGAAATCATAAAATATATATTTATAATTACACGTGTTCCGTTGAATGTGGTGAAAATAAGACCACATGAGATGTGCGCAAAGTATAAACAAGATACACGTAATTAGTTACGATATTAAGATATTAATAACTGTAAGTATGCATGTATAATTGTATTAATTATATAAAATATGTAACTATTATGTAATGTTACCCTGATAAATTGATTCTAGTTTAGTCGAATCTATTGGGATGATCCAAACAAGAATGTACAGGTTTTACCGATTCATTGATCAGAATAAATATTTTTGGATTCAAATACACACTAAACAAATAAAATTACACATACATACATATTATTATGTAGGTTACAATATTATTTAAGACAAATTAAAACATTTTGATTTCGAAAGATTGTGAATACCGACGATATTTTTTTAAAATTTATTTTGACTAACTTTTGTACACCTATTTATTCAAAAACCGTATACAACTATTTATCTTCTTAACAATTTTGATTATTTCGTAACTTTATGTGGAGAGAAATTTATCTAAATTTAGCAATACCAATTTTTACAATATTCAACACATTTACAATACATTTTTATTTTGGCAGATAACTATTCCTGCATTTTTCTCAATAAAATACCAAAGTTCCTAAACCGTCTGGATGTAAGAAATTAATACCTGCGACCTGGTGGCGGGCGAGCCTGCGTGTACTGGATAACGTACTCGTATATTCCTCCATATTATTATATAAAAGTGACCACGTGAGGAATACGCGTTTGCTTGTGACTGTCTCGGTGGATATTTTGCGCGATCAATTAAAATGAAACGTGTTTTGTATATATTCCCGAAAGTTTCTCACAACCATAATACAAATATCACTAAAAGAAAACGACTTGCCTTCTTCCCGGCTCTCCTGACCGCTGTCATTAACTATTCCCGTTTCGCTGGAAATGCGATGTGCGGAGTGCGCCTGCTCCATATAAACATTAATTTACCTAACCAAACAATAATGACTAAAATACATACAAGCGATAAAATAAGTCTTGTGGGTAATAAAGGAATGATTTGACGTTCGTAAGATAACTTAACGAAGAAGAGAACACATCGTAATGAACTTGACACTAATATTATAGACAATATCGTAACAATGTAATAATATATGTAACTGGAACTGCGGTTAAAGATTGCTTGCTGCCTGCGAGATTATATAAAAATATATATAGATGAATAACGTATCAGTCTTTTATTGTTGAAATTTATGTAAGTTTTACAATGACGAATGTCACATATCCTTAGCTTATCCAACGGTAAGAAAGTAATAGTATTTTCGTGAGGTTCTCTTTGATTACTATATAATATTTTATAAACAATAAGAAATGCCATTAAGCATTTTATAGTCACCATTTAGTTACGAATTACAATTAATAAGATATAGGTATCATTAGTAGGTAATATATTGATTTTCATTCATTACATAGAAAAAAAGCTCGTGGAAATTTGAACATTGTGTGCAATATGGTTTGAGTCAAGTATTTTACATTCTATGTTTAAAAACTAATCTGTAGGTACAAATATGTATAATAAAAATGTTTAAAAACTTAATCGATGAATAATCAACCAAATTAATATACTTACAATATTTTCAGGGCGCCACAGCCGAGGGGCTGCGCGGTCTCCGAGTAACTTTAACAGAGCTAAATACGTCGGCGGAGGGAATGCGAATGGAACATTCAGCGTGGTGAGACAGGCCTTCCCGGCGCGCTGCAGCCGCAGTCGACTGCAGTGTACAACCAAAACGCTGCTAACTTACGCATGTAAATAATAATCGAACGAATGATCAACGAAACCGGAATCACGCGAACTACGCAGACAGATTGAAACTTATTCAATTCACCGTATCCACCTTCTCCATTCACAATTTTATTAGAAACAACAACGCAATTGGGAATATTAAAAACACGATGTGCAGCGGAAACCGACCTTGGTGACTTTTCTAACACATACCTATTCTATAATTTCCATAGCACAAAACTCCATTCACAAAAGATAAGTAAACATTTATTGCACTTGGTTGATCGTATCAACGTCATATTATAGGTACCTACACGTGATCAGAGCATCTCGCGCCTACTACGTTATAATGTACCTCCCTAATAAAGTATATCACATTAAAAGATTTAAAGAAATAAATGTCAGTGCCATGTTAATTAACACACTATTTCCAATTCACTTACATACATAACTAACATTTAATGATAAATTAAAAGAAACAAGGAACAAAATTAACAGCATGAAGCCTGCCGATATTCAATATAATATAAATGATTTTGTTTTCGTGTTACATATTCAACTGAAAAGTTTTATAAGTTCACGCCCCAATCGAGCACGACTTAATATGGTACGATCCGACGTTATTCCCCTACACGAATTAGATACTTACAAAAATGCTAAATTTCCTATTTATATATGAATTCATCTTCTTTCACAACACCGCGGCATGAGATCAGTTTCGTCGCGTTCTTCCCGCCGCCCGCGTCGCGTTCTTCTCACGCTAGAAGGATAATAAATAAACGACATCTATCAGGGAACAAGTAAACGTCTCTGTACACTTTGGTTCGTTTCTCGACTATATCACAGCTGCCTAGTCCTGGCCGTTCTGCTGCAGGATCTCTCTCCTGTCGTCCCTGGACAGCAAGGGCGGCCGGAACATGTGGTCCGCGTCCTCGTCCGCCGAGTTCTCCTTGGAGCGGTCGCTCTTGCAGTCCTCGTCTTTGGCCAGCATGTCGAGCGCCAGCGGCGCCTGGCCGTACAGGTCGCGCGCTTTGTCGGGCGGCAGCAGGTGCAGCATGTTGAGCGGCATGGGGAAGCCGGGCGGGAACTCGGGGTAGAAGCCTTGCGAGAAGGGGTTAAACATGGGGCTGGACATGAGGTCGGGCTCCGAGCTCGCCGGCCGCTGGTTCAGGGCGTTCTGCTCGTCCTTCACGTGGTGCTTGGGCGTGTTGTTGTTGTTGTTGCCCGGGCCCATGCTCAGCATGTCCAGCGGGCCCCCGATGCAGTCCTTGCGCAGCTGCTCCAGCTTCAGGCTCTTGCCGTACTTGCCGCGCACGTACATGAGCAGCGAGTTGTACGGGATGCCGAATATGCGCGAAGCTTGGCTCGTCGTCATCTTCTTGTTCCATACGTGCTGCAGCGCTTCCGTCAGCTCCGCGTTAGTCCACGAGCGCGGCGGCCCGCCTCGGGGGGCACTGTGCTGCCCTTTGGGGCGCCCTGGAACCGTACAAATCAAATTATCAAAACGACTATACGCAACTCATTACGGTTCATTTAAAAATACATTTTTAAATAAGTTAAGATATTAGAACTAATAATCTAAGACTCACATTTTTTCTTGACACTAGAGAACATGTGAGGATCGTGCTGCGGCGCGCGGGGATCCGGCATGTCCATGAGGGGGCTGTACAGCTTGCCCGGGTCCATGCCGGGGGGGAAGAGGCCCAGCCCGGAGTCCAAGCCGAACACTGAAATACATTAAATAACATGTGACATGTGGCTAACAATAAGTATAATACAACAGTAATATTTAATGGAAATACTATTCGACTACAAACTAAACATTTGATTTGGATACGAGGCGGACCACTGGAAATATAAACTCGTACACATGACCGAAATGTTTTTCTATCCCTAACTTGTGTATGGCGAATGTTTGTGGTTTAATTCTTGTGGACAACTTAAGAGATTAAAGATCCTTGTTGGTTGTCTTAAGTAGTTGGGGTAACTTGATGATAAGCTGCGAGTGTTCCTAATACTCGCTTGTGGGGACGAAGTTTGTTGTGCGTATGTTATTTAGGAACGATTTATAACAATAAGATATTTACCGCGATGCAAAATCGTTATTTGGAATTGATAAACAGCCAAAGTTCACCAATCAGAACCACGTGTTCAGAAAACGTGGTTTCGGAGTGCACGCACGCATGCGTCTAACTCGGAACTTCATATGTGATACGGCGTGGCCTAACGTAGGAACTTCATACGGCACGTGAAGGAAAGGTTACAAACTTTGCACTGCACATCGGGGAAACCCCCCCTATTTTCTACACATTCTCGTGCTAGGCAGGAAAGTTGTTTTCCCAGGTTAGACGGGGTTCCCCCATGCATCTGCTAAACAAAGTTAACAAACCGAGTTTGGCATACTTGCTTTTAACTCATGCCCGCAAAGTTTTAGTGATGCGTTCGACATCGTAAAATAATATTAATCTGTTGACGTGCTAAATTATACCAAGCGCTCGATTGTTTAATTTACTAACACCTGTGATTGAATAAAAAGTTTAATTAATATTTAATAAATTTTTAGTAAAACACAAATAAGCATAATAATTTAACATATTTATGGCAAACTATGCATCTTAAAGATTTATATTGTCAAATCAATTGTGAATATGAACAAGGCTCTTTTTAAAACATACACATTGGATTTTAAATGACATATAGACTGAAATATTAAAATGATGATTTGACATCGACTACTGATGCAATTCGTGTTTTGGAAAATTATAAATTTCCTCCTTAAAAGGTTTAAAAATATTCAATGGTATTAAATAATAGGTATCATTATTGTTGAAATTATCGATTCAAACATTTTTACTTCAAACGCTTTAGAATTTAATGTGAGGATTTTTGGTTTTCAGATGATACAACTTCTTGAAGGTTTAAAATATTAAATATCTATGTCAATTGTTTCTTAAACAATGATGTAAAACGTCATATTAATTATTTAATGCGAATGAAAACGTTTGTTTTCTAGAAATTTTATTGTATTTTGTGAGAATTACGTTTTTCATTTAATGATGCCTTAGCAAGGCGAAATCATTCATTCCCATACAATATAATAAAACTTATAGCACGTAGACGTTTCCATTCGTATTATTTATGTACTATGTCGTTGAACGTTCAATAAAAGACATTAGTAATAATAATAATAATAATAAATTGGATGATTTATAGAGCGCCATTTTTATTATCTCAAGGGCGCTGTAGCTCCATTTTATGAACTAGTTGAAGATAAACATTTGAGTTAAAATGAATAAACATTTTGTTAAAAATATAAAAATTGTTTAAAATGAACATTTTGTTAAAAATAATCATTTTTGTAAAAAATGAACATTCAGTTGAAAATATACTTACATTTAAGTAAATTACTAAAAACGTTACCCTATTCAACAAGGTATACCGAATGTGTAAGGGTTGATTCTGAAAACATCTTAATCACTGAAATCTCCGTGAAATAATGTTTGTTTAATTCAGCCCCTTTAAATCTGGGATAACAAATCATCAGCATTTTTCCTTTAAGCGGTACAAAACCTTCTTACGCCAAACAAATGTGGTTTCGGGGAAAATCCTTGTATTATATCAGCGGCGATATGTCTCGAGGCGGGGGCGGGGGCGCGAGGGAAGGCCCGAGAACTCCCCGCCCCCGCGGCACGGGCCCGCAGCCACTAGGGGAGGAGGGAAAACATATGTGCTGACGGGCTCTTATCAATAGCGACTCGTGATACGGTGCCTCATACATAAGATCGTTCATATATTATGTAAAGATACTTAAGTGGTTATATTATTAAAAATATTTGTTGCACATAAAATAATGTATTGAATGAATTAACATAAAAATTACCCTCAAAGAAAATAGTTTAATAAATTTTATCTGAATACATTAGTTTATAATAAAAACCGTAAGTGAGAGCACATACTATTTTATCTCCCAACATGCAGAACCAACCGGCCTCTGGTGATGACGGTGGGAAGAGCACTCAAACTGCTGAACATAATCGCTTCGGAGATCAACGTCTTTCATATTAGTGAAAGGACGTTCAGAAGATAAGTATCTTGTATTCCTAATGTCGAACCATCCCTTATGCGTTCCTGGTATTTTAACAAACATATGTATTTTTTATGCTTCAAAATATTAACTATGAACGAGAACCGGCCACAGAAATTCTGTCAGACCACAAGCAAGATGGTCTGATGAGATCAAGAGAGTAGCAGGAGGTCAATGGCGCAGAGCGGCGAGGGATAAAGAGTTATGGAAGTCGAGAAGGATGGTCTAATAATTAATTCATACACTGAAGAAGGGAAGTGTGTGTCCCGAAACTCGTTCCTCCTTTCAAAATTGAAAGCACATCCCATAATTATAACAGTACATGCGTAGGTATATACAAATAAAAATTATTTAATTCACACTTTCTATTTACGATTTTCAGGAAGTTAAATTGGACCGATATGGTCATCAACATTAATGTTCTCCGGAGAGCCAGAGATGAGAAAATTGTTGGCCAATATGAAAACCCGTAAGGTGGCATGTTTAGGTTATGTGATGTGAGAAAAATATGAATAGCTGCACCTGATCATTGAGGGGAAAATTGAAGGTCAACGAGTTGTTTGCAGGAAGCAAATCTCCTGGCAACACAAAATAAGGGATTTAAACGTCTTGAGAAGCATTAAGGGGCTGTTTCGAGCTGCCAGGGACAGAAACGCGTACTTCCGGGTGATAGTTAACGCTGGGGGACCTGACGTGACACCAAAATAAGATGAAAAAGAAGAAGGAAGTTAAAAGCGATGCGGTATACAGGGGAATATAAATGCGACTCTTTCTCCAAATCTAAAAGCATAGTGTTCGGTTGTTTGAAATGCGCCTGAGTCCCAAAACAGGTCCTCTGCTAATCTGACTGAGTGGTACCTTCCCGCGAGAGGATAATGTGGATCTTTAGAGCACGCACCGTAATTGCTACCGCCGGCATTCGGGCCCAGAGCGGAATACACACCTCTTCGGGGGCGCTATTTCTCGATTTCTAACACCAAAAATTACGAACAAAATAAATAATGGCTACGTATTTAACCACGGAATGGTAAATATAGTTAAAGCCAAATAGTTTCGATTCTACCCAAGCTTCATCAGAGCAATATATAACAAAAACAGTTCTTATATTGCCTAGAGGGCGTTTAGGTAAAAGCAAAACTAGTTGTTTCCATTTATCATTACAATTCCGCGGTTAAATAAAATGCCTTATTTAAAATTTCTCAATTATAGCTGTTTTATCGCGGTGATAAGTATAGTCCCATTTTTATAAAAACAAAATATTTAATGATTTTTAAAAATATTACGCCATAAATTAAGTACGTTTATACGAAAATATAATTTAATAAGCTATTACAAGTAGAATCAATAATATGAATTTAAAATAAAACAACAAGCTTTCAACATTCATACAATTAAAATTAACCATTAAAATGGGACCGAAAGTGGAGAAAGAGAAACTAAACATTTTTACGTTTTCACAAATTACCGAAGCTCCTAATAGAGAGACGATTTATTTATAACCGGGGGCAAGGAAGGTGCATTCACGTGTACTGTTACAAAAAAACCTGGCGCCCTGGAAACGACAGAAAGTCGGCCAAACCATTCACGGCAATGGCAAGTGAAATAGGATAGATGAAACCCTTTTTAGGAGATGTCTTACGTAAAACTACACAAGCAGATTTATCATGTTTTCATGCTGCTCATGTAAACAAGATAATCGCATTGAAAATAATATTCTTTTGCCAGTGAGTTATTAGGAAAGATGTGTATTATTATAAAGCGTATAAATTGATTTAAATGACGATGTACCATAGATGATCTGAGCTCTAAATGTAAAATCTATCACTAATTCATAATACCGTAAAGTATCGACACACTTCGTTTCTCCTCTGGGCGGCAATAAATAATTTATTAAAGCGTTTCTTTCCTAACGGGTGGCGAGTCCGGCTGTCAGCTAATAATTTAATCTGAATTCGGATAAAAGATTTGATTGCTAGAATGCGCAGAATACCCCCCGGCAGGGACGGCGCGAGGAGCCGGGAGCGCCCAACGCATGGGCACGATTATTATGCAGATTTATTAATATACTTTCGTGTATATGCTTATTACTTTTATCCACACAAAAAATCAACAATGTGTGCATGTAAAACAATTTGCCTCGTGAATAATTCATCAGATAAATTAATTTGCGTACCTACAATCTGCTTTATCCGATTTTTTGCTTCAATAATTATCATTGTAATGATTTATACGATTACACACATGTTTCAAACATTATAATTATCCAAAGGAGAAATACATGTTATTTTCTCTTCTATTTACGATATAAAATAGTAGTTATTATATTATTTTGTTTTTATTCACATGTAATTAGCACCACAATTAAAAATGTTTTTATTTTTTTTACTGTACAATCAATAATGTGAATTATAAAATTCGTAAAATAAAATTCAAGATAAATTAAAAGCACTTGCAGTTTGGTGATTAAAAAAAATCTATTAGATAAGCTAGTTAAGTAAAATAATTAAGAAATACTAATTTGTTTTACAGGTAAATACAAATTGATAATTATCAAATTTAATAAAAATAAACGACATGAAATATTTGTTACAGTTTTTTTTTATAAAATCTGTCAAAAATTATATAGTGGTGTGTATACAATACCAGGTATTTTTTTTATAAACAATAACATAATATGGACCGATAGTGCTTATAAACAATTAAGAGATATTATTTATTTAGGGTTCAAACTAACTATAATAAATTAAACACTTGAGTTAGGGATACGAACTAAACTTTATTGTTACAAAGTATATATTACATGTATTCAAAGATAGATGGCGCTACTGATATTGTCGATACATAAAATAACATCCCTACTTATCGCAATATCCACTATCACACATAAATATAAATTTAATCTAAACAAACTATCCCAAGAAGTAACATAAATTTATAATGCTTTGCTGAACACAAACTTTTCGTTAAAATGTCAGCTGGCATATCAGCTGTTGGCACATACAGTACTTTAACAATTTTATCTTTTACTAAATCACGACAAAAATGATATTTGATATCAATATGCTTTGTACGTTTATGAAAGACTGGGTTTGCACACAACTTCTGCGCGCCTTGGTTATCATTGAATATGCTTATTGTGTACATTTTATTGGTTATTTCATACTGTAATTCCTTAAGATATAATGCTTCTCTACATGCCTCAGATAGACCAATATACTCTGATTCAGTACTGGAGAGGGCTACACATTTCTGTTTCCTACATTCCCATGATATTGCACCATGAGACAACAAAAAACACATCCCAGTATATGATCTCCTATCTTCAGAGTTAGAAGCCCAATCAGCATCTACATAGCCTCTTATTTCTGAGTTACCATCTTTACAATATTTTATTCCATAAGATTTAGTTCTTTTAAGATATCTCAATACTCTCTTTGCATATTCCCAATGCTGTTTAGTGTGGCAATTATTGAATTGACTCAAAAAACTTATAGAATAACTAATATCTGGCCTAGTTAAGACTGACAGGTACATCAAACTGCCAATTAGTTGTTGATAGGGCACACATTTATTTACACCTACTTCACCCTTACTTACATTTAATTTGACCTCCATAGGTGTATCAACAACCTTACAATCACTTAAATTAAATTTGTTCAATAATTGATCAATATAAGTTTGCTGGCTCAAAGTTACATATCCTTTATCTTTGTTAAAGGTTACATTCATTCCAAGACATAGTTTAACATCACCTAAGTCTTTAATGCTAAACTTATTAGATAAAATCTGTTTCAAGCTCTTAGTTTCAGTTTTATCGTTGGAAAATATAAAGAAATCATCGACATAGACTGTCACAATGGTCTTACATTTGTTATTATCCTTTATATACATACATGGCTCTATTTTTGATCTTTCATAACCATTATTGATCAAACAATCATCTACCTTTTTATTCCAGGCCCTAGAGGCCTGCTTAAGTCCATAAATGGCCTTTTTAAGTTTTAATACTTTACTAACTGAACTACTACTATTATAACAATCTGGCATTTTCATATAAATGGTTTCCTCTAAATCACCATTTAAGAACGCAGTCTTAACATCTAAATGAGTGACATCTAGACCTAACTTTACAGACAATGCAAATAATAGTCTAAGAGTTGTATGTCTCACTACAGGCGAAAATGTTTCAGTATAGTCCACACCATGTTTTTGGGTGAAGCCCTTTGCGACTAGACGAGCACGGTAACGCACATTGTTTTCACTATCGTACTTTTTCCGCAACACCCACTTGCACTGCACTATAGTACCATTTTTTGGAACATCTACGAGTTCCCACGCACTATTTTTCTCGAACGACTGTAGCTCTTCCTGCACTGCCGCTAACCACTGTGCTTTCTCAGGTCCTTCCAAGGCTTCTTGCAACAATATCTCACCCGTGAACATTTGGTCATCTTCTATGCAAGCACTTGCAAATCCAAATCTGTCTGGCTGCTTTCTATGCCGAGGACCACTTATTGTGTTGACATTGTTGAGTATTATGGAGTCTTCACTGTCTGTTGCACCAGACTCTGAGCTATCCAATGTTTCATCTTCACAAGGTACATACATTTCACCACTGTCATCCATGTTCAAGCTATCTGATTGTTCATGTGAATCTTCCTGAAGTGTCAAACCTTCTTCCCCTACTGGAACTGTATTCACATCATCTGAACAATGTTCCTGTACCTCCAGAAGATTATTCTCTGTCTCTATCTTCTCCAATACTATAACATCCCTACTGGTAGTGATGACATTAGACTTCGGGTTGTAAATCCTGTACCCTTTGACTTCATTAGAATAGCCGACAAGAATACATTTTTCAGCTTTTCTGTCCCATTTCAATCTCTTTTGTTTTGGCACATGTACCATAATTATACTACCAAAAATACGTAGGTGACTTACATCAGGCTTTCTATCTGTCCATATCTCGTAAGGAGTTTTATAATTTAAGGATGTAGTCACAGTTCTGTTCTGTAAGTACACTGCAGTGTGTGCAGCCTCTGCCCAAAACCTTTTCTCGAGACCTGCATCGAACAACAGACACTTGGCTTTCTCAACAATAGTCCGGTTATATCGCTCCGAGAGTCCATTCTGCTCTGGCGTGTATGGGTTTGTTTTCTGATGTACTATCCCATGCGACATCAAAAAATCATCAAACTTGCTGTTGCAGAATTCTGTCCCATTGTCACTTCTCAAAATCTTAATCTTGCGATTAAGTTGATTCTCAACCTCTGCTTTGTATTGTTGAAAGCATTTCAACGCCTCATCCTTTGTTTTTAGGAAATAAATATATGTCATACGACTAAAATCATCGATGAACAGCATAAAGTATCTCGAACCACCTATTGACCGATTTTCCATTGGTCCACAGAGATCGGTATGCACAATATGTAACAACTCAGTACTTCTGCTACCTTCTTTGGGAAAAGGCAACCGGCTTTGCTTGCCCTCACAGCATGCGACACATGATGACTTGGACATATCAATCTTACTATCAATTGTCAATCCCTCTACAGCATCTTGCATCTTGTTCAAATACTGGCTGTTGACATGACCCAAACGTCGATGCCAAACTGCACTGGACACAGTCATTGCAGTTGCTGAACAATATTCAGACATATTCAGTTTATATACACCATTCAACAGACATGCTGTAGCCACAAGTACTCCTGCCTTATTGAAAATCTGACAACCATTGTTGTTAAATAAAACTTTGTTTCCTTTGGATATAAGTTGACTGACAGACAACAGATTTGTAGTCAACTTTGGTACGCACAATACACCTTCCACTGTAATATCGTATTCACAGGCGTGCGTCTTTGTCGTAATCTGCACATCTCCAGTACATAATACAGGTACTTTATTTTTGTTTGCCACGACAATTTCCTTAATCATAAGATCCCGCGACACATTTGACAACCATTCTTTGTTCGCGGTAAGATGAACACTCGCCCCGGAGTCAATATACCAATCGCTTTTGCAAAATTCACCATTCAAGAACACGGTGCTAAACGCATTACTGCTTGTACGCTCATTATTATTTGTATTCGATGAACTTTTGTTCGAAAATGTACATTGATTTCTATAATGGCCTGTTTGTTTACATCTATAACATGTTATGACTTTTGGTTTTGACTTTGACATATGGGCATTGTCTTTGGTTGAAGTGCTACCAACTTTCCGGTTCTTCTTATAACTCGCAAACGCACCACTGGAATTGAAAGCGCTGCTGTCGCCTCCGTTTCCGCTTTCTTCCATGTCCAACAACTTTGTTTTAATGGCGTCTGCTGTCAATGATATGCCGCAATGCTCGATCGCCATTATCATAGGGGAATATTTTTCTGTTAATCCCGCTAACAAAAGCGATGCGACCCACTCATCATTAATTTTGAAACCCGTACCACTCAATTTCTGGCTTGTTTCAATTATCTGTGTCACGTACGAAGTCATTGAAACACTATTCTCGAGTCGAATGGAAATCAAACTCCTCAGCAAACTGATCCTTCTCGTAAATCCTGAGTCATCGAATAGGTTCTTCAATTTCTTCCACAGCTCATGGGTCGTTTGTACATCTTTTATGTGTACGTACAGCGACGAATCTATTGTGAGAATAAGTTTGGCTCTGGTTTTTGCGTCACCTGCTGCTCCTATTTCTTCTGGTACTGTCTCCGACTTGATGCAATCAGACAGCCCCTCCAGAATTAAGAAATTCTCAGCCGCAAAAGCCCATTCACTGTAATTCTCCCGCCCTTTCAGTTTAGGCACACTCACATGATAGTTCGTCGTCATTTTCACAGTCACAGCGTTAATTATAGTTTATCTCAATCTGCAAAGTCTATTTCACTGATAATGTCCACGAAAATTGCGAGAAAAAACTAAAAAATACTGGGCCCATAACCTATAATAAATTAAACACTTGAGTTAGGGATACGAACTAAACTTTATTGTTACAAAGTATATATTACATGTATTCAAAGATAGATGGCGCTACTGATATTGTCGATACATAAAATAACACTAACAGGAAGGTATTAATTATGGCAAAATAATAAAATTGAAAAGACTCTATACGTTCAATGCGTAGTACAAAGAACTTGGTACATATAATGTTTGCTTTAGGCATGTTCCCTGATGCGGTGTCGCCATCGCCTACCTGAGCTTACACAAGAACTTTCTAACAATTATTTTGTTCTGCGAATTTTTGCCGTTTGTATAAAAATTTAGTGCGGCTATCAGTAAAAGGTAAATTGAGGGATAAAAACGACAAACCTGATTTCTTTTTACTTTTACTATGTAGACACTGTAACTATTTTTACTGTTTCAGCTAAAAACGTCGGTTTTATTGTTTCTGAGAAAGTTTTAGGGTGCTACTATCATTAGCGGAATACCTGTAGAATTTTTTATTTACATTCTACAGGTACCTTCGAAGATTTGTTTCTAAGATTGCACTTGTCAACGCGGCCAATATCACAAATATACGCTTCACAAGTAGGTATAGAAATGTAAATGGATAAATATTAATAGTAGATTATCTGTAAGTAGGGAATCAACGTGATTAAATGCACCCGTAATTGCTCCATAGAACTATTCCGTTCCCATAAATAATGCTTTGGACAGCCCGATTTCTTTATCTGTTTCGGCTCTTAGGCCATCATTAGCAGAGCTAAGTGTGTCTCGGTTTGTTTTCTAACAAAGAAGAGATAATCAAGAGCGCAGATAACAATCAAATCACACATGAATAAAAATCCGAATTTGGGAATCTGAAAGTATACAGCCGACGAGGCGAGCTGGCGAGCGCACACTCCGCATTGTGTGCCTCTGTAAGACATACACGCTATTTGTTATTACTTTAATTAAAGCGTGTATGCAGACACTTCTGACGAATTAATTCGCCCGTTGTTCACGTGTTCATAGACGAAATGTGTATTTGGATCGTGAGACTGGAGTGGGTTTTAAAAGTTCGCAGGTTACGCAATCAAGATGCTGGGGAGCGCTCAAATCTGCAATATTTAGCTCGTTTATTACGCGGACACAATCTTTATGGACACAGCTTCCAATTCCACAATTTTTATTGCTGCCATGGACCCAGCATTCCCAAAATTACTAAAATAAGCTATAAATTGACGTACAAGTATGAAAACATAATATGTTTATACGTGGACATTTAACGATATTTTTTTTACAGAAGCCTAATATTTTAAGAATATAAGAGGTGATGTTAAATTGGCGAAAATACATTTTTGCCTAACCAGTTTTTATTGTGTGCTAGTTATGAAATACGTATGTTTTAACAAAAAAACTAGGCAAATGCGTTAAAAAAAAGAACAAGACACATTTTTTACATAACCAATATTCTCAGTTTCTCAAGGCTTGTTTGTGTTTGACTTTGATGGTTCAATGGTTTTTACAAATGGCGGAAGGTCGAACTGTATTTAGATTTTATTGAAAAAAAAAAATTATAATTACTGCATTATTGAAGATATCATTAAAATATAGATTTGCTTAAGTGAACAAACAAGCGTCGATTAGATGACTGTTAAATTTTTGATCGAATCAATTACTCAAAATTCACAAATACTTAGAAAATAAATATATCATTTTCATAGAGTTCTTAATAAAGATTCATACTATTTAGTTGTATACATATATGAGTAAAATAAAAACTGTGCCAGGTTATTAATGAGCATTTTAACTAACATTAAAAAATATGTATCGTTTTATTTTTTAAACTTTTTAGAATTTTGAAATACGTAGCTCGATAAGAAAAATCAGAAATTTAAAAACAAAAAAGTTAAAAAAGTTTTTTTTTTTATAAGAAGTTATTATTTGGTGATTGGACGTATTTAAAATTAATTAAACATATTTTTTTATATATTTGGTATCTCTTATCTTCTCTTTGCTAGCCTTCTTCCCTGCACTGCTGGATATGGGCCTCTTCCAATTTCCTCCACTCGTCTCTATCCTGCCCCCTTTGTATTTCCCCAAGATTTTCCAACCCTTTTGACAATATCATCGGTCCATCTCATCGGTGGCCTTTCGAAACTTCGCGTATTTGCCCATGGTCTCCAACTGAGTATCCTGGGTGCCCATCTGTTGCCACCCTATCTAGGAAAGGGTCCAGTCCATTACCATTTCAATTTTGCCACTCGGTCCATGACGTCAGCAACCCTGGTGCGGCGTCTGATTTCTTCATTCCTTATGCGGTTTCGCAAGCTCACACCAAGTATCTGTCTTTCCATGGACCTCTGTGTACACTTGAGCCTATGGACGCTTTTTGCTGTAAGAGTTGTCGTCTCTAGTCCGTATGTCATCATGGGCAGTATACACATGCCGTAGACCTTTCTTATGAGACAAACCGGAATTTCACCATATTTGGTATACAACCACTTTATTAAATAAAGTGGTTGTATACCAAATACATAAAAATCTGTTTAATTAATTTTGAATCACGATTAATGAATTATTTCTAATTAAGGTATAAATATTTGTGTAAATGTGTTCAAATCCCACTATTCGTAATGGATCATTTAAAATTGGAATATTTTTTATGTGTAGCTCACTACTGCTGTGACAATTCAATCGGCAATTAAATTGAACGTTTAAGTAATGGAACCATTTTGAATTATGAATTGATAAACACAGTTTCGGAATGTACTGAGTACGGATGTGGCGTTTGATCGAACAATAAGGAAAGTATTCGCACAAGAAGCTATTGCACTCCGCCGTAACAATTGAATTGCTCCATAAAATAAATATATGGTTTTGGTATTATTTCACACAGGCATGATAATTAAATTTAAGATAATTGAAAAATAGCGCCGTATATAAGCTTTTACTTTAAATAACCAAAAATGAATTTGTAATTTATGTAATGTAACACAAGAACGAGTACAAATAATTTTAATGATTTATTTCGTTATTAGGGTTATTGTGTGCGCGGAGGAAATGAGGTTCACATAACCCTACTACCAACAACTCGCGTGTATGGTAAATGGAATAGCGCTTTGTCAAAGTATTACTAATTTATAGATTTTATAAGTAAAGCAGATTTTTATTGTATTCAGTCTATTATGAAACTCGTAAATATTTTTTAAACATTCCTGGAATTCACAAATATTAAACATGTAAAAAACCATATAATTAGATTTATGGTTTAGTTTTGCTAAATAGCAAATAATGAATTATTAATACGAATGAAAACGTCCGTTTTCTAGAATATTCATTATATTTCATGGGAATGATTTGTTTCGCTTTTCTAAGGCATTATCCATGACTGACTTCCGTCCACCCTGGAGGTAACTCCTGACGCCCGAACACCAAACTATCAATTGAGATTTCATAATGCCTTAGAAAGGCGAAACATATCATTCCCATAAATAATAATGCGCTGTCATTAGTATTAATTATTGAATATGGAGTTTTACCTCACTGTTCAAGAAACTATGAATATAATAATAATGGGTACTCACTGTGAGGAGGTGTGAGGGCGAGCGCGGACACCGAGGGGGCCGGCGGGTAGGGCATAGGCTCAGGGGGCGGCAGGCGGGGCGGGGGTGGCACGGGGGCCTCAGGACTGTGGCGCAGTTCGTCAGTTTCCAGCTTGGGACGCCTCGCTTCGCGAAGGCCGGCGGATGGGCTCCTGCGGGCGCCTACAGAGAGGTCTTGGGGGCCCTCGCCCGAGCGACGGCGAGGCCGAGCCTGCTTGCGGCGAGGTAAGGGTGAGCAGCAAGCGGGTGAACCGGGCTCCGGGTTGACTTCCTCCGCTGCCTCGGACGGCGGCGGGGAGGGCGAGACGGGCGCGGGCGACGCGGCCGGGCTCCTCTCGCGGCCCTCCTGCTCCACCAGCCCGCGCACCTGCAGCGCGGCGCCCGCTTTGATGATCATCTTTAATTGCTCCTGGGCTACACTGATTTCTCCGCGGTACATAAAGTCCACCACGGCCTGCACTTCCCAGCCATGGAAGTCTTTCAGCACGATGACGGGGTGCTTGCACGGATTCTCGGAGAAGATGCGGCGGAAGAAAGGCGAGCACGCGCTGAGCACGACCTTGTGTGCGCGCACGCGACCCTCGGCGCACACCAGTGTCACATCCACCAGCGCCTCTGCGCGGAGGAGGGCGGCGAAGGCTCTGAGCAAGTGGTGCTGGTGGTTATTCCAGCGGAGGCTGTAGTGCTCCTGCTGAGCGGGGGCGGCCATGACTGACTTCCGTCCACCCTGGAGGTAGCTCCTGACGCCCGAACCAGACACCAGATTACTGCGGCCAGCTGCTCATGCCAGTCTGCAACAAGCGAAATTCGCTGTTAGGTCAAATGCACTGTTGTGGACTATGTGTTATCACAATAAGGACGAAGAACTAATAATAAAACATTTAAGGAGCGGTGTCGTTAAGAAGATCAAGTAATGTTTTCCGAATTAGGTGGGTATCCAAAGACTTGGATTGCTTGATTTTAATTCAATATTTCGCAAAACATAATTTTCGATAAAAAATCACATTAGTTTATTGTTTCCTGAATATTATATTGAATGTTTATGTAAGTCTGTTAAATATTATAACTACCTTTCAATGATTATCCCCATAATGTTTATAAAGTTTTTACGAATTTAAAAAAAATCTCTTGAAAATATTTTAAATAAAATTTATCACTTTGTGTTTTTCATTTTCTCAATATTTATTAAACTTTTTGATAAACTGCGATGAAATATTCAAGAACCGTGCAACGAATGAAAAGCGCGCGAAACGCCGGCAAAACGTCAAACTTTCGAAGGCGATTTTGACAGATGGCGAAGCTTCCTAGCGACGTCGAACTGAGAGCGGTAGTGGCGCGTGCGGCTCCGTCGGCTGCCGCGGTGCATCTGTCGGCCTTCCTTGGACTGCCAATGGACGCATAATTCCCGGATCCGACGTTAATGAATCCGATTAGACAAAGACGCAAGCGCCACGACGGTCGCGACAATAAAACGCGAACCTCGCGTCGTCTATCCCCCTCAGAAGCGCCCCGGCGCGAAAAGGACGCTATAAAACAACCCCCGTCCAATACTAGATTTCCGTCTGGTTTTCCGTCTCTCTCCGTTGTATAGGAGTGTCCGAGTAAAAAAGAATCGTATGCGGGGTATCGGTGGGTTCTCGCGGGGTTGTGTCGGGCAGCACGGGGGTGAAGGAGGGTGCAATTAGAAGGAGTGATACGAGCCGCGAGGGGTGAAGCCGAAAAATTCTAAGATTTTGCATACGTTTAAGAATAACGAAAGAGTGAGGCGAGGGTGACTCGTTATTCCGAGTGTCCTTAGAACACGTGATTAAAAGCTTAATTATTTTATGCCAATTTCTTTTCTGATACGAAGAATTTTACAATTTATACAATATATAAAAATAAAATATGTACGAGTATTAAATATTTTGTTTTACGCCCTTGTAAATTGTTTTAAATACATCTGTGGACCGCTCTCTATTTGATAATAAATAAATCCCGTTTTGTGGAATATAAAGATGGAGTGAATTACTTACTGAAGTTTTGAATTTCTGCTAATAATTTTAAAAAAATATATGCACACGAGAAATAGTAAATGAATCTTCTCCAATTCAGTTAATGAATTTTCATGGAAATTCTCAAATTGTACATTTTATACATTTATTTTATGTATTTATAGATTTCAAAGTTCTATCAATTCGTACATATATCTTTGCATTGAGAGATTATACCCTCAAAAATTTACTAAATATTTCATAAAATAAAATATAATCTAACAAATGAGTCACTTATTTTATGCATCAATTGTGTATATTAAATATGTTCTAATAAAAACTATTTATTGAAGGTATATAGGCCATAAGTTAATTAATACCTAAGTGAAATAATCATGTTCCATAAATAATATTTAAACAAGTTTATTGTTTCTTGAACAATGATGTTAAACTTCATATTAAATTATTATTACGTCTGTTTTTTTGGAAGTTTTATTATATTTTATAGTAAAGAATGACACGTTGACACGACACACAGACGAAACGTGTCATTCACATAAAATAAAATAAATTTTCTAGAAAAACGATGTTTTCATTCGTATTAATTAATATGTAAACAATAAACTCGGATACAAACTGTTAGTCTACATACTTAATCGAGAGATGGCGGTAGTAATATAGTGGCAAGTGTTACGGTCAAACGAAATATGAAAGCTTAACTAGAACGCAAATCAAAAAATAGATTTATTTTTATTGTTTCTTAAACAATCATGTGTGTAACTCAATATTAAATATTAATGAAAGCGTCTGTTTTCTATAAGTTTAATCATTTTTATGGGAGTGCTTAAACAAGCTTAGACATGCATTACCAATGCGAAATGGCACTCCCATAAAATAGAATAAAACTTATAAAAAAATACGCCTTAACTTATATAAATGTATTATTTATTTTTAGTTGAATTTATTTTGAAACCCCATATTTTGATTTATTTATATAGTGAGAGGACATTTACGTATTCATTGTTTTTTTTAAGAAATGGTGCAAAACTGAATATGAAATATGTAGGTATTGATAAAAAACAATAGCTTTGTAACTTTAGTAACGGTAGTGATTAGAAAAATGAAACATATCACTCTTATAAAATATAACAAAACTTCTATGAACCTGGCGTTTTCATCAATGTATTCGTGTAATAGAGATATTTTCAATTTAGCTATCTTAAATTTTGTTACCTTTGTGATCAATGCCTTAAAAGGCGAAACGTGTAATTCGTATAAAATATAATATAATATAATAAAACTTAGAGAAAACTATGTTTTCAATCGTTTTAATATTTATTTGCGCTTCATCATCTTTATAATATTTATTTGCGCTTCATTAAAAATACGATAAAGAGATAGCTTAAGTTATTTTATTTATAATACGTATAATTAGAATATTCATGGTTTTAAAAGAAAATAACCATTTTTGAATTCGTTTAAAATTACGAAACAGCAGAATTAAGTTCACTCGTGAATGCTTTTTATATTTTATTATCAATATTTTATACATTACAATCGGTATATACGTTGACCTACCTCAACAATATCTATACTTCGCAATTGAATAAATAAAGATGAATAAAACTGACCCCTATATTCGTAATATAAGGTATTCCTAACACAATAAACTTTACTTAGATGCGTACATAAACAAAACATTAATACAAAATTTTAATTTATAAAAATGATGTTTATTCTAGTGGAATACAATGATTTATTTTTTATTGTTAAGATTTTTTTTAAAAATACTTAAAATTTATCTCTATTGAATATCATAATTTTCAATGTAAACTAACAGGCAGTAGTTGAAATAAAGAAAAGATTGCTGTTTACTTGAAATAAATGAACTTGCTTTATTTTTAATTTATCAAATAATCTTAAAAAATACATAGAATTTAAATTTGATTTAAATTTTTAAATTTAGAACACATAAATATGTCGATTACGTAAGAATCTTCCATTTCAGTTTAATTATTGCATTTTGATTTTAAATCTACTTAAGGGGTTAATACTGGAATTCCGTATGTTTTATATGAATTAAAACAATGTTTTTTTAAGTTTAAGTTTTGAAACGCGTTACTATCATAAATCACGACGATTTCGTGGCAGAGTGGCTACAGCCTTGACTACCACACCGAAGGTCCCGGGTTTGATTCCCGGCGACGACAGTGTGTTTGTCACACTGTATTTGGTCTGGTGTAGAATTCACGTGACAATCAAATGGCGATCGATTAGCTACGTATCACATATCATCAATATAATAGCTATACGTAAAAACAAACTGTAGGTATATAGTAATTGGGTTCAAACGACCTGTTGTATAAAAAAAATAGATTAACACCTTGGTCATCAGAAGAATGATAATATAAACTTCGAGTTTAATATCAATCAAAATAAACTCAAAGGTGGATTAAAACTCAAAACTCATTTTCCTTACTGACATATTAAGGTAGGATAGGATGTTATCAAGATAATTAAAAAAATCTCTTCTGAATTGCGAAGCTATGACGTATATATAATAATTAAAAATTCCGTACTGTTCTAACTTATAAATTTGAATAAGAACGGTAATTATATGCAGAATTGAAATGATGTAATTAATTCCATGGGATATAACCGATTAATTCTTTGTTACGGAGGGCCAAATAAATTTCAAATTTGCAATATCGAAAGCAAAATAAACTGCGGTGCTTTTTCGGCTACCAAACCGGATACAAGTACTGAACTGTGACCTTTCGGAGTCATTCCTGCACAGGTTAGTTAGTGGTTAATGTATTATCTGAGTATTTAATCAAAATGTCAACCAACTTTGAACCCGTAACCAATTAATTATTCCTTTTGATTTTGTGTACAAAGATACTCTATTTAAAAAAACCAATGCGATGATTTATTACGTCTAATTATATCAATATGTTTGGTTGTACCATAGATACATTGATGCAGATAAAATAATTGCATTCTCAATATGATCAGACGTATGCATTTGGCATTTAACTTAAAATCAAAATCATGACTCAAAATGATTGTTTCCTTGTCCTTGCATCCCATAGAAATCTGTTGTTATTTTATTTTATTAGCGTACCCAAATCTAAAGCCAGAGCAACGGTGTGCATTTTTGTTGATGTTTTTCGATCCTTGAAACTCGAAGCAACACTTTATGTAAAATACTCGGAACTGCATAACATAACCTTTATTTAAATCCACATAATAAAGTTTATTATTTAGCAGGTAGGTACACACAATTGATTATGTGGATATTTGCTTAGGATATATATAGACAAGCGTATTCTCGTTATAATTTATACTCTGTAGTACATAATGTAAGTGTTATATATTATGTACGCCTTGGTACTTTTGTATTAAGTGGTATAAATCAAGGTAAAACCTAAATCCGGGTAGGACATTTTCTTTGAGAACACGAAGTATCTACTTTAGCAGAGTAAAATAAAAACGCAGCTAAGTACAAAGAATGCATGGAGGCATTAAGCCTTTGTATGAGCGGTGCAGAATGTTCTCGCGAGTCAGACTTATAAAGAAAAACCCAATATGTTGAGTGGATATCCTTTACGAATAGTAATATGTCGTGTTCTGCGAAAACGGGCGGGTTATTTCAGAGAATTAAACGGTTTCCCGACATCTGAAACATCCAGGATATCATAACTGTAGTAAAACCCGGGATCTCGGTTAGTGTAGATTTAAAAAATGTAAACTAATTCATGCGTATTTGCAGAGTATTTTAGTCTATATTTCAAAGAAGTATCAATTTATATTTCAATAAGTATTAAAGCTACAACAAAAGGTTAAGGGTTTTAATTTGGTTAACTTATTCAAAAACTATCCCTCTATTTGTTATGCCCACATTTTTCTTGGAGTTGACCCTCCTCAAAGGTACTTATGATCTAGCATAATTACTTAACCAAGTTATTTATATATTTTTGACCATAAAGGTTGTGTGCAATGTGGTTGAAAACGTCTGTTATCTAGAAGTTTCATTATATTTTATTTAAAGATACACTTGCCTTGCTAAGGCATTATCAAATGTTTTAGCAAGGAGAAAGTGTCATTCTCACAATATATAATATTATATAACTTCTAGAAAACTGATGATATCATTCATATTTATTATTTAAAGTTAGTGTCCCCACCACCCCACCATATTTCTAGCTTACGTCACCTGTCTTCAATATTAAAGTTATATTGAAAAATAAATAAAATGCAATATTATTAAATACATTAAAAAACAGATTCAGGTTCATTCATGATTCAGTTCATTTTTCATTGAATTTCATTTTCAGATTCATAATTTTAAAATTAATTTTATTTATCAATGACGGTATAGATTTTTTTCTAGTACTGCATAAACCAACGTCCATCCTAATTATTCCTAATGAAATGTACAAACACAATAGTAATTATTTATGCACATGAAATCAAGCATCTTACCTAACTATCTACTATGAGTGTAATGATGTCATGATCACTACAATAAATTAAGTGTTCATATGCATACGCCATCACGCTATAATCCCTTGTATAGGGTAGGGTAAAAGACACAATTGTCATCGAGCAATATTATAATAAGCATATATTTTATAAATATATTAATTGTAAGCGTAGTAAAAAACAACCGAAAACAAGAATCAAATGGAATTTTGGTACAAAAGCATTTTTTCTTACGTTTCTTACATCTCGAGTTTTCCTTCTTAATAATAGGTTCTTGCAATCAATGAACAAGGAAGTTTTCAAACATGCTGAAGTGACGTTTGGATTATTTCAAAATATATGTTACTAACTTAATAAGTAACACGCCGTTCCCCGGAGTGGTACGCAGAGAGGATGGACCGCCACACTGTTCTATCCTGACAACTCTCACGCCTCCTCCACATTCACACACCGTGACATTCACGCTCGTCGATTGTTTCTACTTTGAACATGGCCGCTTTCAGTAATTGACCATTTTTCCAGATGTAATCACTCTAAATCCTATAATAGTTATTAACGCTATATTTTGAAATCAATTTGATTTTGTAATCGGAAAACATAGATATGTAGGTATATACAAACGTAAGCTCTTAGATCAATTTTATATAAATTAAATCACATTTTATTGACTAGTCAATACAAGGTGATAAAATATGATAAAATCAGTTATACATTAAAATGAAACGGATGCTTTGAGAAATTATACTTAACGTTTCCTCGTTAAATCTATAATTAAAAATGCACGTACTAAGTTTTAAATAAAATCCATTGACAAACGGGAAGATTTCATATTGTATTTTTGCAGCTATTTACACATCCAGAAGGTTGTATATTATAAGAGGTTGCTAGTCATATATTTTAGCAGTATATAATATAATGTAGATTTGTTTTAAAAGTTGACCAAAAATTATGTCCGATGAAACTGACGCCAACAAAGTTGTTTAATTTTTGATTTAAACCAAATCTTATGACTTAAATCAAATCTTCATAGATGGCGCTAGTGCGTAGATTGAAACTATCTTGTGAAGTTTGGTGTTACAGATTAACATATGTACAAATTCCGTAAAAAAATTGTCAGACATGGTAGTCGTAAGAAAGGTGGAATGGGGAATGTTGTATTACATATAGCGTGCGCTTAACCCAACCAATGACAGGTCATAAGTCCTGTAACAGCTCGATCACCATATTCTGTTTCCAATTTGCATCGTCGTCTCTATTGAGATATAATTAATCCTTAAAGTTGTTTAAACTGAAATAATAAATTTTTATGTACATATCCTTCTTCCACTACAATTTACAAGCAGCCTTCAAGAAATGAAATTGACCAGAAGATTTACAATGAACTTCCTCCAAAAAATTCAAATAACAAAATCAATATTTTACAAATGAAATGATTAAAAAATTCATAGGTATATTACGATCGAAAAAAAAAAATACGGTATTCAAATTTGATTATAAGTTTGAAAATTTTCAGCTCAAGAAATGCATTAGTTTAGTATTTTAAATGATTTCATTGAATTACATATATTGAAATTACTTATTACCACAGGCCGCCACTGTAGAATAAAACTTGACATCAGGTGTCTTTTTTCTTAATAAAAAGAAGGATGTTTCATGCAAGTACATGTATTAGCATATTATATCACCACTATTAAAAACACATTGCGTGTGTAAAGCAAGGCATTAGCTATTCAAGATTGTCTGTATCCGCGAGTATGTAACAATTAATAAAAGTTTTCCCTATTAGGTGCATTCGAAGGCTGCTGAATTTAAGAACTCAAGATAAATAAACGTAAATAATTACACGTATGACGTAAAGATCGCTAGGGTATACTAGTTTTTTTTCTGGTTTTACACGATGAAAAAAAAAGCAGTGACATTGCTATGGATTGTAGATATTCCTGGTTATAGTTACGTGGGAAAATGATAACAATTAACATTGCATTAGTGTTGAACAATGAGTCACAATAGTTTTAATGGTGGTATTTAAACTTACATAATAAGAAACACTAGTTTCTAATAACTATTACAGTTCTAAATACTCGCCTTTATATGCAGATGGAAATATCTCGTTGGAGATTTTTGAAATAAACAGTAACAGTTGTGAATTGTAAATTTTGAAATAAACAGTAACAGTCATAAAACCATGCCAATTTAGTATTATGCGTTATTTTAGATATTTAAAATATTTAAATGTTAAGTTAATAACCAAAATATATACTGTTGAAGAAAGATTCCAATTGAATTATTTCTCATAATACTACCTCTACCCAATTTTCTTTCAGTTCCAATCCTAGGGATTGGTTTGTGGCAAAGTATAACATTTTAGCTGGTTCTTGGTATGCCACTTGGGTCTTTTATGTGGTATGTGGTGGGTATATTCTCGTTGCTTTCCAGAAAATTATTATTAAGCTTGAATCGAAGTTATTTCTTTTAATATAACATATATATGATTTTGTATTTTTTTCGTTTATTGGATCACAATATTTTTTTCTCAATTTAAATGTTATGTACCTATATAAACTGTGATAATAAATGAATACAAATGAAAACGTCTGTTTTAATTATTTAATATGGAGTATTACATCATTGTTAAAGAAACTATAAATATGTGATAATAATCTCGGCTCTCAATAAAATGTGATCTGTTAATATAAGATACATTATGCTACAATAAATATCGATTATAAATGTATCAACATAAATAATAATGTTACGACTTACGTTAATGTAATAATTAATTAAATATTTAATTATTTTCTGTTTTACATCTTATTTAGATAATAGGTAGAAAATCAGAAGCTAGCCAAACTTCAAAACATATCAAACTTTTCATTACAACAGACTAAATTATTAAATTAAGAAAAAGGTTATGCAATTTCTGAATTCGTAAGTAATCTTTAAATAACCTGTTAGGACACAAATATTATTTGGTATCGATTGAAATATCTAATGTTTGCAGAGACAGACAGATATATATTATACATATTAATATACTTAGTAAATTGAAAATAACTTTGTTTAATCCACAAAATATTAAAAAAATATTGAAAAACCCGACCTGTTTCGGAGGATACCTCCATCTTTAATAAATATTAAATATTAAACAATCAATATTAAACATAAAGATGGAGGTATCCTCCAAAACATGTCGTTTAATATTTAAAAAAAAATATTTTGTGGATTAAACAAAGCTATTTTCAATTTACTATGGAATTCCAGTGTTAATGCCTTGGCGTTAAATAAGTTGATTATACACATTGCTTGGATATATTTAAATTTAACTGGTAAGTTAACTGATAATAAGTGCTGCGATTGTTTATCTAACGTAAAATTAATTGAAAACGATATGTCGGGAGAAGAGGAGGAACCTTCGAGAATGATTCCGTTGCACCACAACATCCCTGTTTAAAGCTGCTCTATCATAAAAATAACCATCTTGTTGTCCAACATCCGATATGAATGGTACAAAAAGAAGAAGAATAATCTACGTATTATAAATAAAAGATAAGGTTTTTCGCAAGAAAATTATTATTATGATTATTATGTAGAATAGCCCTTTATATAATTACGGGGCGAGCTAAATCAATGTAAAGGGCATAGCTATTATATTGATTCTCATGATAAATGATAGGTAGCTAATCTATCACCGTTTAATTGTTACGTGAATTCTTCGCCAGACCAAAGACATTGTAAGAATCACACTGTCATCGCCGGGAATCGAACCCAGGACTATCGGTGTGACTGTCATTGTTGTTGTCCGTCGATTGTTTCTACTTCGAACATGGCCGCCTTTCAGTATTTGATTAACTTGGTCATGCGATGTCTTCCTTGGCCTTCCTCGATTTATTTTTCCATTCACACTATTTGTATACATCTTTTTGGCCATTCTTTCGTTCCATATGTCCTAACGTTTTTTTTTTGTATGAGTTTTTATTGTTTATAAATGGTACAAAAATGGTATGAGTTTTTATTGTTTATAATTGGTACAAAAATGGTTTGATATAATATTACAAATAAGTATGTATCTAATTTATTTATTTATTTTTATTTCGTTTCTCTTACTCTCCTTATGAAGGAAATTTCTTGTGTTAAAGAGAGGAGAGTTACGTTCTTAGTGATTATTTCTTAATTTTATTTAGGACGCGTTCATTCCTTTCTAACTTCTTCATTGGGTATTCTATTAATATTTTTAATTGAAATTTCTTGGTAGAAGTTCATTTTATATATTGAAAATATAAAAAAAAGTTGATACAAAATTTCCTTATTATTATTTGTTTAACGTCGACCGATTTCCGCGGTTTGCTGTCATCTTCTGGTGGCTTACGCCCTAAATCCAGGAGTGGCCGGCCACAACAGGCTGAAGATGAAGAAGGAATGCATTTGAATAATCAAATCAAAAAGAGAAGTTAGAGGTTCGACACAATATTTGTCACTTTCACGCTTTTACTGTGAAACAGATTATACGAGAATAGTGTAGTGTGCTCCCGTACGACATAGCCCAGCTGACCGGCTGGGCAGGCTCACCGGACTTGTTACGCGGCACCCATTCCCGGGGTATCTGGAGCGATTCCTCGTGGAACAGGTTTCATTATTTGCCTATATTATTACAAGTTTCCTACATTTAGCGAGGTCCGCGCGTGGGAGGGTCGGGATAATCTGTCCGTTCCTGTTATCTCCTTAACAATCTACAGCTGATCTCTCTTGGATATTTGAGCGTTGTTTTTTTTATACGGCCTGGTGGAAATTAATTTATGTGATATCATAACAGAGTTATATATTTTTACACTTAATAATGTTAAAGTATCATAGTATTTCGGCTAAAACAATGGACTATTTACTAATTTATTGTTTCTTGAGCAATAATGTAAAACTTAACATTAAATAATTAGTACGAATAAATATATCTGTTTTCTAGTAGCTTTATTATATTTTATGGAAATGACATGCTTGCTTTGGTAAAGCAATTGATAGTGTCATAGCAAGGCAAAAAATGTCATTCCCATAAAATATAATACATTTTCTAGAAAATAGAAAAATTTATTCGTATTCATTATTTAATCATTATTATTTGCTTTCTCTGGGAAACAACTTCAATATCTACTTCTTAATTACGATATTAATATTGTTTTGTTTGATATACCTATATTTATTGAAATATAAAGTTCCGTGTCAAATTTAAAATATTGACGAAAATATCCGTTTTTAAAAGTTTTATTATATTTTATAGGAGTGACTTTAGCCTTGCTAGGGCAATCAAATTATGATATTGCCCTAGCAAGGCGAAACATTTGACAACCATAAAATAAAATTTTAAATATCATACGCATTACTTGTATATATCGGAACATTGTTTTCTATTCGCGAGGTGTCAGGTGGTAGTAATACTAGTTCATCTGATATCGTACATAAGGACAAACTTCAAGAATAAAGATAAATATTTATTCAAATAATTTAACCCAGAAAAACAATGCCAAAAAAAAAACTAATTAATTACTAGACCGTCTTGAAAATATTTATTCTAGTGATATGAATAGAAGATATAGGCTCTGAATAACTTTATTGATTGGTAACTAACCATCACGCCGTCTCCCCGAAGGGGTAGGCAGAAAGAATGGACTGCCACACTTTCCTTTCTTGACATATTTCTCTCGATTCCTCAACATTCATACATCGTGTCATGCACGCGCGTCGATTTCTCTGATTTTGAGTAATTATAAACTATTTATCTCGATTTCGATTCACTTATAAATAAAATATGTAAGATAAAAATAACTAATTATTTTTTTAAATTGTGTTATAAATAATAATTATAAGATCAAATTATTTTATTCAGTGAAAATATAAGTGTTAATGTAAATCTGCAAGTTTGTGTGTTGATTTAGGACAGGTAAAGCAAACGCGGTATTTCCACGGGTAGTGCATGTCCTAATGTGTGATTTCTTCGAATAGGAATAATGTATTATTTGTTGACATTCGTATTAAAGCATTGTGAAATAAGTTTGGTATCTTTATATGAAATCTGGAGAAATTGAATACGCCTCCCGGCCGTATATCGTGATTAGAGAATATAAAAGCAAAGTAACGAGGGGAGAGTAAACAGTATCTCATATTAATTGATAGCGTAATTAAACGTTATGTGAATTGAAACAATAAAGCTCATTAGCGCGGCGATGGGGAGAAAGGTGTTAATATTTTTAACAATTCGAACATAAAATTTGCATGCGGCACACGAGATCTCCGCTCCTAGGCCATCCATCGGCTTCATTTGCCTAATTCTCCATTGCCGTCCTGGCCTGTAATTACCAGATGTAAACCTCATTGTTCTTGTCTCACATTCACATGGGATTTCGGCTCTAGTGACAGTACGTTGTAATTATAAATTATTAACGAAAGAATTACCTTTTTTCCGACTTTTTAATGGGCAAAACACCTTTGTTTAGACACAGCTTTGTTCCGTGTGCCGCGGTCTTCAGCGCTGCTCGAGCAGTGAGGACTGAGGAGCAGATCCGTGAACTCAACACTCGGGAGCGGATCTTCACAAGTCACTCGGAACTTCGCACAAGTCAGTATTTACATTTTCTTCCAGAGTCCCGATATTTTGCAACCGCCAGAACTGTTAGATCGTAACACAATCTTATCGCGAAAAAAAAACGCGATAAGAAATTAAGCAATTTAAATAAATTAACAGTGTATAATAATTGTTGTAAATTTTATGCACTAAAATGAAATGTCATTAATTTCTTAACAATAAATTAATAATAGCACCAGACGTTTAACAAAATTGTCACTCGACAAGAAATGTCACTCCGAGTTAAAAATCAAAACAAAAGCTTTCCGATAAAAGTAACGTAAAAGTCGCGTTTTGAATTCGAAATCGAATCGCGGGCAGGTACGGAGTTCGGAAGGCTAGCAGCGGGCAGCGGTGCGGCCGCTCTGACCACCGGGCAGCGTTTGATAGAGTCGGGCCCGCGCTGGTCTGCCCCCCGGCGGGAGGGGTGTCGGCCGGCCAATGGCGGCCCGCGGGAGGGGCCGGTGGGGCCGACACTGTCGCCTCCGCCGCTCTTCTGGACCTCGCGTGCGCCCGAATGTTTACGTCGAGGTTCGGGGTTCATGGGCATCAGATGACGATGATTAGCACCTCGTATTTTGCCGCTTTGCCTGCACTTCACACTTCTCGCAACACACACACACACACACTCACACCACATGTACTACTCGTATATTCATACACACTAGATTACGGTGGTAAGCAAAGATGCAGGAAATTTCTCGACTGCGTTTACCGCTCTGTTATTTTTAATAGCAAATAGTAATTTAATAGTATTTTTCAACAACATTTTGAATGCATACAAATTATTGTAGACAAATACTGGATTCCACCCATTGCGCATAAATTATTATTATTTTATAAGGATTAATTGTATCTCAATAGAGACGAAGATGTAAATTGTTTTCTGGGAACAGAAGGTGGTGGCCGAGGCGCTTACAGGACTTATGACATAGTTATTACTATAATTTTAAAATACCTTAAAGTACATTTTTGATTAACTCTTATTTTAATTTAATCTGTAGCAATTAAATGTAGTTATAATCGACTCTTACTTAATGTGTTTATTTTTATCGAGTTCATAAAATGGGGCATTTCCTAAGCGTACTTGAGATGATTAATTTATAAAAATTGTTTTCTATAAATTATTAAGTTAAATAAATACATTTTTATTAAATACTACAAGTAGACTATTATTAAATATTATTACTAGTATTAAATAATACAACTAGTAGACATTGTTGGATGAATTGCTTCTGAAAAATCTAACTCTAATTAAAAACGAAAATTCTTAATTTAAGATATGTAAGAAGGATATTCACATATTCTATATGTAGGTAGGAACGGATTTAGAGTTTGTTACATCTAATAGGTCAGGTACTTAACATATAGGCACAGGTTTATTAACATGTAAGTAAACACCTTTTAGTTTGATTGATAAAGTAAATAATGATAATTATTTTATCGACGTATCTGTTTTCGACGAATTTAAGTTAATCATAATTAGTTAGTTTAAAATTCTTAATAATTGTAACTATTATATAAAGAAGCATTATCTTCTTCTTTCGGTGCCGTGTCAGGTTCGCCCTACGTTGGCAATCACTGCAGCAAAGGCATCTCTATCCTGCGCCATTTGGAATACGTTCTGAACGCTTGTAATTCTTGTCCACTCTTTTATGTTCCGCGGCCAGGACAACTGCCTTCTACCAACTCCCCGACGTCCCTCCACTATACCCATTAATATCAGTCGAAGGAGGTGGTCTTTTTCTCCCCTTAGCACATGACCCAAATATGAGACCTTTCTAATTTTCACACTCGACAACAGCTCTCTATTGGCTCTTGCTCTCTGTAGAACGTTTGCATTACTGACCCTATCGGTACACGGTATACTGAGCATTCTGCGGTGTATCCACATCTCAAACGCCTCCAATCGGTTTATTACATTGACTTGAGTCCAGGTTTCGCAGCTACTCGTATATAGTAGAACATACCATATATAACATATAATCATTCTTTGTCGGAGTTTCAGGTTAAGATTATCTTTCCAAAAGAAGGTTCTCATTTTAGTAGCATTATATGTATTTAGTATATTATCCTGTAAAATATACAAACTTTCTAAATGGAGTATGTTTTCTGTTTTTGCTACTAAATTATTTCATTTCACTTGCCACGCATAGCATCACCCCTCTAGCGAGTGGCTTTTTCCCTTACGGAACATCTTTATTTTTTTTTGTATACGTCGATTTAGATATCGTGTTCCGCAGACTGATTGCTCTTCCCACCGGCATTATCAGAGGCCGGTTGGTTCTGGCGGCCGGTAGGTAAAACAATCTACGCTCTCGCTGTCGGAGATATCTATCAGGAACAAAAATACTATGTAACAACTTACTAAGTATAGCACAAAAATATTTTGTTTTAATTTTAAAACCGTAAAAAAAATTATAACAACTTTGCATTTAACTAAATCTAAAAGTGCTTTTTTTTATCAAATTTGATTTATACTCGTATTTTTGTCATTATTATGATTATAATTATTATTATTTTGTTGAATCGCTCTTTACATCATGACAGCATTAGCCAAATCGATGTAAAGTGTATTACTATAGCTATCATAGTGATTCTCGTGACATGTGATAGGTAGCTAATCTATCGCCATTTTATTGTCACGTGAATTATACACCAGACCAAAGACAGTGTGACAATCACACTGCCCTCGCCGGGAATCGAACCCGGAACCTTCGGGGTGGCAGTCAATGCACTTACCACTTGGCCACGAAGGTCGTCTTGCTTCATTAGTCGAATGTATTATAATAATTTATGATCTATCTGCTATCAATAATTATTTTAAAATAAATAATTTGTAGGATGTAATTTCCACTAATAGTAATATTTGCAAAATGGTGCCACCACCATCTTGAACAAAATGTTTTACATGAATTAAAAAACCACAATATTATCTAAAATAAAAGTTAGAACACATATTTGAATATCTTTTGCAATGAGTCATTAAGCTTTAAATATACAGGTACCATGTATGGAAATACCTTCATCAGTAGCATTGGCACACGTCCCGACGCAGGTACTGGTATGTGATACACGACTCCAATATATTTTTGGTGAAAGCTCCGACGCAATAAAACCCTGATTTAAAATAACGATCCGCCCTGTAAAATAGTTGAAACGATTAAACGTTAGCGCCGAGTCGTAGATTTCGTGGCTTGGGGTGGAAATATAGCTTCTTTTTGATTACTCACGAACCCTCTTAATTTCCTACATACAACCCCCCTTTCATTTCCTAAGACCCCCCCGAAGTCACCCCAAACAACACACATGCTGAAAACTTTACAGTGGTTAAAGAGGATCGATAAATGAATGCTAACTCATTGCCAACATTATCAAACTACATTTACGATAATTCAATATTCTTACTACTTCACATATACAATTATTTTATTCATAATCAAAATAATTATTTTAGGAGTTACAATCTGTTTAATTTCAAAGTTATTTTCCGGCGTAAAATTCATTGAAATATGTAATATTGCGTTGGTTGTTTAATACCTATTGTGGGCAGAAATTTATGATTTTCTTAACCTTTTAATAGGAATTAAAAGTTGGAATCAACATCAACTCCTGAAAGAAAACGCCTCTTCGATTAAAATAATTCTCCATTCTATTTAATACGATTGCTTAGGATAATTAGTAGCAAATAAGAGTGGATAAAATTTTACGAATATTTATTGGAAACTTTATTCCATTCGGTGTGAAAATAAGTGGATTTAAATTGGAATATTTTATAGTATTCCATACATAGTAAGTACCTAACTATTGCGTGGACGTTTTTTTCTTCATAACAAAAGATTTAAAACAATGTTCAAGTATTTTTAAGTATAATCGAAATGTATTAATGTTGAGGATGCAAGAGAAGCATGTCAGGAAAGAACAGTGTGGCGGGTCATTCGTTCTGCTTACTCCTTCGGAGAGACGGCGTGATAGTTAGTTAGTTAATTCAGATGTTGTTTAATTGTTGATAATAAACAGAAAACTTAAATATCCATTGTTTTGACGGAAACACTTTGATATTTCAACAATATTAACTGTTTAATTGAAACACCATTGTAATATCACAATTGATTTAATTTCTATTAAATTGTTGCGACAGCTATTTCGCTAACCAATGTTAGCATCATTAGGTGTTACAATCAACTGTAGCACTGTAATCAAATAACTGTCACGACGTTTTTTAGAAATTCAATCAATGATGATATTAAACAGTTTTTCAATTAAAAATTAACAATATTTAACAAATAATATATATTCATATTATTATAAATAAATTATATTAATTATTATAAATAAATTATATTAATTATTATAAATAAATTATATTCTAAAAATAAATTTAATAAATTTATATTAAAACCGTAAATATTACAATATTTCGCACGTCTCTCAATTTTTTTATGGAATGATATAATGGTGCAATAATGTGAAAAATATATTACACTTTTATTTAATTCGCACCAGCAGTCTGTTTAAAAGTTGGTAAATAAAAGAATTAAAACGGTCGCGGCAACGTTTTGAGAACGGCTGTTCGAAAGCGGCCCCTAATTTAAAAATTGAAGTTGTGAACGGGCGGGGGCGCGCCACCCCCCTCCCCCTTGCATGTGTGCTCTTAATGAAGGAATCAGACGAGCACGTGATTCCCGATGTAAGGAACGGGAATACAGATAAGTCATACAGCGCCGCGGGCGAGCTCCGCCGCCGCATGCGAGGGAAAAATGCCGCAGATCAACGTATTTATATTCAATTTTCTATAGAAATGTACCACTTATTTATCATCTTGTACCTACGGTCCTGTAGACGTATCTTTCACTTTTTATATGTGTTTTCTGTGTTTATACCACAGTGTGTACTAATACGCCAGACTATTCTGGGGAGTTAAGTTAAAATAAAGGAATACATCAATCGGCTTTATATCAGGATTCATCAGGGCAAAATAATAAAAATAGTTTGTATTTTGGTATTATAAATTTGGTATCCGGTTTAATTGTGATTTGAATATTATATACGTTTAAATTTGATGAAACCTTGATGATTCAAATAACTTAAGGCTGTGCCACACTGTTTGAAACAAGCTCTCCACAGGGATGATCTTGGTGGAGAGCTGTGGAGCCCACGGTTGGTGTAGCGTCCACATACTGATGTAAACAAGCTCTCCACATGTGGAATGCGTGTTTAAACGGTGGATCCACACGCCAACTATGCGCGTCCGTCCACAAAGTTTGTTGAAGGTCAAACGAATTTTGGTGTCAAACAAGTGTCTACACAGTTTTAAACCGCCGGTGGAGACCAATGTGGAGAGCTTGTTATTTGCTAAATAAAGTAAAATAATATGATATAAATAATAAACTAACCATTACGCCGTCTCTCAGAAGGGGTATGCAGAAAAAATGAACGGCCACACTGTTCTTTCCTGATATATGGTACTTCTCTCGCTTCCATAATATTCATACATCGTGTCATGCACGCGCGTCCATTTCTCTGACTCGTCACGTGGCCGACATTTATTATTTGATTTATTTGATAATTTGACATACAATATATTTTTTCTAATGATCTAACTCATAATTGTCGACCTTCGTGGCAGAGTGGTAAGACCTCTGACTTCCATACCGAATGTTCCGGGTTCGATTCCCGGTGATGGCAGTGTGATTTTCACACTGTCTTTGGTCTGGTGTAGAATTCACGTGACAATAAAATGCCGATAGATTAGCTACCTATCACATGTCACGAGAATCAAGAATCAATATAATAATAGCTAAATACAAATTGTATACAGTAATTGGGTTCAAACGACCTGTTGTATACAAAACAAATAAAATGAAAATCATACTATATATGAAATATTCGCCTTTTCATATTTAATTATTATGAAAAATATATTATAATGTTCACCTAATATATTATAATGTTCAGCAATTTGATTGTTTATCACACTGGCATCATTAAAAGCAGCTGAAAAAATATGTAATAATTTTTTTATCTCATTAAACTTCATCTTTTATGTTTAGAGACTGGCAAGCATAATGTACTTAAAATTGTAAATAAAAAGTCACTAAAATAACACCATTTTTATTGACACAGCAAAAAATAAATGCTGCTTCAAAAAATATATAATACAACTAACGGTTATAACTTATTAACCACCACACCGCCTTCCCGAAGGAATAGACAGAAATAATGGACCACCTCGTACGATATTTCTCTCGATTCCTCAACATTATATTTATCGTGTTGTGCAAGCACGTCGATTTCTCTGACTTCTCGTGTATCCAAAATTGAATATTTGATTGATTTGATCGTTTATACAAATTGATTTCAACTATTCCGAAATAACAAAGCGAGGCTTGTATTGTGTTTTGATAAGGATAAAATAAAATATTTATTTATGACTCAGCTTCTGAGATAGATCGCAACTAACCTTTCCCTATGTTACAAGTACCTACCTTGGGTTATATGTGTATACAATTTATTCATCTTATTAAAGTATGCATCAAAAATCAACACAGTTGGAGGGTAAAGAACACCTACCTACAAAACTCGAATCATCAACGATTTCAATACCTGTTTGTTATCACGCACGTAATATTTTTAATCAACCCCAAAATAAGGAGATTCGAGATTGTAAGCCGGCGGGGTGGGGTGGGTGTCGGGGAGGGAAAGGGTGTGGGTAGGGGGCAGATCTACGGAAGGGGTCGAGGGGGGAAGTTTCGTGTATGACGACTGCTGTCTGTAATAATTCCATACACACGAACGTCATGAAGATTTCCACGTATGCACAGTAGATTACTAGCCACGCAATCAAAATAAATCGCTCGCGAGGAATGCAAGCGCAACAACACGAATTGTGCTGTATTTAAATGTTTTTTTTTTCAATCTTCTCATTTGTTTATCTTCTTAAAAAAATAATATATGCTTGTATGTTTTTTGGCATCTTCTTCTCAACCGACGTTTCGAAGATCGTTGCGATGTTCATCTTCAGGGTATTTAATGCAACCGCTTGTCGTAGTTGACGTCAAAAAGACAAGTTATATGGATATACCCAAGATCCAAAAAAAATATTGCTACCAACCGTGAAAATCTACGCGTTGAATTTGTTCTTCTTCTTGCTCTTGGTCTAGATCCTAGGTTCTCAAGGTGGGCGATAACGCCCCCTTATGGGTGTTTGAGACTTTCAGGGGGGCAGTAGAAGACCCAGAAAAAATAGAGAGCGTGGGCAGATAAAAAAAATTAGTCTAAAAAGACAAAAAAAAACACATTGGTTTATTTATTATTGTATGTATTGTAATCATTTTCCCTTTTTTGGAATAACTTTTATGGGAGGGGGGCGTTGAACGTTTATTTTTCTTGTACAGGGGGCGGTGGCCCAGAAACGATGGTCTAGATCGTATGACCTTTCCTTGACGATGACGATTTTCTTTTTTAGACTGATGGCGTCTAGCCACCCCTCCATGTCTTCAGCGGCATTCTTGGTAGTCACACAATCTTGACGATAATACATTAAACATGGTTTTATTATTACTAAATTATGATATATATGGATAATACACATTTACAAGACCAGTACGTGTAGATACCTGTCAGCCTATGGTTGCAGTAAGGGCAAAAATGGGAATAATGTTATACAAAATGAGTTTGAGATCAGATTCCTTGTAATAATATGCAACGATGTGAAACCATTACTAACTTGAGGAATACTATAGAAAACACGGTAAGGCCGAATCATACGAATTCTTAAGGTTAAATTAGTGCCATAGATATGATCGACGCAATATTTGACTAGGAGTGTAGAGAAGAGTGTCAGGATTAAATAGTTTGTGGCTTTACCTTTTTTCTGGAGAGGACGGCGACAGTCAATAATAAAAAGGTTTTATCTCATTGAACTTCTCTACGCCAATTTCAGTCCAAGGGATTGGTTTGCAGTGTAACATTGTAACATTTTTGCTGGTTCTTGGGATGCCACTTGGGCCTTTAATGTGATTGTTTCCTGTTGCTTTCCACATTTATATACAGCAGATTATTGTAACCCAATTACTGTATACAACTTTTTAGCTAAACAATCATTTTATTGTCGCGTGAATTCTACAAAGACAGTAGTACAATCACGCTGCTATCGCCGTGAATTGAAACAGGGATCATCGGTGTAGCATTCATGGTTATTGTCACTCTGTCACGAAGGTCGTTATTAAACTAATGACTTTAAAAAAAAAACTGTACCTTCAACCGAATAAGTTACGTTTAACGAATAATTTTGTGTATAATTGTAATAGAGTTGTGTCAGTCAGCGATCGCGGGTGCGAGTTTCGAATGACAGCCCGCCTTAGAGGTTATATGTAAATATTCTTTCTTATTTCTTTAACTATCTGCACGCCACCCCTCGGTGTGTTGGTGCCGTGGGTACGGCACACACTCGCAACACGTGTCTGGCACGTTACACACACGGCGGGCGGGACGGCGGGTACCTGCATGGTACTAACCCATCGTGCGCTTAATTTGGGTACTACCAATCAACCTACCTGGACACCGAATACATGGTATACTTAGATTAAAATTTAGGCGGGAAAAATATTTCTCGCTTAATTACAATCGAAACAGGCACGTAATAAATTTGTACGCATTTACGATTTCAAAAATAAAAACAAGCATTTCTATACGTTTTACATTAATAAATTTTAATACGTATTTAATAAATTCGCTAATATTGTGGATTTTCGTGATTATGATTATTTTATAAATATAATATTTTTTCTTCTTCAACTTTTGAGTAGTTTATCTCCTATTCCCAATCTCCCTCTTCTTCAAGTGCCCTGTCGGGTCCCCCCAACGTTGGCGATCACCTCGGTGAACCTGTCCCTGTCCTGCGCCGCTCGGAACAGCTCCTGAATACTTCGGATGCCGGTCCACTCCCTCGCGTTTCGCAGCCAGGACATTTGTCTCCTTCCGGGCCCTCGGCGTCCCTCAATTTTCCCCTCCAATATCAGTTGGAGAAGGTGGTACTTTTCCCCACGCAGTATATGACCCAGATGTGAGGTGTTTCGAACTTTGATAGTTGATAACAGTTCCTTGTCAACTCTAGGTCGGCTTAAGACTTCGGTATTGGTAACCATGTCTGTCCAGGGAACTCTGAGCATTCGGCGATGGAGCCACATTTCAAATGCTTCCAGTCTGTTCATTGAGTTAACTTTCAAGGTCAACGTTTCACATCCGTACAATAAAACAGACCACACACTATTCCCAATGATAAAAATTTAACATAAAAATTGGTAAAGAACTATATTTTCAAAGGTAAAACAATTTTTTAAATTTCTACATTGTTTTTTCCACTTTTGAGTAGTTTACATCCTTCTCCCGATGAAGAAGGTATTATATAACATTTTCCAAACATGTCAAGTAGGTAATATATTTTTCATATATTTTTAAAGGTAAGAGAGTTTTTAATTTGAGAAGTTTATATCCTCCCGATGATGAAGATATACCATCTTCAAACTGTGTCGAGAAACATAATTTCAAAAGTGGGAACATAGCATTTTTACTTCAAAATAAATATATTAATAATTCGAGTATATTTGTCTTCGCTTTGATACATTAATTCATCTTTGATTCAATTATAAGCCCTTTGTATAATATTTGTCAAAATAAACTGACAGTTGCAGGCGAACATCACGTTTCTTCGGTGTAAACTTTAAGTTCGCATGTCATGCTAGGTCTTCGTCAGTATTTTTCAATTATGTTTTAATATTCTTTTTTATTCTTATATGTTTCTAAACCATCACAGTGACCATACAATATTTCAATGAACTGCATTTATATAATGACATATATCTGACATTGCATTTATATAATGATTGGCATTCGGTTTTCTTTTAAGAAACTAATTTTGTAAGCTTACTTGTGCTATGAAAATTTATCCATCCAAACGATCCTTCACATCCTGAGATGGAATCCAGCCTGCATTGCTCAAGTTGCACTAAAATAGTCCTCTCTGGGTGGATAGAGGAAGCGAGGAAACCTCCTGGAAAAGAACCCTGCAGGATAAGGTTAAGGCGGCAGGCCTCGTTTGGAATGATGGTGTAACTGGACAAGAAGAAGAAGAAAAACTAACTAACTAATTAACCATCACGCCGTCTCCCCGGTGGGGTAGGCAGAAAGAATGGAACGCCACACTGTTCTGTCCTGACATACTTCTCTCGCTTCCTCCACATTCATACATCTTGTCATGCACGCACGTCGATTACTTCGACTCCTTGCGTGACCGACAATCAATATTTGATTGATTTGATCGTGCCACGTTTTCCTCGCCCTTTCTCTATTCCTAGCTCTGTTCACGCCGTTTACATATACCTTCTATACCATTCTGTCTTCACTCATTCTTTCCATGTGTCCAAACCATCTTAATGACCCTTTCATTATTTTGTTCATAACTCACTCACTTCTTTTACTTGCATTTGTTACTCTATCATATACAGATAAGAAGAAAAATAATTTAATAATTTGACCGACGATGTTAAAAAAATGCTACAATTTTTTTAGTTAGAATTTTTTTGTATTACCATTCATTTTGTGAGTACACAATACTCTTTCTGTTATTTTTGTTTCACTAATCACTTTTGATGCCGAACTGTTTCGATAATTTCAGTATCTTCATCTGGTGGATCGCGGAAGAAATTTGTCAAGTACTAATAAATTATATCATAGTAAAGTATATCTTTGTAGGTACAAATAATATCGAAATGTAATAATTTGTTTAGATAAACGCCGTAGAAATGAAATCGTTGAGAATAATAAAGAGAAAAATAATGTATTATACGAGTAGATATGTTAGAATATCGAACGGATAAGGCATAAGACAGATGAAAGCGTCCTAAATAAAATTATGAAAGGGCCACTAAGATTGTTTGGATACATGAAACGAAATGAGAGAAAAATTTGTTAAAAATATATATACAAGTAGGGTGAATGGAAAAAAAAATCGATAAGGCAAATGAAAAAAGGCACGACCATATTAATCTATTATTTATAAGGCGACCATGTTTGAAGTCGGAACAATCGACGAGCGTGCGTGTCATAGTATACAAATGTAGAAGAGGCTCAAGAGTTATGCCCATTCATCAGTTATAATATCAAAACCGGTCTACAATTAAAGCGATCCGCGATTCAATAAAAAAGTGATTCAATAATATAAAGCTAAAAGTTGATTTTCATTTTAAGGTGAAAACTCTTTGTGGGAGAAATAAAATATATCATAGGTAGCAAGCTCGGAGTATTCGAGACTTATAACTCAGAAAATTGAAGTATGTAAAATGCTTGATAAAAAATATACGAGTGAAAAAAGTTTTTATTCGCTGCGGGTAGGTAATTCGGAGTTTAATGATAAGCCACAGGCCACAGTGATAATACAATATAATATATCCCACACGTCTCAAGGCATAATGAACCCGAGTCATCTCTGCTTACAGCTTACCACTTACTGCTCAGGGGGTAAACACTTGAGGGAAAATGTGATATTTTTAAACGAACTCCCAAATGGATGACGTAAATTTGAAATATTCACAAAGGAGTGTGTTATAAGGGTGAGTGGGGGGTCTCGTAATGAAATGAGTGAAAATATTCATATATGTGTATTCGTCTCTCGGAAAAGTTGACGTTTTTTGTTAAGATGAAACCAGCTCGTTTGCTTTAACATTTTTATCATATTTGATTTTCTTCTTTTCTGCAAACCGCAGTAAACAACCGGGTGAGTGTCTTTTCTGAGAACAAAATATTTTTTTTACAATTTTGTTAAAATTTTAATGTATTTTTTGCTGTTGGACATTATATTATGCCAATTCAATAATTATATTTCGCTTATTTGAATCTAGATTTACTTCTATTTCGGTTTACTACGAGTAGTATGTACTGTTAACTCTTTTTATCATTTACATGTGGTAACATGTAATTGGCATTTTTTATTGTTTCTATGTGTTTTATTTATGTACTGTAATCGCTGTTTGCTACCCAAAAAAAAAACCCAACTTATATGAAATATGAAAACAAGGATGTAATTTTTTCAAAGTATGGATATTAATTTCTGCTTATCTTCTACAAAAAAAAAACATAAATTTTAAATTTCGAAATGTGTGTTAATGTATCAATATCAGTATTTAAACATTAATATCGTGTGTAATTTAAAAAAAATCTACACTGAGGATGGGCGTCTGTGTCCCGAAACATGTTTGGGAAAAGTGCAAAAAACATTGTGAAAATACAATATTTAGAAATAGTTATTAAAATGTGAATCTTCAACACAAAGTGAAGAAGTTCATAATTCAGTTAATAATAATCAATATTCTAGATTTCAACATAGCACAACTACATTTAATATATTACTTTTGAGTTTCTGGCATTATCTCATCTAGATTTGTATATTTTAAAGAGTTTTCGAAACTTTTATCTAATTGAAATACATAGATTTTACGTATATAATACTTTATTCATTATAACATACATATTCAAATACGTATGTATGTAATTAATATTAAAACAATATATTTAATTTCGTCGTAACTCACTCACTGAACTTCTTTTTTCTTCGCGAAAATCAATCGATCAATTCAGTAATTACCATGAAGAAAATACGATAGTATCGAAACCGGGTGATAATAAACAATCATAAAAAATACAGTTAAATGAATATGCAGTCAATAAAGTACTTTTCTAAATAAATCTATTAATAATAGAAAAAATATGTTTTATTAGAATGACATATCTCGCCTCGCTAAATGTGACATTTGATATGACAGAACACATTTGATAATGCATAATGTCGGAACATGTTGTTTCTATAAAATACAAAAAAACTTCTAGAAAACGAAGTTTTTATTCGTATTAATTAATTAATATGGAGTTTTATATTATTGTACATAAATCAAAAAGTAAATATAATTATAATACACTTGTAAAATTTGTATATAAACCACTTTAATCTTTACAACCACCAACCGGTTTCGCTCCCGCCGGAGCTTTGTCAGGGCTACATAATATCCTTATTACAAAATATACAGTTTTTAAACCGGACGAAGTTTCGACGGGAGCAAAACCGGTTGGTGGTTGTAAAGATTAAAGTGGTTTTTATACAAATTTTACAAGTGTATTATTTTTATATTTAATAATGTCACTCCACAAATTAAGTGCTTTACTAAGAGTATTAATTTTTTCTTGAACAATGATGTAAAACTCCATATTTCATAATTAATAAGAACATTTAATAATGCCTTAGACAGGCGAAATATGTCATTCAAATAAAAATAATACAATTTCTAGAAAACTTTTTCATACGTATAAAGTCTACGCGTATACAAATGTGTACAAATTATCATTTTCCGCAATCTATTGGCACGTATGCTCGCGCTTATCAAGGAATTGATCCTAATAAATGATCCACAACACGCAGACGAAATGCAGTGTACAATGAGAGAGAATGTTGCCATGACAAAAGTAGATATTGCCGGAATCAAGTCACGTATTGCAGGCTAAGTAGGGACGCTAATCAGTTTCCCATTCTCTCTAGAAATGGACAGTATCAATCCGTTACCGCCACGAAACGGCTCCACGCATGATACTGTCGCATGCCGTCGCAAGTCTGGCTACAGAAATTACATCGACTCCGATAAATTATACACAAAGAGCTATGAGATGCATTTCACGAACTACGCTAATTCAGCCATATAATGTGCATTGAATTTCTCCATCTATTCACGAATATTTATGACGGTTGCATTGGATACTGAATGATTTGTATTGTGTAAAAATGATTGGAGTTGTACTGGAAAATGCTCAATACAAAGTACACAATACAGGCTAGTTTATTTTCTCACAGACGGTTTACAAATTATTGTAAATATATTTTTACGTATTATGCACATTTTTGACTAGTCTAATAATGAACAATTTTATGTTTTATTTATTTTACAAACATACAATTGTTTTATTGTATTCCACGAGCAGATAACTTGTATATACGAGTAGAGTAAATAAGGAAAGGGTTATTTAGATGATTCGGTAAAATGGAAATAATTAATGAAGAAAAAAATAATTTTGTTATTTGAAATTTCATTAGAGAAATATTGGACTGCCACACTTTAACCGATGCGGCACTCCATCCTTAACTTTCCGCCCCAGCGGGAGCCGCGGTGTGATGGGTTGAGAACCTCATCACCACCAATAGGCAACTTCTGATGAAAACTGAAAATTAAATAAAAATCGTAATTTTTTTTTTTAAAATGCATATTTAGTTAAAATCCACTAATGTTTGTATCTTTGACCGGTTATGGCAGCTTGTTGCCATCTTCTGATCATGATAGATTAGAAGATGGCAGCGAGCTGCCGAAACCTGTGGAAGACACAAACATTAGTGGATTTAAACTAAAATAGATTTTTCACTATTTTCATTATTTATGAAGAAAGAATGGTAAAGAAAGTATATGATAATGATTATAAGGAACAAGTAATAGAGGAAGACCGAAGTCCCGATCTTGGGAATCCGATAAATTATACACAAAGAGCTATGAGATGCATTTCACGAACTACGCTAATTCAGCCATATAATGTGCATTGAATTTCTCCATCTATTCACGAATATTTATGACGGTTGCATTGGATACTGAATGATTTGTATTGTGTAAAAATGATTGGAGTTGTACTGGAAAATGCTCAATACAAAGTACACAATACAGGCTAGTTTATTTTCTCACAGACGGTTTACAAATTATTGTAAATATATTTTTACGTATTATGCACATTTTTGACTAGTCTAATAATGAACAATTTTATGTTTTATTTATTTTACAAACATACAATTGTTTTATTGTATTCCACGAGCAGATAACTTGTATATACGAGTAGAGTAAATAAGGAAAGGGTTATTTAGATGATTCGGTAAAATGGAAATAATTAATGAAGAAAAAAATAATTTTGTTATTTGAAATTTCATTAGAGAAATATTGGACTGCCACACTTTAACCGATGCGGCACTCCATCCTTAACTTTCCGCCCCAGCGGGAGCCGCGGTGTGATGGGTTGAGAACCTCATCACCACCAATAGGCAACTTCTGATGAAAACTGAAAATTAAATAAAAATCGTAATTTTTTTTTTTAAAATGCATATTTAGTTAAAATCCACTAATGTTTGTATCTTTGACCGGTTATGGCAGCTTGTTGCCATCTTCTGATCATGATAGATTAGAAGATGGCAGCGAGCTGCCGAAACCTGTGGAAGACACAAACATTAGTGGATTTAAACTAAAATAGATTTTTCACTATTTTCATTATTTATGAAGAAAGAATGGTAAAGAAAGTATATGATAATGATTATAAGGAACAAGTAATAGAGGAAGACCGAAGTCCCGATCTTGGGAATCCTCGCTGGGTCCATTCTTTCAATGTTGTCTCTCCAGAATTATCTTCTCTGCCTACTACATCTCACAATATCATCTATATAGAAAATTCTGCATATCTTTCCGTTAGGTATCTGTTTCTTTGAAATTATATTGTATTATTTGTAACATGTTTATATAACTAAGGCATTTGCAAATGGAATTATCGTTTGCTATTGTCCTAGCAAGGCTTCACATGAAATTCCCATGTAATAATTAATATGAATGAAAACGTCTGACTTCTAGGAGTTTTCTTATATTTAAGATGGAATAGCATGTTTCACCCTTCTAAGTCATTATCAAAACATTAGAAGGGCGAAAAATGTCATTTCATCTCAAGTATAATAAAAAAAATTCATTCATATTAATTTTTTAATATGGAGTTTTACATCATTGTTCAAAAAATAATAAATCTCATATAATGTTTTAACTCTTCTAGAAAACAGACGGTTTAATTAGCATTAAATGCTGTTTTAAATTTAATTAAATAAATTTAGAATTACGAGTATATTTGTAATGACATAAAACATTAGGTAAACTATTACATTTTGGTTAAAAGTAATTAAGCAAGTAATATTATATAATATACACATTATATAATGAAACAAAGAAAGCATTCTTTGCAAGAAAAACGTAGTCTACCTCCAGAAAGAGGGCAGTTAAAATAGAGTGTCTCCAAATTGCCGCATGAAAGTGAAGTTAGCATCAGAATAAAGTGTGAATCGCGCTGTAGTGGGTGGATAAAGTGACGGTACGGGTTTATAACTTTATCAGGTCAATCACAACCCCTACTTGAGATAGCAGATACGCGTAGCCACCCAGAACACCCCTTAACCACGTCTTTTAGACTTTCAAATAGGGTTCGTTTTAAAAACACACTTTTGTGCTTCCGCTGTCGGCTGTCTCACGATTATATCTTAATAATCGCATACAAAATATATTTTTTTAATAGAATATTAATGTACAAATAATAATCTTTTTAAATATCAACAATAAATCATTAATTAAATGCCGTTGAAATGAGATCAATATGTGGGGAAAAGATATGATAGATACTGAATGACGGAATAAGGAAGAAATGTAAGGCAAATGATTGCTTCATAATTAAAATTAAAAAAGGATACCTGAGATGGACGAGAGTAGAATGGTTAAAGTGTTGTATACGAGCAGTGTAAGTGGAAAGAGAAGCCGCGCTAGACCAAGGAAAGCAGGGCATAACTAAATTAATCAAATACTAAAATGCGACCACATTTGAAGTTGAAAAAATCGACGAGCGTACATGTTACGATGTATTAATGTAGAGAAAGCTAAAGAGGTATATCCGGACAGAGCAGTATGGCGGTCCATCCTCTCTGCCTGTCCCTGCGGGAAACAGCGTGATGGTTATCGAGCTAGTTTCATATCTTCAATAGTACAAACCAACCATTATGTATGGAAGCGAAGCATATAACTGGCAGAAGAAGGATGAGCTAATTATAAATGCGTTAGAGATAAGATCCCTTAGACGTATGTGTGTTAAAACGATGTATGACAGAATTTTAAATGATGATATCAGGAAGGAATGTAGAGCGGAAAAAAATATGACGAACAAAATTATGAAAGGATTACGGCGTTGGTTTGGACACATGGATCGCATGGATGAAGAGGAAAAAAAAAAGAGGAAAACATGGTACGACCAGCAACAACAACAACAACAACAACAAACCATCACGCTGTTCCCCCTCTCTAGCTTCCTCCACATTCATACAGCGAGTCATACACGCACGTTGATTCTTCCGGCTTCTAACATGACCAACCTTTAAAATTTAATTAATTTTTCATGCCATGTTTTCCTCGGTCTGCCTCATCACATTCATTTCTTATAGCAGCATTTGAGATTCTGTCGTATATCGTTCTACCACACATACGTCTTAGGGACCTCATCTCTACCGCATTTATTCTGCTCTCATCCTTCTTCTGCTAGTTGTATGCTTCGCTACCATACATTAGGGTTGGGCCCAGAACTCCATTGTGAATGTCCGTTTTCGCTTTCATTGATAAATTCTTGTTACCCGCACCAACCCTTCTTTCAACGTCACTATCCGTTCGACCATCCGCTGTGAACATTTTAGCTAAATACGCAAATTCACTCACCTGCTCCAAATTCTCTTCGTTCACACTTATTTACAACTTACTGTATGACTGTATGTAAATGGTTAGTTAGTTAGAAAGTTTCAATCCTGGGATTGGTTTGCAGCAATTTCTTCTATTCTTCTCTTCCATTCTTCCCTGTCTTATGCGGCTCTTTTGAAATCTGCACATGATGAGCAGCGCACATCCACCAACAGGTCCTCCAGGTACTCTCGGCGTGGGCGTCCCCTAGAGTTTGTCCCCTCGGTCATACCTTCCACTATGGCATGCAAGAGGCCTTCTTGACGTATTACATGGCCGATCCATCTTGCACGCCTTTCGGACAAGGTCCTGAGCAGGTGCCTTCCACCTTCGATTCTTTGAAGAACCTCCTCATTCGTGATGTGGTCTCTCCAGGAAATTCCTAATAGTCTTCTATAGGACCACATCTCAAAAGCCTCTAGTCTTCGTTTATCTTTTTCGGATAGGCACCATGTCTCGCAGCCGTACATCAAGATACTCCATACATAGGTCTTGATGAGGAGTATTCTCAGTTTTAGGTCTATATTATTCGATTCTATTATTTTCGACCTTTTATTAAATGCAAGCCTAGCCTGATGTATACGGCTGTCGACCTCGCTCTTAGACCGACCGTCCCATGTTATTTTGCTCCCGAGGTAGACAAACTCCTTGGTGTTCTTTAGTGGAACTCCTGACATCACTACTCTCATCTGATGTTGCGTTCAGCCTACAGTCAGCAGCTTTGTTTTGTCTTTATTTATCTTCCTGTTGTAGTTATATTATGTAAAATAGCGATATCGTCTGCAAACCTTATCATGTCCACCTTTTGCCCGTGTAAATGGTATGACCAAATTAATCTTATAAAAGGCGGCCACATTCGAAGTCGGAAAAGTCGACTAGCATGCGCATGACGATGTATGAATATAGAGGAAGCTGGAGTGATACGTCAGGATAGAGTAGTGTGGCGGTCTATCCTCTCTTCATACCCCTTCCGGAGAAACGGCGTGATAGTTAGTTAGTAAACTAAATCAATTAATTAGCTAATGTTTTACATTATTGTTTGTATTTGTTCCTCAAATTAAATAAGGTTATTGTGTTCTGATAGTGTGGTTATCGCTTTAAATTGAGTAGTGTCCGGTGAAGGTGGGAGGTAGGTGTTGATCGCCAGATAACAGGCTGCTATGGGTGGGTGATATTCCGCGCTCCTTAACTGCTCGTACCTTTGTCTAAAACTACTTTCAGAAGTCCAATCGCCTTGGATCAGCGGGCACCTCTTAAGCACGACCTCTTTAATACTCAGATATCACCTGAAGCACATCGAGAATGATCGCATCCTTTTGACAACGCCGAAAGACAAGTTACAGTGTCTAAATAAAGGTAAGTGTGAAGTCTGGTGTTGATCGCGTGCTAAGTCGCCAGAGCCTTTAACACGGTCCCCACTGTTCCAAATATTAATTCAGTTCATGTACATTCTTCAAAATATGAGAACAATAATTTAAAAGCGTTTTTTTGTCGACTAATTGTAAACAAACTTTTTATTCTGAACCCCTATTTATTTTTAGTTGGTTGAGCTTACAGGATCACGCCCCTTATCTCGATCACCTACATGTTCTGAAATGTGTAACAATTTACTAGAAAAGGTTGCCACACTCATTAATATATTACACTTAATGGGGAGACTAAGAAACCAACTGTAAAATGGTACTAGTTATGTCAAAGTGTAGGAAGGTTAGTAGCGTTATTTATGTTCGTGTAGCTATAAATATTTTTCCTTCGATTCATTTTCCTATCAGCGCGTTCATGTATTCATAATAATGTTATAATAACCTATAATGTTTAGCGTTTCATCTACATAGCTAATATGGAACACGTACTAAAGCATTACAATCGCGATTAACTTAATATTATAGGGAGTTAGGCATACGTAAATTAATTTTAGTGGGCTTTGTATATTTTTGTTTAAAATTGAAGCATTTAAACCGGCATAATACACACCCACTAATTCTCTTTTTTATTATGTACCGACAATAAACAATTGCTTACACACGATGTATAATATTCTAGTGTAACAATTTTGCTTTATTTCAATTTACCACAGTTATAAATTAATCGTATTGCATACTTTCTAGGCAAATTAATTGGACCGAAATATTCCCAAATTCGAACAAAGAAGACCCTTTATTTTCTAATGTTGGTGTAATTATTTATGTGTGAATACGCGAGATATTCTCATTACTCACTAAAGATAGTTGGATAATCATCTGCGTTACTAAAAACATATAAATGTTTGCTGAAGATTGAATTTTAACAACACAATAAAATTTGTTAATACATAGAGTGTTTTTTTAAAGGTTTGGTTTTTAAACTAGCAACATTGTTTCTACAAACTATCGATTTCACATTTGATAGTTGATTTGTAGTTAATACGTTTTGCCATTTTACCATAAATAGATTGACATTAGAATGGCGCTTGTAAATTGTGCAATTTTGTTTTGAAAACCAAAAAAGCTAGAATGGCAGTGCACAATGGTGTTCTTCTACCGACCCTTATGTATGGAAACGAAGCATGGAACTGGCAAAAGAAGGATAAAAGTAGAATAAATGCAGTAGAAATGAGATCTCTTAGAAGAATGTGTGGATATTCTGTGTATGATAGAGTGTCGAATGAAAATATAAGAAGTGAATGCGGTGCGAATGATGGTGTCATGAACAAAATAATGAAAGGATCATTAAGATGGTTTGGATATATGGAAAGAATGAATGAAGAAAGAATGGTAAAAAAATTATATGTTAATGATGTAAATGGTACCAGAAATAGAGGAAGACCGAGGAAAACGTGGCAGGATCAAATAAATCAAATATTGAATGTCGGCCATGTGAGGAGTCAGAGAAATCGACGCGCGTGCATGACACGATGTATGAATGTTGAGGAAGCGAGAGAAATATGTCAGGAAAGAAAGGTGTGGCAGTCTATTCTTTCTGCCTACCCCTTCGGGGAGACGGCGTGATGGTTAGTTAGTTAGTTAGTTAGTTAGTTATTTTTTATTCTCTTCCTCTTCTAAGCCATGCCCCATTTACTTGGGGAAGCGTCTTCTTGTATGACGTCTCCAGGACTATCTGGTCAGGGTGGCGTCTGGTGAGATCCGGTTTCTTTTGAGACTCTTTGAATGAGTCATTTTCATCACCTTCTGTGTAACATGGTCAACTAGGATCGCATGAGATGGTCCTACCATCTCAGACGGTTCTCGATGTTCCTGATGTGGTGGACCAGCGTTACTCCGCCCGCCATTCTAAACATTCTCATATTGGCGCTGTGCAGTTTAACCTCCCGCGTCACGTATGCTTTTTGTAAGTCGACAAACGCACAGAAAAGTTTGCGATTTTTGGCCAGAAACTTCTCTGTCAATGTACGAAGTCCAAAAATTTGATCCATACATCCTCTGCCATTCATAAAAGCACCTTGCACATCTCAAACTTTGTCACTCGTCAATTTTCTTACTCTTTCTTTTAAAATTCTGCCATAGACTTTACCAACGACACTCAAAAGACTAATAGCTCTGTGGTTTCCACATTCCATACGCGATCCTTTTCCTTTGTACAGGGGCATAATTACTGCTCTCCTCCAGTCTAGCGGCGTATATCCCTCCTCCAAGCACTGGTTAAATAACTTACATAACCATGTAGAAACCACTTCGCCACCGCTTTTAATAAAGTCTATTTTCTTTTCATCTCATTCGTACTTATTTTTTCAATATTATCATTCATAGGTCCCGCACTCGCACTAGCTGTTATACTTTCGATCACGCTTGTATCACCACCATACATCTCCTTAAAAAATTCCATCCATCTTTCTTGTATGATCTTACTCTCCGTTAACATTCTTCCCTCGTTGTCTAAAATTGCTTTCACACATCCACTATCAGGAGGATTTCGTTTTTTTTTTACTTCTTTCCAAAACATTTTTAAATTTGCTTGGAAGTTGTTTGTCATTTTGAGCCCTTCTTCCTCCTTCAGCTTTTCTTTCCGCGCTTTCACTACCGACTTCACTCTCTTCTTGCATACCTTATACAAATCTTTTGCTCTTTCATACTTAACTCTGTCATTCTTATTTATCGACAGCATATTCAACCAAGCATCTTTCTTCTCTTTAACGGCAATCTTTACGTCATCATTCCACCATGCATCCCCTTTCCTTCTTCCTTGTACACACACACCACACGATTCTTTCGCTGATTCACACAAACTTTAAATAAACTTTACATAAAAAATAATTAATAATAAAAAAATTTGGGAACCAGATATGGAGATTTGTATGATCATAGTTTCAGACAACTGAGTCGCTGTTGGATGAGACTTCGAATTTTTATCATAAATATTTCAATAGGGGATTGAGACACTAAAATATTTCTCATCGAAAGACATAAATTATTTGCTAGCAACAAGACGACATAAAGTAGAGAAACGAATGGAGTTTTAGATATGCTTTATGCCAAGAACTTCAAGATAATCAAATGATTTTACTGAAATCTCTTGATGGAAGTTCATTTTAAATAATAATTAAATAAAACGACGTTTTTTAACTACTTTCACTTTTGTCTTTATTTCGACAGCGACCGGTTTCGGCAGGCTCGCATCGACAGAGCCTGGCGAAACCGGTCGCTGTCGAAATAAAGACTAAAGTGGAAGTAGTTAAAAAAACATTGTTATATTTAATTACTATTGACAAGAATTGACTGTATGGAGTCTGGGCACGAAGAGTGAATCTCTCAAATGATAAGAAATGTTAAAGAAGAAGAAAAAGAAATATCGTAAAGTTAATTTAGATGCAGACATAAATACAGCTATGTATATGTAAAGTAATTAAATATTATAGGTATTGAAAAAAAACCGGATAGGAAACATTCGTAAATCATCAAAACACATATCCGTAACATTCTCTACCTGTAGACCTGTAGAGTTTTCTTAGATGGAAGATATGCAATATGATCACTAACTATCCATCACGCCGTTTTCCCGAAAGAGTAGACAGAGAGGATGGATCGCCACACTGTTCTGCCCTGACAACCTCTCGAGATTCCTCTACATTTTTTATTCATCGTAACACGCACGCTCGTCGATTTTCAATCGAATGTGGCGGCTCGTACTTTATCATACTTCTTTTCTCGCACATTCTTCTCAGTGATCTTATTTCTACGGCATTTATCCTACTTTCATGCTTTTTTGCCAGCTCCAAGCTTCACTTTCATATATACGGATTGGTACTTGAACTCTGAATCAACTTTTTTGGGTACAAGAACTACTCTTTCATTTGTTTTTTTATCGTTGACAATTAGACCCTTCTCATTGCAAAATAGAACAATCATTCTTAACATCTGAAATGACTCGATTTCTCAATAATGTCACGTATCGACCGGAAGAAGTGCGTAACTAAGAAAACGCAGTCCGGCTTCTCTCCTGCGATCAGAGCCGAGCACGGCCAGCAGAAAGTGTGACTATGTGTAAGATAAAAAGTAGAAGAGTGGAATGGTGTGGCAAGAGCGAGCGCATGGCCCATTTCCCCAATGCGCACGGCGCGGCGCGGCGATTGCGCGGGAAAATGCGCTCCGTTCGGAAGTTACACCGCGCCACTACACGCTCGCGGTGAAAGTTTCTAAATTTACCAAAATACCGTATAAATTCCGTCAAAACTGTTGTCGTGTGTTATTTGTCCAGAAACCTCTGTGTGTGTCGAATTCGACACGAGAAATTTATTATGGCCGATTTGCCGCGCCGCGCCGTGTGTGAATATTCGAACGGAAGCTAATTTCGCCGTAAATTCGGCGTCTTTTTGTATCGAATAATACGGCCGACCGTGTTTGATTCAATTTGAAAGAGTATGAAAGTGTACACGATATCATGTCGTGCAATTATTGTTTTTGCCATTCGGTTCTCTATACGAATAAAAGAATCACGATCTTAAACATATTATGTCGGAATTTTGTGTAAAAATGAAAGGAATTGAACTGATTTCTTTATTTTTTTTGGATGTGTCGAAATGTGTGTTCGTTACAGGCTCCACACTCCGTTCCGAGTCGCCCCTCGGCCCGCGCCCCTCACCCCGCGCCGGCCATGCCTCGCGAACCTCGGTAGACCTTCTGTCATATTGTCATTGACGAATAGGCGCAGGGCACAATGCAATAATCGAGCCATAAATATTGTCCAATTACGTAGACTCGTAATGTATTATCATTTTCGAGAGCGATAAATCCTTCGTTCTTCACGAATCTACACATCGGCACGTTTTGACTAAACGGATAATCGATTACTTCGGAGAACCTCGCAACGAGCGTTGCTGTTAAACATTTTTCCATACCATTGACAGCTTAAAAGACTTATCACACTACAGCTAGGATTAACGTCACATCCGTTTGTTGACGTGAAGAAAAAGAATGTCGATTGTTACATTAAGTCCCATCTGACACGGAGTCGCTCTCCGCGGCTGCGGCCGGCCAGCGGACGCGATAATGGGAGCCGGCCGAATTCCGGTGTCGATCCTTTGACCCGCGATTGCGGACGAGATTTCATTGCCACAATGAATTCACAAGAAAGAAAACTCTTAAACCCATATCCGAACTCCCGCGCAGGGAATTCTCCCATCTGAGCAAGCTAAAATAAAGCTCATTTTTCTATGCGCTGTTGAATTCGTAAACATTTTTTGCCTAACCCGTTGAAATTTTGTACGTAGAATAAAAAGCACGCGCGATGCTGTTTGTCTTGTCAGTGCCCATGAAGCCCCCGTGGACAATGATGATCTTGTCGGCTCCCGATGCGCGATTACATTATTACCAGGTCTTGTACTTAACACCTGGAGGTGCTTGTATCGCGTCGTGTCTTCATTCAATGAACTTGATACAGCCGTTATTATAAATCTTCGGTAATTGGCTGGCGGTAGAGCAGTGGTGCACCTCCACAAAATGAGTTATGGTGGAATATCACTAAAAACTAAACTCAAATTTTTTTTATTACTCGTCTCTGGATAAACTTTACTAGACTCTTACACATTCATACATTATGTCATGAACATACATTGATTATTAATTAAAATTTGAGTTATTTCATCATTTTAGATTTTCCTAAATCTTCATCAAAATTGAATATTTCGCCCCTTGTTCTCTTATATTACAAATACCATGCAAAGGTTTAGCATTCAATGCTTTACTTTACTTTATTATAATATACATCTTCTATTATTGTAATAACACTCACAAATAAACAATAGACTATTAATTGCTGTGGATATTTGTGGCTTTCTGCAAGGAGTATAGTTGGCTTTGACTAAACATTATTTCTATTTAAAACTAACTTACGAAATCAATGGTTTTAGAAATTATTTTACAATCTTCAATATGAGCAGAAAATAGCTCAATATCATGATGAAGGAATAGAGTCGTGTCCAGGCTCGAACCCATGTCCCCTGGGACAGAACGCTTCGCTCCTTATCCAGGGGACATGGTTTCGAGCTTTAAATCCTTGGGGTTAGTTTTCAATTAAAAAAAATGAGTAAATGAAATAATTTAATAAATATATTATAATACTAGCTGACCCGGCGAACTTCGTACAGCCTCAGAATCAATAAATGTTGTGTTAACGTATTAGTTGAATTAAATTCAGTTATTTATTAAGTTAAAATGAATTGAGTTCAATAAATGTGCAAAAATCAAAATAAAATGTATTTGAATGACGAGTACATTGATATGAATGTAATTCACGTGGCAACAAGGGATTTGCTTTATTGATGAATTGAAATGATTCGCGTAGCATTGTTGTAGTGATTTCTGTTAAGCTATTATATTTGCTGGATGGGATGTACTCGGGTCGATTTTTTCCGATGTTTTAATAGTTATTCTGCTATTCGGAACGGAGACAAATCCAATAAATCAAAGATCATCAAAATCGGTCCAGCCGTTCTTGAGTAAAAAATGGTGTAACTAACACGACATTGTTTTATATGTGTAGATTATATGCATTATTTCAAATTAATTACTTCAGATGAAAATAATTGAATAAATGTATTGAAATTACTTAGTGCAATGAACAATGGAAATCGTTTGTGGAATCCGTCAAATGGATTCAACTCAATCGGAATAGTCAGGAGAGCTGGCGTGATGATGCGTGATAGGAAATAACATTTACATTGTAAAATGTTCTCAGATTTCCATACACGATCTGATCGGAGGGGAAAGATTAAAATCGTATTGAACTCGAGTCGTGCGTTCTATTTTTCCTTTATTTGAGTTACAAAAGGCCAATAAGCCACGATAAAAGGTGTTACGTTTTGATAAAGGGTATCATGTTGTAGTCTACAAATGTGGGCACGACCTGGTCTGGCTGGCGCGGGGCGGGCGGGGAGAGGTATCTTTGGGTACTAAAAACTTCATTGCATGAAATGAAGCTTAGATAAAGTACACATGTACGTCTTGCGTATGTATTGTGCACTTATACAAAAAAATCGATTAAATCGCAAAACCTTCGACAATGTCTTCGACAAAAATTCAAAATCAATAGTGTTTTTATATAAGTTTTTTTTCTCTCTTTTTCTCTTGGGTATGTGGGCGTGCTGAGAACGAAGAGTTCGCAGATAAGAAGGAATGCTTCTTCTTCTGCTTTACTAAGGACTGGGTCCTGTTATTTCTTGGAGCCTGTTCCTGGGATGCAGATGTCCAGCTGTCTTGCTATCTTTTGGGTGGTCTTCCTGGACTTTGATTTCCTGTTGGTACTTTATTTGCGGCTATATTTATCACTCTTTCAGAACATGCCCTTTCTACGAGATTTCTCCAGTAGCGTCTTCTCAGTCTCCCCCATCTCACGAAATCTTTCTTATTGACTTACTCTGTCTCGGAGTGTTGTTCCCGCGACGGATCGTCTTCGTTTCTGTGGTTCTCAGGAGAGAATGAATTCATTTACACTTATCCATTTATTGAGTTTTTTAGTAGATTTTTTTAGAACTTCGCGCGTCTTAGAGAGTACCCATTTTCATGTACCAGGTCTCAGCCACTGGCGATGCCAGTAGGGAGTACAATTAATCTGAAATTCTGCGACTGAAAATGTTCATATTGCTTGTACTTACTCTTCCAAATTGACGATTTAAATGTATATATTGTACATGTATGATATACATACATGTACCGTCCCCCGGAATACCCCCAAAGAGATGGAGGGATAGCTGAGATTCAACCTCCAAAGAGAGGCCAGCCTGACTACAGGAATAGAACAAAGGTCTAAAAGAAGAAGAAGACGACATATATGAATGACTAAAATGTCTTTTTTTTTAAAATTATAATAGATAAATTATATATTTACTGATATTTTGCTGTGAACGTCCATCTTAAATGATCTAATATTGTTATGAATTTAATTTTAGTTTACTTGTCAATGGATCAATTACCAAGTACATAGTTTTCTTACCCCCCAACAGGGGTAACACTTTGTACGAAGGCATTTATTTTAGCAAATTGTATACAATAACGTTAAATTTAAACCAGATGAATTTATAAGTTCTATAAACTTAGTGATGTAAATTTATTTATACGAAGAAAGAGACACTATTTTTTGACACGCAATGGTAGATTTTCTTAATGCGAAATAGATCATTTTTGTTCACCTGGCTGATATTTTTTTGGCCAGAAACTGTACATTAAAATGCTTTAAAAGCTAATTACCTCCGAGAAAAGTGGGAATACAATGTATTACATGGTTGATACGCTTCCTCCGCGGAGCATGACCATTGTTCTCCGGTTTGTTTTCGCCAAATCATCGCAGCTTGCCTCATTATCTACGGTCATCCGAGATTAACGATTCTCTGTGCTCTATGGCGGGCTCTTCACGCCACGTGGAGGGGAAAAGTAATTAGGTAAGAGACAAAAACTAATCAAACATTGTCGAAATCACAAATCGCTACTAGGGCTACAATAATGCAATTTTTATATTACAAAATTAGGAGTACATACATAGTATATATTTTTTAATACAAAAAGTCGTTTGAACCCAATTACTGTGTAAAAATTGTATCGCTCTTTACATCATAACAGCGTGTGCCAAATCGATGTAAAATGTATAGCTATCATATCATATTAATTCTCATGACATATGAAAGGTAGCTAATCTATCGCCATTTTATTGTCACGATAATTCTTCACCAGACCAAATATAATCACACTGCCATCTGTAATAAGCTGAAGCTGTTATATATAGGACGCAGCGGCGTCCCTTCGTCAGCTTCGCTCAAACAATCCCTAGGCGCGCCCCCATCCACGCAGGACATTAGCTGGAGAATGCACCATTCCAGAAAAAAATAGCAAAAGGCTAAAAGAGACGACTTTTCTGACCGGGTGGCAAGAGCTCTGACTCTCACATCGAAGGTCCCGGGTTCGATTTCCGGCGATGGCAGTGTGATTGTCTCACTTTGATGACATTAAAATGGCGATAGATTAGCTACATATCACATGTCACGAGAATCAATATAATAGCTGTTTTTAAGTAAAATTCAAAAGTAGTATTTTTTAAAAAGGAATGGAATTAAATTAAAAAAAATAAATATTTGGTTTGAAATGTATAGCCGTCAAAATACAGACAGATGATGACCACAAAAGCGCTAGGAAGCGTAAATATTACTAAATGGCTGAAAGTATGTTGAAAAACCACAAACACAAGAAAAACGGTATCTGCCTAGAAGTCGTGAGTAAATTGATCATCAAATGATATTGTTGATGGCTAGTATAACGCCATTTTCGTAAATGATTCTCATGAATAGGCCTGTGATAAGAAGTACATTTTTAAGCCTGACATGAATTCATATTAAATGTTCTAGCAATATTAAATAAATAGCGGCTATCATGTCTTTATATTATACTAAATCACTGAAGGTTAAAAAAAAATTTCGCTACTTTGTCAATGAGATACATTTTAGTTTTATCATTTTTTTCTTATATGATACAATCTACAAGATACGAGTACAATAAGATACAATCTATAGTTAATATTTTGTATCGCGAATAAAATATAAAAAAAAGCCTAAGCTATGATAAGAATGATAACGTCTGTTTTCGAGAAGTTTTATTATAATTTATGGGAACGATATGTTTCGCATTTCTAAGGGATGATCAAGTGTGACATTTGATAATGACTTAGAAAGGCGAAACGTGTCATTCCCATAAAACGTAATATATATAAACGAAAAGCCGTATGGCTGTCGTCAAAGAAAGAATACGAGAATATAATTTTGAATACAAAAGAGCGAGAGAGGAATACTTCGATTCTTCTCGAAAGTAATTCGAAAGGCTTACTAGTATATGCGCATGTCGAGTATAATGCGCATGTTGTAAAATTATTTTATTTTGAATATCGTGCTTTTGATAAAGCTTTTCTATTCAATTAAATTTATGAATTAATCAATTAAAGTTATGGGCACTAACGATTTGTGAATGGTAAAAAATTTATAAACATTTATTTATTTTTAAAACGAATTTTTCTTCATTTCTGTGGTTCTTAGAACGCTACTGGAGAGATCATGTTCAGAAAGAGTGATACATATAGCCGCAAATAAAGTTCCAACAGGGAATCGACCTGCAAGAAGACCACCTAAAAGATGGCGAGACAGTTGGACATCTGCATCCCAGAAACAGGCTCCGAGAAATAATAGGACACAGTCCTAAATAAAGAAGAAGAAGAAGAGTAAGATTTTTTCTTATTTTACATTGAGAAAATATTGCAAATTACTTGCACAGAAACAAATAAACAAACAAAAAAATTCAAACGCCATTAAAATTTGCTCAACGTAAAATATAGAAATCTTAAAATAAAAATGTGAGCTCATGAATTTTTGACTTTGTGATCACTTATCATTAGTGCCATTTATTTTAACTGATTAAATCATAAATTAAAGTAAATATAAAAGCTTAATCAAAAACGTGATATTTTCAAATAAATTAATTTGATAACGATGTAAATTAGTCTTTATCACTTTCGGACAGACAACAAGCGTGGCACTAACCGAATCACTTCGGTGTGGCCGTAGCCCAACTCAGCACAGCGATAAGTCACCTACCTGCGATGACGTAAAAAGAAGATATCTCATTTCGCACTTTAGGATGTAATTAGCCCGCGTCCCGGAAGAGTACTCCGCACTCGGCCGAAATGCACTTCCCATAAACGAGTAACTGTATGTAGTAATGGGGACTGTCGGGGTATGGGCTGCGCTGAGGACGGCGGTCAGGCTCCACTGGCCGTAGTGCTCCGTGACTGGAAAATGATCCGCGATATAATTTTTCCACCGGCGGATTCGCCACCAGCCAGCACAATGATCGAACATCTGAAACAAATGATTTCACATTAAAAACAATGCCTAACGGTATTATTTTCCCAATACCGATTGAATGGTCGGCCGGGCTCGGAGCTGAGGCGAATTGTGTGATGATTTCTAATATGCGCGTAACACTCCAAATTAACTAGCTCTCATAGAACCATGTACCCACCGCTTTGCTCCTAAATAAAGTCAATATTTCTTCCTACACAATACTTCAATTCGTAGTAGCATTATTGTAATAAATTTTCAAAGGAAATATTTTGTAACAAATATACAACTTTTACCAAATGTATTTATCAATTATAACAAGTATTTGCCTTTCTGATTTTTTTAATGAATTATTTAAAACCGCTTAACAACTTTTGAGTCTACTTTTCTTGACATGTTTTAAGGACATTATATCTATATTATAAAGACATTATCATTTAGAATTTAAATAAGTGTTTTCCACTATAGTAGTAATACATATTTTTTTTACATATTTCAATTCAAATCAAATCAGTTTAATTACTCAAAAGACATAACAAACAGCATAAATGTTTAAATATTGAGTATAAGTAAAATATTATACACATACAACATAATACCAGGACAAAACGGACAGGATAAAACGCATTAGAGATGGTTCGACATTAGAAAGACAAAATACTACAAAATACTAAGTCAAGAGTATTTCCAAGATATTATACCTACATTATCAGGAAAACGATAAAATAACCGTGACTGGAATTGATGAAGGCTTGGAAGGAAGGAAGATATCTTCGAAAAATAACAAGAAAAATAAACAAGAGTGTGAAAGAACGGTGTTTGTATATAGAGGACAATATTATTAACATGATATGGACCCTCTTGCGTGTTTCCATATTTTCTTTTATCGAGCATTTGCACTGAATGAATAGTGTTTAATCAAAATAGATGAAAGTTCTTAGGATAGTTTTTTTTCACCTGTGTGATTATTCGAATGTTTCAGTAATGTGATATTTAGTATTCATTCTATTTTAAACTACTGAAATCCGACGCGTAGCACACATTGAAAGATGAACTTTTTTCCTACATTGAAATGTGATAATGCGATTTTATATTAATAAAGAATTATTTTATAGACATAATAACGTTTATAATATGCAATAAGAAAAATACACGCATTTTAAATCAAACAGATTGTTGTTTTTTTTTCTCAATATATTCCATAATATTCTTTTCAATATATTATTAATTATTTTTTTCAATATATTCCATGTCCTGTATAATCACACTGAAGCACTGTAAAACTCTTTAAAACAATGCTCTTATTCGACCTGTTTTCTCCATGAGATGTCACCAGATGTAAACATATTTTTTTGATTTTTCAATTTGGTATCTATATTTTATGTTATAATTTTTCTTCCTATCTAATATTTAAGTTGATTTACGCTCCGCATTGTTGTTCGAACGAATGATTAAATTCAACATTACCAACTAAAAACAATTGTGTAGAAAAAATATTTTTCACAACACTTTATTACACTCTTCACATACATGTTTTGTATGATTTTTGTCCCGTTTGTGAACGAAAAAGAATGATAACCATCCGAAATATATATGTGAAGAGTGCAAGAATGAGTTGTGAAAATACAATGCTCTTTTTAAAGGTTATTTAAATTTGAATCCTAAAAACGAAGTTAAAGCTAATACATAAATTATAATAGTATTTAAAATGGTACAAAATGAATCTTTAATAATAAATAACTACTTTTAACAAGTAATACGAAAATTTTTTTGCACGAAAACTGTGCAGTTGCATTTCACTTTTTACTTATTGGGAATATAATTACATTTTGTAAAAAAAAAAATTTGTTTATGTATGTATAAAAAAACGCCGCCCCTGTCCTCACACACTTGGAATCGTCTGTTGATGGAAACCGCCGCAATAAGAAAGAAGAAAGAACGGGAAGAATCCTGGAAGGGTGGCGCGCGGGTGGGGAGACCTCCCAATACAAGCGCCCAGAAATCATAATTGCCTCTTGCGTAAATTAACCCCGCGCCGCCACTGGATCGCTGTCCCTGTCTGGCTGACCGGAAGGAGAGTGGGCGAGAGAGAGATGGAAGCACATCTGAAAGTCTCATTAAAAAAGGGGTATTTTTCGGGGTGTGTTAGTGAGGGTTAAATTTCGTTTCAGAACGATGCTTGTGCAAAACCCTTAAGCGACATTTTTCATTTATTTAAATGGCTGATGAATTTGTATTTGCAGCTTTCACACCATTTTTGTTAATTTAATACGCATACTTTACATACATACATTAAATCGTCTTACGATTCGTGAAATTAAAATGATTAAGCAACATATATATTCCGTATAAGGTACAATACTATATTATAACTTTTTATAGAATAGTTATCCTGATAATATTCTTTTTGTTTTTGATCATTCTTTACAATCCTTTAATCTCAGCTCCATAAAATGCATTTAAATTTCTAGAAAATGTGTATTTAATAAACAGTATATTTAATAAATAATATTTAAGCAATTATCCGTTTTCTAGATAATTAATATAAATGAAAACGTCTGTCTTCTATGAGCTTTATATATTTTATTTGGAATGTTGAAAGAATTGAAGTGTTTCGCCCTTTTAAGGCATTATCAAATGTCACATTTGATAATGTCTTAGAAGGGTGAAACATGTCATTCCATATAAAAATTAATAAAACTCCTAGAAGAAGACGTTTTCATTTATATTAATTATTTATTATGGAGTTTCACAACATTGTTCAAGAAACAATAAATACGTTTTCTAGATAATGACAATATGACAGTTGATAATGTCACATGAAACAATTCTTCAATAATATATTATATAATAAAACATCCAGAAATCAGATGTTTCTCATATAAACGAAATACTTAATACGGAAAAAAATGTAAATTATGTAAATTAAAATAGATATAAATTAATAAAAAAAACTTTATATTTAACGACCGTATGGTTATTACAATTAAAGCCAACTAGTTTTGCTTGGACCCAAGCTTCATCATAACAGGATTCTCCTCTTTTGATGCTGAACTCCAGTTATCTCTCCATCGTTTGAGGGGTCTTCCTGGTGGACGGTATGCTTTTAGTATTCCATGCAGAGTCATGTATGGAATTGTAAGATTAATTTTTTGTACATGTTGGTACCAGTACCATCGATGCTGTCGCCCTCATCTGACCACATCTCAGGCCTCTCAAGTATACTGTTTTTTTTCTCTTTTGAGCTTATTTTCCTCGATATGTTTCGAAGTTTTTAAATCTTCATCATCGGGAGAATAATATAAACAGTTTATATTGTTCTTCCGATGATGAAGGTGTAAAACCTTCGAAACATGTCGAAAAAAAACTAAAAAGTAAAAAAAAAGAAATCATTAAAAAAAATGTCATTATGGAATTTTACAGTGTTAACGCCTTTAAAGTATCTAAAATATTTCAAAATGCTTGTTGCGTGGTTTTGATGGATCAACGAATTATATTTGAATGTGTAAGTTGAGAGGAAAGTGAAAGTCCTTACGAAGAATAATCAAGGAAGCTCTCTCACTGTCTAGGAATAAATAAATTCACCCAGCAGGGCTGGGAGCCCCTGGCGAACCGGCCGGGGCCGCGGGGTGGTCCCGAGGAAGAGGTCACTCGAAGATTTTCTAATTATCAGATTAACGTTTTAACATTATTTTTATTTTTCAAGTTAAAAGATTTTTCTTGCAGGTTCTTGATTGTGGCTGCAATCAAAAGTTACACTTTCCAAATATATTTCTAAAACTGATCATTCTTCTTCTTCTTTTTGTCCTGTCACACCGCCGTGGTGCATAGGGCTTCAAGGAACCTTCTCTGATGCCTAACATCATCCCAAGTGAGGCCTGCTACCTTAACCTCGTCCTGCAGGCCTCGCTTCCTCTTTCCCTCCATAGGGGTTTATTTTGACGGACTTTTCGGACGGAATGTATAAATAATCATACACGTTTTAAAAAAATAATAATGTTGTTATTTGAAAATTCGTGTGAACATTTTATTTTTATTTTTATGAGATTAAAATTTATATTTGATAAAAAAAATACGGTAGTACTTGTCACACTAGGCATGGCCTGTATCGTGACAACTACATAATAAGACGATATTAATTGAATGGCCTGCATCCTTCAGGGCGGACCAGTCTAGTGCGCCCTGAAGGATGCAGGCTGGGATCCGTCTCAGAGTGTAATTGATCCAGTGCCATTTGCGTCTAGCGACTTGTTCTCTAATTGGCTTTTCGCCTGCCATGGTCCAGAGAACGGCATTTGACACTGTTTGAGGCCAATAGATCTTGAATATTGAGCGAAGGCACCTATTTATAAACCCCTGGAATTTTCCAACAACGTCCGCGGTGGATTTCCAAGTCTCACATCCGTACAGCAGTACGCTTTCAACGCTACTGCTGAATTTTAGAGTTTGATCTTTCTCGAAATGATTCTGGAACGCCATACAGGGCGAAGCATAGCGAAAGCTCCCCTTGCCTTGTTGAGTCCTCTGGCTACATCTTCTTCCGTACCTCCCGAGCCTTCTATCTTACTACTGAGATAGCAAAAGCTGGTCGTGGTCACAAGGGGGACACCTCGGAGCAAGATTGGGGTGGAATCATTTGTGGACACTCGTAGGTCCACTGTATGACTGATCATTGTGTTCCGTCAAATATTAAATTTGAACCCGAAATATCTTAAGAACACACTTTTACGACGTTAAAATTAAAATACCCAATTTTTCGTTAAGTTTCAATTTAGGGATTGTTTACGGCAAAGTTATAGATGGTTATTATGATGCTACTCGAGACTTTAATGCGGTAGTTTCCCGTTGCTTTCCACCCGAAATATCTTAAGAACACACTTTTACGACGTTAAAATTAAAATACCCAATTTTTCGTTAAGTTTCAATTTAGGGATTGTTTACGGCAAAGTTATAGATGGTTATTATGATGCTACTCGAGACTTTAATGCGGTAGTTTCCCGTTGCTTTCCACTTTTCTTGTATACAAGGGTTTATTTGAATCCAGTTACCATTAACCTTTTTTAGCTATTGATTCTCATGACATGTGATAGGTAGCTAGTATATCGTATTTTTTATTGTCACGTGAATTCTACCAGACCATAGAGAACGTTAGAATTTGTTTTCACACTGTCATCACCGGGAGTCGAACCCGGGAGTTTCGGTGCGTGTGGGACAGTCGTAGCTATTCCTATTCTGCCACTAAGGCCTTCTAGCAAAAATTATAACAACAGTAACAAATCATCACGCTGTTTCGTGGCAGAGTTTATATTTTATAGTAAGATTAGACAGAGATAATGGACCGCTGCATTAATTTATTCCGACACATATCTCTAGGTTCCTCTACATTCATACAGTGAGTTACGCATGTCATCGTGATAGAATTTAGAAGTAGGATCAATCGACGTGCGCGTATGAGTTTAATTTTATGTGTTTTTTTTCGATTCGCAGCAAACATTTTATTAAATTATTCCCGATTAATAACATTCCCAGATTTAATAAATTTGTTATGCTATTTGAATTTTTTTTTCAAGGATGGAATAATTTGAATGTGGGTATTGAATTTTTATTGATTGTATGTTTAATTTTTATATTAATCATTCTAATATTATTGCAGCGAACTGTATTAAATATTTATAGGCACACATAAGTTATAAAATGTTTTCATTTAAGCTATTTCATAAGAATTCAAATATTCGATGAACAGGTCGAAAGACAAGGAATAAATGTAAGAGCCAAAGAAAACTGGAGATTTTAAAGTCTCAGCGAATGGTTAATTTCTCAGCGGCAGTACACATTACACAGCCTTACAATCGCAAGGAAGAGAGGGATTTCTTTTGAGTATGGAGTTTAGGGGTGTGGGGGGGTTGTTTAATCGTTAGCTGCCCGCGGAGGGCACGGAATAGGAAGGGGGAAGGGGTGGTTGGGGAGGAATTTGTTTGTTTTTAATTGCGCTTGAAAATAAATGTGTATCGATTGTCCCCTGTCTTGGCTCTGGGGAACATGGTGTGCTCTCGTACCTGCGGGAGATAATCAAAATGCTAAATATTTTTCAGCCGCTTTATATGCCTCATTTTTAATATGAGAAGAGTACCTTATATTATATATTGGTATATCTGAAAATAACACTTAATCAACATTTTTATGATAATTTTTCTGTTCCAAAAAATATTTTACTCATTTTCAATAAAAGCTTATTTTGTAGCATTGACTTCTCATATACTTATTATTCCGGTTGTTATCTTATATCAAACATATATTGCAATGCGCATTTGTCAACTAACTATCTAACTAAACATTGCGTTGTTTCCCCCAAGGATTAGGCAGAAAAAAATTTTTTTTTACGTACAGGTTTCAACGCCTTTTCAAATATAAAATCTCTCATAATTACTTTTTAATATCCGCTGAATGATTTTATTATTTATATGTCTGTACTAAAAAAACGCATTTAATATAAATAGGAAAACTGTTAATACGGGATCCAGCTGTCGTAATTAATAAAAATAAAAATATATAATCATTAAGATAATTAAATGATTTTACTGAAATCTCTTGATGGAAGTTCATTTTAAAAAAATAATTAAATAAAACGATGTTTTTTTAACTACTTCCACTTTTGTCTTTATTTCAACAGCGACCGGTTTCACCAAGCTCGCTGGCATCGACAGACTGGTCGACAGACCAGTCTAATTTGTAACTCTAGTTTATTGTAACACCTGATGATTCCAAAATGATGATTGACGAAACAGCTGTCGCGACACTCTCAGCGAATAAAAATAAATTGTGATATTATAAGTGTTTTAAATTTTAACAGTAATATATATTGTTTCTTGAATATTGATGTAAAAACTACACATTATTTTTATTATTATAATTTTGTTGAATCACTACTTACATCATTAAAGCGCGAGCCAAATCGACGTGAACGATAGCTATAATATTGATTTACATGACACGTGATAGATAGCTGATCTATTGCCATTTTATTTTCATGTGAATTCTACACCAAAATAATGAAAGTGTGACAATCACACTGCCATCACCGGGAATCGAACCCGGGACCTTCAGTATGTTAGTCATAGCACTTATCACTCGGCCACGAAGGTCGTCAATACGAATAAAATTGTATGTTTTCTAGAAGGTTTATTATATTTTATGGGAATAATATGTTTCACCACGCTAAGTTACCTACTGTCAAATGCCTGTGACAGACGTGTACACTCGTAAAATATGTCAAATTTATTTGTTCCAATGACAATGTGAATAATTTCTTCAAGAATATTTTAAAATTCTTGCTAGAGTTGGATTGTTTTAAGTGCCTAATTACAGTTAATTAAGAAAACATAGTGGATATGTGGAATATAAATTAAATAAACACAAAAGCCCGGAATGCCCAGCTGACAACATATGCACCATCTAAAAGAACATAATATGTAATTTTATTTATTTTATTTTAAGATAATCAAATGATTTTACTGAAATCTCTTGATGGAAGTTCATTTTAAATAATAGCCTGGCGAAACCGGTCGCTGTCTAAATAAAGACAAAAGTGGAAGTAGTTAAAAAACATCGTTTTATTTAATTATTATTTTATTTTATATCATTGTATTTTATATTATTTGTTTTAGATTTATTTCGTGGATGTTGGACGATGGAAGTATGCGCGCGAGATGCCTATTGGTGGCGATGAGGTTTGCAACCCATCACACTGCGTCTCCCGCGGGGGCGAAAAGAGAAGGATGGAATGCCGCATCGGTTAAAGATGGTTAGTTAGCAATCATTTGCCTTACATGTCTTCCTTATTTCGTCGTTTGGTATTATATCATATATCGTATTCCCGTGCATTCTTCTCAGTGATCTTATTTCTGCGCCATTTATCCTACTTTCATTCATTTTTTGCCAGCTCCAATCTTCACTTCACGGCCATTCTTTCTGTCTACCCTTTCGGGGAGACGGTGGGATGGTTAGGTAGTTAGTTAGTTATATTATAGAAATATAGCACAGAAGCCATTATAATTGTACAGCTGAATTACATAACCTATGTTATATCAACATTGATATTCAATTTTCAAAAGCATGTTCAGCTAATTATAAGAATTCAACTGCACCGCAAATCAAAGCCGCACAAGCGTCTTATTTTGCAGTTTGCCAAGGAATAGATGAACTGAAAAGTACAAAAAGAGTCCTCCAGCGCCGCACACACACCACTGCAAGAGTCATACATTACGGGAAACATTACCGATGTGTGGGAGCGTGCGGGGGGCTGCAGTGGCGAGAAGGGTGGCGGGGGTAATGCACGGGGGGATGTCTCTCATTTGAGTTCATAAAAATAAAATCCCAGGACATTATAACTACTGCATGCATTATTGAATGTTAAGCATATTCATTGAATCAGTCGGTATTTTCCATACGCAAATCGTATGCTGATAGAATTTTTATTTCATTTTAGGTTAGTAGTTTTCTGTGATTCTTAAATGAGTTCTGCTAGTTTAGAAATCACAGACAATTTGATTAATTCGTTTTGTTAGGTACATTATAATATTTTACGAAAAAAAAGTTTTCAGTATGTATTTCAAAATATGTTATTTTACTGTTGAAACCATTCAATAATATAAAAATACTAAACAACCTAACCTTTGCTGTTTCTACGAAGCGTTAGGGAGAAAGAATAGGCCACCACACTGTTCTTTCCTGACATACTTCTCTCATTTCCTCGACATTCATATATCGTGTCATGTCCGACTAAACTTTAGTATGTACTAAACCTTTAATTTATTGGCATAGGTGTAAATTGTATTTATACTGTATAAATTCTTATTCCAATGGATTAATGCACCATTTCAGAACAAAGTTAAATTTTTATAACGAAATTGAGAAAACAGTATATTTGTTGTTGAAATGAATACAAATGTTAAATTAAAAAACTATGGGAAAAATCTGAATATTTTTTATATTATTTAATCTTTTAACATTTTTAAGATAATTTAATAATGATTTTACTGAAATCTCTTGGTGGAAGTTCATTTGAAAGAATGATTAAATAAATAAAAATCTTAAGCCTGGCGAAACCGGTCGCTGTCGAAATAAAGACAAAAACTTGCATTAGTTCATATGAAACAACGTTTTATTTAATTACTATATTTAATCTGTATTTTTCCAAATAAACAAAGGGTAGCTTTTGCCTGCCGCCAATGATATAAATGACTAATGAGCAAAAAATATAAACCTTTAAAAATCATTAACTCAAAGCAATTACTTCACTGATAAAAACAATAATTCAAAGACTAAGACAAGCGAGGGTGTGGGGTGACGAGAGACTGTGGGAGGGGGTGGAGGGAATATGCAAAAAAGGTTCTTTACTTTCTTAACTCCCAACCCGGTTAACACACCCTCCCCCACAAAACACAAGTCACACAAACAAACCACTCAAAAGGAGGTCTGAGCCATTTTTGATCAATAATTGTCACCGACTTGCATTGGAAATTTTATATAAGGTGGTTGAGAGAAATGTGGGGACATCGGGATACCTCCCCTTAACGAAGCTCCTGTTATAAAAGAGATTAACTGCATACATACTCATTTTTAAAATCAATACTGGAGATTACTTGTAATATGTATCTCGAAGGCGAATACGAAAATTCCACCAAATGTTTCTTATTGAAATGAAATGTAAGATAATCACATACGATTGTGAATAACCAGTATTCACATCCAGTATTAACTAAATAAAAAATCTTGAATAATGTGACAAATTATGAGACATGCTGCATTTTAAATATAACATTTTCTTGTTTAGTTAGCTTATTGATGCGAATGTTTTTTATTGTTATTGAAAATGATTATTGTTGATTGATTATTTTTTCGTAACTGGACCTACGAAAAATTTTTCATTTATTATTTCAAATAATTATTAATATATCTAAATTTAACTAGAATATTCTGTTATTTTAAGGTTATAAGTTATATAAGGTAATTTTATTTCAGTTTTCAAAATAATCATGAGATTTATCGAATTATTCTAAAATATTTTTACAAATTCCTAAGTCCTTCAAATGGCTCCTGATCCAGGGGACTTAGGTTTGAGCCTGGACACGACTAGATTCCTTCTTCATAATAATGAGCTATTTTCTGCTCATGTTGAAGATTATAAAATAAATTCTAATATCATTGATTTAAAGTGTACCTAGACAATAAAAAAAAACTTTATAGAAACCGGAAATAGCTTAATCAAATAGCTTATTTTAGAATATAATTGTGTTATTTATATTAAAACTGCTATTTGTAAAACACTTCATGCCTCAGCAATCTATACATGTTTATTTGTATTGTATGATCATATTCATTGGACCGTTTTATCCTATCTTTTCTTATTATATCTTAGAAAATAACTCAACAATTATTAACAAGTAGGTTTTGAAGTATAATCCATATTAACACCAATTTACAACGACAGGACAGAACGATTTGATACAAAATATAAATATTTTATACAAGGTATCACATTGTACAATTAATTAACCATTAAGGATTTTAATTAACGATTCTACATGTAGATTTATAACTTCTAAGAAGAAAGGATGATTCATATGAAATATGTTGTCGATGTTTTATAATTCATATGAATTTATATATATAATACATACTAACTAACTAACTAACTAACCATCACGCTCTCTCTCCGAAGGGGTAGGCAGAAAGACTGCCACACTTTTCTTTCCTGACATATTTCTCTCGATTCCTCAACATTCATACATCGTGTCATGCTCCTCACGTGGCCGAAATTAAATATTTGATTTATTTGATCGTGCAACGTTTTCCTCGATCTTCCTCTATTTCTAATTCCTTTTACATCGTTAACACATAATTTTTTTTTACCATTCTTTCTTTATTCATTATTTCCAAGTGTCCAAACCATTTTAATGATCCTTTCATTATTTTGTTCATAACACCATCATTCGTACCGCATTTACTTCTTATATTTTCATTCAACACTATCATACACAGAGTATCCATACATTAGTCTAAGAGATCTCATTACTACTGCATTTTTTCTACTTTTAATCCTTTTTTTGTACTATGTATGATATTTAACGACTTTTTACGCAGGTTTACCATTAATGTAATCAGTTACATCAACTTCTGACTGACATCGATTTATTCGTGACTACACACAAATGCTTTTAATGCATGTATGAAGAAATAATGTCTGATCTCAAAATAATAAACTTGTGGAAGGAATTGAAAAACATCACTGATAGTATGTTAATATTAATTTGTTTTTAAACAAATATTATAACTAAATATCTGTATTCCTTATCACGTAAAGAATCTTAGCTATGTATACCTTTTCTCTGCATTGAAAAACATTACCTTAATCACAAACAAACAAACAAAACCATCACGCCGTTTCCCCGCAGGAGTAGGCAGAGAGAATGGACCGCCACACTACTCTATCCTGGCAAACCTCTCTAGATTCCTCCACATTCATAAAACGAGTCATACACGCAAGTCGATTCCTCCGACTTCTAACATGACCAACCTTCAAAATTTGATTAATTTGGTCATGCCATGTTTTTCTCGGTCTGCTTCGACTCCGTACCCCATTAACATCATTTACATATACTTTCTTAACCATTCTTTCTCCATCCATGCGTTCCATATGTCCGAATTTTGTTCATAATACCTTCTTCCGCTCTACATTCCTTTCTTATATCAGCATTTGAGATTCTGTCGTATATCATTCTACCACACATACATCTTAGGGACCTCATCTCTACCGCATTTATTCTTTATCACTTTCTTCGTAAATAGACTAAAATGATGTATAGAATGTTAGTAGTTTGCCTATAAGATTTTGGTGAAAAAATCGTGTGTTAAACGATTGAGTCACACATTAAAAATAAAATATTTCATCTTAAAATCGATGGAGTAAAATTTGGTGTAATCATAATGAAAGCGAAGGAAGCTTCCGAGGCCGGAATCATGGGGTAATTCGCGCTCGTGTGGGTGTGTGTATGTATACGTGTGTATGAATTAAAATAAGTGCGTTTTTTCCCCTAAGAATGGTTGCAATCTTACATCTCATATTCTCATCTACCCCCCTTCCACGAGCTTCTAATTTTTAAATGTGGGGAATTCGGGAGGGGGTGTAATGAGGAAGCACCCCGACCCCCTCGAAAGTTTGGGGGGAGGTTTTTCTTTATTCGTTATACGCTCGGATATTAGTCTCCGGTCGTTGCACGTGTGTGGGTGTGGGTTATCCGTGTGTGTATGTGTATCGTCTTGAATTGTATGCATGAATATATTATGGCTGGATAATGTTATTCCGTGTTTTTAATGTGGGGTAGTTTTAATGCTGCGCGGATGAGTGACCGTATTGTGTAAGGAACGTGCCCTTAGACACGCTTTGTTTTCCAATTTATGGTTCGAGCATTTCTATGAAAGAGCTTCGTGCAATAGTTTATCTACATTTCATATTCTGGTGTGGCGCATGTAACTTCACTTTGTTCGATATAATCATTATAACGCCAACTTGAATAAACGCCGTTTTTATTGAATGGTGAAAATTATTACTTATCTTTACCGTAGTTAAAAATGACAAAAGAAAAATAATCTTTGAATTTCTAATAACGATTATTTTGCGAGTGAAACCAAATAATGCAAACCAATTATACATGAAACGGATAAAGCACGAAATCAATGAAAAAAAAACTGACCAATGAAATCAATTGAATTTTAAAAGTCAACAATGTGAGAAATCTCTAAAATCTATTTTAATCTAAAACATGCTATATGGTTCATTGTCTCTGCCTTCCACTCCAGAGATACAATGGTTGTTTAGTTATTTACGAAGTAAATTGCCTTTTGGAAGTGTACTACAGAGTTCTCCTACTAAGATTGGGATAAAAGTGCGAAATATGCTTGCTCCATTTAAATCGTTAAAATATATTTGATTATATTATATCGCCTCTTTGCGAGAATAACGTGTTATCTCGAAAAAAATTTAAAATTTAAAAGTGAAACAAGATACCCTTCTGAAAGAGACAACGTGACAACACAACATACCACTGTTGTATTGTCTCTTTCCCTCATAAATTCTCTGTTTTTCACTTTAAAATACCATGTTTTTGTAGAAAATACAGTTGAACAAGGCGGATTTGATTTTCGAAATGTCACGTTATTCTCGCAAAGAGGCGATATATTGAAGAAGCGAGAGGAGTATGTCAGGAAAGAAAAGTGTGGCGGTCCATTCTTTCTGCTAAGGGCTTCAGGCAGACAGCGTGATGGTTAATTAGTTACATGAGTATAATTTCACTATTTTCTCTTCGTTCATCCTTCACATGTCCAAAAATCTTTAAATAAATTTTATCCAGTCAAAATATCTATAATTAATAACATAAATGTGGTGAATATAATTTTGAATAAATGTAATTATACTTTGTATTAAAAAAAACACTTTTAAAAAAAATGTGTAGTAATACAAATTATAATTACATTTATTCAAATTTGAATCCACAACACAAAGTGAAGGCGAATGTAGAAGAACAATTATTTTAATTTCGATTGTGTGCAACATTCATCAAATATCTGCTAAAAATCGTTTTTATTTAAATAGTTAGCCTTTTGTATATATGATATAAGTAGTTATGTACGAGACAAAATATTCACAAGATTTATTGGTGGTACCAAACTTCAAACCATGAGAATAGTCAGCGCCGACAGCTGTTGAACGAATGCCGACTAACGAGTAAAGAAAATCCAGATAAAGAATGTCGAGATGATGTCCCGGTACATGTGCAGATAGAAGGAGAACCCTAGACAATAAATTCATATTCAGCAACCAGACATCTTCTTATCTCCCTAAACACAACCCCCACCCCCTCCTCCGCCGGGGCCGCGGTCCCTCGCCCCAGACTCCGAGTCGAGCTCTTGAATGAGACCAGTATTGAGAATTGAAATTTACTTACGTGTCGGCACAATAAATCTAAACTTTAATTTGGTACATTATCCGCTGGGTAAAAGTAATAATGTCTGATGTAATTTGATTCAATTGAGCGTGTACTTGACAAATGTTTTTGTAATAAAATGATACTTAACTATACCGTCGGTTTTATATCTAATTATTTTAAACTAACTAACACTGTATCTCCGGAGGTGCAGGCAGAGATGAAGAATCGCCAACCTTATATTAATACGTATATTATCATATACGAGTATGTACGTATATACGTATATCATGTATGCATTTGGATTTTTACAATTCATAACTTAACCGATACTTCAAATTTATTTTATTTGTTCTCCAAGATTGAAGAAATTATTATTTATTTTTACCTTTCTTAATTCATTGTTTCCAATATTAAAAGTATCTTCGTGAGACTTTTATTATTTTGTATTCGATAAACTTAAACCATATTTGAGCATTTGGTACACTTGGAGACCGTGGACGGCAAAGAGAAGTGCAGGGCGACTGCAACTACGGTGGAAGGATGACCTGAACAGACACGTCGGAATAACCTGGATGCAGTCTGCACAGGACAGAGTGGCATTGAAGCAAATGGAGGAGGCCTTTGTCCAGGAGTGGACGGTAATAGGCTGAGGAAGAAGAATAAGAAGAAGAAACTTAAACCGGTAGCATTGGGATTTCATAATGACGAATTATATTATACGTTTACATAAATTCAAACAGTTTTTTTTTCAGTTTTGACAACAATATTCAATTACAATATACATAAAATTTCGTTAATTTATTAAATTAAATGTTTTATTTAATTTTTTTTATATAAACTGATTTTTATGGTCACGAAGTAAGAAGTTCGGACGAAAAGACTGCTGACTTGGATACCATGGACCGCAAAAAGAAGTGCAGGGCGACCGTAGCTACGTGGAAGTATGACCAGAACCTACACCACGCCATAACCTGTATGCAGTCTGCAAGAGACAGAGTGGCGTGAAAGCAAATGGAGGTGACCTTTACCCAGGAGTATACGGAAATCGGTTGAAGAATAAGAAGAAGAAGAACAATGATTTTTCGTGTTAATAAGTTTACATGTTTATCCATTAATATATAATATATTTTTGATAAACTTAATACATTAAAATTACGGATTTCAGATATATTGATTTTTTATTATGAATCAAAGCGATATTTGTAAATACACTTTAGATATGAGTTTTCACTGTCTACTGTCATACCGATCAGCGTTCTCAATTTTAATCTAGATTTTTCCTCAGACTCCATAATACTCTTTTGTATTAAGTATGAGTACTTTCGACAATCAGTATCTTCATTCTTTCTTAAGATGTCTGGCTGTACCTCCCCGGGGGGGCTTATTGATTTCTCTTGCTTCGCTAATAATTTATACAATTATCGAATGTCTGCATCTTTGTATCAAAGAGAATTTCCAGATTTGTATTATATATGACTATACATATATTGTATAATAGTTGTATTCATCGTGTAAACATTTTAATTTACATGATTGATTGACGACCTTCGTGGCAGAGTGGCAAGAGCATTGACTGCCGCACCGAAGGTTCCGGGTTCGATTCTCGGCGACGGCAGTGTGATTGTCACATTGGCTTTGATCTGGTGTAGAATTCACGTGACAATATAATGGCGATAGATTAGCTACCTATCACATGTCATAAGAATCAATATCTAAAAAGTTTTTAAAAATAATTGGGTTCCAAATAACCTGCTGTAATCAAATGTGGAAAGCAAAGGGAAATTATCACATTATAGACCCCAGTGGCGTCCCAAGAACCAGCAAAAAAAGTAATACTTTGCTGGAATTCACTCCTTTGGATTAAAGTTTAAAAAAATCGATATAATACAATACAAATTTAAAAACCACCAAACTAAAATACCATCGTGCAATATATCTAGAGAATGAATTATTACATCCTGGCATACAATCATATACCACATCGCATAGATTTTACGGTTTTGAAAATATGATTGAGTAGTTCTATTTGATATCTTATTCATTCTTTCCACGCGTTCAAACAACTCTGCAAATTTTCTTCATTATTTTACATCTTTCCGTCGCGTCGTTAGAACATGGCCGCCCTTAAGTAAAACATTAATTTAGTCATGCCATGTTTTCTTCGGCATTCCTCTATTTCTATTTAGGCACGCTGCTTGCCCAAAACGTTTTAACCATTCATGTACAAACCATTTTAGTTATCCTTTCTTAATTATATTTAGGATGCAATATTTTACCTTACTTTCCTAACATTTCTTAATATTAGGTCCTTACATATGAAATTGGCGTTTCGTATGGGAGGAACATAAAGTTAATTTTTTTTAAATATAATATATTTATTTAATCAAAGTATGTACCATTGCTATCTATGCACTTTTGCCATCTCATAGGTAGTTCATCGATCCCTTTACTAAAAAAAAACATTCGGACGGGAATCAATAAAATCTTTGAAGTCGGTTTGGACTGCCCCATCGGAGTTGAATTTTTTCCCTTGCAAGAAGTTATCCAAATTTCGAAAAAAATAGTAATCTGTTGGGGCAAGGTCCGGAAAGTACGGTGGATATCTTAGACATTCCAATTGAAGCTCTCCTAATTTGGTAGCCGTCTGTTGTGAAGTGTGTGGTCTAGCGTTATCATGAAGCAGCAGTGGCCTAGAGCAATTAACCAGCCTCGGTTGTTTAGCAGCTAGCTTTTCCATCATGGTTTGCAGTTGCTGACAATAGACTTCTGCCGTAATCGCCTGGCCAGATTTAAGAAAGCTGTAGTGAACGACACCAGCACTAGTCCACCAAACGCTCACAAGTATATTTTTTGGAGTCAATTTTCGCTTGGGGCATGGTTTGGCTGATTCGGCAGGGTTCAGCCATTGCGATGAGCGCTTCCGATTATCATACAGGATCCACTTTTCATCACAGGTAATCAAATCCCTTCATTATTGTGCCGGTTGAGTAATGCAACGCAGCAGTCAACGCGCGTTTGTTGATTTGTTTCACTCAATTCGTGAGGTACCCACCTTTCAAGCTTTTTCACCTTCCCAATTTGCTTCAAGTGGAATAAAACAGTTTTATCACTAACGCCGCAGCCTGCAGCTAACTCTTACGTGGTTTGCGATGGATCCGCTTCCACAATAGCCTTCAATTCTTCATTATCAACTTTGGTCTCCGGCCGTCCACGGGGCTTGTTCTGCAGGTCGAAATTTCCAGAACGAAAACGTTGGAACCAAAAACGCACTGTGTTTTCTTTTGCGGCACCGTCGCCATACACATCATTAATCCTTCGAGCCGTTTCTGCAGCACTGTTGCCACGGTGGAACTCGTACTCGTAAATAACGCGATATTTCAAGTTTTCCATTTTGTAAACTGAGTGACGCAAAGAAAAAAACAATTGAGGAAAAAACAAATGAATCATAATTTTCGAAACACAAATACTTGAGTAAATAGCTGTATAAATTTGAATTTGGAATTCCTAACCAAAGAGAAGATATTTGAGATCAAAGTTGCCAGTACGGCAAAACGCCAATTTCATATGTAAGGACCTAATATATCTGTATTATGTATTTATTCATACGTTGTTCCAAATACCAAGGAAATCGGTCTATTCTTTTTCCCTACTCCTCCGAGGAGACGCCGTGATGATTAGTTAGTTGTTCTAAATACGTCTCATTTGTCTGTATTTTAATCTTCTTATGCCAGATTCAAGCTTCAATTTGATATATTGTACAAAGGTTAGCATTACAACTTACAACTCTGTTATGTACAGCCAACTTTGCTTCAATTGGGAAAAAAAGAACTAACTAACTAACTGTCACGCCGTCTCCCGAAAGGATAGGCAGAAAGAATGATCTGCCACATTTTTCTTTCTTGACATACTTTTCTTGTTTATTGTTTCTTGAATAAAATAATTAATACGAATGAAAACGTCAGTTATCTAGAAGTTTTATTTTATTTTATGGGAATCATATATTTCGCTCTTCTAAGGCATTATCAAATGTCCACATTTGATAATGTCGTAGAAGGGCGAAACATGTCATTTCCATAAAATATAATAAAATTTCTAGAAAACTGACGTTTTCATTCGTATTAATTACTTTTCTTGATTCCTTAACATACGTCGTGTCATGCACGCATGTCAATTTTTCTGACTCCTCACGTGGCCGACATTCAATATTTGATTTATTTGATCGTGCCACTTTTTCCTCTGTCTTCCTCTATATCTATTATATTTAAAAAAATTTCGTTTTACATCGTTAGTATATCCTTTTTTTAGCATTCTTTCTTTCCATTTGTCCAAAATATCTTAATAAAATACGAATTATTTATTAAAAAAATAAACGCGACTTTGAATAAATTTAATATTCATTAGAGATGTAAAGTAGGAGAAATATTGTAAGATTTCATATTTCACGCGTTCATAAAATCCACAAAATATAACCATGCGTCTGAGAAGGTAGCCATTAACAAAGAGCAGGTAGAAATAATAGGAACCTTGAGCCCCGAGGGATGTTTTGTTTTGTGTACCTACTTATATGTTGCTGTGTCCCTACCCATATGATGCGTATAATATGTATTATTATAATACAGTCGCATTTTTTATAAAGCTTCTCAGTACGTGACGCATTTCATACACTTCAAGGATACGGACAACTTATGTTAGAGCCATGTTGAGAGCATATTCATTATATTATATAGTCTGAAATAATCTTTTTGTTGCTAGAAAGAAAACCATAAATTAAATTTTATGGCTATTTGTAAGAAGAAATTAGGGTCCAAGTCTACACCCTGTATATGTGAGTATTTTTCTTTAACTCTAAAAGTGCAATAAAACATTTGTATATATCATAAACAAGGCTAAATTCCATATTTTTGGGGTTAGGTACGAAAAAGGATCAATATTATTATTGTAATAAAAAGAACAACATTTCTTATTTGTTCTATTCATAACCACATGGCTGAGTGGCAAGAACTATGTCTTCCATACCGAAGATACTGGGTTCGATTCCCAATGATGGCAGTGTGATTGTCACACTGTCATTGGTTTGATGTAGAATCCATGTGACAAAAATTGTGATAGATTAGCTATCTATCACATGTCATGAGAATCAATTTGATAGCTATACCTTTAAATCTATTTGGCTCACGCTGTAATGATGTACAGATCGATTCAATAAAACAATAAAAATAATAATAATTTCATACATAATTATCCATAGAACTTGCAGTGTAGCACTACGATTTATTATTATTATTTTTTCAACATGTAAGTTATTAAATACAACAACAACAACAAACCAACACGCCGTTTCCCCGCAGGGGTTGGCAGAGAGAATGGACCGCCACACAAGTCTATCTTGACATAACTCTCTAGCTTCCTCCACATTCATACAGCGAGTCATACACGCACGTCGATTCTTCCGGCTTCTGACATGACCAACCTTTAAAATTTGATTAATTTGGTCGTGCCATGTTTTCCTCGGTCTACCTCGACTTCGTACTCTATTTACATCGTTAACGTATACTTTTTTAACCATTCTTTCTTCACCCATGCGCTCCATATGTCCGAACCAACGCAGCGATCCTTTCATAATTTTTTTCATAATACCTTCTTTCGCTCTACATTCCTTTCTAATATCAGCATTTGAGATTCTATCGTACATCGTTCTACCACACAAACATATTTATTTTCAACATATTTATTTTCATTATAAGTCTATTCAATAATAATTTATATGTTTTATTATCAACCGTTTAAAAAAATAAGTTGATCATATAACATTCATTTTCAAATCCAATCATTTCCTAAAAACAGCATTCCTTACAATCTTCTTCTTCTAGCCCTACATCCCGGTTTAGAATTTGGCCTCTACTGGCTCTTGACCCTGGCCATTCCTCTCTATTCTCCAGGTCTTTCCAGTTTTCCTTATGTTTTTGACTCAGTTATTATTATTTTCTTCTATATTCGCCTTCACTTTGTGTTGTGGATTCGTATTTGAATAAATATAAATGCAATTAGTGTTTTTACAACACTTTTTTACACTTTTCACAGACATGTTTCGGTTATGACATGTCCTTTTTCAACAAGTGAAAGTAACACGTCTGTAAAAAGTGTAATAAAGTATTGTAAAAATACCAAATGCAGTATGAATGAATTCTATTTTTAAAATAATTACATTGCATATTATTAACCGTACTCACTTAAATTAATATATACTCCGTGATTCAGAAAAAAAGTAAACGAAACACCTTCCTAACTCATACTAGTGCACGAAAATCGTTGCTAACATGTTGTATATTTCTTATTTTCTCGTTGGTTTTGGATTACTTTTCTACAAAAACGTTTAGAAACAAAATTTCCCAGTCGTTTGAGTCAATCGAAAAGCGTATATAATGCGCTGCATCCTCTTTTCAAGGCAGTACCGTATTAGGTCGTAATATAACTTAATTGGGTATTAAAAAGGCGTATTTAACTTTTCAGATTTCGATTTAAAAAAAGAAGATGAGACTATAAATTATTAAAAAATATATTCATTCAATTCATTCTTGAGCTGGGGCGCTTGCGCAAAATCTACAATTGACCCCCTAATTAAGTCCCACAAAAATATATTGCGCATTATCACCAGAAAACCCATTAGGCATCCTTCGTCCATGTTGTTCAAAGAATATCAAATTCTTAGTATTCGACAACTTTACATCAAAATATCAGCCATATTCTCCAAATTTAAAATTTCGAATTCAAGATCACAACAGAACCGTCCCACAAGATATTCCTCTCACCATAATTTCAAAGTTCCTCGCTGTCGCTCAGCTCTAGCCCAAAAGCAATTTCCATTCCGCGCGCCCTATATTTTCAATCGTCTTCCTGAGCATCTTAAATCAATTAACGACACTAAGAACTTTAAACGTGCTCTAACCAAATTTATAAAGGGGTCATCGTTAGACGTAGAAAACACTTTTTTCTTTTAGATTTAGTAATTTTAATTATATCTTCATATTGTGATTACCAATGTTAGCATAAGATTACTAACAAGCCATTTTACTAACAAACCACCATTTTACTAACAATGCTACTAACATCATATTTTATGTAGTGGTCACGATACAGGCCATGCCTAGTGTGACAACTACAGTCCATCAACTTTTTTGGCAAATTGTAAAATAAAACATGTAAAATAAATAAATAAATAAATAAATTCATATTTACTTATCTATTGGCTAGAATAATGTGTTCAGTCGATTCCACTCTTCTGGAATTATTGAGAAAAAATATGATATGACACGATTAAAATAAATATTCTTTTAAAAGATTTCTATCGGATTGATAAAGAATGATCATATGCGTACTAGTATTTAATTTTTTATTGATAATAAATATAATAATGCATGGTGATATTTTTTCTTCGTAAAAACAGTGTTTTATAAATGAAACAACGAAGAAAATTAAAATTACGATTACGTACATATGTAATATAAAAAAATAAATGTTAATGAAAATTTCCGTATTAATTTATTTTCGAATATTTTGAAATGCAAGTTGAGTTTTATGTCATAGTTCAAGACACACCATAAAAACAATGATTTTTAAAGTCCATTTTTAACAGTTTAACGCGGTTTCGGTTTAAGATGTAATAAAACAAAACGATTTTATTTATCTACTCCCACTTTTGTCTCAACAGACTGGTAGACCAATCGGTCGATGCCAGCGAGCCTGGTGAAACCTTTCGCTGTCGAAATAAATACGAGTGTGGAAGTAGTAAAAAAATATTGTTTTATTTAATTATTATTTAAAATGAACTTCCATCAAGGGATTTCAGTAAAATCATTCGATTATCTTCAACCTAATCCATTAAATCGGTCGCAAGTGCTAAAATTATAATAACGAAACATTTCAAATCAAAGGCTTTTAATTAAAAAAAAAAACTATACAATAGGAACAAATGCAAATGCACCCAAATCACGAAAATTTTACATTTGATATATTATTGTAACACCTGATGATGTCAACATAGATATTTACAACATAGATACATTTTGATATTCTATTTTTATTTAATTATGCTCGATTTATTAGTAGCCCAATTCGCCCCTGACATCGATTCCTTGTAAAGTTGCGTGAAGTAGCGGAACATACTATCTCACAGCAGAATCACTTCAATTAACCAGGTGAGACTTGTACTAACTCTTGATTCATTTAAATAACCGAAATTCAGATCAGGCCTGTGATTAACAGTTCATGGAGAACAATCAGCCTCGTTTACTCATTATTTAGGCATGATTAAAACTGGAGAATCAAGTACTAACCTACAAACTAACAACAATTAACTATCACTCTGTTTTATTACAGCGATACTGTGAAATAACTGGAATAAATATTATTTTTCTTTATCCTTTGATGATTTTTTTTGTACACAACAGTCGTTTGAACCTAATATTATTACTGTAATAATAATAATAATTAGGCTAAATTGTATTGCGCCGTTTTTGTGTAGTTTTTGTGAACTTTATGGGCGATTTTGCAGCCCTCATATTATAATAAATATGTTTATTTTTATCTACTCGTAGTTCATAAAACGGAGAATTTCCTTGAGATGATCAATTTATGAAAATGGGGCTCTTTGAATAATATAAAATATTTATTATATTATTATATTACTGCATATTTAGTAGCAAGAGAGATATGTGAGGTTCAGAATATTATAAGATGGAGCAGATAGAGAAAAAGGGACTGGTACGGTCATGTTCAAAGAATGGACACCACCAGACTTCTCTATATTGCACTGCATAATCAGCCTCATGGGACTCGTCCCCGTGGAAGACCTTCTTAAAGATGAAAGGACAGCTGGGAGTCTACCTCATAGGAGCAGCAACACTCTGGAGAACAGACCACATAGGTCTACAACAAGGAAGAAGAATCGTGTTTAGTTCTTAAAGACAGGATTTACGAAAAAAGAAGATTAAGAAATATTGAATATGAAAAGAATAATGAATATCCATGAAAAACAAGTAGAAATATCATACCTTGTTTCACACCTTGCCTTGAATACATACAAAGGTCGTCATATTAAGTGGTGGCCGTCACAATTATTTGGTGCTTATAAACAACCTTTTTGTTATTATTATTATTATATTATAACGACCTTTAAAAATCGTCATTATAATATAATTATAATAATTAGATAATTTATACAGCGCCGTTTTCTATGAACTAGTTAAAAAATAAACATATTTAGTATGAGAGCTGTCATTCTTTTTCGGTTGCATTTTATTTATGTACAAGTCTAATATTTATTAACCTTATTATTTTAAGTTCACTAATGATGATGAATCTGTGTTTAAAAATATTGATTATGATTTTAATGTCTTTGAGAACTACATGTCGAAACACTTTACAAATATATGTTACGAGTACGATAACAATATTTTTGATCTATCAATTTATGCAATAAATACGAACAAAATTACGTAAGAAGTTATTTAAAAATGACTTGTATATACCTTTAAAATTCATATAAGAACGGAACGTTTAGTTTCGAGATCGTATTACGCAGGTGACTAATATTACACCTGCTATTACAGTGGTTTTAGATACATCTACGCGTATACCTGTTGCGTTTATTACTAGACGATTTTATACTCGTATGACAATTCATAGAAGAGATTTGTAAATGGAGATGAGCAATAGAAATATGGTTTCATTGGTACATACAATTTTACGAATCTTTACACACTGTGGAAATCCACTTATCAGAATTTGTATGAATAAACATACTGTTTATTTCTTTAAAACATATCGATAGAAATATAATCAATAGTGGTAATTGAAGTAACCAGCGAATGTTTAAAAATCAAAACGTTTTTAAATGTCGTTCGATAACAATAAAACAGTGTATTAATATAATGAATTTACATAATTAACTAACTATCGAAGAATGGTTAGTTATAATGGAATGTTACCTTGTTCTAACCTGATTGACCCTTCGGGGTTTGGGTATATTTATATATGCGAACACAGTTGGCGATGATGCGACCAATAATAACATATGGTGTTGAAGCAAGGGCAAACAAGTTCTGGATGATAGCAGGCAAGACACTAAAAAATCGCGTGAGGAATATCAAAAGACATGTGAGACATAGGATATTGTAAGATGGAGTAGACAGCAAAGGAAGGATATAGATATACTCTGCCATACTATGGTATACTATACGAGAATAATCAGCCTCACGGGACCAGTCCTCCTAAAAGATGAAAAGGCAGCTGGGAATCCACCTCACAGGAGAAGTAACCTTCTGGAGAATAGATAACATATGTCCTATAGCTAGGAAGAAGTAGAAGAAGTGATGCACATGCTAGTCGATTTTTACAACTTCTTATATTATGTCCTATAGCTAGGAAGAAGTAGAAGAAGTGATGCACATGCTAGTCGATTTTTACGACTTCTTAGATTGCTGCCTACTCAAAAATGATTAATTTGGTCTTTCTTTTATTTATCAACTTTTTCCCCCTATATATTGCTTACATGTCTTTATAACATCATTCTTACTTTATCCTTTCATTCAATATATAAATCATCTTTCTGTATTTATCCAATTTACGTTATACATCGTTTCTCCGCGCATTATTTCCGGTGATATTATTTCTACTACAATTATGTGGCGTTTTGGTTAAGAGGTATACTTACTTGCTTCATATGGCCGTTCAACTCTTGAAGAGTTTTAACCTCCTTGATGATTGTATTCCAAGCTCCTCGATTTGCGCCTTTTGCTCCCAGTAGTCCGTGTCGCCCAACCCAACCAGATCAGCCAGAACATTATCCATAAGTCGATGTCAAGGCCTTCCTAGAGTCTTACCCCGGCTGGTCTTGGTATCTGTATTAATGAAAAAAAAAAAACCAAAAATGAATTATTATGCAGTTTTGCCTTAAAATGTCAAAGGGATGTTTGACTACAGAGATATATAGTTATAAAAAAGTGTTTGTGGGTTAATTCTTTAAATAAAAAATTTGGTATATGCCCTAAAAACTGTGTAAAGTAGAAGCGTTACAAAACGTCATTTGTCTCTCCTGCCAAACAAGTCATTGATGATGTATACGAGTACCAAATTTCCCAGAATTTTCCAACTATAATCTTTATTTCCTAGCTCCAAACGTCACTTTCATACATAAAGATTGGCACTAGAAATCTATTAGGTCCTAATTGAAGTATGTATCCTTTGACAGCAAATTTATAGATCTAGACAACAGAAATACAAAGAATTGTGTATAACAAACTATAATAATTAACTAACCATCACACCGTCTTCTCGAAGAGCAGTAGAAAGCATGGACCCCAACACTGTTCTTTCCTGAAATACTCTTCTCACTTCATACAACGTGTCATGCACGCACGTCGATTCCTCATGTGGCCGATATTCAATATTTGGTCGCTCTACCGTTTCCTCTATTTCTAGTTCCGTTTACGTCGTGCATTTATTTTCTTTACTATTAACTAAACTAACTAACTAACTAACTATCCATCACGCCGTCTCCCCAAAAGGGTAGGCAGAAAAAATGGACTGTCACACTTTTACTGATGCGGCACTCCATCCTTCTCTTTTCGCCCCGCGGGAGACGCGGTGTGATGGATTGCGAACCTCATCGCCACCAATAGGCATCTCCCGCGCACACTTCGACCGTCTAAAACAAATAATATAAAATAAATCAAAATAAATCTAAAACAAATAATATAAAATACAATGATATAAAATAAAATAACCAAATAAAAATAATTTAACACAAAATGTTATTTTTAGGCGGTGCACATATTGTCTATTTAATTTTTGTTCCACGAATCCACCGTTTTTTTAATTTAGCACATAATGTATAACACATAATGTTTTTTTCGATGTTGCACATGTTGACATGGACGATCCGGACTTTTGTGTTTTTTCATCTATGCTACACGTATCCACCGTTTTTTAAATTAGCTGTAATTAGGCACTTAACCAGCAAGAACTTTTAAATAATATTGAAGAAATTTTTTACTATTATTTCTACATAAATTCTTTCCATGTGTCCAAAATATTTTTATAATCCTTTCATTATTTTGTTCATAACACTTTCATTCGCACCGTATTAACTTCTTAGATTTGCATTTGATAATCTAATAAAAACAGATTTTTCGGCACATTCGTCCGAGAGATCTCATTTCTACTGCATTTATTCTATAAATATAATCGTTCTTTTTGTGGAGAACAAAATTACATAAAGGGACTTTGAAGCACAGCGCAGAGACGACGTCGCAGAGAGGAGGAGGAGAAAATAGAGACCAATGGGAGATGGTGACGCCTCCACTACAAGCGTCTTCCCCTGCCCCAGATGCCCTAGAATGTGTGGGTCCAGGATCGGGCTCTTCAGTCACATGCGGACCCACAACCGTGAAGGACAGTCTTCCTCGGACACGAGGGACAGCCGATGATGATCATAACACTTTCATTCGCACTGTATTTACTTCTTAGATTTGGATTTGACAATCTATCATAAATAGATTTACCGCACATTCGTCCGAGATATCTCATTTCAACTGCAATTATTATACTTTAATACTTCTTTTGCCAGTTCCGTTCTTCACTTAAATACACAAGGTTCGGTACAAGAATACTATTTTAATCATGTAAAATAATCCTATCCACTCTGGCGCTCTGTCACAGTTCATTGCTCTATCGAAGTGAACGCAGACATCACTAACCCCATTGTTAAGTAAATATTGGATCGGGGAGAGAAATGAATAACCTTTTCTACTGTACGTTCGTAGCTTAGGCGAATAGCATCCCTTATAAAGGTACAACGATCAAAATTATAATTTTGTAAATAAAAAAATACATTCTTATCTCATCGTAAATAAAATTCGAATGATGACAGTGCATGATATAGTTCTTGTATCGATTCTCACATATGGAAGTGAATGAAACTGGCAGAAGAAGGACGAGACAAAATAAATGAGATGGAAATAAGATCTCTTAGACAAATGTATGATACAATTTCTATACGATAGAATGCATACGCGAATAAAATAATAAATGGTTCAATGAGATAATTTCAATATATGGGAAGAGTGAGTGTTGAATAAAGACAGAGTTAACTATTTGAATGGAGTAAGGACTAGAAAAAGATCGCGGAAAACGTGACACCATAAAATAAAGCAAATTTTGAAGGTCGGCGACGTGAGAAGTGTAGATATCGATGAGCGATCATGTATGATGTTGATGATGCAAGTTCACCCTTTATGCCTACCCCTTCCAGGAAACTGTGATTGAAACGATGATAAGTTAATTTCATCATCATCATCATCAGCCGTCTGTCATCCACTGCTGAATGTAGGCCTCTCCCAAAGCACGCCACCGCCCCCTATCCATTGCCGCTACCATCCATCCATGTCCAGCAATCCTTTTCAGATCGTCGGTCCAGCGGGCAGAGGGACGTCCAACTCTGGGGAATCCTGTACGCGGTCTCCACTCCAAAACCCGTGTCCCCCATCGGCCGCCGGTTCTCCGATAGATATGGCCAGCTCATTGCCACTTCAGAGCCACCTCAGTCACCTTGGTTTGTTGTCGAATAAATTCGTTTCTAAATCTGTCCCTCAAGGTTATTCCAAGCATGGCTCTCTCCATGGCGCGTTGAGCGACCTTGAATCTGTAGACTAGACCTTTTGTCAGTATCCACGTCTCGGCTCCGTACGTCATGACTGGCAAGACGCACTCGTTGAAGACTTTAGTTTTGAGGCATTGTTAGTTTATTGTGTAGTTATTAATATTTCAAATAATTAAAAATCTTCTTCGACAATCATTGCAGTCTCTGTTTAAATATTAAAATATTGATTTATTTGCGGTAATGGCACGATCAAATCAATCAAGTATAAAATTTCGATCACGCGAGGAGTCGGAGAAATCGACGTTCGTGCATGACACGATGTATTAATGTAGAGAAATAAAGAGATGTATGACAGGACATCTTCTTCAATCTTCAATACAAAACTTCAATCTATTTTCAATGCGGCAGCACGACTTATAAAAGGTGTTCCAAAAAACTCGCATATTTAACAACATCTAAAAGATCTTCACTGGCTCAACTGTCCTGAAAGAATCCAGTGTAAACTATGCTAGACGGTTTTTAAAGCGCTTCACGGAATGGCACCACCCTATATATCTGAACTTTGTATTCCTGATAGCCCGAACTTGCGTCAATCTACGCTTCGATCAGCAAACTCCTCAGCAATAGGCAGATTAGTTGAGCCAATGCGCAACCCCAAGACAAATTTCGGAGATCTGGCTTTCGCAGTGGCAGGTCCGTCCGCCTGGAATATGCTTCCTGCACGCCTCAGATGCATTGACACTCCGAAAGATTTTAAATCTCACCTAAAAACCCACCTTTTCAAAATATCGCATAAAATGTAAACAACGGTTATCTGATTGCTGGTGTCACATGCAGCTCTCATGACTAAAAACATTGTCAAAGCGTCCTTGAGGTGAGCTATTCACGAAAACGGCGCTATACAATTTAGCCTAATTATTATTATTATTATTATAACAGTGTGGCGGTCCATTGATAGGCTGGACCACGTAAGGAACGAATACGTGAGGGGTAGCTTTAAGGTTGCCCCAATAGCGGAAAAATTAAGAGAATCTCGACTCCGGTGGTAGGTTATGTGATGCGAAGAGACAGCGAGCACATTGTCCAAAAAGCCCTCAGCATTCCCACAAAACCAAGAAGAAGAGGTCGCCCAATAGCAACATGGTGGGCCAACATGGAAAAGGAGCTCAAAGTGGGCCAACATGGAAATGAGTCAAAATAGGAAAGTTTGGCGTTTTCGTACGAGGAGGGCCGACCCCAGATGATGGGAAATGGCAAAGGGAAAGAAGAAGAGTGTGGCGGTCCATTCTGTCTGCCTACCCTTCCGGAGAGATGGCGTGATGGTTAGTTAGTTATATTTTGATCCACTTTTAACTTTTTATACAAAATGTTGGAATACTAAATTCATTCTTTGTATAATACTTTGATACACATATTACACCACTCTTGTTTGTTTTTTATTTAAACCGGCTTCCATTGATTGGTTCGCGAATTTTCTCACGGCTTGCCTTTGCCAAGTCAATCGCTTCACGAATCATGCCTCCTCTATAGCTAATCGATTAACATTCGCAAATCACGCACACATCGGCCGCGGCCGAGCGCCGAACGCCGTACCCCGGAGGATTGGAAGCGCCTCAAAGGATCCCATTCTGCCGTGAATTGAGTACAAGGAAAAAATCTCGGATTTGCTCGCTGAACGATTCGACACAATGAGAGCACTTTTATCAAGCTGTTTTTTACGTGTAACATACTTCATTTTGATAATTTTATTTCGAAACCTCTGTGCTCCACCGTGAAGGCAGATTCTGTATTGCACACCTCTCTTCGATTAATTGTTTCTTGATCAATTGTTGCTTGAACAATGATTTAATAATAAATTCAATATTAAAATATATTAAACACAGAATATTCTAAGAAGCATGGAACTGGCAAAAGAAGGATGAAAGTAGAATAAATGCCGTAGATATGAGGTCACTTAGACGAATGTGTGGATACTCTATGTATGATAGAGTGTCGAATGAAAATATAGGAAGTGAATGCGGTGCGAGTGATGGTGTTATGAACAAATTAATGAAAGGATCATTAAGATTTGTACATATGGAATGAATGAATGAAGAAAGACTGGTAAAAAAAATATATATATTAACGATGTAAATGGAACCAGAAATAGAGGAAGACCGAGGAAAACGTGGCACGATCAAATAAATCAAATATTGAATATCGGCCATGTGAGGAGTCAGAGAAATCGAGGCGCGTGCATGACACGATGCATGAATGTTGAGGAAGCGAGAGAAATATGTCAGGAAAGAAAAGTGTGGCAGTCCATTCTTTCTGCCTACCCCTTCGGGGAGACGGCGTGATGGTTAGTTAGTTTATATGCTCTTTCTGGAATTTCAATGATATTTTGAGATAAATGAGTAAAAAATATTATTTATTTTATACTTGATTTTTCGCTTTATATAAATGAAAACACACTTGATTTTTACCACGTTCGATAATACCTTTATTATTCTTCTTCTTTAATGACCCTACAGCCTATATCAAGCCTCAGTCTCCTCCAATTCCTCCTGTCTTCTGCTTGAACCCTTTTATAATTATTTTGGCCGAAACACTATGATACGTTAACATTTTAAACAATAATATATCAAATGTAAAATTTTCATGATATTCCGAACCTGTATGTGTATTTGATCCTACGCCTCATTGAAAATTTTTCAAAATTATATCAAAGTAATTATTCAAATTGACATAGGAACAAATACACATAAAGGTTCAACAATCACGAAAATTTGACAATTGATATATGTGTCAACACCTGTGATGTCACCATAGGTTGATGAAACAGCTGTCGCGTAAAATAAAATACAATTGTGATACATAAATCAAAGTTATTTAATTTAACATTTTATAATACTTTAATAATGTGTTACAAAAACACAGTTTAAAATATATATTAAACAACATACTAGAGCAAACAAAGAGTAGAAAGAGAATGATAAATTGGTTGTATGAAGAATAACTTGGTTATCTTAAAATTGGTATTTAAAATAAACCGCAAGTTTTCAATGACAAATTAATTACACGTGTGAGATTCTATACATAAGAATTGAGTTAAATTTGAAAAAAGAATCCGTTTAAAATGAACTCGTGGCTGATGACAATCAGCTAACAAGGGGAGGGGGGATTAGTTACCCCGAGCGCTCGCAACACCCGCAATACAACCAATCGCCTTAATTGTACAAATTTTAGAATCCGAAACAAAAGTTCGTTTTGCCCAATTTCGTATAGTTCCACTTAGGGTCTGATGATTTAAATCACTTTGAATTATGGAAAGCGGTGACGTGATTAGTTACGGAGGTTCACGATTAGGCTTCACTTTTCCCAATAAATTATGCCCTTATTTCGAGCATGTTACGTGTGCTCCATTTCCACGTGGCGGGTTCACATTTACCATTTTACCTTTTACCCACGGAGGTACGTATGTAGCCGGTTACTATTTCTGTATTACGGATTTAACCAGATAATTAAGTGTTGGTCTACACGCATTGGCGCCAATGAACACATTTCTACCTGCAAGGATAGACACGCACGTCTTGTAAAATATTGCTGCCATTGTTCAAATTTAACACATAGGAACATATCAATGCTATCTGCCTGCGGGACTGAAGATAAAGTCTTTTGTCTTTTCAAGGTAACAGCCCTCGCATGTGTGGCGGCCGAGTGCCGCCTACCAACAAGGGCCACTGCTGACCGGCTACGTGCTCGGGGAAGATATATTGGGGCACATTTTTTTTAGATAGACGACTGTTAATTTATTGTTTTCGTGAATATCTTGCATTTACCGTGTGAAGTCGTGGAACTAAATGGCACTGTGTGTATTATAATGGGTCCCTAATACGGGGAAAAGGACAGCATTTTGGTAATATGGCTTTTGATCTTCTACCTACATGTGTACTTACAATAATCCCAAACATTAATATTATTTGTGAGGGTATATTACATAGGGAAAAATATTTAGTGAAAATAATAAAAATATGAAGTGTTCTGATTTTTAGTGCCAGGTTTCGTTTTGTAATAACATTATCAACCGGTTCCCTCAATATGATGTGAGTAGGGAACAAGCATATAAGGACGCTATCTTATAGTATATCGCGAAATTAAATTGTGTGTAAATTTTTTTATTGCAATAAGTTTCAAAATAATTATTTTTATTATTAATAATAAATTAATATTATATTATAAAACCGTTAATTTATTTTCACTAGTTATATGGTTATGAACGTATTTTATTTATAATTTTCCAATATGAATGAAAACGTCTGTTTTCTCAAAGTTTTATTTATTTTAAATTAATGAATGTTTCGCCCTGTTAAGGCATTATCAAATGTTTGATAATGTCTGAACAAGGAGGAACATGTTATTCCCATATATTATAATGAATCTTCTATAAAACGTATGTTTTCATCGTATTAATTATTTAATATGGAGTTTTACACCACTGTTGAAGAAACAATAAATATTTAATTAAAAAATTAACGAACTAACAGTAGGCAAAGAGGATGGACCGCCAAACTGTTCTATCCTGACATAACTCTTGCGCTCTTCTACATTCACAAACCGTGACACGTATGTTCGTCAACTGCTATTACTTCGAGCATGGCCGTTTTCAGTATTTGGTTAATTTGGTCATGCCATGTTTTCCTTGGGCTTCCTCGACTTCTTTTTCCATTCACAATTCTTGTTTATATATTTTTAACCATTCTTCCCTTCTCTTAATTTTTTTTGGACATATTCATCCGCCCCACATTCATTTCTATCTTCTTCATTAGGTATTCAATCATTCATTGTTTTTCCGTACATATAATTATTTACTACTATTACTATAAATAAAATAGAAAATTAAATAGTCCATTATTTTGGCCAAACACTATGATATTCAACAGTATTACTGTTAAAATTTAAAACACTTATATTATCACAATTTCTTTTTATTCACTGAGAGTTTCGCGACAGCTGTTTCGCCAACCGATGTTGGCATCATCAGGTGTTACAATAAACTATTTTGTATATTGTAACACCTGATGATGCCAACATCGGTTGGCGAAACAGCTATCGCGACACTCTCAAAGATTTTGTGATATTATAACTGTATTAAATTTTAACATTAATAAAATAGAAGATCAATCAATAATAAGTTTCACCTAAAATGAAAGTATATTTCATAAAATAAAACTAGCCGTGCCAGGTATAACTAACACGAACTAAAAGACATTCGAAATATGAAAATTCTCATCATATTATTATAACAGAACTAAATAATATAATCTACTGATTTATATTACATTCACACGGATATTATGGGAGATAAGCGGAGAAGTTGGTCCCAGAGAGTCAGGTTAATTAGAAATTATCTACATACACATATATATCATGTTTGTTTTATAAAAAAAATATTATATCAGCAAGCCGACGCGACACAACGTTTCAAATTGCTTTTTTGTGTTCGGGCCGTATATTTAAAAACACATGAAACATAACGGAGTACTCGTATATTGTAGAAGGTTTTCTTGGAAATAAAACTTTAATAGCTTGTTGTGTGAATACATATCTCTGTAGAAAATACTAAATTAAAATTTTTAATTCGATAAATAAACGTAATTAATTTTTTTTTACTAAAGAAGCAGAAGAAATGGGATCTCTCAGACGAATGTGTGAGAAGCTGTGAACGATAGAGTATCGAATGAAAATATAATAAGTGAATGCGAATGGTAAAAAAATATATGTTAATGATGTGAATGGAACTAGAAATAGAGGAAGACCGAGGAAATCATGGCACATTCAAATAAATCAAATATTGAATTTCGGAGATCATATTATGAGGAGTCGGAGAAATAGACGGGCGTGCATGGCACGATTTATGTATATTGAGGAACCGAGAGAAGTATGTCAGTAGAAATGAGATCTCTTAGACGAATGTGTGCGAAACTGTGTACGATAGAGTATTGCATAAAAATATAATAAGTGAATACGGTACGAATGAAAGTGTTATAAACAAAATAATGAAAGGATTATTAAGATGGTTTGTTCACATGGAAAGAGAAATAGAGGAAGACCGAGGAAAAAATGGCACGTTCAAATAAATCAAATGATGAATGTCAGCCACGTGAGGAGTCGGAGAAATAGACTTGGGTGGATGCACGATGTATGAATGTTGAGGAGTCGAGAGAAGTATGTCAGGAAAGAAAAGGGTGGCATTCCATTTTTTCTGACTACCCCTTCGGAGAGACGGCGTGATTGGCCACCATACTTATATTCATTTAAATATTTGCCCACCTATTTGGTAGTTCCTAATTATTTTATTCCATTGTACTTCTTTTGAAATCCTGAAGACCAATTCTTTGATGTTTCTAAGTAATGGATTTACCTTAACATTTCTTCAAATGTATTATATTGTATTTTATAAGACTTTAATGCATCAAATAATGTGATCTAAAGATTCGGTGAAGTGATGTAAGACTAGAATTATTTGTTAATAGATTATATTTAATATAAAAAATTACATAATTCCTTAACATCATGAACAATACAAGTGTTGTATAGTTTTATCTGGTGTGTTATAACTCTTTACCAAAATGCCATAGAATTTATCTGCTGGACACGATCACTTAAGAGATTGCATTTCTCTCTTTAATAAAGCAAAAAATTAGATGCATCATTCTTTTTATTCTGAAGAGTATTAAGTATGCATTTTCAACTGCAGATTCTTCTGATGGATATTTTTTATGTTGCCGTTCCAATGTGTTGTCCCATATTGACATCTCTATGAAATATAATAAATTAATTCGATATTTGAATTTCGATACGTACGTATTTTTTCGTCTGTCTATAAAAATACTTCCCTAATACGTCAACACTCCGAAGCAATTTCACTGAGTCATATAATGGCTATCTTCCCACAATGGAGTACCTGTGCGGGTAGCTTTTTACCTCCGCTTCTAGGAAGCACTCCGGGGGTTGTTTGTCCATACGTGAACCGCCAGCAATATATCAGTTTATTACTTTACAGCTCTTGTCTGTGTCGTGGATATTTGGGTGTGTTTTGTTCCACATAAGTACAGCACGGACAGCTTAGATTTGTCCTTGAGTGCTAGGCGTGTCAAATGAGAACACATTAATTTAAAAAAGTTTATTTTAGCTTCAGCTTTTATAATATGTTTATTTCTATTTATATACTCTTCTTGTAGAGTAATGCCTGTTTTCAAATGGTATGTAATATTTTAATACTTTTGTCTCACGCAAGAGATGAAATCTCACAACCCGTGTGAATTCAACATAAAATTAAGTACAATAATATTGACGTGTTTATCAAACTAAAATTTTCTATTTACATATGTGAATACAGAATACACTAAGATCTCTACATTTTATCAAATATTAGGTCCTTACATATGAAATTGGCGTTTTGCCGTACTGGCAACTTTGATCTCAAATATCTTCTCTTTGGTTAGGAATTCCAAATTCAAATTTATACAGCTATTTACTCAAGTATTTGTGTTTCGAAAATTATAATTAATTTGTTTTTTCCTCAATTGTTTTTTTTCTTTGCGTCACTCAGTTTACAAAATGGAAAACTTGAAATATCGCGTTATTTACGAGTACGAGTTCCACCGTGGCACCAGTGCTGCAGAAACGGCTCGAAGGATTAATGATGTGTATGGTGACGGTACCGCAAACGAAAACACAGTGCGTTTTTGGTTCCAACGTTTTCGTTCTGGAAATTTCGACCTGCAGAACAAGCCCCGTGGACAGCCGGAGACCAAAGTTGATAATGAAGAATTGAAGGCTATTGTGGAAGCGGATCCATCGCAAACCAAGTCCGAGTTAGCTGCAGGCTACGGTGTTAGTGATAAAATTGTTTTAATCCACTTGAAGCAAATTGGGAAGGTGAAAAAGCTTGAAAGGTGGGTACCTCACGAATTGAGTGAAGCAAATCAACAAACGCGCGTTGACTGCTGCGTTGCATTACTCAACCGGCACAATAATGAAGGGATTTTGAATCGAATCATTACCTGTGATGAAAAGTGGATCCTGTATGATAATCGAAAGCGCTCATCGCAATGGCTGAACCCTGCCGAACCAGCCAAACCATGCCCCAAGCGAAAATTGACTCCAAAAAAGTTACTTGTGAGCGTTTGGTGGACTAGTGCTGGTGTCGTTCACTACAGCTTTCTTAAATCTGGCCAGACGATTACGGCAGATGTCTATTGTCAGCAACTGCAAACCATGATGGAAAAGCTAGCTGCTAAACAACTGAGGCTGGTTAATCGCTCTAGGCCACTGCTGCTTCATGATAACGCTAGACCACACACTGCACAACAGACGGCTACCAAATTAGAAGAGCTTCAATTGGAATGTCTAAGACATCCACCGTACTCTCCGGACCTTGCCCCAACAGATTACTATTTTTTTCGAAATTTGGATAACTTCTTGTAAGGGAAAAAATTCAACTCCTATGGGGCAGTCCAAACCGACTTCAAAGATTTTATTGATTCCCGTCCGAATGGTTTTTTTTAGTAAAGGGATCGATGAACTACCTATGAGATGGCAAAAGTGCATAGATAGCAATGGTACATACTTTGATTATATAAATATATTATATTTAAAAAAAAATCAACTTTATGTTCCTCCCATACAAAACGCCAATTTCATATGTAAGGACCTAGACCCAGAAAGATCTCCTGAAGCCGAAAGATTAGAGAGATGGAGAAAATGTTGTGGATTGGCTGATATCCAAAGAAACTCTACCGTTAGGACACGAGCTAGGGAGGAAATCTGAAGGACCTTCAATCGACTACGTACAAGCATCGATATATTCATCATGGCAAGATAGGGTGTCCTTTATGGCGGTTCGACGCTTTATGGCATGGAGCAATCCATGTTCCAAATAACCGAGTGCCCTTATTGCCCTGTGATAAACGAAAAAAAAACTCTTCTTCTTCTTCTTTAAATAGATCTGACAATCTGTGACACAAAAATCATGTCTCGTCGGATAACGAGGTCCAGCTGTACTTCCAACTCTTAGGCGGTCTTCCAGGTGGGCGTTGTCCTAAGGGGATTTCATAAGCGGTTGTATATGCAAGTCTGTCACCATCCATTCGGGCTACATGGTCCCTCCAGTATCTTCTTCTGGATCTACTCCACTGAACGATATCCTCTATTTCGCAAGTTTTTCTTATGTCTACGTTGCGGAGAAAAAAAAGTATTATCGCTTAAATGTGGCCTGGTGACCCCTTTGATTCAATGAAATAATTGTTTATTACATGAAACATCAGTTGATTTAATGAAATAATTGATGTAGGACGAGCCTTAGAAGTGAACCATCGAAGCTGAAGAAAGGGTGCCACTGCACCCTATAACAGCCTCGGGTAAGCGGTGGGTACCTTTCTATGCCTTATGACTTAAGACAGTTATGACATACACGGAAAATGATCTGGTTCGGGAATCCGGCAGTGCGGTCCAGCTGGTGCATTTCTGGGCCTATGTTATCTGACTGAGTTGCCTTTTAAACAACGCAGAAGAATATTAATACAATGCTTCACGTACATATTCCGGAAGAACACATTTTAAGTTAAGTGTAAATTTAAATAATTTATATTAGAAGATGTAATATTTCTATGAATTTCATATTTCAATAAAAGTGGGTTAAACTTGTTTTCGCCAAATATCAGTATTTTGTCGAATGAGGTAAAGTGTGAAAACCGCAAGTTAATAATTATTAGTTTACAGTATTTTCTCTTTTTGTCGGTATAGAAAATTGGATGAACGGATTGATTACGCTCTGGAAGGAGAAGGCGGCAGAAGTGTCTAGAAAGTGCATTTAGATTTTCAGCTGCATCGTCCAATAAATAAATAAGGTTATGCACGAATGACCATTTTGCCAATATTACAATGTTTATTACAACTGATTCAATAACTTGAATAAAAAAGTTTTATTATATATGCATTATTAAAGTTTTTTTGTTGTTAAAACGACTATTTTATTTTTTACTTAAATTAATATTCTGATTGTATTGGCATATTGCCTGGGACTATTGCGGGAATCACCGATTGAAAATCAACTAAAATTAAAGCAGCAACAAAATACCCATAATGACATAGGAAATCAAAGCAAGAGCAGACACTGTAAGTGACACCAAGTCTTAAGAGTCGCAGAAATGAGAACATTGTGACCTATTGTGGGGAGAACCCTAAGAGATAGGATACCCAATGGAGAAATTCGCAAATCCTGCAAAATTGAAGACATAGTGAGATGGAGTAGGCAGAGAAGACGATTCCGGAGGGACCACATCGAGAGAATGGATCCAGCAAGAATTCCTAATAACGTGATGCACGAGACTCCAGAGGGCCGTCGACCACCAGGACGACCCCCAAAGAGATGGAGAGAAGGCTGGTTGTCTTCATCACAGGAATAAAGATGATATCCTGCATAAACAGATCGCAAGATCTTCAATCAGAAGAAGAAGAGTATTTTATATTTAATGGTGCTGATGATAATAATTTGTATAACGTAATTTTTTTCTATAGAATCACTTCACGTGTCATCGTCTTGGAAACTCTTTCTAAAGAAAATAATAGCAACAGCAAACCATAACGCTATTTCACTGGAAGGGTAGATAGAGAGAATGGACCAACACTTCTCTATCCTAACACCTTCCTACATTCTTCCACATTCATACAGCAAGTCAGACTAGCGCCAATTATTCCGACTTCTGACATAGCAGAGCTTTAAATTTTGATCAATTTGATCATGTCATGTTTTCTTCGGTCTTCCTCGACTCCGTACCACGTACACATCGTTAACGTATACTATTGTATTTCCATTCTTTCTTCATCCATGCTTTCCATATGCCCAAACCATCGCAGTTAACCTTTTATAATTTTGTTCATAATACTTTCTTTCTCTCTACATTTCTTCCTGACATCAGCATTTGAAATTCTATCATACATCGTTTTACCAAACATTCGTCAAAGCAATCTCATCTCTACCGCATGTATTCTGCTCTCATCTTTCTTTCACCAGTTCCATGTTTTCTTGTTTTTTAAATGTTTTATACATAAATATTTTTCGCTCTTTTGGCATTAAATGTGATAGGGTAGTTTATTCCATATAATCAGTTCTGCGATGTTGATAGCACGATCTGCGGAAAATGGAATCAGAACTTAAGATACTTTTTTCTTCTTCCAATGTTAGCATCGGAAATCAAAGAGCTTGCAGTTACTGATATAAGGGGGTGCTTGATCGTTTAGGGCTTCAGGAATGAGCACGCATTGTTTATACTCTACTTTGTACTGATTTCACCGTTTACCTTTATCAGTGAAGTCGGTACTGCATATAGGTAATGTAAGTGAGGTTTAATGATAATGGAATTTTTGCGAATCGCAGTTAATCCAGTTGCATTTTGGAGTTTCCAGCATATTTAGTTTTAGAAGCACTAGAATGGAAGGCATTTATAAATTAATATCGTAACATAGTGTATCTTTCAAACGATGAATAAAAGAGCTTAAAATTATATATGTATATCAAAATAGGCATGTAAGAATGTTTTAATATTAATTGTTAATGGTATAAGTTTGATGAAATTTTGTAAGAAAATGAATCAGAGATTCATATCTAAATGGTATTTTCAACAGAATGGCAGGTCTATGAATTTTCCTTCTAATATTAATAAACATGTAACGTATTTGCAATGACATTTTATCTTTAACCTCAGTACATTATACATTATACAACTTTAATATATAATATGTATTCTAAATATTTTAATTATCTTTTATATATTATTCGGTACAGCAATAAAAATGAATGTATGTTTTTTCCTGAAAATAATAAAGAAAATGTGTTTCTAAAGAAAATGTGTAAAAACTTTGATAACTTAAGAAAGTATTCCATATTTATTACTGTGCACGTGCATGTACGCGTATATAAAGAGTTGAAATGTTTCGGTTGACGGGATTGCAAAACTTTATTTATTATGGTTATAAATAAATAGCTTTATTGGATGGAACAATTCTCAAAATAAAAATAAAAATTATAATTACTCGTTTTACGTGTTTTCCTTCTTCTCTCGTGTTCTTACTGCTGAGGGTCGTGATCCATGGAGCTGTCCCCAAGCCTCTCAGTTCTCCGCAGCCCGCACTGCCGTGTAGAAGTCCTCCCCAGTCATCTCTCTTTGGTCCCTTTTGCCTGGAACAATTTATAATAATATTAACAATAATAAATTTGATGATTTATAAAGCGTCAATTTTATGAATTAATCATTTCAAGAGCGCTGTAAAAATTGTTCCATTTAAAGAATTGTTGAAACCTGCACCTGACGCAGTCGACAATACTTCCTGTGATAACCCTTTTTTCTAGGTTACCCAGTTTTCTCCTGAGTCTTTCTGGTATTTTAAGCTCAATAAGTAACGAGTTATTCGTCCTTTTTGCAATCCACGAGATCCTCAGCATGCGGTACCAACATCACATCCTGGCAAGGTCAAGGGATTTCATTGTCCAAGTTACATCGATGAAGTGAAAATAGGCCAATACATTTTTCACTTCATCGATGAAGGATGGCAACCACCCGAAACATAACTATTTGTAAAAAAAAAGTTTTTTGAAATTTCATGGTAGAAGTTCATTGTAAATAATGATTTTTTAAAGTGTATGTTTAGTTAAAATTCACTAATGAATTAACATTAGTGGATTTTAACTAGATAAACATTTTTAAAAGTATTTTTCTATTTTATTTTTATTTTCATTATAACTGTTAAAGTAAGTGTTGTTTTCGAAAAAAAAAAATATTTAAAAACAAACAAACAAACTATCACGCCGTTTCCCGCAGGGTTAGGCAGAGAGAATGGACCGCCACACTATTCTATCTTGAAACCTTTCTAGCTTCCTCTACGTTCATACAACGAGTCATACACGCATGGCGATTCTTCAGACTTTTAACATGACCAACCTTTAAAAATTGATTAATTTGGTCATGCCATTTTTTACCTTGAATCCGTACTCCATTTACATCATTAACATATACTTTATAATTTATTTATATATGGTATACTTACACACATATAATAAAATTATATGGATATCTGATTTAAAACCTAAGACTGAATTTATATTTATTTTAAGAGGTATGTCGTCGAACATTATATAATATGATATATGGAAAAAAACTGGATGGATCCCAGCAGAATCCCACACGCTGTGGCGCATTAGATTCCTGCCGGCTGCCGTCCCCCCGGAAGACCGCGGAAGAGATAGAGAGATAGTTGGGTGTCAACCTCCCAAGAGGGGCCAGCCTGATTTCAGGAACAGACCAAAGGTCTGTAAGGAGAAGAAGAAGAAGAAGAAAAAACTATGTCTGTAATAGTTAAATGTATATTATTAGATTGTTACTGTTGTGGCTCAAATCGTGGATTCGAAAAAAATCGCAATGAACTCTTCAAGACGAATAATTAGATTTGTTATTTCTTAAATACATAAAATATATTTCATATGCTCCGCATGAGATCACCACATTTCTCTTTTCCCATCAGAAAAGTTACAGATTTTAGAAACGGTTTAGTGATGGTCAAAAAGCATTTCGAAAGCTCGCATTTACAGGGAACTGGAGCGTGATGTCCGCTATTGTAAATAAGGTACAGATAATGCAAATCGAACTCAATTCCCGATATAAATTGAAGATGTCGACGACGCATCGTGTATGCAACATCAACATGTTTTTGAGACTATTATTTAACTTTTTTTTACTCCAATACGATTATGCAAAACTGTTTGAAGTAGTTCATTTAAACCGGAGATTCCCAAACTTGTTTATTCCATAGTCCCCTTGCCGATTTTTTCTGTTTTGTGTAGACCCCGTGCTTTCCTAATATTTATTTTATTTTTACAAATTCTTCAACAATTTTTTTTTCGAAGCTGACACAGAGCTACTCATTTTGATAAAGTTTACCGTAGAGAAGTTTTTTATTTATACATTTATTAATTAAAACAAAACAATATGCAAATCCAACATAAAATAATAACACAAAAAATCAACGCTTTAATGGAAGGAACAATTTTATAAAATATACATGTAATTAGGGAATTTATAACTATTATAAGAAAGTGTTGCATAGGTACCTACTATCTGTGAGGTGGATTATTATATTTGCATGAAGACAATTTGCGAATCTTCCTAAAGTCCAAGCTTCTATCCAGAAACACAAAGCTGCGTATTTATAACACCATCATCAAGCCAGTCGTGACATATGGACAATGACTCTAAAAGAACAACAAAGAATCTACTGGTTTGAGAATAGAATACTTAAAATTATCCTAGGAACCTAGACCCGATGTTGCAGCGGGAACTTGAAGGCATAGGACCAACCAAGAGATCCGTACGATGACCCAGCAGCCCCTTATAAAGAGCACCGTAAGAGCCGGTCGCCTAGCATGTATTGGGTACGTATGCCGAGCCGAAGAGACCAGAACAATCAATACCCTGTACGCGTCTAAACCGACTGGAGTAAGACCTCTAGGAAGGCCTAGACAGCGCCTAATGGACAGTGTTTTGGCTGACCTGGCTAGGTTGGGCGAATCGGACTGCTGGGAGTAAAAGGCGCAGGATCGAGGAGCTTGGCGAAAAATCATCAAGGAGGCTAAAACTCCTCAAGAGTTGTTTGGCCATAGGAAGTAAAGTAAAGTATGAAGACAAATTTGGTGACGGCCTGTCTGGACCACTTGGAGGTCGAAATCGACTCATGGGGGTCGATAAAGACCACTTTGGGAATTTTTACCTATTTACCATAAACCAAAAATTTCCAACATTTTATTGGCCACCGTCCCTTTTATAAGAAATCAAATTTCAATAGTTCCCTCTCACATAATCGTTATACCAAGTACTATATATTGTATTAAGGACACCGGTTCACCCTGCCAAGGCATTATTAAATAACATTTGATAATGCGTTTTTATTCATGTTCAATATTTTAAATGGAGTTTTGCATAATTGTTTAAGCGAAAAATAACACACACTTTTTTGTTTCTTAAGATGCCAGTTTAAAAAAGCAACTTTTATTTTTTTAACCTAAATACATATTTCAATTGCGTAGACGATAATTTTCTCTTTTTTTGGAGGTGCTCGAACCCGGATGCAGATGATCAGCAGCGGCCGTAGCCCCCCACTCGTAATCAGCCATAACAGATATTTTGCAAAGTTTTTTGGAAAATATAATAAAATTACGTCCATCGTGATCTACTAAGAATGTGCTTGATCTAAAAAATAATGAATTCAGTGTAGTTCATCGTGGTAAGGTATCTTTGAATAAATAGAACATTTATTTATTTATAGACAGATATATCGTTTTACACCTGCAACTGGGGTAACCAGTCTAGGGAGGCCTTTTAAAGCATTATTTATGGTACTATATTTAATACGAATAAAAACGTCAGACTCCCCTACATTGCATTGCATAATCAACCTCATGGGACTCGTCCTCGTGGAAGACCTCCTAAAAGATAGAAGGACAGCTGGGAATCTACCTCACAGGAAGAGCAACACGCTGGAGAACAGACCACATAGGTCTACAGTAAGGAAGGAGAAGAAGAAGGAAAACGTCTGTTTTCTAGAAGTTTTATTTTATTTTATGGGAATGACATGTTTCACCTGTCAAAGACATTATCAAATGTCAGACCTGTCAGATTTGACACAATGTCCGAACTCCTTAGACAGGCGAAATATGCCATTCACATAAAATGTACAATAATAAAACTTCTAGATAACAGATGTTATTATTCGTATTCATTATTTAATGAGGAGTTTTCCACAAATGTTCAAGAAAAAATAATTATGTACTGTCATATTTAAATATATAATAGTACATTTGATAATCATAGATATAATATTTGTGGTAGCATTGATGTCTACCCACTCAAGGGAATAGCGCGATAGTTATAAAAAAAATAGTAAGAAAGTTAATGAGTTACTCGTTTTTACAGTTGCTTGAGTATTGTTTGGTCAACCCTATATTGATTGAATAAGAAAAAATAATTAGATTTAATTTATGTATTTTCGGAATATTACATGATATCAATATTAACTAACTAACTAACACTAACCATCACGCCGTCTCCCCGAAGGGGTAGGCAAAAATAAGGGACTGTCACACTTTAGCCAATCCATTTCTTTTCGCCCCCGCGGGAGACGCGTTGCGAACCTTATCGCCACCAACAAGGCACCTCCCGCGCAAATTTTGATCGTCAAACGTCCGCAAAATAAATCTAAAACAAATAATCTAAAATAATCTTCTAATCTTCTTCACCAGTCTCAATCTAAATGTTGGTCTGCAGCAAGGCGATGCATCTCCTCTGCCACTCCGATCGGTCCTCGGCATCTCTTTTCAACTTCGCATAAGAGTTGCAGCCCATATCTCGGCAAATCTGGTCGAGGTTACTCCTGGCGAGGTCGTCCTCTGCCAATCGAACCCTCGACCATTCCCTCCAATACATCATGCGGAAAAAATTCGTGTCGCAATACATGACCAATCCATCTCGCGCGCCTCTCCGCTATGGTGTTCAACATGTGCCTATTCTCTTCAACTCTGCTAAGAACTCCCTCATTTGTAACGTGGTCCCTCCATGAAACATGGACAATTCGTCGCTAGGTCCACATTTCAAACGCCTCCAGCCTTTTGCGCTCTCTTTCGCCCAGGCCCTAAGATTATGCGATGCTTTTTTTTTAAACATTACAAATATTAAAATTGACGTATTTTAATCCCTCGTTTACTGGACAAAACATTGGAATACACCTAAATATGAAGAAATCGTTCATTAATGAAATGTGTCTGCACTATAATAAAATACTACTGTCTATGAAATTTGTTGACTTTAAATTCTAGCCGAAATCTAATCTATGTAAGTTCTAGTTGGAGTCTCGTATTTCCCTGCTTCGAGACGGTTCCCACAGCCGCTCTTCCCGCGCGGGGACAAGAGATCGTCTTGTACCATTTTATTTTCCATGTCCACGCGATCTGTTTCCTCTCTTTGTACTCGGCGGCGTTCGCACGAAGTTTCCAATTATTCTACCAATAAAATCGGTGCGCAACTCCGTGACCGCTGCTGATTGGTTACATTTCACTCCGTGTAAACCGCACACGCTGCGGAGCGTGGATTATCCGATGTTGATTCATCAATATGAACTGGTGCACGGGTACGAAGCATCGAGGAATCATTTTTATTCATTTATCTATCAACCATGATTTCACACCTCCCAAAAAGGGGTTTTCATAGTCAATAAATACCGATATTATTAATGTATCAATCGTGCTTTTCCTACATCTTCTTACTTCTGCTTATCAATATATGTCTTTCGCAACTCACGGATAGAGTGCAATACAAATAATTAAGTAAACAATGAAATTCGAAAAAAAGTGTGATACTTTTAAAACGAAAAAAAATAAAACTTATGTGACATTGTACGTGTTGAAGATTGCGTGATTATGCCCAAGATCCGTGATTTTGAGCATAATCACGGAGAAAATATATTAAAATAAAGAGATCAACCGTACATCTTCCGAAGCCTTGATTAAAAGTCCTATATTACCGTCTTCGGTTAGATTAGAGGTCTAACCACATACATTGATATTTCACGTGAAATGTCAAGAATGATATTCATCTTTTGGGCTAAGGCCACACCGAATTGTTTCGCTTAGTGCTTAGCTTATCTACATCCACGTAACGTGGCGCGAAGCGTTCAATGTGGCCAATGCGACAGTATTGAATGCGCTGGTTTTCTAGAACATTCTAAGCACTAGAGTAAAATAGCTCTTAGCACTTAGAGAGGCTGTTGATTGGTGGCTGATTTGGACGAACTGAGCGAAACGAGATTTTGAAATAAAAATAATGTTTGAACTACGGACGACGGAACCATTTCTGATATGTTACTATATTTTAAACTTAAAAAAAAAAACTAATCAAAATCCAAATACTATTCTCATAAATTGGCATTGCGTTATGTATAAGTTGTTTTAGTTTTTGAAGTACCAGAAACTTGAAGAATGACATGACTTATGAATGTAAAGGAAGCGAAAGAAGTATGTCAGGACAGAACAATGTGGCGATCCATTCATTCTGCTTAACCCTCCGGAGAGATGGCGCGATAGTTAGTTTGTAAGTTAGTTAGAAACTAGCGAAAATATATTAATATGTTTGTTATAATAGCAAATATTGTATTTATGGCACAAAAACAGTTCTAAAAAACAAACGTATAAATATATTTGAAGTTTTAACAACTCAATATAAAATAGCGAATAGTAAGGAATACAAATACAAAATCATTGCATTGTTTTCATATACTTGGAGCTTCGAACGAGAATCATAAAAATGTAAATCGATGAATCATACATAATTTTGCGGTTGGCAGCTACACGTACATACATTGATTCATAAAAAAAATCTTAGCTTAGTTAGTGCTTCGTCGATTCGTATGCAAAGGAAGAGAAAAAATATTAAACGCGTCTTTAATACGATGATTTATTTGAGGCATTTTAGTCTCGGAGGTTCATATTGTTTAATATCGTAATAGTTTCGATCGCAGTGAACTTCGTAGGAAACCACAAATTGGCCGGAGACTTCTCGTATGATTTGCGGCTGCATACGATTATATCGGGGAGGTGCAGGGCCGGTTGCACCAAAGTTCATTGCTACCAAAAAATTTACGACTAGATTCAAATAAGGGGGTTATCGATTTTTTAACGTTTTAGTCAATAATGGGAAAATGCCTTGTTTAAGATACACATTTTGTGTATCTTTATCTATTATTCAAGAATTTATCAATGAAAGCGAAAATGGCCGTTCACAATGGAGTTCTGGTTCCAACCCTTATGTATGGAAGCGAAGCATGGAACTGGCAGAAGAAAGATGAGAGCAGAATAAATGCGGTAGAGATGAGGTCCCTAAGACGTATGTGTAGTAGAACGATGTACGACAGAATCTCAAATGCTGATATTAGGAAGGAATGTAGAGCGAAAGAAGGTATTATGAACAAAAATTATGAAAGGATCGCTGCGTTGGTTCGGACATATGGAGCGCATGGGTGAAGAAAGAATGGTTAAAAAAGTATACGTTAACAATGCAAATGGAGTAAGGAGTCGAGGTAGACCGAGGAAAACATGGCATGACCAAATTAATCAAATATTAAAAGTTGGTCATGTCAGAAGCCGGAAGAATCGACGTGCGTGTATGACTCGATGTATGAATGTGGAGGAAGCTAGAGAGGTGTGCCAGGATAGAGTAGTGTGGCGGTCCATTCTCTCTGCCTTCCACTGCGGGGAAACGGCGTGATGGTTTGTTGTTGTTGTTGTTGTTGTTATCTATTATTATAAATATTTGGTAAATGTGCTAAACACTATCGCTTATTATATAAGCAATAGTGTTTATATCCGATCTAAGATTTCTTTATTTTATGTGAAATAAATGGCTGAAGTAAAATAAGCACTAAGTACCAAAAATAAAAACAACTAGATATGCAGTTTTGTTCTATATGACATATAGAACATAACTGCATGCTTAGTTTTTTTTTTAAATTTTTTTTTTGGTACATAGTGCGTATTTTACTGCAATCATTCAAATTATTAAATTAATATTTAAATCTGTAAAAGAATTTAATGTAAACATTGAGCAATAAAATTATTAATATCTCATTAAATAAACATACACAATTGATTTGTTCTCTATCTTTTCAATAGCCACATATTGTTAACATTTTTTAAAGAATGATTCAAAACAAAACACAAAATATAATCAACTGTTGAATTGAAATATAATATCATGATTTTATTTCTAATAATTATAAGTAAATTGTAATAATTTATAAGTTTTATGAAGCTAGTTGAGTTTTGAAAAAAAATATTTTTATATTTTTTTTATTCTTATTTTTGCAATCTCGATTATGACTAGGTTTTTTCTTTACAAAAATGCGATATTATTTCTGCTCTGATTGGATATTGTACGTTAAATTCTACTGCCATTTGTTTTTTAATACTCGTTTAAAGTTTATTTTAAATAATGTTGTAGATACGTAGAAATAAAATAAATAGTCAGCACAATAGAGTTTTGTTCCGGGCGCCAAATGTCTGACAGCTGGTCCTGGCGCACAGGCGAGAGAAGAGAAGAGAAAAAGGAAGGAACCGATCCGGCGAGAGAAAATAAAGAACAGCCAATCCATGCATGAATGGGCCGGGCCATGCACTGCGGACTGCGGAGTGAATGTGGTTTCCCATTCAGTAGCTGGATGTTACGGTTGTCGTTTCTTTTCGTTCAAGAAAATTCATTCGGATTCATTTTTTTCACCCGCTGTTATGTCCCCGTTGTAAAATAATGCAACTGTGAATGCAGCAGACCTATTATTTGCAGAACGGTTTTCATAATAAATTCGTATTATTTCCGATTCGGAGTGTTTTTATTTTTTTCCAATCGGAAAAGTATCACAGCCATTAGTCACTTTCCAATAAGATTCGGCAGTGTGAACCGGCCGCGGAGGCGGGAATAGGAAGTGGTCGGTGGTGTAAGAAAGGTAAAACCATCAAATAAAAATACTACGTGTTCTCTGTCAATTAAACACTGTCAAGTATTCCTATTCATAATATTGCTTTTTATATTGTTACGTAAAATCAATAACTATTACACAATTGGTTTAATAGATTGATTGTTTATATCTGTCTACCAAAAGCGGAGACATTGTTTATTATTCGACACACAAATAAATAAATCAATTAATAGCTTTGCGATGAACTTTAAACAGCAAAACAAAAAGTCTCACTATATCAAATCAAATCAAATCAGTTTATTAACTCAAAAGACATTACAAACAAGAAAATGTTTAAGGCATCTATTGAGTACAGGTAAAATTTTATAAAAATACAACCAAATATCAGGAACGCATTAGAGATGGTTCGACATTAAGAAGACACGATACTTTCTAAAGTCAAGAGTATTTGTCCCCTGAACGTACCTTCACTAATATGAAAGACGTCGATCTCCAAGGAAACCGCGTTCAGCAGACTAATTGCTCTTCCCACCGGTGTCACCAGAGGCAGATTGGTTCTGGCGGCCGGTAGGTAAAACAATCTGTGCTGTCGCTGTCGGAGATATCTATCAGGGACAAAAATACCAACACCCTCTATTTTTGTAACTATTAATTTTATTCGATGTGTTAGTGTCTACATTTTTCTTCTAAAATTCCACTATTATTGTAATAGTTCACGTTTCGCCACTGGTTCATACATAGAATGGAAGAGTGAAGTGGGGAGTGATCTTGAATGCAACAAAGCTGAAACCATCCCATTCCCCGTGTCCCGTGCACCAGCGACGAGTCGATGAGCCGATCAGCCGAACGCCGGGCCGCCGGGCCGCGGCTCCCAGCGATTCAGCCTAACAGGCATGGAATTAGTTTTTTAAGTTCCCGAAAGGGCTAAAAGTGCGCGTCACTCCTCGTGTAATGAGAGGGTCATATCCGGTCCATTATTCAGGGAACTCGAGTACTGTAGCGGAGTAGGTACTAAGTACTTATCTCTAACTGTAATGCTCTTGGGGCGAGGTGCCAAATATAATATGTACTTCGCAGTACCTCCGTAATGGCAACATGTGATAATTGAATTAATTATTTATTTAATAAAAAATTACACACTTTTGTTTGTTTTTAAACCACTTATATTTGTCAAACCAACCGGTTTCGCTCCCCCGGGAGTTTCATCAGGGTTACAAATAAAAACAGAACTGATAATTTTTAAGTTTTGTGTGATTTTGGGTAACAACGTGTGATTTGTACTTCTCGACAGACGTTTCGGAGATCGTTGCAGTCTCCATCTGAAGACTGCAACGACCAAGGCTGAAGACTCCACCACCGCATTACCCTGAAGATGGAGACTGCAACGATCTCCGAAACGTCGGCCGAGAAGGAGAAATCACACGTTGTTACTCCTAATCACACAAAACATATTGCTGCCAACCGTGAAAATCTATGCAATTATCTGAACAGTTTTGTTTTGTAACCTGGCGAAGCTCTAGCGCATAGGTTCCCAAAGTGGGCCACCTGGCCCACCTGGGAAGCAAAAAGGGGGCCGTGAGGTGCTTAAATGTTATTTTTATTATTTTATGTTGTTATGTTAAACCTTATAGCATTTTTAAAATCCGTTTTTTAGATGTACATATGTATAATTTGTTACATCCTAAAAGTTTTTGATAAAATTACCTTAATAATAAATAACATTTTCGTGATCAATAAATATCAAATTTCGTGATGTTTCAAATAATCTTGTACGTACACATGTATTAGTTTTACATTTTCTCTGATATTATTCACTAATAATAATCACCTTTATAATGTACTTTTTCGAATTGTTTTATTAACAAAATAAATTTTGAATAAAAAAATACTCTCGTAGTTAAATACATTTTTTGATGATCTCACACCGGGTTCGTTATTGACAGTACATCAGGTCGTCTTTCTCATGAGGATGGTTTAATAAATATTAATTACTCAACAATTTAAGTATCGGCGTATAAGTAAGTTTATAAAAAATAGGTTCACTTCAATTTTCGATTTTGTTTAATTTAAAAAAGGGAAATTTCCAGGGGGCCTTGTGTAATTTTGTGTTTGAAAGGGGGGTCATGGGTCAAAAAAGTTTGGGAATCTATGCTGTAGGGCAGAGGTTCCCAAGATTATTTTCCCCCGTAGACTCCTTGCCGGTTTTTTCTATCTCGTGTAGACCCCCTATTTTTTTAATTGGTCAAATTAAAAAATAAAAAATTGGTCGCCTCCGAATCCTCTGCCTACTGACCGGGAGTCGCTGTCGAGCAAAAAAAGGTCGCTAACGATTTCCATATTCGTTTCAAGTTTAGTTGAACCATCTCGCGGCCTCCTATTTACATCTCGTGGACCCCCTGCAAGTTGTCGTGGGCCCTTTGGGAATTACTGCTCTAGCGCGAGCGAAACCGATTAGTTTGTCAAAAATAAAGTGGTGTAAAAACAGGTAAAAGTGTTAATTATTTTTAATAATGCCAAATCACAAATTAAGTGTTTCATACGAAACAATATTTATATGTTGGTTTCATTTTGTAAGTATTAACAACTCTTATTTTTATTTTATTTATTTTGAAGGGTGTTTAAAAATATATACGAAAATTGCATTATTATCGCTCTTTACATCATTACAGCCCGAGCCAAATCAATGTAAAGCGTAAAGCTATCATATTGATTTTCATGACATGTGATAGGCAGCTAATCTATCGCCATTTTATTGTCAAATGAATTCTTTACCAGACCAAAGACAGTGTGACAATCACACTGCCATCGCCGGGAATCGATCCCGGGACTTTCGTGGTGGCAGTCAAAGCACTTACCACCCGGCCACGAAGGTTGTCATTATATTCTTCTTCTGCTTTATTTAGGACTGTGTCCTGTTATTTCTCGGAGCCTGTTCCTGGGATACAGATGTCCAACTGTCTCGCCATCTTTTAGGTGGTCCTGTACCTGTTGGTACTTTATTTGCGGCTATATTGATCACTCTTTCAGAACATGCTCTTTCCACATGATCTCTCCAGTAGCGTCTTCTCAGTCATCCCCATCGCACGACATCTTCTACATTGCAGATCTTTCTTATTCTGTCTCGGAGTGTCGTTCCCGCAACGGATCGGAGAGTCTTCATAATAATGCATTAAAAATATACGTCATTGTATTAATGTATTAAAAAATAGACATATTTCTATCAATAATCAGGGTCGTATCTATCCCGTAAACTATCTACTTCGGTTTTTGATACGCTTCTGTCACCCGTGAGTCACCAGGTTACAGGTATTGAGAGGCCAGTCAGTGTTCTGATTTGATCGGATCAGATTGTTCGGACAACAAAATCAAATTAAATTGTGCATTTAGGTTGGCCAGCCCTGATCCAAACATATTTGTTCCAACATTTTTAACGTTCATCGTATTAATTTACAAGGGTTCCCGGAAACATTGTTTTCATTAGGCTTTTTAAAACTTTCCCGGGGCTACCTCTTCCCACGTAGAAATTATCCATTATTTCGCAAAAAATTTCGATGTGAATATCGGCTGGGACAATAAATTTGAAACAACGTTTGGTGCACATTGTGTAGCTGCAGACATATTGTTTAAACTTCGCCTACCTAATTTTACCTCTTATAACAAAACAAAAATTACAATCACTTTCCGGAGAGGAGAGGTAACTGGTCTCACAATATGTATGTTATATAATTATTGTTTACAGCTGAATGTTGCCAATTTGTTTAATAATTAATTAAAAAGTTTGACATCAAATACTGATGTAATAAAAATCTGACGAGTATGAACTCTTTTCAAATAAAATAAGCATTGAAATGTTTTAATTGCGTTTTAAAAAGTAAATAATGATCATAACATTGACTGATGATATTGTAATGATTGTTGGACGAGGGTGGATGAGAGTGGCAATGAATAGGGGGTAATGGCTGTCTTTGGAAGAGGGTAACGTTCAGAAGTGGACGACATATGACATACATATAACTCAAGCCAAGAAAGTCATAATAAATATTGAAAAAAAAAATTAATAAAATAACTGTTAAATTTACAACACTGTTTTGATATCATATATTTTTATTATGCACTTTTTGAGAATTTTGCGACAGCTATTTCGCCAAATGATGTTGGCATCATCAGGCGTTATAGGTGTAGGTATAATAAAAAAATGATATATTATAACAGTGTTGTAAATTTAACAGTTAAGAATGTTGAAGTATCATAGCGTTTCGGTCAAAACAATGGACTATGTAAAAAAATATATAAACAATTTATTTGTAGTATTGTATATTAAGATTGATTCCACTTAGGTTTATGCCTTTGACCTATTTCTGCAGCTTGCTGCCATCTTCTGGCGTGGTGGCAGCGAGCTCCCGAAACCGGACGAAGCCATAAAGTTAAGTGGAATCAAACAAAATATATATTCGTATTTTAAATATATTTTTAATTATTTTTTAATTTATTTTCATTAATTACAATGAACTTCTGATATGAATTTTCAAATAAGAACATTAAATTTTTTAATTAATATTAATTTAATGCAAAATAATTTTCGTGATATTCAAAGACTGGCTCAAAGAGAGATATTGGCTACATGATAGTAGAGTTCATGTAGGGCTTTAGAGATGATGAGGCAGATATTGCATATAGAAATAATACTTTGAAGAAGCTGAGTTATGAAAACAGTTGAGAGTTAATCAAGAGCACACCTAAACTCAGATTCTTAAAGGATGATAAGTATTGTCATATTTTTTGTTGATAGATCTAAGATGTTAACACTTTGGTATTCTGAGTTGTTTAAAAATACATAAAACACAGTTTTTCTACGTTTGAGTTTAGTTTTCTCGACTTGTTTCGAAGGTTTTAGCTCATTTTATTGTTTTTTTCCAATGTTAAAGGTATACAACTTTTAAAACAGGTTTTTAAATAAAAAAAAAGGTATCGCTACAATAAAGTACTTTATTTTATAGGAAAATTACAACAATTCCACATGCCTGTGAAATTTAAACAATACGTGCATATTTTTAATTTTTTATAATATCACAAAGTAAAAATTAACTTCGAAATAAGGTGAACGGCACTATCGTAATGAGTGGAGAAATAATGACTATTAAAAATTCAATATAGGCGTTTGAATAACGAGTGCTCTGCTCATCTGTTTTCCTTGGAGAGTAGGGCCATTGTTACAGCGTATTTACGATTGCACAGTCAAAGCAAGATAAGCAATATTTCGCTAGCGGAAAAGCAAATAATTGAATACCTTGCTTGAAATCGTTACCGTGCTTTCTGTATTGAAAAGTTTCTATGAACAATGACCGTAAATGTCAAATAGAAGGTTTCCGAAACAAAACCAAAACGCTCAGGAAAGCTCGAACAAAATCAACAAAAACGTGAATTGCATGTATTTATTTTATGGCTGTATCTCGGAGATGAAAAGTTATTATTTCTTGCAACTTCCTCAATTATTATTTAGTGCTTCGAACAGAAATTAATAAAGCATCACCGTTTACACATAACTTGTATGTTAAACTTAATGGGAAACTTTGTTTAATTGAATATAACATATTAAAAACTATCAGGAAATTGTTAACCAATATTAAAGTTCTTATGGTGTCATATTTAGGTCGTGTGCTTAGGAAAGAAAAATATGAATTGAGGGCAATATAGAGGGTCGACAAAGTGTTAGCAGGGCTGGGCTAGCTTTAAACCCTTTGAGAAGCCGTTTAATGCTGCCAGGATAGAGACGTCTACTCTAAAGGGATAGTCAACGTCGGGAGGACTTGATATGTCATCTAAAGAAGAAGATGAAACATAAAACCTGTCAACCTATGGAACATTGACTTATTATCAGTTGTTTTTGTTATACAATTTTACATTATATATTTGATATACACTGTACTCAGTTATGGAAGTACTCTGTTCAGAAGTAAACTGCTCACATGGATTTAATACATATTTGTGAAAGTTCGTTCAGAAGACAAATACTTTAGAGAGTATCTTGTCTTTCTAATGTCGAACCATCTCTCATGCGTTTTTGGTATAATATTGTATGTATTATATTTTACATGTACTCAATAGATACTTTAAACATTAGTATTGTTTGTAATGTCTGTTGAGATAATAAGCTGATTTGATTTGATTTGATTATAATAATGTTTATTCTCTCATTTTATTACAACATACATAGTAATGTAGCAACATGGATAAATCATAAAAAAAATTGGGCGGTTTATCTTAATGTGGTTTCTTAGTCGTTCTTTTATCCATTATTAACTACCCGAAATTAATATTTAAACGAACAAAAGGTTTAATAAATATTATATTTTCTTTCCATATTCGGTCACATATCTCCTACATTGACTTTTTTTTCTTTTTCTTGTACCTATACAACAGGTCGTTTGAACCTAATTACTATATACACTTTATTTGAGCTATTATATTGATTCTTATGACATGTGATAGGTAGCCAATCTATCGCCATTTTATTGTCACGAGAATTCTACACCAGACCAAAGACAATGTGACAATCACATTGCCATCGCCGGGAATCGAATCTGGGACCTTCGGTATGGAAGTCAGAGCTCATATCACTCTGCCACGAAGGTCGACATTTTACTTGGGCGTTAGCTTCCCTACCTTAGCTGACCAATGTTCCATTTACAAAAGTTTCGGAGTCAATTCATTCATGTTTTATGTATAAATTCAATTGATATATTTTTACTACCCGTGCAAGACACAATACGTTTCATTGTTATTAATATGTCGCATTCGAAGCTTTGACCAGTGCTTTGTCCATGTTCTTAAATATACTCGGACGAATCCACATTTCAAATGTCTCTAGACTGTTAATTGTAATAATTCGCATGATTTTCATCGGGTCAATAAAACGACAGCTCACAGTTGTCTTATGGCTACTGAAGTAGCTTGATAACGGGCGAAATCAGTTGGTTAAGTAAAGATTAAAAACAATTTTATTGATTGATAGACATTTCATCACAATTTACAAACAATTTCTTACGTTAATAAAGATTTATAGTCCAGACATAATTATTGAGTTATATTCATATTCGTTATAAGTTCATCGTATTGGAATGATGTGATGAAACGAAATGCGTTCCGCGACGTGGTAAATAATAAGAGTCACTAATAATCATTACCCGCCATATTTATGCACAAGTGTGTTATAACTTAATACACAATAATTAGAGCTGGAATTTGGTAGTTAGCGTTTATTGCCATACAGGTTGCAGGTGCCTGCTAATGGGAGGCGATCCTTAATCAGTCGAACCATGACTTATAAGAATAATTTATACAGATTTCGCTTGCATTGCGTGCCGTTCAGTATTATGTTAATAACATTAGTTCGATCTTAGTCGTTTGCTATGCTTTAGTTCTGCTGCGAGCCTTCAATATCACCTGTCTTCGATTAATTCTCTTGCGTAATATAATATGTAAAGTATGCAATTCTGAAATTTGTGAGTGAGTAGGGTATCAAACGATTATCAAAGGCAATTCTGATTCACGAGTTTTAACTGGTACATTATTATCATCAGTTTATTGTCATTATTATTATAATTTATAGTTTCTGAACAACTATTAAAGTTTTTTATATTGTATATTTGTGTTTTAAAATCACGTTTGAATGAATGTACAAAGTAAAAAATATATTGTATATAAATAAATCAATATTCCCACTTAACAAAATGAATAAATGTACAAAAAAAGTTTTCTAACTATAATTAATACGAATGAAAACGCCAGTTTTCTGGAAGTTCCAGAAAACAAACGTTTTCATTCGTATTAATTATTTCATATTGAGTTTTACATCATTGTTCAAGAAATTTTTGTACATACATATACATACATCTAACATCGATATCATATAGTAATAAAAGGAAACTTTGTGGATTAATGATTATCTACAAATTCGTCCGGTTTTTTCAATAATTCGATAAACATTTTTATAATATCGGTTTAATATTATAACGCATATTTATATAAACACAAAGAAAGCGAATGAAGTTTATTTTGGAATCACATATAAAAAAGGGAGATTAATAAAAACAAAAACATTAGAAAGTCATGTTGTAAAAGAAAAAATAAAATAAACAAAAAAATCGTCTGAATATGCAACAAGAAGTTTGTAAAACTTGAGTTAAAAACTCATGACTTTGTTAAATTTAATGTCTGAATATTTAATTATAAGTACATATCAAGAAATTACAAGAAATTGTTAACCAATATTAATGCTCGTATCTACAAGAATTCAGTTTAAATCAACTAATATACTAACTAATATTTTCACAATGTATGTAAGTTGTATACATTGAAAGGGTTACTGATATAATAAATGGTCATAGTAAAAATTAATCTAGATTAATGTAATGACTTGAACATGATTTTCTTTCGAAACGCAATCGTTCAATAATCAGAACGAAATAGTTTACAATTTTGAAATTTTATGACACTCTTAATTGAAATTGATAAATAAAGTTTGGCATACACAAGCGTTTATGCCTTCACAGTCATAAAATAAGCTGAAATAATAAATATTCTATATTTAACTTACACGCAAAATTGATTAGCTTTTTATTGTTAAGTTTAAATGATCACAAACATGCCATCAGTTTAGTTAGACAAAGAATTGTCACCGGCTGTTTAACGAATTTCCATAGTGAAATTAAATCACGAAATTGAATAACGTCGCTCGTTAGATTTCCACGACTGATGATGTGTATCGCTGTTCGTCATCGTTACTGTCAGCCGAAACTCTTGCGACAGGGCTGCCAACCACTTGGAAAATAGTCAACAGAAAAGAAGTCAATCTAACATCAGAAATTATTAAATATTATCGTGGAGAAATCAATTCAGATTGAATCATATTAGTGAGATTTCAATATAATGAAGACTTTTAAAATTTTTATCGGGTGAAGTAACATACTATCCGATGATGTCTTATTTATATAAAATAAACTTTACTTCAGATTTTATGTTTCATAACGGAAGGACTCGGACAACTTCGGAACCCGAACGGTGCTCTGGTGGCCGAATTCATAAACTACATGACAGGTACAAATTAATAAACAATATGAAACAAAAATTCGAAGAAGTTCTTACCAAAGTAAAACAAGAAATACTTTGGATCGGTGTCGCTAAAGAATCGAAGAAAGATATTAGGATCACCATTGAAAAATACGTAGAAAATGTATGGAACAAACAAATAATGGCTTATCAAACAGAACTTATGAACCTTCAAAAGGCTGCTCTAGAAAAATTCGAGGAATATGTAAGAAAAATTGAACCATTTATCAATACCCATAACAAAGAGAGAAATAAGCTATAGTGGAGCGTTGCCAAACAGCTCTGAACCAAAAAAAAATATGCATCGAATTTTTTTATTGTTTCTTGAAAAATGATGTAAAACTCCAAATTAAATAATTAATTTTAAGACAGACGTTTTAATTTATTTTAACTAATCGAAATTTTTTTATTTTGTGTAGGAAATTAAAAAATATACAAAAAATATTAAGTGTGTAATAAGTCGTTCCCCAGTAGCGGCCATAGTGCCAACATGAGATTTAAAAAAAATCGGACCTATTGTTTCCCGAAGATAGTCAGACAGTATTGATTATTCATTACGTATATTGATGACAACGTCCATTTATTAGTTAGTTATTCTATTACATGATATTATAGTGACAAGTTTCTCATTTCTAGGGTTACGAGACATATCACTCAGATAATGTATAAAAAAAACTATTAGAAGCCGACGTTTACATCAATATTAATTATTTCATCTGGAGTTCATTGTACGATTGTCCAAGTTTTTAAAGTTAAAAAAATATATATATGTATTCTTCACTTTGTTTTGTGAATTAACATTTGAATAACTTTTTAAAAATATCATATATTCACAACAAATTCATTACATTACTCACAAACATGTTTCGGATTGCACATACCCATCCTTAGTGTAAACAAATATATATACTGAATTAGGATGTGTAAAACTCGAAAAACTTTTGTGAAGAGTGCAATAAAGTGTTCTGAAAAATATAATGATTTTAATTTTATTAAAAAAAAAACAATTATTTCAATATAAGTAAATCTCGTAGTTGTTAATCAAGACAATAGGTAAAGAAAAATAATTTTGAATTTCGAAGACTGCGCACCCTTATCCCTAATTACGCCCTTACGTAACCGCGGAAAACTCTAAAGTTAATTCGGGCATTTAAGTCGTGTAGCCGCTAGCGGGTGGCATGTGGCACGAGCGTGATGTATGCTACGGCGGATCATGTCGCGGCCATGCCATGTTTTTATAATGACAACTCTTCCCTTGTCATAATTTTCCAATCAGATATCAAAATATTAAATACTACATGGCATAATAACGTCTCAAAAATGTTGTACCGCAAGCTTCATTTTGTAATAGTAATTTATTTAAACAGCAGTAAAAATTTCCTTGATTAATGTTGGTCATGTTTTAATAAATTCATCCCGAGCCACGCGAAAACAGAATTTTACGAACTAAATCATGTTCAAACTGTATTGACGGTTAGATTTGTTCAATTGTTTTATTGATTTGTGATAATTTTGATATATGTATTAATTTATACAAAACATTTTTTTTAATGTATACAAATACCTACTTGTAGACGAATACCCATTGCGGGTTATCAATTCAAGGATTAATTATATCTCAACAGAGACGAAGATGCAAATTGGAAACAGAATATGGTGATCGAGGTGTTTACAGAACTTATGACCTGTCATTGATTGGGTTAAGCGCACGCTTTATGTAATACAACATTCCTCATTCCACCTTTTCTTATGACCACCTTATGAGTGACATCTCCAGGCGTTATCTAGCAATACGATAATGGCGGTAACCTTTCACATTGCGTAAAAAAGAGTTTCTGCTTAATGCTTAAAATCCAATCTTCATAGATGGCGCTAGTGTGTAGATTGAAACTACCTTGTAGAGGGTGGTGTTACTGATTAACATATATACAACTTCCAAAAATTTGTTAGACACGGTGGTCATAAGAAAAGGTGGAATGGGGAATGTTGTATTACATAAAGCGTGCGCTTAACCCAACCAATGACAGGTCATAAGTCCTGTAAATACCTCGATCACCATATTCTGTTTCCAATTTGCATCTTCGTCTCTATTGAGATACAATTAATCCTTGTATTAATTTTTGTCCAAAATGTAGCTAGTAGCCCAACGCGCCATGGAAAGAGCCATGCTTGGAATAACCTTGAGGGACAGATTTAGAAACGAATTTATTCGACAACAAACCAAGGTGACTGAGGTGGCTCTGGGGACGGGCGGACTGAAGCGGCGATGAGCTGGCCATGTCTGTCTGAGAACCAACGGCCGATGGGGGAAATAGGTTCTGGAGTGGAGACCGCGAACAGGATTCTACAGAGTTGAACGTCCCCCTGCCCGCTGGACCGACGATCTGAAGAGGATTGCTGGACATGGATGGATGGAAGCGGCATGGATGGATGGATAGGGGGCGGTGGCGTGCTTTGGAAGAGGCCTACATTCGGCAGTGGATGACAGACAGCTAATGATGATGATGATGAAAATTTAGCTTCGTTACAGTAAACAAATTTATTGGTATAATTCGCCAATGTAAAACAGTTAATGATTTAGCAATATGAAAAGAACACTTAATAAAAAATAAAGCAAGCACGTAATAAGAAAAAAACAATTAGTACATATATAGTGTATGTATACAGAAAGCAATATGAAAATACCACGTTAAAAGCCCAATTGGCAACTCAAGAACCAGCAGAAATATTTCACTTTAATGCAAAACAATACCTTGGATTGACACAAGCGAAGAAGATACACATATTCAATACGATTGAAACGTCTTTTTTCTAGAATATTTATTACCTTTTTTTGAGAATTACTTGTTTCGCCTTTTAAAGGCATTATCCAATGTTTTTTAACATTGACAAATCAAACAACTTCGTTTCATTTAATTATGTGTTATGATCCTTAAGTGTTGTGCTAAAAATACTAGAATACGTATAAAATGTTATCAACTAACTAACTAACCAATGAACCATCACGCCGTCTCCCCGAAGGGATAGGCAGAAAGAATGGACTGCCACACTTTTCTTTCCTGACATATTTCTCTCGATTCCTCAACATTCATACATCGTGTCATGCACGAGCGTCGATTTCTCTGACTCCTCACATGACCGACATTCAATGTTTGATTTATTTGATCGTGCCACGTTTTTCTCGGTCTGCCTCTATTTCTGGTTCCATTTACATCGTGAACATATAATTTTTTTACCATTCTTTCTTCATTCATTCTTTCCATATGTCCAAACCATCTTAATGATTCTTTCATTATTTTGTTCATAACACCATCATTCGCACCGCATTCGCTTCTTATATTTTCATTCGACACTCTATCATACATAGAGTATCCACACATTCGTCTACTGCATTTATTCTATTTTCATCCCTGTTTTGCCAGTTCTATGCTTCGCTTCCATACGTAAGGGTCGGTAAAAGACATTGTTATTATGTAATATTAAATAAAATGTTATTATATTTATTTGATTTAGTGTAAATTATTAAAACGTATAGCGATATGTTATTTGTAACTAAAATACAGTGATTTACAAGTAGGCATACGTGAGCTTACGGACTATATAAAATATTGAACTATAAATTCAGTGGAATTATAGGGGAAGCATTCGGCATGAGGTATTTATTATAATAGACTCGGCCGGCGAAGGCAACTGGGACATCTACGGAGTATACGAATACGTCCATTATTAAAACTCATGTAAGGGTTCGGGTAGGTACACAGCTGGAATTAACATGGAAGTCGCTGAATATTCAAATCATTTCAATTTATGATGTCGTATGCCCGAGATGTGAAATGAATCACGTGACAAAACACAATAATGTTACCGTTCTAGTTAAAATAACGTTTTTGTGGAGAAAATTAAAAGATGTACTTCCGAGGTAAGAAATTTTAAGTTTCGTGGTAGGGGGATGTACGTTAGAAATATGTAGTAAGGAATTTTTGGTTGTTTGTTATAGGCAGTGCTTGAATGTAACAATACCAAAGCGCAATGCATAGGCCACATTCTGTGTCATGAAAACATTTCACAAAATTTTTGGATAACTGGTAGGATAAACAACGGAAATTAAAGCAAAGGTTTTGCAAAGCAATCGAAATGTCAACTTTTTATTATTATTGTTTTATTTTAATGATGTAAATGGAGTACGGAGTCGAGGCAGGCCGAGAAAAACATGGCATGACCAAATTAATCAAATTTTAAAAGTTGGTCATGTTAGAAGTCGGAAGAATCGACGTGCGTGTATGACTCGCTGTATGAATGTGGAGGAAGCTAGAGAGGTGTGCCAAGATAGAGTAGTGTGGCTGTCCATTCTCTCTGCCTTCCTTTATGAGGAAATGGCGTGATGGTTTGTTGTTGTTGTTGGATGGCAGTTCGTCTGGGTTGGACAGCGTTTAGAAAACTGGAAAGTGTATTAAAGACCAAAGATATTATCTATGAGGAATGCATCCTCCCGATCCATCCATAACGTATGGATTGGGAACTGTAGTATTCACAGTCAACAACATATACAAGCTGGAAGTCAAACAACGGGCTATCGAGAGACAAATGCTTGACATACTATAAGTCTGAGGGACAAAATACTCAATATTAAAATCAGAAGCCGGACAAACCTTGTCGATATAATTGACCGTGTTGCCAAACTGAAGTGGAAATGGGCAGACATATCGCCAGACAGGGAACAGAGAGATAGGTACCCAGAGTGCGGTCGTGGAGGCCATGGGAAGAATAAAGGAGCCTCGGTCGACCCCAAAGAAGATGGTCTGACGACCTAATTCCAGTCGGGGGAAGAAGATTGATAAGAATCGCAAGGGATAGAGAAAAAAGAGGAAAATGGAGAACGGTTGAAGAGGTTTATATCCAGTAGTGGAGAGACGGCTAAGGAAGAAGAAGAAGAAGAAGAAGATATATGACTTTTAAACTTTTCAAATCAAATCAGTTTATTTCATCAATAGACATTACAAAATTAATTTTTAAGGCATCTATTGAGAACAGGTAAAAATAATATATTGTGTATAGTATACTACCAGAATCGCATGAGAGATGGTTCGACATTTGAAAGACAAGATACTCTCCTGAATTAAGAGTATTTACCTTCTGAACGTACTTTCACTAATATGAAATGCGTCGATCTCCGAGGAGATATCTATTAGGGACAAAAAGCCGAACTGGCCTATGTCGAGATTTGTTTTATCTTTACCTATAATGGAAATGTGTTAACTGAAACAATGATGAAGGTAAATAGTGCGATTCTAGTGTGAATCGTTAAATAATAGTGTAGCTTGGAGCTGGTAAAATAAAATAAATATTCAATTAATACTAATAGTACGAATGTCATCGGACCATCGTGTGGGAGGTCTCCCTCTGTTTCTTTTATCTTCGCGAGGTCTTCATTCCACCACCCTTATGGTGTCGATTTTTGAAAATTAACAAAAGATAGGCACTAAAGGTCTATATATTCAATTGTTTTTTCGTTTAGAATCTTAAGCATCAGCAAATGGTAATTTGTGCTGGAATCCTGGACGAAAACCAGCTTGTTTGCATGGTTGATAGAAATCCAACTTATTTTCTAGCCTGCTTGTTATTATTCGCATGAATAGTTTCTACAGGTGAGAGGAAGGCTAATGAGTCTGTAATTTCCGATGTCAGCTTTTTCACCCTTTTTGATGATGACATTCGAAGAATTGCTGGCGATTGGATGCGAAAGGTACAAGACAGGAGAATGCGCGGAGAAGTATGGGGGAGGCCTATATTATGTCCAGCAATGGACGACAACGGTTGTTTAAGTAAAAAGTTATTAGTACGGGAAATTTCGTAGATGTGTGATAAAATATAATACATAAATACAATAAAAAAGCAATAACTTAAAATATGAAAATAGAGAAATCAACAATGAATATTTAGTTTCGATCGGTTTCGGCTGATCGCTGCCGTATTTTTTTTACCAGAATATGACAATGAGATGCCAAAAACGATAGAAGCTAGATAAGTATGTAGAATATAAATAAAAATTCATTAGAAAGTTTTTTTGTTCAGTATTTAAGATTGACTTCTACCCAGAAATGGTAATAACTAACATTCTTAACTTAAGGCAAATAATGTTTCCTATAAACTATTAGATAAAATAAAAAAAAGGAATAATAGAATACGTAATGGTCGTTATTTAAATATTATTCGAATGCAATACAATGAAAACATTGTTAAGGGAAGTACAGATAAATTAATTTATAAACAAAAATTGGCCTTAATCAATGTCGAAAAAGTTGACGAGCGTGCGTGACACTGTGTTTAAATGCAGACAAACCTCGAGAGGTACGAGTATATAAGAAAAAAAATCATTACCATAGTCCCATTTTAGCCATGTTCCCTATTATAAATAATTTTAAATATTCTCCTAAAAATAAAAATAAAAACTCCCATATCCGTCCCTAGAATATTAATTAGAAATTCTCCATAGTTATTCCCCAATGCTCATGACTCACCGTTCTACCATACTATTGGTCCTCGTGCACATTTTTTCTAACCGTCTTTCTCCCCTCCATTTTTCATTTATTTTTTATATGTTGGTCTCTGATTTTATGTTTTGAATATTCTGTTACACTGACGAAGCTTCGGCGGGAGTGAAACCGTTTGGTGTTTATAACGAATAAAGTGGTTTATATACAAATTTTACAAGTGCATCATTATTTAATTTAATATTGTCACACCACAAATGAAGTGCTTCATACGAAAGTAAAAAAATAATGGTTAAAATTCTCTGCCTCTCTCCTAAGAGATACGGCATAACGTTAAGTTGTCTTTTGGAATATAGAAGAAATCAATTTGATTTGATAGCATTATCGTTGTTATTTCCTTCTAATCATAAAAATAAACTACAGTAGATACATGCATATAGTAAAATTTATTTCCGGTATTCGTATTTATTACACTTTTCGATTGCCAATAAACATAAACAACAAAATGCTAATTTAAATCTACGGAATACTGTCATTGCCCGCCCCCTTAGCATCTTGCGTGATTGCAGACTATAACACATGTTCAAAATCAATATGTGATCTAAAATACAAGTAACGACCGATGAATATTAACATTAAGTAGGTAATATAACTGTTGTATCCAGTGGATATTTTGTATTAAGTTTAATTTACGATGCATACTTACTCACGTAACGTTCTTAAACAAATTTATTTAGACTTAGGTAATTCAAAATTTTAAGGAATGATTTAAACTTGATTGATATTAAAGAAAAGGATGTTTTTTTTTAAATAACTACTTTCACTTTTTGTTTTTAATTAGATGGCTACCGGTTTCGCCAGGCTAACTGGCATCGTTCAGTTTTTCGATGCCAGCTAGCCTGACGAAACCGTTCGCTATTGAAATAAAGACAAAGTGGAAGTAGACAGCGACCGATTTAGCTGGCATCGACAGACGACCAGTCATCAACCAGACATTGATTAGTGTGTCGATGACAGCTGTTCTGGCGAAACCGGTCGCTATCGAAGTAAAGACAAAAATGGCAGAAATTATTATACAACATTGTTTCATTTAAATATTATGAACCATTGAATGAAGATAAAAAAATGATTTTAGTAAAATCATTAGATATTATTTAATTTGTAAATACTCCAACCTGTATTGCTCCAACCCATTTGCACCATATGAGATCTGGATCCCCCCAAAAGAGTGCGGGCGAGGAAGCGTCGGTAGACCGAGACTACGATGGTTGGATGGTGTCGTAGCAGATTATTAGGCTCTGGGGCAGCAAGACTGTGAGATGGTGGCCAGAGACAGGACAGGATGGAGACGTTTCTTGGAGGAAGCTTACACCCACCCAGGGTTGTAACGCTGGAAAAGAAGATGATGATTTACTCCAACCTGGTATGTATGGTACATGACTTTAAAAAACCGAATACGCTGTATTAAAATTTCATCAATTATTCTATGATAATCAATTTAATGTAGTTTAAACATTAACTTTATATATTGTCATTTATTAGTTTCTGAATGATTGTATTAGGCGACCTCTTCCCAAAGTAAAACTGAATAAAAGTCTAGCGGATATGACTACACTTAACATTATTTTATTACCGAGACGGTGAAGTCGTCGCATCGGCCGCCAGCCTCCGGTCCAATATTGGAGTATTGCAATATAATTATTTCTAGTGCACTGCGTTTCTTCTACGTGCATTTTTTACATAGACCTGGACTACATTTGTCCATGGTTTTTATTGTGTTTTTGAGCGGTCGTTAAAATTTATGTCGTAGAAAACAATAAAGCGGCAATAATGACGTATGCTGTAAAGTAAAATATTGGCTTCCTGCTTAATAAATATCTCATTATGTAAAGTTTCTTGCGTGAAACGCAGATGAAGGCAATAAAACTCGGAAACTTCAATATTTTATATCTACACAAATTAGGAATAATATTTTGTTTTTGTCCTCATTCTCATTATGGAATATCACTCCTGTATCGGAATAATTCATGCATATTGTGGTAAACACTTTTATAACACCTAAATTGTCAAGTAAAAAATGACCATCAGGGCGATATTATGAAATGTTTTTAAAAATAAGACTTCGCTAATGAGAAGTTTACAGATTCTTGAGTAGCTATCACGATACAATTCTTATATTACATTAATTTTAAAGAACGTACTATCGCTTGATGATTGATTGTAAAAAGTATTTCTAGTTTCTTGAACAATTATGTTAAACTCTATATTAATTAATTAGTACGAATGAAAACGTTGGTTTTCTAGATGTTTTATTATATTTTATGGGAATGATTTGTTTCACCTAGGTAAGGCATTAGTAAATATTTGATAATACATTAGATGGCCAAAACATGTCAGAACTTCTTAGAAAATAGGAATTTTCTTTCATAATAAGTTGTTATTAATTTCTTGTCAAATATATTTGAAAATCGACAATAACACCCAACCACCTTCAAATTGATAATATTTTTTTTCTTTACAATCTGTTTACACCATTGAATCAATTGTGACCCCTCGAATGCTCTGAAAACATGTAGACATTTCTAAAGTAATAACAACTTCTTATAATCAAACATCTTTTTATATTAATTGTTTGAGTTTTTCTAAACCCCCTAAGCATTTACAAAACACATATTTTTCAATAAAAATATTTTAGTCTACACCACTGTAATACAGTTTCCATTATAATAACAATAGATTGTTCAATATGCAATCTAATAAGTTTATTCCCCTAAATATGTGGTAAAACTAATAAAAAATTATTTTTGTAAACAATTTACTTCATAATACTTCATTCAAAACTAAACGGGGTTAACTGATAAACTGTCATCATTTCTCGGCGCTATATCCCGGTGTCGGACTTGGCCTCCACCACAACGGTCCTCCACTGAGTTTTGTCCCTGGCCATCTCTCTCCATTCCCCAGCTCCTTCCATTTTCTCCCAATCTTCTTGCACGCAATCCGCCCAACTTTTCCTCGGTCTGCCTCTTGGTCTCTTTTCGCGGGGCACCCATCTGGATATAATTTGTGGTGTTCTACCCTCTGGCATTTTTTCCACATAGCCAGCCCACCGTAGGCGTTGAGACTTACAGAATCTTACTACTGTTTCCTGGTTAATCAGTACTTCAAGTTCAAGGTTTCTTTTTATTCTGTAAGTTCCATCCTCCAGCGCGGGTCCAAATTTTTTTCTCAGTATTAACTGATAAACTGTATGTTACAAATTTATTTATTAATTGATTTAAGATCACGGTTTGAATACCACCCAAATGGGGCTCCAAACTCGTTTTAGAGAGACATACTAATGTATTCATCAATGATTTAAAAAAATTGTACAGATTGAATTTGTTAATGAAAAGAATTAAGAATAATTTCGAAAACACAACGTAGCATTGAGCGTAGCTTAAGCAGTGAATTCTTTACAACGTAAACAAAGCTCTGCAATTTGAGAATAACTCAATAATTATCAATGTTTTATAATTCCACCTCTAGAATTTGCAGTGTCCTCGAAATTTGATTTTACCAATTACACCGGCGACTTCATCATCATTGGATGCCGTCCGCGGGTACACCGTCAGCTGTACATGTTATTATTGGATGAGAATTCATTGACTCATTCGGTTCACGGAAAATGTAGTCACTCACAACGTTACCATCAAATCAGTGAATCAAGCGTGAACTTTTTTCAACCTCAATGTCCAGGTAATAAGCAGAGGTACCTGCCGTATCACATGACCGGATGTATGATTTATGTTAGTACACTTTTTTCAATTGCCCATTCTTAATACATAAACTTCTATATACATACATCTACAACGTGTATAATATATAACAAGAATCCTTGAAAAGTACCTACTGAAAACAAAAAATAACTCTAGATACACAATACTATTTTTTTAAAGAATTATACATAAAACAAGAAGTTTTATGTTAATACAATTGTTTACCTATATTTTTCTACTATAAAATTACGAAACTGTATTAGATCAATTCAATGGGGGTTCAAAAGGGTAGTAGGGCTACGATGGGGTATGTTTTGCTGGAAAATATGCCTCTACAAAATGTCGTAAGGCGCCATGTTGTATTTACAACAGCAACACTACTATGAAGTCTAACTCTCTAGCGTCCACAAGAGGTCTTTTTAAATACCCCGCGAACTCCAGGCAATGTGGCACATATTACTTAGTACCATAGCAGATAGAGAGAGGACAAATGGCGAGCTTCCAGCGCCATAAAACTGGATACACCCAGCTAAGGGAAGCTAACCCCGACAGAAAATCCTCCAGAGAAGGCAAGGGGATACCACTCTGGATATTTTTTCCCAGGTCATCACCATGAGGCCTACTCAAGGGTGATAGTCAACGTTAGGGAGATCTGACTTGAAACAGAAAGAAGAAGTTTATATCAATTATGAGACGTTACTTTACTCGAAAATACATCAAAATATCTATCTTATTAATTATTTACTTAATAGTAAAATTTAAACATGATTTAAAATAGAGTAACTTTTCTATAAGATTTTTGGGGAAAATTAATCTTTAATAATAGCTTAGTACCAATAATTCAATGACTCCACCCCAATCTTGCTCCACGGTGTCCCCCTTGTGACCTAGACCAGCTTTTGCTACCTCGGTAGTATGATAGGTAGGCTTGGGAGGTACGTAGGAAAATGTAGCCAGCAGACTCAACAAGGCAAAGGGAGCTTTCGCAATGCTTCACCCTGTACGGCGTTCCAGTATCATTTTGAGAAAGCTCAAGCTCCAAATATTAAACAGTAGCGTTAAAAGCGTACTGTTGTACGGATATGAGGCTTAGAAATATACCGCAGACGTTATTGGAAAATGGTGTTTGTAAATAGGTGCCTTCGCTCAATATTCAAGATTTATTGGCCCCAAACAGTGTCAATGGCGTTCTCTGGACCATGGCAAGTGAAAAGCCAATAGAGTCGCTAGATGCAAATGGCTGTGGGTCGTTCACACTCTGAGACGGAACTCAGTATGCATCGCCCAGGGCGCACTAGACTGGCCCCCTATGAAGAAAACAGGAAGCGAGGCAGACCTAGAGCCACCTGGACAAAAGCTCTGCAAGACGAGGTTAAAGCAGCAGGCCTCACTTGGGATGATATTAGGCATCAAGCATGCGATAGAGTCGGTGGAGATGGCTATGTCGGATGTAGATACAGGGGAGCGATCAATTAAGTTTTGGCGCTTCATAGAAGCAGTCCAAAAAAAATCTGTTTTCGATGAGTTTAATTTGAGTTTATTCGAAGCCATCCAATTTGATCCAGCGTCAATGCAGTTGACTGTCGAAGATATGAAATGGCTTGTATCAGTGGGGTCATAGAATGAGTATATTAACTGGTCGTCAGCGTAGCATGCGACCGCAAGCCGAAGGATTTTATAATTTTGACACCATCACAACCAACCAAAACCTCTTCGGGGAAATGGCGTGATGGTTGGTTAATTAGTTAATAATAACGTCTGTTTTTTTATTATATTTCATGATTTTTGAATTACATGCTTCACCTTGCAAAGGCGCAATCAAGTTGTACCTTATTATATTTTTTATGTGATGAAATGTTGGGTTGAATTGAAAAAAAAATATGTAGTATTATTTACATAATAAAAAATATGAACTGCCATTGAGGATCTAAAAGATATCAAATCGTCTGTATTCACGCATTTTTATTTGGTGTTTTCATAGGCTTACCTAAAATTTAAGATCATTCAGTATGGTAAAAACACGCTTTTGCATAGAACGATAAAAACTGTAAATAAAGGAGTCCAATCATTTTTATATAGCATGTACTGAGAACGTAGATTTTTTAAATCATTTTGATGCACCAAGCGACATAGATTTTAAAAATCAGAACTCTCATGAATAATCTTTGCTTTCGAGTATAAATCGAGTACGTCCTAAGATAGAAACACGGAGTTTTAAAACATCAATTAAGTATGCGACAATATACGTAATATTATTTTTTTGTATACAGACGTTTAAATATGATACGTTCTATTAAAATATTTTATGAATATAATAAAAATGGTAAATTTATGTAAAATCACGTTGATATTTGTGTTGAAAATATTGCAAAAAACACACTTTCACATCCGTTTGTGTCGACATTAAACATTTTGGTTTAATGTATTTCAATAAAATTCGATAACGTGTACCGCGCTCTGTATGTACACACGTTCCCAGATCACAGAAATACATTTTAATCTTTTTATTCACGATTTCCTTTTGTCGCACTGTGTATTTCTACAGAGTATCTTACAGCCTGTTACGTAAATATTGTTCACATATATGAACGAATTCGTAAAATGTTGTAATGTTGCGATCAGCTGTAAAAAATATGCATAGGAAAAAACGCGTTTAAAACTGGTGCCTCGGAAAGGATATTTTATTAATTAATATAAAAGTTAGTAGAGACGCATAGAGGAGACCCGATAGCTACAACTGGGATATAGGATGGGAGAGCAAATTTTCAATGTGGTATGTTATGCAGATGATGCTATAATCATAGCTGAGAACAATAATGACTTACAAAAAATGCTAGACAGATTACATCACTTCTGTGAAAACTACAACATGACGATCTCTATCGAAAAAATAAAATGTATGACCTTTAACAAAACACCCAAAACATGTAACCTGGTTATAGAGAATCAACCCATAGAACAGGTCAGGCATAGACCTGGTGGGAGGAGCTGATCTGCGGAAAGAAATACAAGTCCAAGTAAATAAGGCGGCTGCAATCCTGGTGTTCTAAAATCTACTATGTGGAAAAACAAAGACATGGCAATTAAGAGTAAGATGAGAATCTATAAAGCATACTTAAGATCAATAATAACATATGGCGTCAAAACAAGGGCAGACACAGTTAGGACTTCCGAAATGAAGACACTGAGGACGATAGCAGGCAAGACACTGAGAGATCGCGTGAAGAACACCAGAATTCGAGAGATATGTGAGGTTGAGGATATTATAAGATGGAGCAGACAGCGAAGAAGGGACTGGTACGGTCATGACAAAGAATGGACACCACCAGACTTCCCTATATTGCACTACATAATCAACTTCATGGGACTCGTTCTCGTGGAAGACCTCCTAAAAGATGCAAGGAAAGCTGGGAGTCTACCTCACAGAAGGAGCAACACTCTGAAGAACAGACCGCATAGGTTGTAAAGTAAAGTACTACATTGTTACATTAAATTTTACAAAATTAATGTAACAATGTAGTACTTTATAACATTATTTATGTATGAGGACTGTTAGACAATAAGAAAGAGAATTATTGTCCGAAAAAACTAAAATATATACACGAAGGTTATTGAATGTCCGCTGAACACGTTTGCGACAAAAATGTTCAAAAAAGAACATCATAGTAGAAAGCATAAAAAATAGACAACTCCCAAGAAAGAAAAATCGGTGAGAAAAATTAATAAATGACGATTTGTAATACAATATTGATGCTAATATAATATGCTATATATGCTTCTTCATTTGACTCCATCCCCATACGAAATTAATACATCCAATTTTTTTTAGTCATTTGAGAAATACGTAATCTAAAGATGTATTCAGACTTCTAATCTTAATCTAATTTGGATTGGTGATTAGGAGTTTTAAAGTTGTCCGACTGATGACTTTACTTCAACTATTAATTTTCATGACTGATCGCCAAAATGGATATAATATTTTTTACATGTATGAAACCCGTTTTTTATAGAAGTATTAATATATGTTGAAGAATACATTAACTAGTCTTAATTTAATTCTTCATCGTGCCTTAGCAAGGCGAAATATGACATTCCCATAAAATGTAATTGTACTTCTTGAAAGGAGACGTTTTCGATCATATTTAAATGTTGCTATTTAAATATTCAATAAAATATTGAATTATTGGAGTAAATGCTTTCAATGAATGTAATATTTTGATGCAATTCCAATAAAGCTTCAATAATTATTATAATATACTGAATATATAAACATTTAATAAATAATGTGTGGTTTGATCGATTTGCAGTGGACTGTATTCTCAAGTACGCCGAGGTATGAACAATCACTATGGCATTTCAGCACATGGCGAACGACATAATAAGACTTGTGTATCGAATGCTATTTTTGTGAATTTCCAAGTTTATTACATCTTACAGCATTACTGTATTAGCTAGCACGGCGGAGTGAGCGCATTCACTCGGGCCTACTGTTTCACTGAGAATTGCTGTCATTTCATGTATGTAAAATAAATAAGACATCTAATCTAACAGATTTACGTACTTTATAATAGATTTGTTGCGGTTCTGGTACAAATGCTGTAATGCATAAATACATAAGTTATTTTCTGTCAATTAAATGGAACGCTGGAATTCTCCGATTCAACATTTTGCTAATGCATTTTGAAGTATTTTACATAAAGTTAAGATATGTAATTAAAGTTACCAGTGGCGTGCATCCCAAACTATTGTATTAACCGTGTTTGGTGACATCGACAATATCTTGACAGGAACTAATAACGGTTGAACGTGGATAATTTTAAATAAGAAATTGTGTCATCTATTGAAAATTTTTCTGAAAAAAAGAAGAAAAAAACGTATTAAATCACATCATCAACTAATTGGTTGTATTTTCATGGTAGTAATAGGTTTTTTTTCAGGGTGGTTATATTATAATATATGGAGACTACGACGATCTCCGAAACGTCGGTCCACAAAGACGAGTTACACGGACTTTCCCAAGATCCCGAAAAACATAATCATTTCAGAATATGCAAAATTTTTAAAAATGTGTGTTTCTGAAGAATTTTATTTCATCTTAGGTGTTATTGTTCAAAATCATATTTATGTCAGCTATTCTAAATGTGTCCTCAACGTAAATGCCTTTTTAATCTGTAATGTGTATTGAATTTACACATTTACCAGTGACATGTTTATTGTACTAGCTTTGAACTGGGCTAAGATTCAACATCAAAAATAGCAATTTATATCATTTTAAGATAAATATTACACTAAGATCGTATTATTATTTTTAAATATAATAAATTATAAATTTTCTAATAGCTCACACAACAACAGGGGGCAAGGAAGGTGCCTTTACGTATGGTGGTTTTATAACCATAACAACTGGCCCCCCTCGAAACGACACAAAGTCGGCCAAACCTTCCTACAAAATGGCATGAGAATAGAAGAGATTATTATATTACTCGTATTTAAATAATTCAAAAGTTTAAATTTGATGAAACCTTATAGATTATATTAAATTCTTTAATAACTTATGTGAAATAATATGATATACAATATAAAACTATTGTAGTTTGTATGAGATGAGAATCTATAAAGCATGCGTAAGACCAATAATAACATATAGCGTCGAAGCAAGGGCAGACACAATAAGGACCAAACAAGTTTTGAGGACTTCCGAGATTAAGACACTGAGGACGATAGCAGGCAAGACGCTGAGAGATCGCTTGAGGAACACCAGAATAAGATAGATATGTGAGGTTGAGGATATTATAAGATGGAGCAGACAGCGAAAAAGGGACTGGTACGAGCATGTCCAAAGAATGGACACCACCAGACTCCCCTATATTGCACTACATAATCAACCTCATGGGACTCGTCCTCGTGGAAGACTTCCTAAAATATGGAAGGACAGCTGGAAATCTACCTCAAAAGAGGAGCAACACTCTGGCAAGCAGACCACATAGGTCTACAACAAGGAAGAAGAAGAAGAATATGTAGTTTGTATTGACAAGAAGAAGATGAAAAGTTTGTATGGGACGCGCCGCTGAAATTAACACAACTGCTTATAAGGAGTTGTCACTTACATTAATAACTGTACAATCACTCGTAAATGCATTTTCATTCTATTACGAGAAAAACGGAATTCCTTGAATGTAAGAGTAGAAGTATACATAAGTATTTGGAGTGGGGAGAACCGAGTACGATCTCTTCTCACTTGAACTCGTGGTTCAAGTATTTTTATACACACAAGAAAACTCCTGGAGAGCCGGAACACTGCTATGTCTATGTGGAGTTCTTCAAACAGTTTAAACCTGGATTTGCTGTATATACGGGGGTTCGTGCAGGCCTGGGGGTGGCGGGCGCCGGGGCCCGGCGGGGGTGTCCCGTCACAAGTGTAGTATGTTAATGTTTGAATGTATGAGCGGTACAATTAAGCTTTTTCGGGGGTTAAGTTTCGGTGCATGTGAATTTATCTTCCGTTTATACAAGTTGTCTCTACTTATTTATCCCCGGCAAACATGAGACGGCAGAGTGGAATTGGAAGAATTTTGACTGCAAATTAAATACCACGTTAATCTTTATACAGAGTCCATGATTTCTTAATGTATATTTATTAACTTAAGTTATTGTATTATAATGACGAAAATACGTAATATGCGAAATTCGAAATTTATGAGTCGTTTTATTAAAATATTTATTGTTTCTTGAACAATGATATAAAACTCCATACAAAATAATTAATACGAATGAAAACATCTGTTTTCTAGGAGTTTTATTATAATTTATGTTTATAAGGAGATATTACATTTGATAATGCTTTAGACAGGCGAAACATGTCATTCACATAAGTTTTAAAAAAACTTCTTTACAACAGACGTTTTCATTCAAATTAATTACTTATAAGTGTGAGTGGGAGATTCCTATTGGTGGCGATGAGGTTCGCAACCCATCACACCGCGTCTCCCGCGAGGCGAAAAGAGAAGGATGGAGTGCCGCATCGGTTAAAATGTGACAGTCCATTCCTTTCTGCCTACCCTTTCGGGGAGACGGCGTTATGGTTAGTTAGTTAGTCAGTTAAAAAAATTAATTTCTTGAAGAGCTAAGCAAGACTTCTAGAGTTCTTCACTATCATATACTTCTAGAGCCGCATCCAGATTCAGTTCATCAATCACGAACGTCCTTTTTTCGACTAATTTGACTGAATTTAACAATTATAAATATTTGGTTATACGTATTTTTCGCTGTCTTCCTGCAAAACATGGCAAAATGATCCATCACATCGTTCACGTATATTTTTTACCATTTTCTCATTCAACCTTTGCTTATTTATTACATTATTTGAAAAACATGTACCTATATCTCAATATTTCAAGTTCCATAGCAAGGAATGATTTTCTTTTATTTCTTTTTATGTCAAATATTTTCAAATAAACCCAATAAACACTTTACTTAAATATATAAAAAGAATGTATATAAAACCCGAATCACTTCTATATTCGTCATAACTTTGTGTTCCGGACTCATTGTAGAATGTTTCTTTTTTAACTTTGTACAAAAGATGAACTTTATTAAAATGTATTACATAATATTTATATAAAATATATACATAATATTATACATAATGTATAAATAATATTTATATCACTGATAAAGGGCTTCTGTGTTTGAAACACGTTTGTTTTTTATTTTTATTTTTTTAATAAGGTTGCTGTTGTGTACAAAGACGATAGATAAGCTACCAATCACATGTCATTAGAATCAATAGTTAAAAATGAATATATATTAATTGGGTTCAAATAACTGACTGTATACAACTGTGGAAAGCAACGGAACACTACCACATTAAAAGGTCCAAGTGCCAAGAACCAGTTAAGATGTTAATGAACGTTGCTGCAAACCAATCCTTAGGATTAAAATAAAAAAGAAACCGATTTCTTCTTATAAATAAAATAATGTTTTCAGAATAATCCTAAGTATACGCTCTTGTATTTGTAAATCTTCTTCTTCCTCTATTTCGTATTTTTCTCCTCATTGTAGATCTTGTGATTTGTTTATGCAGATATCAAATGTCTTCTTGTTATAAAGATAAACCAGCTTTCTCTCCATATTTTTGGAGGTCGTCCTGGTGGTCGACGGTTCTCATCACGATTTAGGAATCCTCGCTGGATCCATTCTTTCGATGTGGTCCCTTCAGAATCGTCTTCTCTGCCTGCTTCATCTCATTATGAGATAATTTTTTTGTCATTTGTAAATCAAAACAAATTTTTATAACGATACAAGTCAATACATTATTAATACGGGTTATGCCTCGATAAATGTGGGTATTAAAATGTAGTCCGCTACGTTTGATATGCAGCGTGCAACATAAAATATTACAGCTATAGTATTATTGAAAGCGCATAACACAATGTACTTTTCTCGCAGGTATGTTTACATCAAATATCCACATTGGAATTCAGCTAAACTCTGATATGTACAATAACAAGATAACTGGAGACTTTCAATTGATTAATCTAGTCACGATTCCTGACCGATAACAGCACCAGCCCGGGCACTCCACGCTTCGAGCCCGTGTGCAGGGATTGACTTGTGGACCGTGTCATTCTCTTGAACAGTTCTCCAGTTATATGTTAATGTTTGTGTCTCAATCATTTCATTATGCTGATTTGTTCCTTCGAGAGAAATTTATTCCTTGCCCTATTAGCGTTGACACGTAAAAAACGCGTTTGCTAACAACCTACCTGCCTGCATTGAAAACATACATCTTCTTCTTCTTTTTTACTTCCTTTATGCATGGAAGTGAAACATGAAACTAGAAAAAAATGATGAAATAGAACAAATGAATATTTAAGAAATGGAATAGAAATGAGATCTAATTATTAATATGAATGAAAACGTCCGTCTTCTAGGAGTTTTATTACATTTTAGACGGAATGATATGTTACGCCCTTCAAAGGCATTATCAAATGTAATTATCAAATGTAATAACAAGTCATTCCGTCTAAAATATAATAAAACTCCTACAAGACAGACGTTTTCATTCATTGGTTGAGTGGTGAGTGCATTGACTGCCACCCCAAAGGTTCTGGATTCGATTCCCGGTAAGAGCAGCGTGATTGTCACACTGTCATTGGTCTGGTGTAGAATTCACGCAACAATAAAATGGCGATAGATTAGGTACCTATCATATGTCACGAGAATTGCTATGATGACTATAAATATCCTTTACATCGATTTGGCTCATGCTGTCATGATGTAAAGAGCGATTCAACAAAATAATAATAATAATAATAATTCATATTAATGATTTAATATGAAGTTTAATATCATTGTTCAAGAAACAATAAACGAAAGAGATCTCTTAGACGAATGTGAAGAGGGTCTATAAATTATATAATAGAGTGTCAAAAGCCAATATAAGAAGTGAATGCAGTGCGAATGAAAATGTTATTAACAAAATAATGAAAGGATTATTAAGATGGAATGAAGACATGCGAAAAATGAATGAAAAAGCTATCTATATAATGTTTAGCTATATAAAAAGCTGAAAAAGAAAAATAAAGAAATTATATCTAAACGACATAAACGGAACTAGAAATAGAGGAAAACCGAAGAAAACGTGGCCGCGACGGGTGGATGGTTAGTTTGTTTCTTCTTTACTGAATATCAATTTCTGGATGTTTGCAACCACTTCTACTACTCTCCTTCGTACACACAGTTACTGATACATGACTACACATGATATTCTTCCGCATTATACGCCTCTTCTTCTCTCGATCTTCTACACTATTATCAGCTGCAGTAAATGATTAAATACTTTTAGATAAACTTAAGGCGTTAACACTGCGGAATTCAATAATGACGAATTTTTCACGAATTATAACACTGTTTTTCCACTTTAGAGATTATTTTTCTGGTCATGTTTCAAAGGCTTACAACTTCATCATCGGGAGAACGGTATAAACTTGAATATTAATATCGTTCTCCTGGTAAAGAAGGTGTAAGCCTTCGATACATGCCGAGAAAAATAAACTCAAAAGTGGAAAAAACAGTGATTTAATTAATAAAAATCGTTAAGTAATATAGTCAAATACTTAATTTTAGATAAACTTAACGCTGTGCAATTCCATAATGACGATTATTTATGAAATAAAACACTGTATTATTTACGTTTGAATGTGGAAAAAATAGTGTTTATAAAAAAATCATCAAATATTTAATTTATTTAAAATTACTAATGATGGTGACTGAATATAATGACAGAAATTACTGTTATGCGAATTAGAGTTCCAACGAGAAGAAATTGGTTTGTTTATATACTACGAAAAACTATTCAAATAATCGATTTTATTAATATATACTAGAACTATTTCAACCTGGCTAGATAACTGATTAGAAAATAATTCAGAGAATATTTTACCGGACTATAGTTTTAAGAGAATCAATCATATTTTGTACAAAATATCTTGTTTTTAATTGAAAAACAAAACTCATATAAAAATTAAATCTTGGTAGCACATACATGTTCGTGTCTATGTGTGAATTCTTATTCATTAAGTCTGTAAAAAGAACTCATGCATAATAACATTATCAACGCTTACCTATTAATTGCAAATTCACCCCCGAAATGCTAACATCCCTTACTAAAACGCGATCGTGTGTCTGTTGAACAAGAAGGCAGGACTATGGTGGGGTGGGAAGGGGGCGAGTAAAAATTCGGGGGTCGGGACTCACCCCTCGCGTTCATTAACGATTTTTGTACCCTGCAAACTTTTATTGTAAGAAAATATCATTCGAAATGAATATTTATGCCTGAAGAGTTATAAAGGGTTGAGTGTTTTGATAAGGACTCCAGCCAGTGTCGTTCATGACAAGGAACTATTAAACTTTAATACGCAAAAATATTACCGGCGAAGTTAAATGCGATATTACGATTTAACAGGTAAACGTTGTTTTAATTAAATAAACTGATTTCCCCGATAAAAAATATGGCTGTCATATAATTTAATGTATCCTGTATGAAGAAGTATTATGATTCCGGCCTCGGATGTTTCGTAAGCATTTTAAATTCGGTGATTTACGATATTAAGTTTATCCGAGGCTTTCTGCCGCTATTCGTGTGTGCTTTTGATGTTCACTTGTATTCAAATGAACGTTCGAGCGCCGAAATCATACGAATAACTCAAATCTTAATTACGTTCTCCTAAACGAACTTATGGTTCCAACTTTAAATTTATTTTCATTTCATTTACGTAACGACCTATTACTGTGAGTTTTATTTTAAATCTCTATAAAATCTTTCAATTTATTTTGAGAATAAAAAACGGTTTTTCGGAAATTACATATTAATATTTCAATCAATTTTTCGTTTGGAAAATTAATAACGATATATCTATACGAAAAAAGTGTTTGTGACAAGAAAATATAATTTTAAAGATTTGAAAAGATTGATTTATCTATAAAATACTTATTAATAGGAATACACTAAATACATAATAAAAAAATATTTTCAATAAGTCACGATGGTAGTCGAAATACGGAACGATTGATTTCTGATACGATTGATATGGATTAGATTGTGTACATCACCCAGATTCTTAATTTATTGTACTTAATATTTTTAGGATATTTTGATGTTATGAGATAAGATGTAGTAAGCTTTCCAAATAAACGATAAAATCTGAAGAAAACGTTTAAATAAATCATCATGAAACGGGGATGCATTCAATGCCTTAGCTCATGGAAAATATCTAGATTTTCTGTTTTGTTTGTTTACATTGAAAATTTTTCCTTCAAAGTCCTGCCCATTAAAATTGTTGTGGTCTGGAAAGCTAGTATGCCGTGCACATGGCGCACTTATCACGGCGAGCGCTGCTATAGATGAGCGAATGATAAGGAATCGCTGACTGACTTGACACCCGAAATTCCTGTCGAACTTTTAGCCCATTTCACAAGTCGCCAACGTCGCTACACTCATGATACTCTTTATAGTTACTTATTAAACACATATTTGCATTAGAGATTTAAGTTCGACAAAGCAAAGATTCGAACCCAAGTAGAGAAGACGAATTGTTTTTACCAAAATAAAGTTTTGATGTACTTTCGTGGTGCAAATAATTGCATCACGAAAGTATATAAGAATAATGATTTAGATATGGATTCTTAATCCATTATAATTGTAAAAAACTTATAGTTAACTCTAGTTGTATTGTATGAAGCTGTGAACTAATTTCACGTTTTTATTATTTTAACAATGGTAATAATAATATAAGGTCATCAATTTTCACAAGGATTTATTAAATATCCTTATGTTACCGTCTTAGAAATATAATTGATGTAATTGTATAATTGAAACAATTGGTTGTTCTTACTATATCGAACGCACGGATAAATAAACAAACGATGTAAATGGAGTACAGAGTTGAGGAAGCCGAGTAAAACATGGCATGACCATAATTTGATTTGTTATGAATTTCAATTTATAATACGAAGAATACTTAGATTATTTGCTATTTAATTTAAATTTTAAACTGATATTTATTACAATTTGGGAGATTAAAGAAATGCAGACATTTCTTATAAAAATAAATATTTTGGTATCCTGGTATACCTTCGATGGTTGCGATTTTGATTGGGAGTTTAACAACATCGTTCATTTGTTTATATTTTCTTATTTAATAATATTTTGGAATATCAAATGCATAATGTACGCACGCATGCAAATATGATAATTAATATTGAGCTTGTGGAATTCGCTCAGTGCAAGTTGAATTGGATAACGTTATCTCCGGGTATGTTGTTCTGTTGTGGAGACCGTACAGCACGTACCTCGGCGTGCAGCCCGGTGCGGTGCCCGGAGCGCGCCACCCGGGCCCGCGACAGCCAGCGGCCTACACATCATCTGATTGTGTAAGACGGGAATCGTGACCGGTCCGTAACACTACCCACGTGACACACAAGCGCCTGCAACACCCACTAACCGCTGCGTGCCGTTTCCTTGATGATCTACATATCACACCGAACCTGCAAATTATTCTCAAAAACTAAACATTAAGCTATAACAACTAAACATTAAGCTATAATACACTCAACTAGATATTAAAGAAGCGGACGAATATGATATTTTCATGAAAAAATCTGTATAACGTTATTATTCACGAGAAAATTAAGTATATTTAAGCACTAGTATACATTTTTTTAAATATTATTTTTGACATAAAATGCATTATCCTTAAATAAAACAACAATAACAAATTTAAACCATAAAGGTCATAGTCCATTGTTTTGGCCGAAACACTATGTGATACTTCAACATTATTACTGTTAAAATTTAAAACACTTATAATATCACAATTTCTTTTTATTCACTAAGAGTGTCGCGACAGCTGATTCGCCAACCGATGTTGGCATCATCATGTGTTTCAATAAACTAGTTTATTGTAGCACCTGATGATGCCAACATCGGTTGGCGAAACAGTTTCGCGACACTCTTAGTGAATAAAAAAAAATGTGATATTATAAAAGTGTTTAAAATTTTAACAGTAGCATTCTACGCCATTCATTTTTTAAAATATATTTTTAGCTGTCATATACATGGTTCTGCAACATGATCTTTATGATTTAATTCGTTATAATTTTTTTCTTAAATATATCAAATATAAATTGACTCTTTAACATTTTATAGTTTTATATGGTATATAATATAAAACAGATAAATATTAATAAAAAAAACACTGCAGTAATAAAGGTGTTATTCAACAAATAAAGCTAATTTTCCGCCACCCCTTAAAATTACATTGTTATTACAAGAGAACTAAAGAACAGGGTGAATCTGAACAACTTCCAACTTTTACCAACTCTTGCTTATGATGAACTATTTATTATTATATTGTATTATTTTCGACATATAAAACAAAGTTTTTTGCATATTGTAAAATATAAACAAACAGACAATAATTATAGGCGTAGTTCGAGTTAACACTATTCAAGGCCTCAATGAAAGACATATGTGTATTATGGTTATCGGGACATATTAAAAAAACCAAATACAATTTAATTTCTAGACCCACTTCCATTTCATCCAGTCACCTGTAACGCGGCTTATCAGTATCCCTTGCCATCTGATTTAAAGGATATGATTTACACATATGATAAATGTGACGATGAATAAATATCTAAAAAAGCTTCCTATTAAAGTACTTACTTACGTAATTTAAAGAATGTTTTATTTAAGGGGAATAGCCGTTGCGATTGTGTGATTTTTTTGTTGTAATTTAAAGTTTATCTTTTCAAAAATATGGGTATAAAATAATAGGTCAAATTTCAAAAATTGACTGAGTTGCAGTCATTTTAGTAGACCGACCGACTGCCTTTAGTAGGTAAACCGACTGTCCTTAGGCCGACCACGGCGCTAATCGGGTGAAGGCTGCTGAGAATCGCATGGAAAGGGTCAATCAAAAATTTAAAAAGTCAAGGACACCACTGGAAATAAAGAGGAAGAACCATCATATGGTGCAGGACTCGATATAGTTTGATGTAAGTATAAATAATTGTATTTTAAAAGATTCATGATTTTATACTAAGCAAAATGGATTCAAAACTTTACAAGATTTTTTGGTCCCATCGATAACTCAAGCAATTATCAACCGATTTTCAACTTTTATTTCGTCTTTGCAAAAGCTATGGTTAAGCCTAGCAAATTATGAAATTTTAATTTTTACTATTTTTTAAAACTGTATAAATACAAAAAAAGGGAAAAACATTCAATAGTCGCCATTTTGTGAAAAACCAAATAAAATAAAAATTGGCTACGTACAACGATAAATACATTTATACAGATTATAATAAAATTAGATTTTTTTCTTTCAGATAACCTCTTTTCAAAAATTGACTCGACCGTGGAGAGAGAAATTTTTATAAGACTGTACAGCAACGCTGATAACTTTGTCACTATTTAATATTTTTCAATAAAAAATTTATGAAAACTGTATTAAATGAACACTTAATATTCCCCCTATTTTATAAGATCCCGGTCAAAAAATCTCGAAAATCACTTATTTTTTCGGCCGTCACAGTGGGTTTCCCCGTTTAATAAAAAAAAAGTCTTGCAAGAAAAGAAAGTGAACGAATTAATCGAAATTATCTTACTGTAAATTGCATTATAGCCTCATCAAGGAATAAAAAGAAATATTATTTTCCGTATCTGTTGATGTTGATTTAATGCAAATGTATTAAGATAAACTTATATCATAAACTCTTAATGCAATCTCCTGAGCGTATGGATAAAGTGGGTTTATTGTGAGATAAAATTAGTTGGTAGTAATTAATCTGCAACGCAACGTTCACGTCGTTGGATAATAATTGTTTGAATGCTTTATATATTTTGTGGTACTAGTATTTAACTAGTTAACTAACCATCACGCCGTCTTTCCGAAGGGGAAGGCAGAAAGAATGAACTCACGCACGCGCGTCGATTTCTCTGACTCCTCACGTGGCCGACATTCAATATTTGATTTATTTGATCTTGCCACGTTTCCCTCGGTCTTGCTCTATTTCTAGCTCCATTTACACAGTTAACATATATATTTTTTACCATTCTTTCTTCATTCATTCTTTCCATGTGTTCAAACCATCTTAAAAATCCTTTCATTATTTTGTTCATAACACCATCACTCGCACCGTATTCACTTCTTATATTTTCATTCGACACTCTATCATACACAGAGTATACACACATTTGTCTAAAAGATCTCATTTCTACTGCATTTATTCTACTTTTATCCTCCTTTTGCCAGTTCCATGCTTCGCTTCTATACGTATGGGTCGGTAGAAGAACACCATTGTGCACTGCCATTCTAGCCTTTTGGATAGGTTTTTGTTTGCGATGACAACTTTAAGTGCACCATTCACTTTGTTGCCTGCCCCAACCCTTCTCTAATATCCCGCCCATCTTTTGTAAACATACTGCCCAAATACACGAACTCATCTACTTGCTCCAAATTTTAAAATGTTACTAGTATTTATGGTAAAATAATATAATTATAGTTAAGTTTAAGGAAGGTTATAAAGCGTAATTAAAAGTATTGACTGCCTTCAGATGATCTCCGTCCATCTGGAATAACCCTGTGCTGTTTGGAGTAGCAAACAATTAGTACTGGTTCTTTTATTACCTTCTTGAACAAATCTGACCATTTTTGGGTCTTTATATAATTCTTAAATAATGTTATACTTACGAAATGATTTTAAGGAAATGTAATTTTAATTCATTAATATGTATTAAAACGTCCGTTTTCTAGAAGCTTAATTACATTTCATGCGAATGACACGTTTCGCCTGTCAAAGGCATTATCAAACGTCACATTTGTTACATTTGATAATGGCTTAGACAGCCGAATCTGGCATTTACATAAAATATAATAATACTTCTAGAAAACATATGTTTTCGAAAACATGAAATTATTTAATATGGAGTTTTACATCATTGTTGAAGAAACAATGAATATTTTTTTATTATATTATATATAATTAATACGAATGAACATTTGATAATGCCTTAGAAGGGCGAAACATGTCATTTCCGTAAAATATAATAAAACTTCTAGAAAACTGGCGTTTTCATTCGTATTTATTATTTAATCTGGAGTTTTACAATCATTGTTCAAGAAACAATTAATCATCGTATTTTATTTATCGTTGGACGCATGTACCTACAACTTGTTTGAAATAAACGGTATATGAAGAAAAAGCCATACATTGAATTTGATATTGTGAACCAGGACGCTAGCGTAGTGTTATCCAAAAAATAAATACAATACTAATGAAAAGTCTATTTTCTAAAAATAATATTTATAAAAAGAGTTTTTTTTATCATTGTTTAAGAAACAAAAAGTTATTTTAAGTCCTTGATCACATTTTGTGTACGGAATGAGGAAACCGAAAAGGATATTGTTTGAAAGTCTATGGACGCTTTGTAAGAAGACCAGGGCTACATTAGCCGGAGCTATGCATGACTTAGAGCATGAAATGCTAGGGTTGAAACCACACTGGTTAGAAACCGGTGGTAGCAGCTTCTGCAGACAACCTGGACCCATAAAAAAATAAAATTCAGTCTCTTTCAAAAGTTTCAATGGATGGAAATGATAATTTTCCTTTGTTCAAATATTAGCTTTTGATATTTTAAGCATTGCATTATTTAAAATCAGGCATGATATTAAATTGATATTAGAATAAAACAACCAAATTATATTAGTATGAAAATAAGATATTTGATTGTGTGTGCACGGGTAATCATACTTAATTAAAGATTCGTATAATGTTATTGGTTTCGTGTTGTGACTGCTAAGGAACTAAGTTAGACCAACAATTTAGTAGATAGAAGCTTGTTACGGTGGATTATAAAATAGTCGTTAATTTTCTTCGTGATACAAGTCATACAATGGCTCATGCTATATTAAATACCTCCAACAATAAATTAAACGAGCCAAACATCGTAACAATTTCTATTTGTCATATGGCATGACCTTTGGAAATGTATTATTATTTGTTCTAATCCCGTGCGCCATTGTCGGCCATTAACTTCTTTCACGAACGGATAAAACTTTGGAGATTTTAATCAAATATCTTTTATTTCGCAACGTTCATGTTGCCAATTTGTCAGTGCATGGGCAGGTAAACATGTGAAAGTAATTTCAGAACAAACCAACTTGCATTGTTTCATTATTTTACTCACGAAAAACACGGCATTAAAACAAGTTGTTTTGCGTTGCAATCAAAGAAAACTAATAAAATAATATTATAAACAAATTACTAAACATGTGAAAATTATGTATTGCTTCTTTATTGTTAAATAAGTGTAATACTCCATATTATTATTAATGAAAACGTCAGTTTTGTTTTATTATATTGCAAGGTAGTAAAATATTTTGCCTAACTAGAGTATTATCGACACCTGATAATGCCCTACCAAGGAGAAAACCTTCATTATTTTGTTTCAAGGTGAAATACGAAAATCATCGCGTTGCTTACTTGCAATATTTAATACACATTAAACAAAACGTCTGTTTTAGAGAAGTTTTATTAAAATTAAATATTATTAAAGTGACATACAGGTTCCCATTAAATAAAATAAAACTTCTAGAAAACGAACTTTTTCGTCGACGATGTTAAATTTTAATAACGTTTTGGCAAATTACTAACTAAGTATCAAGCCGCTTCTCAAAGAGGTAGGCAGAAATAAAGGACATTCATACATAATGTCACGCACGTCGGTTTCTCCGACATCTCTAGTGGCCGTCATTTAGTGTTTGATTATTTTTAATCGTGCCTCGTTTTCCTCGGTCTTCATCTATTAAATATTCCGTTTACATCGTTAACTTGTACTTTTTTTCTTCATATTGTCATTAATATGAATAAAAACGTCCGTTTTCTAGAAGCTTAATTACATTTCATGCGAATGACACGTTTCGCCTGTCAAAGGCATTATCAAACGTCACATTTGTTACATTTGATAATGGCTTAGACAGCCGAATCTGGCATTTACATAAAATATAATAATACTTCTAGAAAAAATATGTTTTCGAAAACATGAAATTATTTAATATGGAGTTTTACATCATTGTTGAAGAAACAATGAATATTTTTTTATTATATTATATATAATTAATACGAATGAACTTTGATAATGCCTTAGAAGGGCGAAACATGTCATTTCCGTAAAATATAATAAAACTTCTAGAAAACTGGCGTTTTCATTCGTATTAATTATTTAATCTGGAGTTTTACAATCATTGTTCAAGAATCAATTAATCATCGTATTTTATTTATCGTTGGACGCATGTACCTACAACTTGTTTGAAATAAACGGCATATGAAGAAAAAGCTATACATTGAATTTGATATTGTGAACCAGGACGCTAGCGTAGTGTGATCCAAAAAATAAATACATTACTAATGAAGAGTCTATTTTCTAAAAATAATATTTATAAAAAGAGTTTTTTTATCATTGTTTAAGAAACAAAAAGTTATTTTAAGTCCTTGATCACATTTTGTGTACGGAATGAGGAAACCGAAAAGGATATTGTTTGAAAGTCTATGGACGCTTTGTAAGAAGACCAGGGCTACATTAGCCGGAGCTATGCATGACTTAGAGAATGAAATGCTAGGGTTGAAACCACACTGGTTAGAAACCGGTGGTAGCAGCTTCTGCAGACAACCTGGACCCATAAAAAAATAAAATTCAGTCTCTTTCAAAAGTTTCAATGGATGGAAATGATAATTTTCCTTTGTTCAAATATTAGCTTTTGATATTTTAAGCATTGCATTATTTAAAATCAGGCATGATATTAAATTGATATTAGAATAAAACAACCAAATTATATTAGTATGAAAATAAGATATTTGATTGTGTGTGCACGGGTAATCATACTTAATTAAAGATTCGTATAATGTTATTGGTTTCGTGTTGTGACTGCTAAGGAACTAAGTTAGACCAACAATTTAGTAGATAGAAGCTTGTTACGGTGGATTATAAAATAGTCGTTAATTTTCTTCGTGATACAAGTCATACAATGGCTCATGCTATATTAAATACCTCCAACAATAAATTAAACGAGCCAAACATCGTAACAATTTCTATTTGTCATATGGCATGACCTTTGGAAATGTATTATTATTTGTTCTAATCCCGTGCGCCATTGTCGGCCATTAACTTCTTTCACGAACGGATAAAACTTTGGAGATTTTAATCAAATATCTTTTATTTCGCAACGTTCATGTTGCCAATTTGTCAGTGCATGGGCAGGTAAACATGTGAAAGTAATTTCAGAACAAACCAACTTGCATTGTTTCATTATTTTACTCACGAAAAACACGGCATTAAAACAAGATGTTTTGCGTTGCAATCAAAGAAAACTAATAAAATAATATTATAAACAAATTACTAAACATGTGAAAATTATGTATTGCTTCTTTATTGTTAAATAAGTGTAATACTCCATATTATTATTAATGAAAACGTCAGTTTTGTTTTATTATATTGCAAGGTAGTAAAATATTTTGCCTAACTAGAGTATTATCGACACCTGATAATGCCCTACCAAGGAGAAAACCTTCATTATTTTGTTTCAAGGTGAAATACGAAAATCATCGCGTTGCTTACTTGCAATATTTAATACACATTAAACAAAACGTCTGTTTTAGAGAAGTTTTATTAAAATTAAATATTATTAAAGTGACATACAGGTTCCCATTAAATAAAATAAAACTTCTAGAAAACGAACTTTTTCGTCGACGATGTTAAATTTTAATAACGTTTTGGCAAATTACTAACTAAGTATCAAGCCGCTTCTCAAAGAGGTAGGCAGAAATAAAGGACATTCATACATAATGTCACGCACGTCGGTTTCTCCGACATCTCTAGTGGCCGTCATTTAGTGTTTGATTATTTTTAATCGTGCCTCGTTTTCCTCGGTCTTCATCTATTAAATATTCCGTTTACATCGTTAACTTGTACTTTTTTTCTTCATATTGTCCCTTTCATTATTTTGTTCCATCTTTCATTCGCATTGCATTCACTTCCTATATGTTATATTTGATATTCTCGTATACAGATTTAATACACATTCGTTTTACAAATCTCATTTCTACTGCATTTATTCTACTTTCATCCTTAATTTAGCAGATCATTGCTTCACTTAAAGAAGGATCGGCAAAAGACTTTGAGTACTGCCATTTTAGCTTTATTGATAGACTCTTATTAAGACGACAACTTTAAGCGCTTCATTTACCAAGTAACTAGCTCCATTTCATTAAAATCTTAGATATTCTACTATTATTAATCAAATTTTATAAAACGTTGAATTCGTTTATAAGAAACATTTTAGTAGCATAATATTTGCCGCTTTGCTTAAGGGGTTAGAAGCAGTCAGAGGTATGAAAAAGCAAGTATTTTTAATATATTTTTTTCTCAGTAAATTAATTTATTTTATAAAACTAACTATATCAAATTATTAAACTATGTATAAACTTGATTTGACCAAAATTTGAACTAAAAAATGTATATGAAGTTATCGGCATATTTGTTGGATCATGCTCTATAATTAATGTTTTGCAGTGACCATTATTACTTCTCACATGTTTATCAAAAATCGTTCAAATAAAAAAATACATTTTCCTAATAGTTAATCTCGTGCCTGATTGAACATTTTACGGATTTTTTACGGATTTTCAAGAAAAAATGCAACAGTTAATTGTTTTTAAAAAGAAAAAAAAATCCTTTATCTGGCACTAGATTAAATATTAAAGTAATTTATTATTTTATTTGAATGATTTAAGTTGAACCTGTAAGAAGTTATAATGGTCACCGGATTATGGAACAGGGTCTAACAGATATGGCGATAACTTCATAAATAATTCATATATTTTTTTCAAATTTGGGTTAAATCAAGTTTAAACACAATATAATAAGTTTACATTGTTCGTTTTATAAAATTAATTTAATTACTGTCAATTTTTATTTATTTAAAATACTGTTTTTTTCATACCTCTAACAGCCCCTAACCCCTTAAGGAACGGTGTTATTTAATCGCGTGATAATGTACATATAAAACTGGGAGCAAAGCACCTCCACACTCCTACACCCGGCGCGTGCATGTGCGCCGTATTCAAATGTTATTAAAGCTTTTAAGCGCGATGCAACACGTTCATTTGAATATCCAAATCCAATCGGGGCTGGAGCGACTCCTTACGGAGGCTGGGATCAGATAGCGATCGTGTGACGTGTACAAATTGCCAATGTCTCGAGTATTGTGTGCGGCTTACGATCCGCACACACTTGGACAGGCAGCGATAGATTTGTCGCGTCGTATGGAGCTCTTGATTGTGATACTTTCCCGATTTAAGATTCTTTAAAAAAACTAACTAAAGGGTAATTTATTAAAACAAACATTATTATCCGGGACGCCGAGGGCCCGGAAGGAGACAAATGTCCTGGCTGCGATACGTGAAGACAGGACACTTGAAGAAGAAGAAAAAAAAGCTATCTAACTAACCATCACGCCGTCTCCCCGACAGGGATAGGCAGAAAGAATGGACTGCCACACTTTTATTTTCTGACATATTTCTCTCGCTTCCTCAACATTCATACATCGTGTCATGACGCGCGTCAATTTCTCTGAATCCTCACGTAGCCGACATTCAATATTTGATTTATTTGATCGTGTCACGTTTTCCTCGGTCTTCCTCTATTTCTAGTTCCATTTATATCGTTAACATATGCTTTTTTTTACCATTCTTTCCATGTATCCAAACCATCTTAATGACCCTTTCATTATTTTATTAAAAACACCATCATTCGCACCGTATTCACTTCTTATATTTTCATTCGACACTCTATCATAAACAGAGTATCTATAATACACATTCGTCTAAGAGATTTTCATTTTCCATTTTGTTTTGTTGACTGATATAGCCATATTTAACCTTTGTGATACTGTATGAAATTTGAACAACATTCTTTGCAAGTCATCTATTGGAAGAATACCGATATTTTCAATACAATGTGTACCAGATACACAGGATCGGCAAGGGAAGGTTAAACTTGTAGTAATTGACAATAAATTTTTCGTACAAATAGTTTGTATGGTTTTCATTATTTAATAATGACCATTAAAGCTTATTTTAAATAATGTCTTTGATCTCGTTGAGACGGAACTATTCGTAATTCAGATTCCACTGTATATAGTGGCACTCGGAGAACTTCGTCACTTTTCGTCTTAGTTCGCCATGATCATCAATCTCATCAGAAGATAAAATAAAATTACGTTGTGATGCAAATGTAAGTAATTTCAGCAGTTCCATGAACCCCCGAAGTCTGTACATAATTTACGATTCTGAGCTTTTTAATACATTGTTTATACATATTTTATCTTCTTTACGGCCGAGTGGCCCCAAACAATTATTCAAATTGGGATATTTTGATTTTCATTCATACGCTTTTATGATGGAATAAATTTTATAGTCTTGTTATCAAACAAATTAAACCCTTCAACTCGATCGATCCTCAGTAATGAACTTTTGTTAACCATTATATATAGATTAAAAATATGAATAAATTTAATTTCTTCAGCTATGGTATCCTCGCTATAATTATTTATCAATTTATAATAATAAAAAACCTACATAAACTTATATATGTAGAAGAAACTCTTTGATAAATGTTTTGTTTTTCAAACATCGAGGTAAAATGTTATATTAAGTATTGGTGAATATGTTCCTTTTTTGATATATTAGGTCCTTACATATGAAATTGGCGTTTTGTATGGGAGGAACATAAAGTTGATTTTTTTAAATATAATATATTTATTTAATCAAAGTATGTACCATTGCTATCTATGCACTTTTGCCATCTCATAGGTAGTTCATCGATCCATTTACTAAAAAACCATTCGGACGGCAATCAATAAAATCTTTGAAGTCGGTTTGGATGCCCCATCGGAGTTGAATTTTTTCCCTTGCAAGAAGTTATCCAAATTTCGAAAAAAAAGTAATCTGTTGGGGCAAGGTCCGGAGAGTACGGTGGATGTCTTAGACATTCCAATTGAAGCTCTTCTAATTTGGTAGCCGTCTGTTGTGCAGTGTGTGGTCTAGCTTTATCATGAAGCAGCAGTGGCCTAGAGCGATTAACCAGCCTCAGTTGTTTAGCAGCTAGCTTTTCCATCATGGTTTGCAGTTGCTGACAATAGACATCTGCCGTAATCGTCTGGCCAGATTTAAGAAAGCTGTAGTGAACGACACCAACACTAGTCCACCAAACGCTCACAAGTAACTTTTTTGGAGTCAATTTTCGCTTGGGGCGTGGTTTGGCTGGTTCGGCAGGGTTCAGCCATTGCGATGAGCGCTTCCGATTATCATACAGGATCCACTTTTCATCACAGGTAATGATTCGATTCAAAATCCCTTCATTATTGTGCCGGTTGAGTAATGCAACGCGGCAGTCAACGCGCGTTTGTTGATTTGCTTCACTCAATTCGTGAGGTACCCACCTTTCAAGCTTTTTCACCTTCCCAATTTGCTTCAAGTGGATTAAAACAGTTTTATCACTAACACCGCAGCCTGCAGCTAGCTCGGACATGGTTTGCGATGGATCCGCTTCCACAATAGCCTTCAATTCTTCATTATCATCTTTGACCTCCGGCCGTCCACGGGGCTTGTTCTGCAGGTCTAAATTTCCAGAACAAAAACGTTGGAACCAAAAACGCACTGTGTTTTCTTTTGTGGCACCGTCGCCATACACATCATTAGTCCTTCGAGCCGTTTCTGCAGCACTGGTGCCACGGTGGAACTCGTACTCGTAAATAACGCGATATTTCAAGTTTTCCATTTTGTAAACTGAGTGACGCAAAGAAAAAAAAACAATTAGGGAAAAAACAAATGAATTATAATTTTCAAAACCCAAATACTTGAGTAAATAGCTGTATAAATTCGAATTTGGAATTCCTAACCAAAGAGAAGATATTTGAGATCAAAGTTGCCAGTACGGCAAAACGCCAATTTCATATGTAAGGACCTAATATTATTATTATTTTATAGGAGTAATATGTTTTGCTATGCAGTAAGTGGATAGAGAAACATATTACTAAATGAGAACATAATTTTGCAACGATAATCTTTACTTGAAACTCCGACAAAGAATGATTAAAGGTAAAATGGTCTGTTCTACTATATGGCTGTGAAACCTGGACTCTTAAAGTGAATATAATGAATCGGATGAAAGCGTTCGAGATGTGGATATACCGCAGAATGCTCCGTATACCGTGGAACGATAGGGTCAGTAATACAGACGTACTACAGAGAGCCAGAGCCAATAGAGAGCTGTTGTCGAGTGTGAAAATTAGAAAGGTCTCATATTGGGGTCAAGTGCTAAGGGGAGAAAAATACCACCACCTTCGACTGATATTAATGGGTAAAGTGGAGGGATGTCGGGGAATTAGTAGAAAGTAGCTGTCATGGCTGCGGAACATCAAAGAATGGGCGGGAATAACAAGAGTTCAGAACTTGTTCCAAGTGGCGCAGGATAGAGATGCCTTCTCTACAGTCATCGCCAACATTGGGGGGACCTGACACGGCAGCGAAAGAAGAAGATGATGCAGTTACTATTTGCAAGGTTAAACATATTACTACTATAAAATAATATTAAACTTTACGAAAATAATGTTTTTTTAAATATTTTTCAAACTGTTTGACTGTGTCTGGAACTAACCAACGTTGTTTGAATAAGGAGCTAATCATTTTGTTACTGGTCCACCACATAAATATTTTATAGATTTTCTTACGATCTGTTTCTATTGATATTATATATAAAATAGCAAAATGTAAATTCCACATTCTAAGGAAATCTCTCTAAAATATATTGGCCTACATACTTATAAATTACCTTATTAAACGTTAAAGAGACAATCGAACTTACTTAGCATTCAATTTTAGCTAGTACACCAATGAATTCCCAAGTTAATGCATGGACACATAATGTAACTGCGTGTAGTTTGCACCAACACTTAATGGCATGCATTCTGCAACACATGGTTGCACATTCGCGTAGGCTACCTGCTGCACTTCGTGATTCAATTTATTTTATTGGATCCATTCTGCATATGGCTTCTTATTGCCAAATGTCACTATTGCATGAATAATGCAAGGCTAGTGGAGACGTATTTCACAAACTATAATTAACAGAGTAAGATAATATTTGCTAACATAGACTCACATTTGCTTATACTCGTATAAAATAATGAATTAATTTAATGAACCAAAGACTATATATGGTATAATATATTATACAATATAGTTTAATATGCATATATATAAGTTTCACAAACAAACAAAAAAACATCACGCCGTTTCTCCGCAGGGGTAGGCAGAGACAATGCACCGCCACACTACTCTATTCTGGCAAACCTATCTAGTTTCATACAACGAGTCATACACGCACGTCGATTTCTCCGATTTCTAACATGACCAACCTTTAAAATTTGATTAATTTGGTCATGTCATATTTTGATCGGTCTGCCTCGACTCCATACTCCATTCACATCATTAACGTATACTTTCTTAACCATTATTTCACCATCCATGCGTTCCATATGTCCGAACCATCGCAACGATCCTTTCATAATTTTGTTCATAATACCTTCTTCCGCTCTACATTCCTTTCTTATATCAGCATTTGAGATTTTGACGTATATCGTTCTACGTCTTAGGGACTTCATCTCTACCGCATTTATTCTGCTTTTATCCTTCTTCTGACAGTTCCATGCTTCGCTTCCATACATTAGTGGTAAGTGCGTTGACTGCCACCCCGAAGGTTCCGGGTTCGATTCCCGGCGAGGGCAGTGTGATTGTCACACTGTCTTTGGTCTGGTGTAGAATTCAAGTGACAATAAAATGGCGATAGATTAGCTCCCTTTCACATGTCACGAGAATCACTATGATAGCTATAATACCCTTTACATCGATTTGGCTTATGCTGTCATGATGTAAAGAGCGATTCAACAAAATAATAATAATAATAATAATAATTAGTGATGGGACCAGAAATTGTGAACGGCCGTTTTCGCTTTCATTGATAAATTCTTGTTTCCAATAACTATTCTTAAAGCTCCATTCACTTTGTTACCCGCACTAACCCTTCTTTCTACGTCACTATCCGTTCGGCCATCTGCTGTGAACATGCTACCTAAATACACAAATTCCCTCACCTGTTCCAAGTTCTCTTCGTTCACACTTATATTACAAACTGTTATTTGCTCTTCCATTTAAACAAACATCACCTTTGATCATCATCATCACCATTAGTTTAACATCTAACACATATTATTTCATTGAATATGGTGGGCTATAATTTTCGAAAATAACAATTTTAATATCAGTGGAGTATTCATTTAACATGTAAAATCATATCTTTTCAAACATATTACCGCCCTTTTGATGTAATTATTCCATTACCAAGTACATATGATTCTATTGTACTTTTATAATACTAAGCTATCTTACCATGTAAGACAAATAAGTGGATTTCACTAAAGTGAGTCGTGATTAATTGTACAGATCGTTTTTATTATTCTAATTTTAATCAAATCAGTTTATTTAATCAAAAGACAATACAAACAGCATAAATGTTTAAGGCATCTATTGAGTACAGGTCAAATATTATATACTCGTACATACAACTTAATAACAGGAACTGTTTTTCATGCATTCCTGGTATTATTTATTATTTTAACCTGTTCTCAATAGATGCCTTTAACTATATTATTGCTTGTTTGTAATATCTTTAGAAAAAAATTTATATCCTTGCATTTCTATAAGAATATCGCGTATATCTTATATGTTTATTTTGTTTAAGCGAATTGAATCCTCAGTATACTTTTTTTAGCCAATGTTATGTTTATTCGTTTTAGTAGAAGACTTTAAAATATATAATGGTAATAAGTTTTACCGCAATCGGTTTTTTTAATTTCTGGTTAGTTACTTAGAACTAAACGTGAATGCGAATGAACTCCTTATAACAGCCAGAATGTCATTACTCACGGGTCCATAAGGCAGTTTTATCAGTGAACCTCTTCGGGCAATTGCAATTTCCAACTGCGGAAGTTTTACTCCTCGGAATTTGTATGGCAAGTCAAAAGGGCAGGAGCAAACAAAAGTTCAAAGAGCGAGCTTTGTCATAATGCAACGTTTAAAAAATAGGTTGTTAAGGAAAACACAACGAAACGTGCACTTTGGAAGACTTTACATGTTAAGTTTATGCACTCGTGAAAGATTCAAAATTATGGAATAGAAGAACTAACATAGTAGCCTCTACTAGGTGTTCTTTTGAAATAATTTGAATAAAAAGTTTGTTTTTTAAATCATACACACTGTAATTTTTTATTACAGCGTAAAAAATAAATATGATGTTATTGGACATCAGGCGTGCGATAGAGTTGGATGAAGAAGGATCCTTGAGGTCGTATGCACTACGGAGGTGTGACTGGACAAGAAAAAGAAGAAGAATACGTCATTCATATTTTACATTATTTCTTTAACAAGGACGTAAAATTTTATATTAGAAATGAATGAAAGCGTCTGTTTTCTAGAAGTTTTATTATCTTTTAAGAGATAACATAAGCATTTGATACCGTACATCTGGACACACTACTTGACAAACTGACATCCGCTGGGGTGAGGGGAAAGGCGTACGACACGTTCAAATGCTACCACACCCTAATAAAACAATACACAGTTGTGTCAGGAATGACCAGTAACGAAACAATGACAGAATTTGGTGTGCCACAAGGATCCATCCTGGGACCACTACTTTATATACTTTACATTAACGACATAACAAGATACAACATTACAGGGAAAATAATTATGTATGCAGACGACCTTGCTATATTTTACAAAAACGACAACGACAATGAGACCTGTAAACAAATTAACATAGACATAGAGACACTAACCAACTGGACAAGCAACAACTACCTGACCTTAAATGTAAAAAAGTGTAACATTATACACTTTGAAACAAGCAAGAAAAAACATAACATGCGCATAAAAATAAAAAATGACGCAATAACCGAACTCGACTATGTAAAGTACCTAGGACTAACAATGGACAAACAACTAAAATGGACAAAACATATAGACAACCTAACAGACAAGTTAGCATCGCTATACTCCCTCTTCTACAAAATACAGAATTACATACCAAGAAGGGAAAAAGTTATGATGTACGAAGCGTATGTAAAAAGCCGACTGACATATATGATTCCTTTCTGGGGGACAGGAAACCAAAAGGAAATCCCCAGACTCCAAAGACAACAAAATTAAATAATAAAATTAGCATATAACATTGACTATCTTACCCCAACCATACAAGTTTACAGACAAACAAAACAAATGGACATATCAGACCTGACCAAATATGAGACCTTGAAAATTATACACAGAGTGACCATGGAAAAGACAACAGACAGCACCTACAAATTAACTAAAAATTCAGACATACACAGACACTGGACCAGGAATTGTGACAGATATCACTTACCGATTGCACGAACTAAGACAGGACAATCAAGGATATTGAACAATGGACTGAAACTTTACCATGAACTACCGAAAGACACAAGGAATCTCACTACAACTCAATATAAAAAATATCTGAAAGAATACATAATATAACCCAATTGGGTTTTAAAAAAAAAAACGCTTTGAAAAGGTATTTCATAAGGCCTTAGCAAGGTTTTCACCTTTATTTAAACAAATGATAAAAAAACGGGTTTTGAAAACAGAGGTTTTCTTTTAAATATAACTAGAACTCTCTTTTTAAGACCCGCTTTTTTACTTTTGGTTAAATAAAGGTGAAAACCTTGCTGAGACGTTATGTAATACCTCTGAAAAGCGTTATGTCACTCCAACAAAATATAATAAAACTTCTAGAAAACAGACTCTTTCATTCATTTTAAATGTAGAATTTTACGTCATTGTTAAAGTTTGAGAACTCTCTCGCAAGGCGAAACAATTTTTTCCCCAGTATTTATATTAATATATAAATAAAAATCTTTGTAAAATCGAAAAAAATGGGTTTACATTATAATTAACAATGGAGTTTTACAAAATTAAATTCCACAATCATCAATAGGATAGAAATGTAGGTATTATTACATAATTTCCGTATAACGAACCATTCTGATAACCAAAGAGATGACATAATCAAGCTTAATTTAAAAGACAACATATCCCAAGTCAGTTTGAGTCCTTGTATTATCTTTTAAACAAAATGTTAAATATATAAATGAAATTGTTCTCAGAAAATTTTGAAAAAAAAAAAAAAATTAACGGTATCTTGAATATAGTGTATTTTTAATAAAATGATAAAAAAATGTGTGTACGTTGGGATAACCTAATAAGAATTCACGTGACAATAAAATGGCGATAGATTAATATCCTATTACATGTCACGAGAATCACTAACTAACTAACTAACTAACCATCGCGCCGTCGCCGCCAAGGGGTAGGCAGAAAGAATGAACTGCCACACTTTTCTTTCCTGACATATTTCTCTCGCTTCCTCAACATTCATACATCATGTCATGCACGCGCGTCGATTTCTCTGACTCCTCACATGGCCGACATTCAATATTGGATTTATTTGATCGTGCCACGTTTTCCTCGGTCTTCCTCTATTTCTGGTTTAATTTACATCATTAACATATATTTTTTTTACCATTCTTTCTTCATTCATTCTTTCTATATGTCCAAACCATCTTAATGATCCTTTCATTATTTTGTTCATGACACCATCATTCGCACCGCATTCACTTCTTATATTTTCATTCGACACTCTATCATACACAGAAAGAAGATTTCTAAGAAATGAGATCTCTTAGAATCACTATGATAGCCTTTACATCGATTTGGCTCATGCTGTCATGATGTAAAGAGCGATTCAACAAAATAATAATAATAACAATAATAATTAACTGAAAATTAACTGACAACTCGAAAACCAAAATAATAATCGTTTTTAACCAACCTTTTTTTTATATATATTTTGAATCAATCAATAGTAATTGTTTATCCGTAGTTGCTTAAGATCAGTACAAATTGTGTCACCTCATTATATTTAATTGTCACACGATATCATATCATAATTTCACTGCATACTAATATATCATAAAATTGATGTAATTACTTGAGTTATCTACTAAATTGGTAAGGAGAGTACTAAAACCAGTTGGAAATAGGTAATATCCAACGGCGATTAAAAGTTTATACCGGGTGCGTTATATGTTTCAGGCCTGTGTTGATATTTGTTAAATTACTATTAAAAAATGATGACTTGGCTAGCGTAGCGCAGGGCGGAGATGCTTTCGCTGCAGTGATCGCGGGGGACCTGACACGGCACCAAAAGAAGAAGATGGTTTGGGCACATGGCACAAATAGATTAGAGAAGAAGATTTAAAAAGTTGTATACAGGAAGCATGTTTACAAGAGATGGAAAAATGGAGAAAGATATCGGAAGAAGTATGGAAGTGAAGCTTGGAGTTGGCAGAAGAAGGATGAAGGTAGGATAAACGCCGTAGAAATCAGGTCACTAAGAAAGATGTGCGGAAAAACAATGTATGATAGAATATCTAATGATGAAGTAAGAAAGGAATGTAAAGCAGATGAATGCGTGATAAACAAAATCAAGAAAGGGTCACTAAGATGGTTTGGACATATGGAACGAATGGATGAGGGAAGAATGGTTAAAAATATATTTACAAGTAGTGTGAATGAAAAAAAAGAGGACAGCCGAGAAAAACATGGCATGACTAAATTAATCAATCATTAAAAGGTGGCCACATTCGAAGTCAGAAAAATTGACGAGCATGCTTTCCTTTGTATTCCGCGGCTTCTCTTTCTACTCACACTGATCTTATACAGCATTTTAAATATTCTTTTCTCATCCATTCGTTCCATATATGAAATATCATATTGACTTAAAATATCACATAAAATGGGCCACATATTGTTTTATCTTCCACAATTCAGAACAAACCTACCAATGGTTATGCTGGCAGGTAGAGCAATATCTTTGTTAAATCATGTCATCTTGGAGGTCGACGTATTTTGTGATAGTGTACTTGAATTGAGGGAAGGGCTGTCTCTGTCATTGTTATAATTGTGATTTCATTATATTATTTCATTATGTATTATTTACTATTGTGTGTACCATTGGTATTGGATTATAGTCCTGTGATACTTTTGAAATATTTAAATAAATAAATGAAATGAAATGACACAAATTAAAGACAATGTAAGATTGTATACATCAGTCCCTAGTACAAATTTCGGGGATCGAGCGTTTGCGGTAGCCGGTCCATCAGCTTGGAACAATTTTCCTTCACACCTCAGATGCAAAATGATCCGACAGATTTTAGATCTAAGCTGAGAACCCACCTTTTCATAATTCATACCCAATTTAAAACCTGCCTATTTTGTTCCATTATACTTTCTAATCGATTGCGAATATCAATCAGATGCAGCGTTCACATTTAGATTTAAAACACGTCTTAATGCGCCCTTGAGGTGATTACATCACAATAACGGCGCTTTAAAAGTAAGCGTATTATTATTATTAAAGGAGAATTGTTTATTTGGTTAATTTTTCACTGTTAAATTTAATAATATGATTTGTTAATATATGGAACAGCTGTATGGTATGAACAGTTATTGTCCAATAAATTGTGTCGCAAAGCAGGTTCCAAACTCAGAGACTATAGATCGCGAAGCATTCAGTCGTCATATCTAGAGCTGGCAGATAATAATGTGACTAACATGCCTCTCTCTACAAGCCGGTGCACATTCTAGGCAGTGCAATTTATATTATAACCAGTTCGAGTTTGATTTAAACAAAAACTCTAATTAAAATGATCAAAAGGCTTTCAATTTGATTTTTCATTGAAACACAAAAAGTCAACACCTCATTGATGAATTTTTGCTTCTAAGAAATTGTGTATGGTTATAAATATGAAATTTTGTTTGATTTTATAAATAACTTTACAATCACGATCGGTATCGGAAGTTTGAAGGCATTGAAATCAGCCGTCATAATAAGAAATTCCTTCCAACAATACATACAATATAAATAAATACATTTGATGTGGTGATATAGATATAATTCTGTTTTACTAAGGATATTTCGAAGCTTTAATTTCAGAGTAAGCAGTACTTAGAATTACCATTGAAAAGGAAATATATGATTATCACGAATGAAAGCGACAGTTTTCTAGAAGTTTTATTATATTTTATGGGAATGACATGTTTCACCCTTCTAAGTCATCATCAAATGTCCAGACATTTGGTAATACTTTAGAATTAAATCAAATCAAATCAGTTTATTTCATCAATAGACATTACAAAATTATTATTTAAGGCATCTATTGAGAACAGATAAAATAATATATTGTGTATAGTATAGGTACTACCAGAAACGCATGCGAGATGTTTCGACATTAGGAAGACAGGATACTCTCCAAAATTAAGAGTATTTGCCTTCTGAACGTACTTTCACTAATATGAATATCTCCTAGGAGACCGCGTTCAGCAGATTAATTGCTCTTCCCATCGGTGTCACTAGAGGCAGGTTGGTTCTGGCGGCCGGTAGGTAAAACAATCTATACTGTCGCTGTCGGAGATTATCAGGGACAAAAACCGAACATCCGTTCAGCCAAGCCAGAAGGGTGAAACATGTCATTCCCATAAAATATAATAAAGCTTCTAGAAAACTGTCGTTTTCATTCGTATTAATTGTTTAATAGGGAGTTTTACATTATTGTTCAAGAAACAATAAATAGGAAATATATGCTTAAATATTCAGCTTGTCTTCTGATTACATTTATTTTGAGGTTTTTGAAAATATTCCAGGTTTGAATTATATCGTGATATCTAATACTTCTCTAGCTAATAATAATAATCTTTAGCTATTACCATTGTAACTATTATTTTTTTTATATTGATCTACAGTACATATGTTGCTTCTTAAATATTTGTACTAGTTTATTACTGCTTTCCTAGTTTACATTAACTCTATCTCTTTGTTACCACTTAATGCCTATACATTTTTACTATATTTGTCCCTAACCTTGTCGGTAGCAATTGTACTATCTCGTAATTATTATTTTTGCTTGTACTTTCGTATTATCCTTATTCCTTTGTAGTAATTGCCAGCTCTCTTGCTAATGACACTTGTACTATATCTTTATCATTATTTTTGTAACCTTTAATTACTACCCTTTTTGTGTGTAAAAATTATAGATGGGTCAAACTGTATTAAATGAATCTTATTTTCTCCTATTTATGGTTGTACATCAGCACGTCGATTTTTCGGATTGTAACAGCAGCTCTAAACAGGAATTTTGTGGTGCAACTGAACCATTCTCGAAAGTTTTCTATAACCAGGATTTTATTCTTCTCCCAATATTTTCCGTAATTGTATCTTGGATAATCAGTTGCAGCATTAATCGTTTCTTACAATGTGAACGAAATATTCAAGTTTCCTGTGCTTTACGTTCTTGACAAATTATTTTTCTTTCTTCATTCGCTGCAGTATTACTTCGTTTGTGACTCTTTCTGTCTAAGATATTTGAAATATTCTACGACATACTCACATAAATGAATAAATAATAAAAACTTGAATAAATAATCTTCTTGGAGAGTCTGCATATAATTTTTCTGAATTTGCAAACCACCTCATTGAAAAAGATCATTCATTTAATAAAGATAATGGCGTTGAAATTTCGCATGTTAATAATAGAAATATAACTTTGAACAATCTTGAAATTTTAGGAATTAAAAAAGCAATTAAAAATAAAGAAAACAATCAAATAAATTTAACGTCAAGTCCAATCTTTGATTTATTTCCTTTGTTGAAAGTTAATACCTGAACCCTTATAAGAACTTTAATTTATTATTTAAAAAATTTAAATTTTAAATTTATTTATAATATTTGTTGTAACAAAAGCATAAACGTTCCAAAATAAATCTTTATAACATCTGTAATTGACCATATTTGTAAACAATTTTATAATATTTTAAATATCTAATTTTATATATAATATCACTGAGGAAGGGCTGGGTAGTTCGAAACATGTTTGATATTTAATTTTAATTTGTTTAAAAAGTGAATGCTGTATACAAAGTATGTAAAAAAAAAGAAAAATATCAAACATCTACAACACAAAGTATGGCGAACGTAGAAGAAATATAATTAAATGATTTGCTTTCCAAACTATTATTGCGGATTTTGTAATGCTGTACTATGAAACATTATAACTTCTTGGAGTGTAAAATAGTTACATATAATAGATTTCATGATAGGGTTTTCATATACCTGACACCCACTAACATTACACTAGCTCATAACTTCTCTTCCGGATTTGCGGAAATTCTATCGAGGAACGTACGCGGAAATTGCGAATGACAATCACAACATAACGTATCTGACGGTGTAATAATTATAACAAAACAGGAGTAAGCCGAAAGTCGTGTAGTGTCATGGGGAGTAAGCTCACCCGCCCCACGCTCGGAGTACGGCGGATTTATTGTTCGCAGCAGCACAATATACCCATCCTCTCCCGATACTATATACGAGAATATTAACTCGCGTTACTCTTCACATCCCCGTGATAATATACGATCGTGGAACTGAGGCAAAACAAGCGGTCTTCAAACTTTTTTCATCGCGCACCCCTTAAGTTGAAATTGTTATATTTAAATACCCAATATTGTCACCGTTTGTTTTTTTTACTTTAAATTTATAGCCTTATTTATTAAATATAACTTGAAACTCCGACAAAGAATGATTAAATGTTATATATGGTCTGTTCTATTATATGGTTGCGAAACCTGGACTCTTAAAAGTTAATGTAATGAACTGTTTGGAAGCGTTCGATGTGGATATACCGCAGAATGCTCCGTATACCGTGGACCGATAGGGTCAGTAATGCAGACGTATTACAGAGAGCCAGAGCCAATAGAGAGCTGTTGCCGAGTGTGGAAATTAGAAAGGTCTCATATTTGGGTCATGTGCTAAGGGGAGAAAATACCACCTCCTTCGACTCTTATTAATGGGTAGAGTGGAGGGACGTCGGGGAGTTGGTAGAAGACAGCTGTCCTGGCTGCGGAACGTCAAAGAGTGGACAGGAATAAAAATAGTTCAGAACCTGTTCCAAGTGGTGCAGGATAGAGATGCCTTTGCTGCAGTGATCGCCAACGTTGGGGGGACCTGACACGCCACCGAAAGAAGAAGAATTTATTGATTCTTGAACAAAAATGTTAAACTCCAATTGTATTATTTTACATTAATAAAAACGTCCTTATTACTTCCCAGAGAGAAAGGTTGAATGCAGAAATTGCAGAGGTCGCCCAAGAGACGCCTATATGGACCAAGTAATGAGAGACGCCTATATGGACCAAGCAATGAGAGACATGCTCTATGGCAGCTACACATAGATGAAAAGACTGGCTGTAGACAGGACTGAGTAGACGAAAAGAGTGAGACTTTTTGCAGACCAATCCGCGGGATTATAACCATGAAGAAAAATAATATAAACGTTCGTTTTCTAGAAGTATTAAATTATATTATGGGAGTGACGTGTTTCACTTTGTTTTAGCGAATTCAAATATTATATTATTATTATTATTAATGAATAAGACGCCGAACAAAAGTCATAGACATAATGGACCTTGTTACTTAGCAGAAATTGCAGTGGGCAGGTCATGTCGCCAGACAGGGAACAGAGCGATGGGCACCCAGAGAGAGAGATGGAGACCATGGGATAGAAAAAGAGGAGTGGACCGACCCCAAAAAAGATGAACCGACGACATTATCCTAGTCGCGGGTAGAATGTGGCAAAGAAAAGTTTAAGATAGAGTGGAGTGGAAGAAAATGGAGGAGGCCTATATCCAGCAGTGGAGAGATGGCTGAGGAAGAAGAGATTATTTTTATTATTATTAGTTTCAATCCTATGAATTAGTTTGCAACAAAGTCTAATATATTTGCTGATTCTAGAGATTTTACATGGACCTTTAATGTGGTAGTTTCATTTTGCTTTCTACATTTTTGTATTAAATAGTTTATTTGAACATTGTATAACTTTTTTTATATAAATTTTAAGCTATTGATTCTCATGACATGTGATAGGTAGCTAGTCTATCTCCATTTTTATTGTACCAATGACAATACCAGAACATAGAGCGCATGCGATATTTTTACACTGTCATCGCCGGGAAAAGAACCCGGGACATTCAATGTGGCGGTTATAGCTGTTATAGCGTCGAAGACTATTCTTTGAGTATTACTTTATAAAATTATAGCAAAATGTTTAATGTTTGTGCGAAGACAAAAAAACAATAGATTACAAAAAAGTGTTACACACAATTGAAATGAATATTGTTAAACTATCCTTGTAGCTCCTCTATAAGAGTGCTTTAGTTACGTATAGTACTGAACTCGTTAAATGAACTTTTATATATTGCGTTTGATGTTAGTGGCAAGAGTACTTAATTTGCCATATTAGTACCTCGGTAAGATGCAAATATTTTAATCATCGACGTCAATATTCATTCTGGAACCGGTTCAAAAACAGCAGCCGACCTATTAGTGGTAATACGTGACCAGTGGCGTAGTCGTATAATTTCCCTTTAAGTTTATTTTTAGAAATATTTAATTAAAATATAGAATTCAAAGGTTTTAATATATTGAACAATATGTATCATAAATAATTATTTAATTTTTCATTTATTCCCCAGGCTATGGTAAAAAATAAAGCCTTATATAAATGAATCATGAATACAAGTATAATTTGTCTCATGCTAATCAATATGTATTCTGTAGTAAATTTATTTTTCTAATTTGCAATTCAGATAAAGTATCTCCATATTACACATTGTTTGTGTCTATTGTGCTTTCGTTTAATGCTTTGTGTTCAATGAATCAAAAGTCAGCTAACTATTAATATTTATATAATAGTTAAATTATATAGTTATTAATAGTTAAAGTATAATAATTAAATAAAACGATGTTTTTTTAACTGCTTCCACTTTTGTCTTTAATTAGACAGCGACCGGTTTCGCCAGGCTCGCTGGCATTGACATACCAGTCTGTTTAAAAGTTTAAGATTAAGAAGAAAATAAAGAAAAGTTTAAGAAGACAGACCAGTCTGTCGATGCCAGCGAGCCTGGCGAAACCGGTCGCTGTCTAAATAAAGATAAAAGTGGAAGTAGTTAAAAAACATCGTTTTATTTAATTATTATTTAAAATGAACTTGCATCAAGAGATTTCTGTAAAATCATTTGCTTATTTTTACTTAAATTGATTGTGCAATGTTCTATTGCACAAGATTCTTTTAACCAACAGAAACAATTAAATGTGACTTTTTAAATGTTATCAATAGCTGAATACCAGTATTCTATTTTAATACTGTATTATAAACAAAAACATTGTAAAATATACAATGTTATACTAGTAGAATAGATGTTTCCATTAATATTAAATATGGAGTTTTACATTATTGTTCCAAACACGTAAATAAAAGAGTGTTTTTTTTTTTAAACAATAGTTAACAACAAATAGAAGATGGCAGCTAACTGCCAAAACCGATCTGAAGAGTTATTGATATTATTATTATTATTATTATGGTGTTCTTGTACCGACCCTTATCTATGGAAGCGAATCATGAAACTGGCAAAAGAAGGATGAAAGTAGAATAAATGCAGTAGAAATGAGATCTCTTTGACTAATGTGTGATTACTCTATGTATGATAGTGTCAAACGAAAATATATGAAGTGAATGCGGTGCGAATTATGGTGTTATGAACAAAATAATGAAAGGATCATTAAGATGTTTTGGACATATGGAAAGAATAAATGAAGGAAGAATGGTAAAAAAAAGTATATGTTAACGATGTAAATGGAACTAGAAATAGAGGAAGACCGAGGAAAACGTGGCACGATCAAATAAATCAAATATTGAATGTCGGCCACGTGAGGAGTCGCCGCGCGTGCATGACACGATGTATGAATGTTGAGGAAACGAGAGAAATATGTCGGGAAAGAAAATTGTGGCAGTCCATTCTTTCTGCCTACTCCATCGGGGAGACATCGTGATTGGTAGTTTTAGTTAGTTAGTTAGTTAGTTACTAATTATTATAAAAATTACAAAAATACATATTATATTTTTTTTCTACCAGTTATAGAAATCCTCATTAATGCTTTATGTTCATCAAAAAATATTTATTATAATTGCATTTCATGATGATAAGTAGATTGATCCCGCTTTTGTTTTGGATTTTTTGCACGTTTCTGAGGGTCAGAAAATATATTGTTACACCCTTGCGGTTCCAGATAGTTTATTACTCTTGTCTCTTGGGTGCTCTCTTTATTGGAGATGTTTGTAAATCTGAAATGTTTTATCTATTTAACACAACCTATAACTTATGTCGCGGCATAAAATTAAAACCATTTTACACACAACGGTAGAGAGATATTTTAATATGTGGCTGGACCAGTATAGCAGGTAGACAGTTAACAATGAGTACTCGTATACTGTATTATGTAATATATCCTATCATTTTTTTTATATTACATAAGTTGTCAAAGTTTAAAATGAAATAATATTGTAGATATATGACAATTGCCTAAAAAATGTCGATAAAACAATATGATGCTATAATTTGTAGAAAATCTAATTGGTGAAAGTGTGAAAATGAATAAAAAGTGTATCAAAATTATATTTCATAATGCCATATTCTCAAATGAACCTTAACTTAAGGTTATCCGTAAATAACAGAAGCTAGAACAGGTTGCAAAGTTAAGATATCTGGTAGTGGATCTGCTCAGTCAAAATAATCTTTTAAGTGAAATAATGGAACAAGTCACCAAGGCTTCGGCGGTATCAGGTTATCTCAAGGAGATCATATGGAAAAACAAGTATATGAGAACTGACAGTAAGGTCAGAATATGCAAAACCTGCGTCAGGCCTATACTGACATGCATTGAGACCAGAGCAGATACCCAAGAACGAAGGCTGAAGTGCGAGTGGCAGAGATGCGAACGCTGAGGATAATAGTAGGAAAGACTCTTCGAGAAAGGGTGAGGAAAACGGGTATCCGTGAAATCTGCAAGGTGGAAGATGTCGTGTGATGGGAAAGACAATGTAGAAGATATTGGAATGCGCACTTGCAGAGGATAGATCCCACCAGAATCCCACATGCTGTGGTTCATCAGATTCCTGTCGGCTACCGTCCCTCCTGAAGAGCGCCAAAGAGATGAAGGGATAGCTGGGAGTTGACCTCCCATGAGGGGCCAGCCTGATTACAGGAACAGAAGAAGATAATGCCACACTACAAATTAAATACTTCATTCGAAAGTATTCATTTATTTTCTAGTTTTACCCTTTTTTTGACGTTTAAATTTAGATACTTCCATAAATGTATTCTTATTTCACCTTACTAAAAATATATAATACATATACGTAAAGTCAAGTTAAAAGATGTCAATTGTAAATGATAAAGAAACTAACTTCTAAACAACATTAATAACTCCAAATTTAAGACCGTGGAACAATTCACATACCTAGGCTCCTTAGTTAATAAACTAAATGATGTCAGTGAAGAGAATGGAAAAAGGATATTGGCAGCAAATAGATGCTCTTTGGCCTCAATAAGCACCTACAGTCGCGTTTACTGTCCAGAAAGACAAAAAACACACTATATAAAACGCTGATTAGACCAGTTCGGAGACTTGGACACTTACTAAACGTGGTGAAATAAAGATAAACTGATTCGAATGGAAGATCCTCTCCAGAATTTTAGGACCTTTTAAGGATAATCAAATCAACGTAGAAAGGAGATACACCACAGAGTTCTACAATCTATGCCAGAACGTCAGCATGGTCAAGTTTATAAAGATTAACAGACTGCGCTGGCCAGGACACTATCACCGCATTGGGGATCTGGAGCTCCCCAAAAGAGTGTTGTATGACAATCCAGGTGGGCGAAAAAGCGTCGGCAAGCCGAATCTGAGATGGTTGGATGGTGCCGTGGACTGTCGGGTCCTGGGAGGTGGTGGCAAGAGACAGGACGGGATGGAGACGTTTCTAGAGGAGGCTTAGGACAAGGCTAGGTAGAATTAGAGATTCGTGTAAGATGTTATTTCCACTGTAGTTATTCTAATTCAAATTTATTCTATCACTTGTATGCTTCACTTCCATAATAAAACTTCCATAATAGAATTTTTGGGTCGTTAGTGAGATACTCGTACAATTGAATCTACGTAGTTTTTGGAATATTTTCAGCATGGTGGCACAAGTGATCTATATCTTGGATAAACCTGCTTTATATCTTTTTAGTGTGACTCGAAATAACAATATGCAAATATGTATCGATGTAATTGCTTAATAGGGCAGAGAAATAGTTGCACCCGGTTGATATTGGAGTATGCACACGCGCAAGTATGAATATTAATTCCCTCTGAACTTAATCAGAAATTGCTGCACACCAGCTATACGTAACCTATCATTTTGCATAGTTAATTAAATAAACGCGATTGTTAATTATTATTGTGAAAACTTGCTGTTCTGAATGTTCGTGATTTATCGTAGAGAACTATTTCTAGATTAATACCTACCTAACGTAATGCATAATAAACCTACTTAACCTTAAGTATCCACCTACGAGCTATTCCGATCGGCATATGAAAGCCGAATGGAAACGATTCAAGAACTGATTTTGAATATATGTACTCGTATTTTGTTCTACTGCTTTTAAAAAAAAATTTCGCTCTGACAAAGATGCGGGTAATATAGAATCTAATTGGCAGGTAAAATAGTGTTTAAGCAAATTTATGTACAATATAAAACAAAATGTATGTATAAATTACGCGTGACTATAAAGTTAAGTAAATGAAAAATCGTTTAATTATGACGTTTTAGAGGAAGAGCTATCAGGTACCAGTTTACAAAAAACAAAGGAGATTTAAGATTGGGTGAAAATAATTGGACAATTAAGTTCTCCACATACTCCTTCAAATAATGGAAAAGAATGATCAGCGAAATACTCCTTAATATAACCCAAATATTAAAAAAAAATCAATTTCCAATACCTTGATAAATCGGTTCCACCTGAGCTAGGCTTAACTTGGCGTGGATGAGATATCTCAACAGGAGTCTGAAAAGCGACCGAATAATTAAAAAAAATACATATTTATTTTAGAATTCCACAGTGTTTAATAATTGTCTTGAGTTAATAAAAAATTAGGTGTAATATTATAAAGTTAATTATATTGAAGTATTATGTTATTATTATTTATGTTAAGAATGTATTTTATAAATTCAATTTATTATATTGCACTTCTATGCAGAGTTATGCGTCCGGTAAGCATCATAAATAGTATGATCTAATTTAAATTGAATGGCTTGCACTCACATAAGGAACTCGCCGGTTTATTTTATAAATATTTCTTAACAAAGGGGCCACGCAGCATGTTAACAGTAAATCTTTGGCCCTTTCTACTTTACGCCACACCTATTTTATCTCACATAACGTGTACAGTGACACACATCTATATTTAAAACAATTGTAACTGCACGTTAAATTAAAGTTTATTTTGCTTCAAAACACGGAATATTTTTATAGAACGAGCGATGATGATGAACGTGTTTGAAACAAAATAGTTTTTTGTAAATAATTAACTAAAAATATATCATACTCGTACTTAAGAAGCATTAGCTAGTTCTTACGAAGATATGGATATTTTGATAATAATAAGAAATAAATAATTAATAAGGGGTTAAAAAAAACATCATTGCATAAATTATTGACTAAAAAAATCATTTTATGGAACTCTTGTTCAATTACAAATTAAATATTTTGGATAAGTAATAAAAATATATATAACTGATTAAAATCGTTCCACAAAAAAATGTGTTTTGAAATTCTTTTGTTTTGTTATAAAAAACAATTTCAAATGAAGTGTAATTAAATATATACATTACCAGTCATGTTCTTCGATATTGTCTTCTCGGGAGTATCAGTACGCAGAAAATCGCTTCTCCACATGTTGAAAATTTCTATCTTGGGTGCTGAAGTTGGATATTCTTTGATGGAGAATGGAAGGTTTCTTGTAGGATATAGTCGGATGGATCCGACATTTTAACCTGCGGAACGAAACACAGCTTAGATATCAAAGCGTACACAGAATATTTCATCAATTTTAAAGCACCATAAATATAAACAAAAAATACCTATGACTATGTACGTTTATGTATATAAAACACTTTAAAATCATCTCAAATTCCAAAATTTCTAAAACAATTACCAAAATGTAACAAAAAAACGTTTTCTTTATACGAGAAATTTTTAATGACAGCTGTCTATTACACCATCCAGTTGCAACTCATAATTGTGTTATGTTGCCAGTATAATCAATAAAAATTTTCTTATAAATCAAATAAATTGGGTGTTCTAAGTATTTTGGATTTGGAACACTTTAAATTTGAATCAACATTTTGTCAAACATGCTTATGCAACAATGTGCACATTGTTTAACATAACGAACTGGTTTTAATTGACATAGTGTCCTTGTCCGGACACGAACTCGGTGTCTATGGTTCGGTGTAAGATACAAACTGTCTCTTGGGCTATAATTGATATCGCACTCATATTTCGATATATTCGTAATATTCCTGACAGGAAATCTGTATTTTAATCGTATTTCTTACAGCGTGAAATAATATAAAGGAGGTCAGAATTGAGATCAATATTAACGGAGAAAATCATGGCGCATTAATTTTTAATTTCCGACATGACTCGCACCAAGCATTTAGCTCTTTAAATATGCAAGAAAAGAGTTCTGAGTGATTAAATTAAAATTTTACTCACATTAACACCTTACACTTCAACAGTACAAACCGACATAGAATCTCGGAAATGGTAATGAAATGTGCAATGCTTATTCACCATAGATTTATTACTTATTGACCATAGATTCCCAACCTTTCATAGACCACTGCCACTTCACACATTATTCATGCCCTTTTCCTTTAATACTACCAAATATTAAAATATTGTTACATATTTTAACTCTATACACTATGTATTAAAATATGCTTGATTGAGTGATTCGCGAGTTTGATTACAAACTTGCAACGACTTGTCATCGATAATACTAAACAAAAAATAAGTTATAAACTGTTAAATTAAAAAACTTTGTTTTATGTATCACAATTGAATTTAAATTTTTCGTGACAGTTGTTTCTCTCAACCTATGTTGACATCATTAGGTCAACTCTAAATTTTTTGAACATTTATGTGTATTTGTAATGTACATTATTGTAACACCTGATGATGTCAACATAGGTTGAGGAAACAACTGTCGTGAAAAATAAAAATACAATTGTGATACATAAAACAGAGTGTTTTAATTTAACAGTTTATAATGTTAAAGTAGCATAGTGTTTTGGCCAATACAATGGACTATTTAAAAAATAAGTTGTACAAATATTACAAATAACAGAAATTAAAAATATATGTATTTACGGGATAGTAATAAGTTGTAAATTTGGAATTTACAAATGTTAGATAAATTAAGTATTTATTTATGAAAAAAATAAAAGCATTTTATTATTAATTCTATGAATGCCGCCCTTCTGACTACCTTAACGACCCGTCTCTGGACCCGTCACTGCATTCATTGAATAACTTCTAGAAGACAGTTCCTCTCGGTGTTACATACGTATAATACGAGAATATACATTTTTTTTGCTTTATTATGTAAAAAAATTATTAAAAACTTATACATCATCAGCGTGCATATACAGCGTGTTTCTAATTGACATTGACTCGAAGTCATTTGCGAGTAGACGATAAAGACTAGGGATATCCAAACTGGATGATCTTTATAACGCGTTTTTTACCCAACTGTATACATAATTTGTTAATGAAGAGCTGTCTCGAAATAATTGATATCTTTTCTCACATTCTTCTACACTGTCGGCATTAAGCAATGCAAATTCTCCGAATAAAGATCAACAGATTAGTCGCTTTAATAATAAGACAATGACTTCTGGAATGATGTAAGGAGACTGTATTCACACATGCGCACTTATTTATATCTCCATGGGTAACGTAGCCACCTACAGTCCGCTGGCTGGGAGGAACAATGAGTTTGACGGTAGCAATGTATGTCGGTTTTATCTGATTTAAATTGAATATTTTACGAACTAAAGATCGTGTAGTGGATTTTATACAGTAATGAGTGTTAGAGGTTACATTTTAAACTATATTTTTACTTTCATTGTGTTCTGTACTATTTTCAGACAAGAATTTATACTGTAAATATAATTAACCGAATTTCTTAATGCGAATAATTAAACCAACGGCCCCAGCATTTATATATACTACGTATGTTTTTAAAACAATGATGTTATACAATAAATATCGAGAGCTTTCTTATTTTTGGTAATTTGATTTATATTTTTATACGTAAACAATGAACTTTTGTAGCATATTGCGTTACAAAAAATAATCAAAAAATTATTAATAGTTTTTTTTAACAACTATGTAAATTTTCTTATCAAATAATTAATACAAATGTAATGAAAGTTTTCTAGAAGTCTTATATTATTTTATTTAATAATTAATTGATCGTGCCATAAACCTACTACACTAATTAAATAAGTATGTACATGATCCCTATAAAGATTTTTTCTAAAACATGTTTTTTAGAATTATGTAATTAATTATGTAATGAGTTCTATTCATTTTAAAATACAACATCTTATAGAATAATACATCTTGTAGGTAAATACGAATAAACAGAGTAATTTATCATGTACTTTGCTATTTTCAGTGCTTTTTTATGGAAATCAAACTTTCAAATATCTCTTAAATTCTATTCTAATTCTATAATATGAGTACGAGATTCGCCTTAATTTGAGTTGTGAATTCATATTATAATTGTGTTGAAGCATAGGTACTTTATGATGACACCCTAGTCTATTTATTTTAAACAAAGATGCTCCGAATGTTTGCCATCTGAAGATGAAGGTATCCTCCGAAACATGGTGTGTTTTTTTAATAATTAGTGGATTAAACAAAGTTTTTTTCAATTTCCTAAGGAAATTTATAATATTAACATTTCAAATTGTATTGATATATTCTTTTGAGATATTAAATGCTGTGTTATCTAACGCTTAAAGTGAATCGGACATCAACAGATTGATTTGGCATTTTGTATATGGTAATGATTAATACACTTTCATTATAAACATGTCCTCTACAAAAACAAAATTGCTGCTTCTCACTTTCTCATAGAATACATATGTTTTCATAAAGTTTATATATATATTATATATAGTATACTACCAGAAACGCATAAGAGATGGTTCAACATTAGGAAGACAGGATACTCTCCAGAATTAAGAGTATTTGCCTTCTGAACGTACTTTCACTAACATGAAAGACGTCGATCTCCGAGGAGACCGCGTTCAGCAGACTAATTGCTCTTCCCACCGGTGTCACCAGAGGCAGATTGGTTCTGGCAGCCGGTAGGTAAAACAATCTGTGCTGTCGCTGTCGGAGATATCTATCGGGGACAAAAAGCCGAACACCCTCCAGTACGGCCGAGTTCTCGAAGCATCCCCTAATTAATCTAAAGAAATGGGTAATTAGATGTCCATCTCTTCGAAGCTGTAGAGAATTGGTTCCGAGCATTCCCAAAAGAAATGCCGTGGGATAGAGCCAAGGATAGCTACCATACTCCCTCATGTAGAGATACCTCAGAAATTTTTTCTGAACCCTCTCCAGCATAATGGAATATCTCGCCTCGTGAGGACTCCATATCACAGAACCACTTTCGAGTCTGCTCCGAACCAATGCGTTGTATAGGACTCTGAGCACATTGGGATATTTAGCCTCATTGCTTTATATGACTATATCATATAGTCTGCTCTTCGAATCCTCACGGTCAAGAGGGGTAGAGGTCAGATTTTGGCGACATGGGGGTCATCTATCGAGGCCACTCTCAAGAAATGTGGACTCAACAAAGATCTCTCCCAAAACAGGGCGTCATGCAAAAATCATGTCAGGGGGGCCGATCCTACTCAATGTGGGGTAAAAAACAACGTGAAAGAAGTGAAAAAATAAAAAGGAGTATGACATTTACCCATTTTTTTAAATGTAAATATTAACATCACAAGTGTGTATGCACTTATAAAATATTATACTCGTATAATAATTTTTCTAATATTATAAAAGTGAATATAAAAATAATCGTTATGACTCTATCTTCTTCTTCTTTTGGTCCCCCCTTTCAGTTCCCCCCAACGTTGGGGATCACTGTAGCAAAGGCATCTCTGTCCTGCGACACTAGGAACATGTTCTGAACTCTTGTTATTCCTGTCCACTATTTTATATTCCGGAGCCAGGACAGCTGCCTTCTACCAATTCCTCGACGTTCCTCCACTTTACCCATTAATATCAGTCGAAGGAGTTGTTATTTTTCTCCCCTTAGCACATCTCCCAAATATGAGACGTTTCTTATTTTCACAATCGACAACAGCTCTCTATCAGCTTTGGCTCTCTGTAGTATGTCTGCATTACTGACCCTATCGGTCCACGGTATACTGAGCATTTTTCGGTATATCCATATCTCTAACGCCTCCAACCGGCTTATTACATTCACTTTTAGGTTTCGCAGCCATATAGTAGAACAGACTATTTATAACATTTAATCATTAAGATTATCGTTGCAAAAGAAGTGAATCTTTTAAATCACAGGTTTTATACATAAATATTATTACATAAGCTTCACTATACGTGATACGTTTATTCTTAAAATGTATAATAGCACTTAGTTATATATTAAGACACGCACCCTCATTGTTATTCCCTCCACCTCTCCATATGACGAAGGCAAATTGATTTCGCTTGTAGCGCGCAATTCTCGGCGTTAATGCAATTTTTTCTCACAGCAAAACGGATGTTGCCCGTATTAATCTTATGAACCTCTAAAAGATCACTTTAAATGAGTGTGTGTTTAAAATTACTTCGATGCCAGAATTAAATCGGCTCGTTTAAGAACATTCAAGGCTTTTTGAGATATGGAAATCAGTGCTCGTTCTTATATCTCTTATCAAACGTATGATTCCATTTCCATAATAGCTTCTATCACACTTAAATGGTAAAAGTTACTTATGTGAGTGTTATCTTTTTATAAATCACTTTCGATAAAACGATTTTTTTATTAAATATATCGTTTGTTAACTGGAACATATTGAACTATTTCATTTAAATGAAAAAAATATAATATTTGAAATTTATAAAATATTTAAAAATGGATATGTAATAAGTTCAAAAGTATCGATTAATAAATATTTGTCTCATCGTAATGTGAATATAACATAGTAGATATTTTATATTTACATTACAATGAGACAAATTGATGAAGTAAGAAAGGAATGTAAGGCGAATGGATGCGTGATAAATAAAATTAAGAAAGGGTCACTAAGATGGTTTGGACACATGGAACGAATGGATGAGGGAAGAATGATTAAAAATATATATACAAGTAGTGTGAATGGAAAAAGAAGTCGAGAAAGGCCAAGACATGGCATGACCAAATTAATCAATTACTGAAAGGCGGCCATGTTCGAAGTAGGAACAATCGACGAGCGTGCATGTCACATGATAGAACAATGTGGCGATCCATACTCTCTGTCTACCCCTCCGTTAGTTAGTTATACGTTGAATATACGAGTACACTTACATGTCGATTTCACGGAATTCAAAGCGCTCACGATATAAAGAAATATTTTCCAAAAAGCATGCAAAATCTTCTTGACGAAGTTCCTATAATCAATATAAGCACTCAAATTTGATAGCCAGGATTACAGGGTTGGGTGCCGTCGAAGATAACTTTTTTTCGCGAATCTCTCTTTGCAAAATCATTATTCGTTCATATTATAATTAACGAAATATTTACTGCTTAGATATAATTCATGAAATATATTACTAATTGAATGCACAATAGGTCATTCGACCAGGTCAAGGATGAGTCTATTTTCTGCAGGGTAGAGGTCACTGGGGAGAGGTCATTAATAGTGTGACTGTTAGGGGTCGCAATCTTAGGTTATAAAAATATATTTGAAAAAAAATCATTGTTTTCTTAATAGATTTTGGCATTTAGCATTCGTTCAATTTATTCATTTATTCAAGCTTTTAACTAACCGATTTGACTGTATTCTACTTGCGCATAAACGTACAAAATATATTTCTTAATGTTCGCTATGAAAACACAAATTTACGTCAATTTACATATATTTCACTCCGAAAGAATGAAATTTCCATTACTGCATGGAAATTTGAGACGTCATTTTCTTAAGACGGCCAAGCCGTCGAGCTCTGTATAATGTGATAATATAACGTGACACTGAATATATTTGTCTGAGGACACTTCGCTGCACTTGTGAATATTTTTAAGACTTTTAATGCGTGTTTTGTTATTTGGAGAAGAAAAGAAAATTGTTTATACATAATAAATTTTGATGAGGTCAACATGTACGTGAATATTTAACCTATTCTTCTTCAGGCTTCTTTCCTCCATTGCTGGTTATAGGCTTCTCCCATTTTCCTTCACTAGTCCCTGTTTTGTCCCTTCCGCATCCAAGTCTTCTCAGCTATTCGTCAATATCGCCAGTACATCTTTTAAGTGGCCTCACGACACTCCTGTTCCTTGTCCAAAGTGTCAATTCGAGTATTCTGAATGGCTTTCTGATACTGCCCTGCCTGGCTATTTTTCAATTCTATTACAATTTCAATTTGGCTGTACAAATCATGATGTCGGCAGCTTTTGTTCGGTGTCTTATTTCTTTGTTTGAAAAGAAAAACGTTTTATGTATAATATTATTGTATTAAAAAAATATATATATTATAAGTAATGATTTTATGGTGTTGTGTTATATTCTATAATTCAAGAAGGATTTTGTTAGAAATATATTGTTTTTAATAGTCTTCTTCTTCTTTTTGTCCTGTCACACCTCCGTGGTGCATAGGGCCTGAAGAAACCTTTTCCACCGACTCTATCGCATGCCTGTTGCCTAACATCATCCCAAGTCAGGCCCGCTGCTTCAACCTTGTCCTGTAGGGCTCTTCTCCAGGTGGCTCTAGGTCTACCTGGCTTCCTCCTTCCCCCACAGGGGACTAGTCCAGTGCGCCCTGAGCGATGCAGGCTAGGTTCCGTCTCAGATTGTGACCGATCATCTGTCATTTGCGTCTAGCGACATGTTCATTAATTGGCTTTTCGTCTGCCATGGTCCAGAGAACGGCATTTGACACTGTTTGGGGCCAATAGATCTTGAATATTGAGCGAAAGCACCTACTCGTATTTATAAACACCTGGAGTTTTCTAATAATTAACTACATATTAATTACATATTATATGATATGGAAATAACTGTATATAATAATACTATATTATACGAGTACCTATACAGTTATTTCCATATAATATAATATGTAATACCCGTAATATAATATATGTTTAAATGTTCCATAAAGTTGTTCATAAACTGCATCACGCTTTAATCAAGTTGTTAAAATAGATTTTTAATAAAAACGCAAGGGTTCTTATTTAACGTCAATATAATGAATGTATCTATGTAATAATGCTATTTGGATTGAATTATTGTACAAAGTTGTGTTACAATAGAATGTGTACAGTACTATAGGCAAGCTATTGAAGTTGGCTCTGTTATCAGCACGGTTAGTATACAGTGGCGTGAAATCTGAATGCTCTAAGCTTAAAATCCATAAATATAGGAAACTAGCCTTGCGGTATAGAATACTTCACAAAAAATCATTGAAATCTCTTTAGGAATGTAAATTATAGATACAAAGTCTGAAAGTAACGCGTTGAGATTCATTGAAATGAGCTATGCCGTGCCGAGAATTAGTGGCACGCTAGAATGAACGCTTATCCTACGATCCTCTAGAACACTTCCTTGTTGCTTGATTGCATATTGTACGGCTGTAAGCTGCTCACATAAATCCGTATCTTCGTCCACTTACGTACGCCGCGGCCAGTGATAACACGGCTTTGCATGCAATAACGGCTGTTCACTTGATGGCCATTTTCATGGATTATTAAATTATTCGCAAATTGATTGCCAATCGTTCGCAATTCTTGTTCAGAAGCTTTCCGTTTCATGCGCACTATTAATGTGTTTTATCACGCTCATTTGCATATGCGGGAAACAGGAATTTTCTAGATTTATGATATACTTTTCTCAAGACCCTGGAACATATGCTAAACTAGCTGTGGCTTCTCGTTTGGTGCGTGAAGAATTAAAACAACCTTCTTCGTAAACTAAATCACTTGATTCCGCCGAAGGCACTCGTTATCAATATAATAAAAACGTTCATACATATTCACAATATTAACTTCGAAAGAACGAACAATAAATAATTCCAAAAAATAAAATTAAATCTTCCAATACAGAACGTATCATAATTCTATGAGGTTGCAAACATAAAGATACAAAGAAATTTGAATAAAATGTATGTAAAAAATCATATATATTTTTTATTTATTTAAATAAGATTTTTTTGAATAAATATAATTATACTTTGTATTACAACACTTATCGTTTTCACTGAACTCGGACATGTTTCGGTTACAAGTAACCTTTATCAATGAATACAATTTTAACATAAACCTATCCAAAAAAGCTAGAATGGCAGTGCACAATGGTGTTCTTCTACCGACCCTTATGTATGGAAGCGAAGCATGGAACTGGCAAAGGAAGGATGAAAGTAGAATAAATGCAGTAGAAATGAGATCTCTTAGACGAATGTGTGCATATTCTGTGTATGATAGAGTGTCGAATGAAAATATAAGAAGTGAATGCGGTGCGAATGATGGTGTCATGAACAAAATAATGAAAGGATCATTAAGATGGTTTGGACATATGGAAAGAATGAATGAAGAAAGAATGGTAAAAAAATTATATGTTAATGATGTAAATGGAACCAGAAATAGAGGAAGACCAAGGAAAACGTGGCACGATCAAATAAATCAAATATTGAATGTCGGCCATGTGAGGAGTCAGAGAAATCGACGCGCGTGCATGACACGATGTATGAATGTTGAGGAAGCGAGAGAAATATGTCAGGAAAGAAAGGTGTGGCAGTCCATTCTTTCTGCCTACCCCTTCGGGGAGACGGCGTGATGGTTAGTTAGTTAGTTAGTTTAAAATTGTATACATTGATAAAGGTAACTTGTAACCGAAACATGTCTGAGTTCAGTGAAAATAAAAAGTGTTGTAATACAAGTATAATTATATTTATTCAAATTTGAATCCACAACACAAAGTGAAGGCGAACAAAGAAGAAAATCAATAAACTCTTATGCTTTTAAATATTTTTATAGTAATTATAACTAATTAACCATCACGCCATTTCCCCGGAGGGACAGGCCAGAAGATGTACCGTCATACCACTCTCTTCTGACATACATCTCGAGTTTATTTATATTCGTACGTCGTAATATGCAAGCTCGTCGATTTTTTCGACTTCGAATTGGCTGCCTTTTACTAATTAATTAATTTAGGCATGCCTTGTTTTTCTTATCCATCCTTAGCTTCTTAACTTATTCAAACTGCTATTATACAACATTTTAACCATTATTTTCTCATGCATTCGTTCCATACGTCCAAACGATCTAAGTGATCATTTTTTTATTTGACTAATGATACATTGATCATTTGGGTATTCGGTATATATCAGTTAGGTATTCTGTCAAACATAGTTTTCCTATACATTATTCTCAGTGATTTCATTTCTACAGCGTTTATATTTCTTTTACGAGCTTCAAGCTTCACTTCCATATATAAGGGCTGTCACTAGAATCTTATAATCAGGTTTTGTTAAAATGGTATTGCTGACTTAATCATATATATTGTTTATATAATGAGGTGTCATGTGGACATTTTCCAAATGACCTATGCGTCTTTTAAGGACCGTATCGGTTCAATCCGTTAAACTTGTTGATGTTATTAATGTTTATTATATACATATGAAAAAAAAAAACCAAAAGTCACTGACATCATCCACCGAGTGGCGACTCTAAAATGGCAATGGGCAGGTCACGTAGCCAAAAGCTCAGTTTAAAAGTGGACAAGAAGACTGCTGACTTGGAGACCGTGGACGGCAAAGATAAGTGCAAGGCGACCGCAACTACGGTGGAAGAACGATCTGAACAGACACGTCGGAATAACCTGGATGCAGTCTGCATAAGACAGAGTGACATGGAAGTGAATAGAGGAGGCCTTGGTCCAGGAGTGGACGGGAATAGGCTGAGGAAGAAGAGAAAAAGAGAGTTTATACATATGCATTATGTGTATATAGTAATTGGGTTCAAGAACATGTCATACGATTATGTACACAAAAAAACTGCAAACGTCAATCCCGAATGGATGGGGACAGGCATTGGAGAACGAGCGAGGCTAACGAAAAGGCGCGCTACGCCCTATGACAGCCTCAGGTAAGCAGTGGGTAAATTTCTATACTCGTATATATTACAAACGAACAATTGCTAGCAGTAACGGAGCACCTGCCAAACGCCAAAAACGCGGCGTGACAATTGGACAGTTTTCCACTCCTGCGTAGGCCGTAAAAATCCCGTAAATATGCGGGCACGCCAAAAAGCGTTGCGTTAGGCCCGACTCGGAGTGCACACGAGTGGTTAGTTTAATAATATAGTTTAGTGCGGAGGGCCGCGGCTGCATCGGATTTATCGCCGCCTCGCGTGTCGTGACTTGACCATTGCGAGCGAAATCAGGACTCCGCTACACGAAAACTGTGCGTCTAAAAAGAACCACATTACAGAAAACTTCGCATTGTCAATATACAAAATAATCAGATATTTATTTTCATTCGAAACACAGAGTTATTCTGAACGATACGTAAAAATGAAAAAAAAAAACACACACACACACACACACTTTACAAAGTAAAATTGAATTAATTTGATTCGATAATCCATTGTTTTGGCCGAAACACAATGGTTTTTCAACATTATTAACTGTTAAAAATTATAACACTGTTATGATATCACAATTTTCATTTTTCACCGTCGGCGACACTCAAAAAGTGTAAATTAAAAATTGAGATATCATAACACTGTTATAAATTTTAACTGTTAGTATTTTGATTCGTATAAATACATATTTTATGTATTTATTGTGATATTGTTATAAACTAATACGTTCGTTTTATCAATTTCTAACTGACTAACTAACTAACCATTACGCCATTTGCCCGGGGGGGTAGGCAGATAGCTTATCAATTGCTTCTAAAACAAAATATGTTAAACTCAATATTTAATAATTAATACGAAAGAAAACGTCTGTTTTATTGAAGTTTATCTAGAAGAAAATATCAATGTTGTCAAAACTATTGAGATTTGATAATGCGTTAGCAAGGTGAAACATGTCATTTCAATAAAATACAATCAAACATAAAAACGCTCGTTTTAACTGATATTAATTTTTTCACATTAAATAAAAAAATCAAGTAATTTTTTTTAAATTTAAGAATTTGTTTAGCTGTGTTTAAAAATACGAGTATAAATAACATAAAATATTTAAGTACACGTACTCGTATATGCACAAACAATATTCTTTAATTCGTTTTTTATGACATTCTGAATAACTCTGCTTTTCTCATACTGGACTTATAGTGTTTTCTATATGTAGATGCAGACAACGATTGGACGCAAACATTTCTAAAAATATCAAATTTTTAGCTATTATGATAAATTTATTAGTAAAAAAACATTAGTAGTTCATAATGATATTATGGTTGTCCTACAGTGTGTTCATTAAAATAAATTAAATTAATTACATGTTATAGATTTTTTGGGAATTATTTGTGTGTGTAGATAAATTCTGAAAACCTTTATAAAATAATTCTTAAATTTTTTTCCGAAATGAACTTACGATATACAGGTATTACATGGTCCATTTGCTTGATTAATAGTTTTTTTTAAACTAAGCTTAAGCCATTACAATTATCAATACTGTCGGTCTCTTTAGAATCGATTTGATCTATAACTTTAAATTACATTTCTAAAGTTTCATGATATACGAGTACTTAATCGTGTTGTGAAATACTGTACTATTGGAGGGATCTGAATTTTCATTAATGGGGTTAATATTAAGAGGCGAGTAAAAAACTAAAATATATTATTATATTTTAAGGTGTTTCAATGCTTATTATTGTGATATGGGTTGTAGAAAGAAAGTGCTGGTTTTGTGCCTACCCAGTTGTAACCCTTCTTATTTCTAGCCAAGCACTATTACTTAGTACCTGCCTTAGATCCAGACCAACCTGTTGCTGTCGTGTTTCTCCGGCGGAGACTGTTACTAGGAACTAGGATGACTAGAATCTGGACTAGAGATTTAGATCTTTGTACTCGAACACACGCTCATATATATAAATTTACAGATTATTGTGAATGTAATTAAATAGGAGACACGTGTTGTATACGACAAGAGGATATTTTGAAGATATAAAGATATATACAAAAAAATACTATACAGAAACTCTTCACGTTATGCAGTTTTTAAATAATAATATAAATAGGCAAAACGAATGTCATCCAGAAAAAGAACGAGTATATTTAGATTACAAGAGAGCGAGAGAGGAATACTACGATTCTCTCCGAAAATAAATCGAAATGCTCACGATGCGCATTCTCGGGACGTTTCTCTATTATTTTGAATTCGGTTATGATTGTTGTTGTATGACAGTAGTGTAGAAAACAAAATGAGAATACTTTCGTGTTGTTAATTGCAAAATGTAGAACGTGTGTAACAAAAATTACATCAAAAGTTAAAACTTATTACTGATTACGATTGTACAGTGAACTTAGTTTTTAAAGGGTAGGAAATCTTTACTTCCGTGAATATTTACCGGGTTGCAACTAGTATATATAAATGTTCGAGCACGGATTTTTGCAGGGTTTTTCTAACCATTTCATTATGTTCATAAAAAATATTCCTTTTAAATTTTTACAAATAGTGGAAAGCAACGGGAAACTATCACATTAATGGGCCAAGAAACAACAAAAATGATACAATTTGCTTCAAACCCTAGGATTGAAACTTTAGCTTATGTTTATTATTCAACATATTTTCATGTTTTTATCTCACGAGCCAACGATTGCAATACTGTATTTATTTAATTAGGGAAATATATATATTGGACAAAATGTTCATAAAACAATGACACCATTATCACATAAACACAATATCTGTGACATAACTATGTGTAAAGGACAATCATAGGTAACCATAATACAATCAGTTCTGATTTCGTACATCGATACAGTTTAGTTAGGAAATAAGTCCACTATCGCTTATTTCTCTGATTTATAAGAGCGTGCCAAGACACGCAGCACATTCCAAGCTATATTGTGCGCGGCTGAGTAAATAACTATTAATTCACTGTCATTGCATGAAATACGCATGGCTTGCTTTGTTTCTGGTTTGAGGGATTCTAACATTACAAACGGTACTTCTTCTTCATCTTTCTTCCTTCCATAGCTGGATACCTCTTCCATTTTCTCCACTCGTCCCTGTCTTGTTCCTATCGCATCTAGGTCGTCGTTCATACTACTCGTATGATAAAAATATAAAAACACGATTGCTCGGGATTACAAGTGTCACCTTGATTGTGCACGATAGTAAAATTATTTATGCAGATGCAGTCAAAGATTCGTATTCAGAATCGATATAAAATATTCGTATTTATAAATTCTGTAGAGAAGAGCCGGCAACTTTGGAATTATTTTTGCACAGTATCCAGTAACTTTGATTATCAAAGCCCAAATTAATATTTTGTGTGAACATTTGAATAGGGAGTAATTAGTTTTGAAAACTAATGTTTACATGCTTCGTCAGGCTGTCTCCTTCCACTGCCGGATGTTAACGTCTCTACCCCCACGCCATCTTTCTCGTATCTCAACAGTGTTCTCCAGACCCTGCCCTCCTTAAGCACAATATCATTGCTCCACCTGGTAAACCTTCTCCAGCCCAACCTTTGCGTCCATTCAGTAACCCGTTGGCTGCATCTTCCATCATCCCGTCGGGGCACATATCAAGCCCACTGCCACTTCATCCTCGCAATGCGTATCCTCAATGAACCTACTTATCTCCACGTTGGTTGTACGGGCTCTTAGTGAGATACCCAACGTGGTTCCGTAGCACGTTGTACAACTTTAATTCTATTAATTATTTCTCTAGTCAACGTCCATGTATCGCATACAGTGGTCATCACAGGTAAAATGGTCAGGTAACATCACAGGTTACATGCTTAGAGAAAGAGAAAAGGAATTTAATACAATTTCGAGTATGTAAATGTACTTTCACTTATATAAATACAGTTAATTTAGTTGTGCAGTGAGATAACTCAATTACGGCGTGATTATTTTAATACTAACTTGCATGAGGTGGTAATCTGGGGGGTTAATAGCCCTCGCTTAACCCGGCCGGGAGTGAGGCTGGAGTCTGATTTCTCGCACGTTTAATTTGAACACTTGCTCTCAGAGCGCGCGATTACTCGGGGCCAGCGAAGGCTCGCGACCGCTTTGCTAACTTTATAATCTACACATATGGTATTTATGAGATTTTGTGAGCAAATCGATTTTTAAGATATAACTGGCAGAAGAGGGATGAGAGCAGAATAAACGCGGTAGAAATGAAATCCCTAAGACGTATGTGAGATAAAACGGTGTACGAGTATGATAGAATTTCAAATTCAGGAAGGAATGTAGAGCGGTATAAAGTAAAAAGTGTTTTTTTTAGAGGTATAAAATACATATTCAAAATGAAAAAACCACATAAAAATAATGTTAATGTCTATGATATTGGCATTATTTAATGGATAATTTTATGCCATTATTGTTTAAATATGATTTCGGGTACATGAGCGCCACGGTTAGCTCGAATGAAGCGCAATCGTAAAGTCCAATTTTGGACAATTGCCGTCTTTGTGGATGCGTATTATCCAATAGAGTGTATATGGTGCGAAAACGATCCATGGTCCTCCGAATAACTTGCTCGGATGGACGATTATGTCGACCGTAAAATGGAGGTAGGGCACGATACATTTGGCGAACCGAACCATGAATTTCAAAATAAGTTCTGACGTCAGTCTATTCATGGTAAAATGGAAAATCATGCTAACTACAAATCAACTGTCAACTGTCAAATTGACTGTCTGTAAAAACAATGTTGCCAGTTTAAAAACCGAACCTTAAAAAAAACACCCTAAAAAAGAACAAATTTATGAAAGGATCATTCCGTTGGTTTGGACATATGGAACGCATGGATGAGGAAATAATTGTTAAGAATGTATACGCTAACGATGTGAATTGATTGCGGAATTAAAGACCAATGAAAACTTACATGACCAAATTAATCCAATTTTAAAGGTCGGTCATATTATAAGTCGGAAGAATCGACGTACGTGCATGACTCGCTGTGCGAATGTGTTGAATTTCTCGCCTTGTTTATTAATGTTATCCCGCGTGGTATGCTCTTCGTTAGTAGTAAGGACGATTTTAATGATTTATTTGGTACAGGTTCTTTTTTATTTTTAATAAGCTTTACAATTAATACTGCGCAATTTTTTTGAAATTTCACAGTGTGACTGTTCGTTGATACACTTTTTACGACTAACTTCATTCATGTCTCGTTTCATGACATGCTTTATTCAATTCGTGAGTTGGCACGCGTGAATTGCTCAACCGTTATGTATCATTGATGGCTACTTGATCATGTAGCACTTCAGTAACAAGGTGCGCGCACAGCACTCAATTTTACCCTGTACTAAACGCGCCAAAAGAAGCATAGTTTAAAAAAATATTTTCACGTTTAAGCACTTTAAATATAATATCATTTTAAAAAATCCGGGCATTTCCTGAACCCGGATTTTTCATTTACTTACTTACAAGGAGAGGGCACGACATAGGAAATTGACATCGGGTTAGGATTTTGCAGGATTGTATTACCCCATTAGAGTCGTCCATAGTCAATGGAAGAAAACGCAATTGCCAGCCGATTTACATTATTTTTCTCCGGTCTTAATCTAAAGATTGGTTTGCAGCAAGGCGATGCATTTTTTCTTCCACTCCGCTCGGTCCTCGGCAACTCTCTTCAACTCCACATAGGAGGTGCAGCTCATATCTCGGCATATCTGGTCTAGGTACTCCTTTGACCATTCCCTCGAATACATCATGCAGGAAACATTCGTGTCGCAACACTTGACCAATCCATCTCGCGCGCCTCTCCGCTATGGTCTTCAATATGTGCCTGTTCTCTTCAACTCCGCTGAGAACCTCCTCATTTGTAACGTGGTCCCTCCATGAAACATTGGCAAATCGTCGGTAGGTCCACATCTCAAACGCCCCTAGCCTTTTGCGCTCTCTTTCGCCCAGGCACCAAGTCTCGCAGTTGTAAAGTAAGACACTTCACACCATTGTTTTGATTTACATTTAAAACCTTTGAATTTTTCATCATTGCTTGCATATTAGAAATTTCGCCATTAGTTTCAATAGCTAGGTGGCTGAGCTGATAGCTTACATTCTCCATACTGCTGGTCGACCGGATTCCGGTTCAAATCCCGCGTCAAGTGTTTTTTTTTTCTAATATATAAGCAACGGTGATTTTTTTTTCTTTTAGAAATTGGCTGTCTATTTCGCTTTCTTACTTTGACTTTGGACGACTGAGGTACTACAATCCTGAAAATTCCTTTCCTGAAGCCTCTCCTTGTTAGTGAAATTTTCTTTATCTACTGTAAAACGTTTTTAAATTTTACAAATTGAGAACTCCATCAATTCAAATTCCTTTGTGTTGGCTTGGTTCACGAGGCACCCCTGGGTATACTTAGGTATTAATGTAACATAATCAAGGAGTAAATCCGCTATTTATACCGGCCATCGCTCACTCGTGCCGCGGTCATCGTGCGTGGCGCCACCGTCCACATCTACTTGCAAAACTTCATTTCCTCCAATGCCATTTCGTCTAATATCATAACTTCACGTATCATCAATGATTCTGTGAGAAAGCAAGATTATCTGATCAAATAAAGAATTGATCTGGTCAGAAGCAGCCATCGAACGTTTCTCCTATCGGGAGATTTGTAAAGAAACGCATTGATTATTATTATTATTATTTTGTTGAATCGCTCTCTACATCATTACAGCGCGGTATATAGCTATCACATTGATTCTCATGACATGTATCGGTAGCTAATCTATAGCCATTTGATTGCCGCGTGAATTCTACACCAGACCAAAGACAGTGTGACAATCACGCTGCCATCGCCGAGAATCGAAACCGAGACCTTCGATGTGGCGTCAAAGCACTTACCTACGTAGGTCATCTAATGCTGATATTTGAACGGTTGAAGTAAAATAGGCACTAAGTATCAATTTAAAAAACTTGGTATGCAGTATCGTTCTATATGTCATTAAAAATGAAATTGCATAGATGTATTTTGTTTTTCTTTTGGTATTTAGTGCCTATTTTACTTAAACCATTAATTTAGCAAGTATACATAAAATTTTCTATTGTATAGTAATTTATTTACACTACAGAACACATTTTGTTTGTTTACTTATGGCTTTTACTCTTTGAAGCAATTTGATAATCTTGTTCAAGAATTTATCAATTATAGTGAAAATGAGATTCACAATGGAATTCTGGTTCCAACCCTTATAGAAGAAGGATGAAAACAGAATAAAAGCGTTAGAGTTGAGATCTCTTAGACGTACGTGTAGTTAAACGATGTATGATAGATTTTAAAATGATGATACAAGTATCAGAAAGGAATGTAGAGCGGAAGAAAGTACTGTGAACAAAATTAAAGGATCATTGCGCTGGTTTGGACATATGGAACTCATGGATGAAGAAATAATGGTTAAGAAAGTATACGTGAACGATGTGAATGGATTGCGGAGTCGAGGAAGGCCGAGGAAAACATTGTATGACCAAATTAAAACAATTTTAAACATTATCCATGTTAGAAGTCGGAAGAATCGACGTACTTGTATGACTCGCTGTATGAATGTGGAGAAAGGTAGAGGTGTGTCAGGATAGAGTAGTAGTGTGGTGGTTCATTTTCTCTACCTATCCCATCGGAGAAACTGCGTGATGGTTTGTTGTTGCTGTTTTTGTTGCTCAAGTGTTCATAATATGATAATGATTAAAGCGCAATTTCGATTTTAATGCAATAAAACACGGTTTCTTCCACTTATAAAAGTGTGTTATTTTTGATTTGTTTCAAATATAAAAATCCTTTATTATCTGGAGAATGATTTAAATTAAATAAACCGAAATTTTATCATTCTTCAAATTCTGAAGTTATACCACATTTGAAATATATCAATAAATAAAAAAATTATAGAGGTGTAAATAATGTGTTGGAAGTGTATAATAAGTCACTCTTTGAATCGTAAAAGAATAGTGTTCGATTCATATAAAAATCCCGTTTACATTGTTATGGAGAAATCTTAAACAAATATGGATGAGTAAACAACCTTAGCAAGTGTAAAAATGTGTTTAAATTTTTTTAAATCGAGCAGTGTTCGATTTAAAATAAATCCCATTTACATTGCTATGACTTTAACAACTATGAATGATTTAACAAGCTCAGCGAGTGTAAAAAATATGTTGTAATTTATTTAACAAAAATGAATCGTAAAAAATAGTGCTTGAATCATATATAAAAACTTATTTTTTATACGGACATATGAAGCGCATGGACCGAAAAAGAATGGTTAAGAAAGTATACGTTAATGATGTAACTGGAGTACGGAGTCGAGGCAGACCGAGGAAAACATGGTATGACCAGATTAGTCAAATTTTAAGGTTGGTAATGTTAGAAGTCGGAAGAATCGACCTGGAGAGGTGTGCCAGGATAGAGTAGTGTGGCGGACCATTCTCTCTACCTACCCCTACGGGGAAAAGGCGTGATGGTTTGTTGTTGTTGCTGTTATTTTTATATCTTAAACAAATATGGATGATTGAAAAAGCCAAGTAAAAATCAATTTTCTTAAGAATTTTATTTCTAGTCGTAGAGGAAACAAATCGACCCTAATGAAAGCACTTAGTAGTCTTACCGTGTAGCGTATTTTTTCAGTGCTAGCGGCAATTAATTAAATAGCAGGATGCCTGTTAATTGGTCCGGCCGGCGAGAAATGCCCGCACGAGCGGTCCGCTGTGCAGGACAAGGAAGGATATTGCTGGAGATTTATGCCAACAATTTGTTGTTCCTTTTGATTAGGTATAAATAATTTGATTATTATATTGTTAGACTAACTAACTAACTAACCATCGTAAGGGGTAGGCAGAAAGAATGGATTTTTTTTTTTATAATTTGGCCGAGCCATAGAGCCCTCCGCTTACCCGAAGCTGTTATAGGCGCAGCGGCGCCTTTCGTCAGTTTCCGTCAGTCCCCCGTCCATGCGGGACTTACGTTAAAATATATATATATATATATATATATATATATATATATATATATATATATATATATATATATATATATATATATATATATATATATATATATATATATATATATATATATATATATATATATATATATATATATATATATATATATATATATATATATCAGATCGTCGTCAGATCGTCCGATCGTCAGATCTATCAAAGAAGAAGAAGAAGAAGATATATATATATATATATATATATATATATATATATATATATATATATATATATATATATATATTGATAATAGCAGGTGATATGAACGGTTGGGTGGGAATCCGTAGGAGTGGGTACGAGGAATGTCTGGGTACGTTTGGTGATAGACGAATAAATGATAATGGAAGGAGACTGCTTGAATTGTGTATAGAATGGGGTCTCTTTGTATCAAATACCATCTTCGATCATAAGAGAATCCATCTCTATACTTGGGAAAGAGGATTTGAAAGGTCCATTATAGATTACGTCATTGTAGACTCTAGATTACGGGCGGATACTGTTGATTCAAGGGTCTTCAGGGGAGCCGAACTGGAAACGGATCATTTTTTAGTAGTGGCAAAAGTGATCTTATTCCGGGGATGGCGAACCAGAAGAAGCAAAACAGTAGCCGCACCGACTAGAGTCAAAGTTGAAAAACTGCAAAACAATGACGTAAGAAATAATTTCGTAAGAAAAGTGAAAGATAGATTGAGTGAGCGGGATGTAAGTGAGTTGAGTATTGACGAGACCTGGAAATACTTGAAGGAGAGTTTGTGTGAATCAGCGAAAGAATCGTGTGGTGTGTGTACAAGGAAGAAGGAAAGGGGATGCATGGTGGAATGATGACGTAAAGATTGCTGTTAAAGAGAAGAAAGATGCTTGGTTGAATATGTTGTCGATAAATAAGAATGACAGAGTTAAGTATGAAAGAGCAAAAGATTTGTATAAGGTATGCAAGAAGAGAGTGAAGTCGGTAGTGAAAGCGCGGAAAGAAAAGCTGAAGGAGGAAGAAGGGCTCAAAATGACAAACAACTTCAAGCAAATTTAAAAATGTTTTGGAAAGAAGTTAAAAAAGCCCGAAATCCTCCTGATAGTGGATGTGTGAAAGCAATTTTAGACAACGAGGGAAGAATGTTAACGGAGAGTAAGATCATACAAGAAAGATGGATGGAATATTTTAAGGAGATGTATGGTGGTGATACAAGCGTGATCGAAAATATGACAGCTAGTGCGAGTGCGGGACCTATGAATGATAATATTGAAAAAATAAGTACGAATGAGATGAAAAGATCCGTGAGTGCAATGAAAAGTGGAAAGCTGTTGGGTTTGATTGTATTGCCATAGACTTTATTAAAAGCGGTGGCGAAGTGGTTTCTACATGGTTATGTAAGTTATTTAACCAGTGCTTGGAGGAGGGATATACGCCGCTAGACTGGAGGAGAGCAGTAATTATGCCCCTGTACAAAGGAAAAGGATCGCGTATGGAATGTGGAAACCACAGAGCTATTAGTCTTTTGAGTGTCGTTGGTAAAGTCTATGGCAGAATTTTAATAGAAAGAGTAAGAAAATTGACGAGTGACAAAGTTTGGGATGTGCAAGGTGCCTTTATGAATGGCAGAGGATGTATGGATCAAATTTTTGGACTTCGTACATTGACAGAGAAGTTTCTGGCGAAAAATCGCAAACTTTTCTGTGCATTTGTCGACTTACAAAAAGCATATGATTACGTTAATAGAGAAAAGTTGTGGAAAATATTGTCTGAATATGGAATAAGTACAAAACTGATCACGGCCATTAAGCCACTATACACGGAAAGCACTGCTAGTGTCAGAGTAAATGGAGATCTTACAGCCTGGTTTGATATCAATAAAGGTGTCAAACAAGGTTGCGTAATGTCCCCGTGGTTATTTAATCTGTATATGGACAATTGTATGAGAGAGCTGAAAGGGTTGGATGTAGGTGCTAAAATGAGCGGAGTGTCAGTAAGCTGTCTCTTGTATGCGGATGACGCTGTCCTACTTGCTGACAACGAGCATGAACTACAAGTCCTGGTGAATTGTATGTATGAGGTATGCATGCGAAATGATCTGATGATGAATGTTAATAAGTCCAAGGTAATGATTTTTGAAAAGGAAGAAACCACGACAGTCTGCAACATTAGCGTGAATGGTGAAAATTTGGAGCAAGTAGTTGAGTTCGTGTATTTAGGTAGTATGTTTACAAGAGATGGGCGAGTGGAGAGGGATATTGAAAGAAGGGTTGGGGCAGGCAACAAAGTGAATGGTGCACTTAAAGTTGTCATCGCAAACAAAAACCTATCCAAAAAGCTAGAATGGCAGTGCACAATGGTGTTCTTCTACCGACCCTTATGTATGGAAGCGAAGCATGGAACTGGCAAAGGAAGGATGAAAGTAGAATAAATGCAGTAGAAATGAGATCTCTTAGACGAATGTGTGGATATTCTGTGTATGATAGAGTGTCGAATGAAAATATAAGAAGTGAATGCGGTGCGAATGATGGTGTCATGAACAAAATAATGAAAGGATCATTAAGATGGTTTGGACATATGGAAAGAATGAATGAAGAAAGAATGGTAAAAAAATTATATGTTAATGATGTAAATGGAACCAGAAATAGAGGAAGACCGAGGAAAACGTGGCACGATCAAATAAATCAAATATTGAATGTCGGCCATGTGAGGAGTCAGAGAAATCGACGCGCGTGCATGACACGATGTATGAATGTTGAGGAAGCGAGAGAAATATGTCAGGAAAGAAAGGTGTGGCAGTCCATTCTTTCTGCCTACCCCTTCGGGGAGACGGCGTGATGGTTAGTTAGTTAGTTAGTTAGTTAGTTATATATATATATATATATTTGCAACCAAGGGGGACCCAGACCACATTTAAGCTACGCTACCCTCCCTCGATGTCCCGCCGTACACACATAGCAATACAACAGCAAAAGCAAATACTGGAATGGAGTGCCACGTTTTTCTTTCCTGACATATTTCTCTCGCTTCCTCAACATTTATACATCGTGTCATGCACGCGCGTCAATTTCCTCATATTGCCGACATTCAATATTTGATTTATTTGATCATTAACATATAATTATTTTACCATTCTTTCTTCATTCATTCTTTCCATATGTCCAAACCATCTTAATGATGCTTTCATTATTTTGTTCATGACACCATCATTCGACACTCTATCATACACAGAGTATCCACACATTCGTCTAAGAGATCTCATTTCTACTGCATTTATTCTACTTTCATCCTTCCACTAGCAGTGCTTTCCGTGTTATATTGTTAGTAATTAATAAAAATGGAAACGTCTATTATCTAGGAGCTTTATTCATCGCCATCAGCAACGGCTGTCCCTCGTGTCCGAGGAAGACTGTCAATCACGGTTGTGGGTCTGCATTTGACTAAAGTGCCCAATCCTGGACCCAAACACAATAGGGTATTCAGGGCAGGGAAAGGCGTTGGAAGTGGAGCCGCCACCGTCTTCCTGATGGTCCCTTTTTTCTTCTTCTCTTCCTCTCTGCGGCATAGTCTCTGCGCTGGGTGACAAAGTTCTGTTATTTTCCACCTAGGTCTTTAGCAGTCGTATCACAGTAATCACTATCGATGTTAGTCCTTCGGAGGTTTCCTTTTAGGTAGTCCTTGAAACCTAACTAGAAGTGTTATTATATTGTATTTTGGCATTATTCTTAGGTATTATCAAATGTCACATTTGACCATGCCTTAGAATAAGCGAAATATGTCATTAATTTCTTTGATATAATTTTGAGATATTATTCAAATTTGCATAGGAACAAATACACATAAAGGTTCGAAAAATCTCAAAAATTTGACATTTGATATGATATATTATTGTAACACCTGATGATGTCAACATAGGTTGACGAAACAGCTGTCACGTAAAATAAAATACAATTGTGATACATAAAACAAAGTCATTTAATTTAACAGTTTAAAATGTGTTACAAAAAACGTTGGCCATTATGGTTTCAGTAATATTTTATTTTGTTTGAATGTAACTATAGTAAAATAATTTGCATATAAACTTTTCATAAAATAAAATATTAAATTAGCACAATTTTATATATTATGTACAATGAGAACTATTGAGCATTTCACAAGATTCAATTTTGAATACTAATACTCCTTCTACTGTGATAATTTTATCGGCTTGATTCTGTTCCTTACTCTGTTCCACATGCCCACTAGCCTCTGCCAGGAAGTGGCCTCGAGAACGTGTGTGCAGTTTATCTACATACATGTGTACTTGCATATGATATAATGTGGAGGAGATAAACCTTGCTGACCGCGAGTGGGTCTAGAAAGGGCTATTCTGAACTATTTATACTTCATATAATATAATACCATTACAAAATGAACCACAGAGAATTTCTTCTATTATATATTCACTTTCACTTCGTGTTGTGGATTCATATGTGAATAAATATAAAAAATGTAGTTGTTTATGTGGGTTTTTTCTTCTTCTTACTTGCCATAGACCTATGTTGTCTGTTCTCTAGAGGGTTGCTTTTTTTGTCTTCTGTAAGGCCATCCATCAAAAAATAGCAATTATCCTCTGGGTGTGAAACATTTAATTCTTATTCTTCTTCTTTTGGTGCCGTGTCAGGTCCCCCCAACATTGGCGATCACTGCAGCAGAGGCATTTTTATCCTGCTCCACTTGGAACAGGTTCTGAACTCTTGTTATTCCTGCCCACTCTTTGATGTTCTGCAGCCAGGACAACTGCCTTCTACCAACTCCTCGACGTCCATCCACTTTACCCATTAATATCAGTCGAAGGAGGTGGTATTTTTCTCCCCTTAGCATATGACCCAAATATGAAACCTTTCTAATTTTCACACTCGACAACAGCTCTCTATTGACTCTGGCTCTCTGTAGTACGTCTACATTACTAACCCTATCGGTCCACGATATACGGAGCATTCTGCGGTATATCCACATCTCGAACGCTTCCAACCGGTTCATTACATTCACTTTCAGAGTCCAGGTTTCGCAGCCATATAGTAGAACAGACCATATATAACATTTAATCATTCTTTGTCGGAGTTTCAAGTTAAGATTATCGTTGTAAAAGAACGTTCTCATTTGATTAAATGCAGCTTGTGCAACTTCAATTCTGCATTTTATTTCAATGTCTGGGTCAAGCGCTTTAGTGTTTAATACATGTTAACATTTAATAAATTATCGAATCTCTTGAACTTATTCCTAATTAAAAGTGGGTTAGTATAGCACGCAAATGTATGTAAGACGTTTTTATAGCACTCACGTTACACAATTTAACACATGAATACATTATTTTAAAATATAATATTATATATTTATGTGTGATTAACCCCAATAGCTCCAGGTTGAAACCCTTTCTAGTAAGCTGATAGATAAATTATTATCCATTATCACGTATGAAATTATGGGAAATATTAATCTATGAGCAGAATAATGGTCCATTCCTACGGTAGGAAACTATACTCCAAGTCCATATGTAAGTAAAGATCAACCAACTGAAATTGGCGAAAGTATAACAGGATTCAATTGTGTTTTCTAAGTGTACCGCTATCTCACTTAGCCCCTGTTTGCCGTGTTAAGTGGTAATTCTTCATAACATTGTTTCTAATAAAATATTGAATATAGAATATTTCTTACTGCTTTTGTACTATAATCTGTGTAACATTCATCGTATACCGATTGCAAGAAATGTGTTTGGTTTTGAATCTTATTTTTGTTTTGCAGTAATTCCGATCTCGCGTTAGGTGTTTTTTACCATAATTAAAAAAAAAATTCTCAATTGAATAATAAAATTTTAATTAAAAGAGTAAAAACTACACTTATTATTTCATATTTATTTGAATAACTTTCGTAGAACATTGTAATTTAACAATGTATTTTCGCACTTTACAAATATGTTTCAGGCCGCAGATGTCCTCAATGAGTGTAACTTTTATAACCCTTACATTAAAAATTAAAATAAATAAAATATTTCCACTGTGGAAAAATATCCATGGTGCAAAACGTGTTTGTGAAAATAAAATATTTTCAAAAGTTATTAAAATATGAATCCATTTTTTTACATATTTAACAAGGAAAATCTTAAGAGTACACCAGGAATACGTTAATCAATATTTATTAATTTTAGTATATAACCATCTATACTTATTAATATGCATACATCTCTTTAAAAACAAAGCAACGCGTTTTTTTACACTATATTTTAATTTAAACTATAAAGTAGCCATCGTAGGTTCTAAACCTAAACGAGTCGGACACTAGCACACACATACTCATTCGTGTTGCACGATCTGCATTGAACTTTCCCTTTGTAATTCGCTTTACCTCCAGACTACAATTGTTTCGCTTAATGACGTGTGGGAGTGTGAGTAATGATGTGTTTAGATATATATTTCACTGCAAGTAATTTCCGTATTTTGTGTTTGTAACTCTGCTACTTCGGAACCAGCAGCTGCATGAAATATCTTTATTTAATCTTTGTAATGTAGTATGGCACACATCTAAAAAAAATCTATACAATACCCTCATATAAATAAGATTATCATGTATTCAATAAATTATATTGAATCGAATGATTATATAATATTATGTAATTATTAACGAGTTGGAAGTTGTGTTGGATGGCACATTTGAAGAATTTAATTTGAAAAAAAAAATGTCATATTTCCCCATTTGATAATGCCTCATCAAGGCGAAATATAATATTTCCGTAAAACACAATAAAACTTCTAGAAAACGGCCGTTTCCATAAAATATATTTAATATACAATAAATTATTTTATATTGAGTTTTACCGCATTGCTTGAAAAACAATAAATAAAATAATATAAAGGAGGCTGCAAAGAAAGGTTAAAGATTTGAAAATCTTTCCAATAAATCAATATATTCACAAGAAAACAAAAATTTAAAATTGTGACTACAAAAAAATGAATAAAAAATAAATATATTATGACATTTTTGAATAACGAATTCGTTTTGACAAACGTCATTTAATTGGAACTCATTTTAAATGTTTTTACTTAATACAATGATCGCGTAACGAGATTATCAGGTTAACGTAAAAATCTAATAGTTTGTTTTCCAACATTCGATATTTAAAAGTCGGTAAACTGCAAACGAATATAACCTGTATTCCTCTCATCAGAGTTCAAAAAGTTCATGGAATGCAGAAATGAAATTACTCCTAGCAGCATCAATAAATTTCTCGGTATCTTGCATCTGAATGTGTGTGGTAAACCAAGAAAATGTCACATGTTATGTAGGAGTGCAATCGGCATTCAAACAACTTGTACGTACATTATCCGCGTATTTGGTAGGCGGCATTACAGTTAGTTCTCACACGATTAGTGCATTCAGCGCAAGCTGTTCATTATACAAAATAAAGCAACTTGAACATATGAGCAAACTAATATGTCATAATGCCCTCTTTTCATAATGAATGTTTGGAGTGTTTGTTCCGTAAAAATTGTTTAATTAGCATAATAATTTTAGTTCTTTAAGTGATCTCGTACAATTGTTTCTTTGCTCTCCCTACTGACGTTGCCAGAGGCAAGTTACTTCTACATATTTGGAGACTAAGAAATATATGCTGGCCCGATTAACGATCTAGTGAAATTATGTTATATTTAAACGGTTACTAATTAATTTAGTTATTTCAAATCATGAAACAATATATGAATTGAATTAAAAAAATATAATATTTTGTTTGTACAATATTCACACCACAAATTTTTGCTTCATAGCAATAAATTTGTGGTGTGAGATTATTACAAATAAATTTAAGATAAAAAAATAATCTGAATTTGATTTGTAACCTTGCCGAAGCTCCAGCGGAGGCAAACCGGTTTGTTTAACAACAATTAAGTGATAAAAACGAAACAAAAATTATACAAATTTTCTTTATTATTATGTATTTAGTGCACTTCCAATTGTGTTTATGTTCGACCGGTTTCGGCAGCTTGCTGCCATCTTCTAGTACCTACATTAAATGAACACGTTACATAAAATTGCAATATATAGAATTATTAAACAAAAAAAGTTAATCACCTATGTAAATGCTTTTTAATTATATAGAAAACACAACACTTACAACTTAATAACTGTTATACTTTATTTAGAATCAGGAAAAAAATGTAACGCCCACCACTATTATTTATTATATAAATTAAATAAATTTTGATGTAGGTACCAGAAGATGGCAGCAAGCTGCCGAAACCGGTCAAACATAAACACAAGTGGAAGTGCACTAAATACATAATAATAAAGAAATTTTGTATAATTATGTTTTTGTTTTCATTATTTAAAATGAACATCTACCAAGAAATTTCAATTAAAAACATTAATTATTTAAACATCTAAGTGGTTAAAAAAACTAGTATAAGTGTGTTTAAAAAGGCGACACCACGAATTAAGCGCACATACCAAATATCATATAATATTTTAATTCAATTAAGCTAAAAAAACTTTACTTTATTATAGTAAAATCCAATTTGATAAGGATATTTTAAAAACAAAAGGATGAAGAAATATCCGAATAATTAAAATTTACTGATTTATAATTCTCAAAATATTACGGTATCTCAAGTATTTATCTTTATTCCCCGAATAAAAAAGTTATCCATATTGCTTCTTCCGATCATATGTAAGTTAAAACATTTAATACGATTTCTGAAAAAGGTTTCTCACAAAAAAGAACCTATGCCTCTTGAAAAGTTTGTGTATCGGCGGGAAAGTTATAATTTAAGACTAAAGGGGAGGAACCGCCTCAGAAGGCATACGAGTATATCGAATAAAGAGTAGGACAACTGGCAGAGACAGGACACAAATTCTGCCAAAAAAGCATTATTTGATACATACCAACAAAATTGTGAAGTCACAGGGCTGGTGCCACTTATAATATTCATATTAACAGGGCTAATGTCCAAATCTTTGTACATTCTTTCTTTTGTACTGTTTGATAACTCTTTCCTATTGACACCTGTACTATCTCTTTTTTATAACCTCTTAATACAACTTTCTTAATCCGTTTATCAGTGTTGTCTTCTTCTTCTCACTCGTATTCCTCGTGATTGAGGGTCGTTTCTATCATAAAACTATCTATCACTCCATGCGCTTTTGCCACCCGTCATTCTCCAGGTTGCAGCTAATGAGAGAGACGTGGCTCTATCCCATGGCATTTCTTATCTTCTTTTCTTAACTCTCTGCAGCTTCGAAAATATGGGCATCTCATAACTCATTTCTTTAGATTATTTGGGGGATGCCTTAAAAAATATTTTTTTATTGTCTATTGATGAAATTGCCTTTTTATTGTCTATTGATGAAATTGAAATTTACTTTGCCCATGATGATGAGCTTTTCAAGGTTTCCCTGATCTCTCCAGACTATTTGTCCTAAATATTTTAACACTCTCTGAGGGCACGCCCGCGAGACTCTTGTTGTAGTTTTATAATATATATTTGTATTTATATATTAATGATGACCTTTTGGTAGAATGGGAAGAGCAATGACTGCTACTTGATGACTATGATGGCAGTGTGATTGTTACACTGCCTTTGGTCTGGTGTAGAATTTACGAAACAATAAAATGACAATAAATTAGTTACCTATCACATGTCATGAGAATCAATAGCTAAAAAGCTTTATACAGTAGTCGGGTTCAAATGACCTGCTGAATACAAATGTGAAAAGCAGCGGGAAACCACCACATTAAAAGTCCAAGCGGTTTCCCGAGAACCAGCAAAAATCCTTCACTTTGCTGTAAACCAATCCCTTGGATTGAAACTAGCAAATATGTGCATATATTTGTTACTCATTCCCATGTTCTAACTGATCTTGTTGGAATTATTATGAATAAATGTCATAGCGCAGGCTTTGCCTAGTGTTATAATTAAAGATGGCCTTAACTATGAAGAATAAATACATATATAATATATTATGTATTAAAATGCTACGAAATAAAATTAACGAAAGATAAATGATATATCACTGATATTGTTAAACATTTAAAAATATATTCGATTCGCTTAATTCGATTTTTCAAATTTTATGTTTTTTGTAACCGAATATTATTTTAGTGTTGAATATAAATGAATAATACATTTTATTTAATTTTATTATATTTTATGGGATTGACATGTTTCGCCTTGCTATGACATTATCTAATGATTGATCATACGAGTACCTGAGCAATGCGGCACATATCATGCCTTAAGCATTCCCAAAATATGTAATAAAAATTCTAGCAACCAAATTTCATCAATGTTAAATTTTAAATATTGAGATTATACCATTATTTAAGAAATAAAAAATATGTTTTAAATAATTAATTTTCACAAAAGCAAATTCCTAGATTTTGAATCTTCTGCATGCATCAAAAATAAAATAAATGTATTATATACTAGTAATGATAAAAAAAAAACATGTATTTTATCGCTAGTAGTAGCTAGAACATGGTTTCACAGAAGCAAGATAGAGATTATTGCCATATACTAGGACGTGCATTATGAAGACCAAGAGTAAGTCGCCAGAACCATTCATACTCTATATTTCGTTGGTTTATCTAGATAAGCTACAAGTACGTCCCAGAAGGCATTTGAACTGTAAGGAGGACGATATCATCGATGAAAGAAACAAGAGTTGTATGCCAAGAGAAATTAACAAAAAATTAAGAAAATGTATGATAGTTGTAAATTTTATTTTATTTTAATCCACATATATATTTAGATGAATTTTATTTTTAACGAATCAATAAGTTGAAGAATCTACGTTAATGTAAAAAAATGACACGCTTCGGTTTAAAAAACAACGAAAAGGATTATAGTGAGAACCCTTGTTGCGCTGTAAAATCTTTGAGGTACTAATTTACCCAGATAAAATTATATTGTAATAAATTTATTGATAAGAATTGGCAACCCTTACGGATAGCGCACACACTGACAGATCTTCCCACCAACACACCGACGTCTGTTTACTCTTACACACGTGCGCGTAACACTTCCACCCCTGGCAATACATCCAAACGTCTTCTGATATTGCTCCCTTTCTTTCTGGATTCTTAATTAGTGTTTGTGCGTCCCGTTCGCGCTCGCGTCCGCTAATTAGTCAGTCGTCCCGCTCACTCCTTCTTATATTCTTCTTCTCTCGTTCATTCTTTCCATTTTACATATTATTATACCGGGCGGCTGGGGTGGGGGCGGTAGACACAACACACCACCGGGAGACCTGCGAGGGGTCGAAAAGTAATTAGAAAAATGATAAAAAAAAAAGTGGGTACTTGGAAAACACGCAAATATCTCCTTATGGAAATGTTCATCATTATTTTGATACTTTTTCTTTCAAATGAATATGGTATATTTTAAAACATATATATCATCACGGTATAATGACTCTAATTATATTTTTTTCAGAGAAAGTTTATTTATTTTAAGATTACCGTTTTAATACTACACCCAATTTATGCGCCCTTGAGGTGATTACATCACAAAAAAGGCGCTTTAAAAGTTAGCATATTATTATTATTATTATTATGAGTTATATAAATAAACCATATCTGGTTAGATTTTAATTACACAGTCATTATGATTTTTTTGTGAAATAATAATTTGAATTATTGGCTTAAACAATAAAAAACATCTGAGATCTAATGACAAATTATCATTGTTTCTATGCAACGGTACACAAAGTTCCGTCACAATCAATGATCATCGCATCGAATGAATTGCCCAATGTGTCAATATTGCTTAATCATTTACGGTAATTTCTCCGAAACTGTATATTTTTACGAAACATGAAAATTTATTTCATTAAACCGATTGCAATTATTTATTCAAACAAATATTTCATCTTCCCAAATAATACCGCAACAATTAAATTATCAAATTTTTAAGATGTTGATATTTCTTTAAAAAAATATAAGGAATCGCTCTCTCAATTTTTTTTACTAGTTTTAAAGACGATTTTGATATTTGTTGGAGAATCTTTATCTCAAGAATTGGGCTATTCACGCATAGAAGACCACACCGCTGATGAAGAAAATGGAGGGTGAGGGAATCTTCGACTTCGAGGCCCAGCAAAGATAAGTTTCAAAGCAAGTTGTTATTTTTATTATTAAATAAAACATTGCTTTTTTCACTTTTAAGTCTATTCGTCTAGGCATATTTTATATATCCATCATCGTGACAACCATGTGAAATGAATGTGTACATTTTTTTTTAAACAAATCAAAGAAAACTCAACAGTGGATAAAACAGTGTTTTAAAAAACATCATTTTGTAATTCCACAGTTAATCAAAAAGAATTTTATTTTATTCTTCTTCTTCAAGTGCCCTGTCGGGCCCCCCTTAACGTTGGTGATCACCTCGGTCTGTCTCTGTCCTGCGCCGCTCGGAACAGCTCCTCCACACTTCAGATACCGGTCCACTCCCTCACGTTTCGCAGCCAGGTCATTTGTCTCCTACCGGGCCCTCGGCGTTTCTCAACATTCCCCTCCAATGGTGGTACTTTTCCCCACGCAGTATATGACCCAGATGTGAAATGTTCCGAACCTTGATAGTTGATAATAGTTCCCTGTCAACTCTAGGTTGCCTCAGGACTTCGGTATTGGCAACCATGTTTGTCCAGGGAATTCTGAGCATTCGGCATTTTATTTTAGTGAAAGTAAAAATTGTCTCTGTAATAAGTATACAGTTTTATTCTACTTGTTTTTCTAGTTGCAATCGGCTTCGAAAGATCCATGCTATTTTCTGTTTTTTTATTTATTTCATTTTTTACGTAAGAGCACTGTAAATTGTATGAAATCGCTCCATATTGGTTTAGTAGTTATACTCGTATATATGTAATAAATGTTCATATATCGTTTGTTATTTTTTTGAACAGATACAATTTTTGAACGCATAATTAATTAAATACCGGGGCGTTGCAGGTCTCCTGGGCCCACCCCCGGCGAGCGAGCTGTCTTGAGGGGCCCGGAGGCGCGCGGGTGGACAGGACCGGGGGTACCTTTTTGGCACCCCCCCTCCCCTCGGTACAGCGGGCGGGTGTGTATGGAAATGTTGACGTCAGGCCGGCCCGAATTAGAGCCCATTCCCGCATAACGCGATCCTCCTCCGCGGCAATGCGAATCCAACAAAAATCACTCAACTCGACACGAAAAATCGCGATTGAATTTAAATTTGAAATGGAATTGCTAAGAATTTTAGATAGGTTTTCTCTACCGCTTTAGTAAAAAGTTTTTTGCTGGGGAGTATTTAAATCCAGCCAGATATGATGCCACCCGCCTGAGCACGTATGTCCTCCACCCCTAAAATATTATTTTTTTCACTTCTCCATTTTACTTTCTTTGCAAAACCGCCGCTGCTGCGCGGAGATATGGAGATTAGAGGGAATATAATGAATCGTCATTAAGCAAAAATATCCAGTTCAGTTATTAAAATTTTATGTAATTTAAGGATGGAGCTCATAATAATTAACGGAACATGTCGTTAAATCGCAGGAAGGTCGGAATTAAATTACTCAAGGATTTTTTTATTGAACCTTTTATCCTCATAAATAATAAAAATGAAAACTAACTAACTAACCATCACGCCGTCTCCCCGAAAGGGTAGGCAGAAAGAATGGACTGTCACACTTAAACCGATGCGGCACTCCATCCTTCGCTTTTCACCCCGCGGGAGACGCGGTGTGATGGGTTGCGAACCTCATCGCCACCAATAGTTAAAATTGAATATTTTTTTTATTACGTATACCTAATATTATGATAATAACACCCGATGATGTCAATATAGGTTGATGAAACAGCTGTCGCGTAAAATAAAAATCTAATATTGTGATACATAAAACCACGTTTTTTAATTTAACAATTTATAATGTTAAAGTATCATAGTGTTTCGGCCAAAACAATGAACTATTTAAAAAAATATATTATCAAATCCACTAGTTAAAAAAAAAGGTGATGTTTTAGGGTTAAAAGTTGCATATTTTCTGTACCTAAACAACAATATGTAATTTTAATTCTTAAATTTTTTGTTATTATGTAAAAAAACAATTAATTTTGCATTAAAAATGTATATAAAAATATGAAAGTTATTGTTTTCAATAGATTTAAAAGTAAGACAATATTTAAAGTAGGTGATTCATCTTTCTAAAACCTTCAAGAGGGCATAGAAATTTAATTAACACTGCTTGTTTTAAATTGGAAATTTTATCTCAGGTAGATGAATTTGCACACATTTTTCCCGGCGAAATCTCGCCCGCCGACAATCACATTTAAATAACAACTTTCTTAACGCATCCGTCCGAACTGCTCCTCGCTCGCCGTAATTAGAATTTGAAAGAAAGAAACAAGAATCCTGCTTCGCGAGCATTTTAATGATAAATTCCGTCACGAGGGGGGGTGGGGACATGCAGATAGGTTTTAATTTTCACCCCCGACAAACACACATAAAAATCTATGATCCATCACGGGGTGGGCAACTTCTTATTTTACTTACGCAGGAAAACTGAGAATCCGCCGGGTACTCCTGTGCAGGCGACCAAGGCGTAAACGCGCTGTGTTCATTTTACTATTCGTATTTTTTACATTCCAAATTTAAACTGTTTTCAAAATGTTATTAAAATTTTAAGATAATTTAATAATTTTAATCACTAAACTGGCTTATTAGCAGGAAGATATATCGAACTGTTCAATGTTCTACGTGTTAAAAATAACAAGTAAATGTTCAAAAGGCAAATGATTTTAATGTCACGGAAAATCTAAATGTTAAACCATTTTCATTGTATAATTAATGCGAATGAAAACGTCAGATTTCTAGAAGTTTTTTTTATATTCCTTCGACGATCTGAGTTTTATTATATTCCTGACGACCTTCGTGGCCAAGTGGTAAGTGCATTGACTGCCATCCGGAAGGTTCCGGGTTGGATTCCCGGCGAGGGAAGTCTGATTGTCACACTGTCTTTGGTCTGGTGTAGAATTTACGTGACAATAAAATGCCCGATAGGTTAGCTACCTACCAGATGCCACGAGAATCACTATGATAGCTATAATAACCTTTACATTGATTTGGCTCATGCTGTCATGGTTTAAAGAGCGATTCAACAAAAAATATATACATTTTATGGGAATGATATATTTCGCCCACAGGCATTATCAAATGTCTCTACTGTTTTTTTAATAAATATACATTCTCAGTTCGACGTTTCAAATGTTTGATAATATAACTAATATTAAATTATTTTATTTATGCCTCTTTTTTCATAAACGGATTTCTAGAAGTTTTATTATATTTTATGGGAATGACATGTTTCGCCCTTCTAAGCCATTATCAAACATCTCTATTGTTTTTTTTTAATTAATGTACTTTCCCAGTTCGACGTTTCAAATGTTTGAGAATAAAAATAATACTAAATTATTTTATTTATGCCTCTTTTTTTCATTTTCATAAGATTTTTCTTTAAAAAAAATAGCTGGAGTATCTCACTCCGTCCTGATAGCAATATGTCTTCCATGCACAATTAGTCTGGAAAATAATTTGATCAAATATTTTTGAACACTCAAATTATTATTATTTAATTGGTAACTTTTACGCTTATATCTAATATCAATTATTTCAAACCGAATGCAGAATTTTAATGTTTTTTAATATGTAATTGGATCCAAACAATTTAAAATTATTTAAAATTATTGTTATTTTTTATAATTTTATAAAATCAATATTTTTTTTATAGACATATCAAATGTTTACATTCGGGATAATCAAATATTTTATGAAAGAGCTAATATATGAATAAATCACGTTTTTTATTAAGCGAATCGAAACAGGCGTATATGTTAGTTTTCACACCGGGCGACCCATTCTTTCCGCATAGAGGGTAACTAAAGGGAGAAAAGACGAAGAAACGAAGGTTGCGGAGCGTTCGCGGGGGAGGGGGAGGAGGCAGAGTTAAGAAGAAAAGGTTTCGTGGGGGGTAATGAATTTCCCTCCGCGGGGGGCGCGCAGCCTCCACATATCTGGACCATTACTCTTTACGCCGCCAACTTCCAATGGCGCTGGCGGTGTTCGGAATGACGCCACTCGTGGGGACTTTATTTTAGCGATTTGCATATAAAACTTACTTCATTTAGAATCGAAATGTTCGCCTAAAACAAAAAATTGTCCCTCCGAGCTGCAAAGTTTTAACGAAACACACAAACAAAAGAGATGTCGCTAGTTCGAAATTTGTAATTTTTTCGCAGAATATTGAAGAACGATCATAACTTAGGCATACTTACAAAAATGTGACGCGAATCTCTGCATGAAAATTTCTTCTCCATTATATTGGTAAATGTTTCATCCATTGCCAATTTACGAACAATTTTGAAAACTGTTATACAAGTACCTATCTTAAAATATGTCTTTGCTTTTGGATAATGCGTTTAACCTACGATTGCAAAATGTATGTAGAAATTGTTTAATTTAAATTAAACGAAGACTTACTAACTAACCATAACTTCTCGTGTCTCACGATGGGGTAGGCAGAATGAATAGACTGCCACACTTTTATTTCGTGACTTATTTCTCTCGCTTCCTCAACATTCATACATCGTGTCATAAATTAAAAAGAATTATATTAACTCTATTTAGATTATTATTAATATTGACGCTTAATTCAAAGTCATAGTATAATTAGTGTAAACCAATAGAACTGTATTATTTTTAAATGTCGTTAAAAAACTTAAAACAGTACATACAAAATAGTGATAGTTTAAACATATTTACTTGTATATTCACTTTCACTTTATAAAAATTACGAGGTTTAGTTTTATCACAACATTTTAATTCTGTATCATGTGATGAGGTTCGCAGCCCAACACACCGCGTATCTCGCGGGGCGAAAAGAGAAGGATGGAGTGCCGCATCGGTTAAAGTGTGACAGTCCATTCTTTCTGCCTACCCTTTCGGGGAGGCGGCGTGATGGTTAGTTAGTTAATTCTGTATTTGGAAAATACATTTTTCGGATGGTTGTCACTCCTCCTCAGCATACAGAATGATAACTATCCTAAATATGTATGCACTTAGTAAATAAAAATATTGTAGTAAAACAAAATTTCGTAATTAATATTTTAAGTGGATAATTAAAATAGTAGTACATTTGGACGACGTTAACAAGTACAACATATATCTTTTTTACACAAATGATACATCACAAACAACGACTCATTTGGACAAAATACACTTATACGATCAAATTTCACAATATAATCCACCCCAAAAGGATCCTAAAGATCCCAATTACCATATATCGACGTCAGTAAGATAGTACTTTTGTCCAAAAGTGATAATATTATATATTGTTTGAACACTGACATTAAAAATGTCTAAATCCATGGGGGCAGAATTTAACGTTTGAATAATTCGTTTTTCTTACTGGCATCACCAAAGGCCGGTTGGTTCTGCGTGACGGAGTGTAGATTAAGCATTGCTTTGTAATTATGAAACGTTATAAACTCTACCAGAGAGGTGTATCCCATACAAGGTATGGCGTACGTCTATGAAAAAATTACTTGATACAATGTCAATAAAATCATAGTCTTTGTCTCTTTGTGGATGTCACTTTAAGAAAAAGATCTATATACATAGCCCACCTTAAAATTTATAAAGTCCAAATCGTCTGCATATTGTCGATATAATACTCGTAGTAAAACAGTCTTCCCGATGTTCTAGCTAACAATGACTTACTGATAGTCTAGTATCTCTTGCTACTACAGTTAAGTCTTCTTCTCTTCTTCTTCCTCAGCCTATTCCCGTCCACTCCTGGACAAAGGCCTCCTCCATTTGCTTTCATGTCATTCTGTCCTGTGCAGACTGCATCCAGGTTATTCCGACGTGTCTGTTTAGATCTTCCTTCCACCGTAGTTGCGGTCACCCTGCACTTCTCTTCGCCGTCCACGGTCTCCAAGTCAGCAGTCTTCTTGTCCATTTTTCATCTGAGCTTCTGGCTACATGACTCGCCCATTGCCATTTTAGAGTCGCCACGCGGTGGATGATGTCAGTGACCTTTATTTTTTCTCTCACCGTATCGTTTCTGACTGCTTTCACACCGTATCTTTCTCTTAGACTTATTCCTAACATGGATCTTTCCATGGCTCTTTGGGTCACTCGCAGTTTCTCGTCACTTTTTTTGGACAATGTAACAGTTTCAAGACCATAAGTACCAACTGGCAAAACGCTCCAGTTAAGTATACGTATGTACGAATTCCAGTTAAGTATATGTGACCAATCCAGGCCACCATCTATGACAATGCTTGTTGTTTTTAAGGATGTAACAAGCTATATTTAGCAATGATCAATCACCAATCGCGTAATGTTACATTTATGAGATGTAGGCCAAGCATTTTCAACTGTGTATCGTCCAACGTTTCCCCAATTAATTTATGCAAGATTGTATAATGCATATTTCCAATGACTACATGTGTTCCAGAAATAAATGATTGCCGAACGAATTAAAAACGAAAATTCTAGGGGTTTGGGTTATTTTGATTACACGTAAAACGGGGGAGATTATATATTATACTAAACGAATTTAGGGGCGATGTTATAAAATCCAGGTGTTTTTTTGCATACGTAATCAGGAAGATAAGACGATATGCACGCTCGTCACACGGCGGATTAATGGTTACACTCTAATCGTCTCGTTAGACCATTTTTCTTCCCGGATGGTGGTACGGGTAGCCACGGAAATCGGGTGGGGGGTATTTTGGGGAAAATTTAGTCTTTAGCCGTGTTGTTGCGTTGTTGGGGTAAATTTGTCCCTTGTGACGTGTTTATTATGATATATGTAACCCACACATTCGCGCTGTTTCAAATACACGATGATTCCAAGTTAAACGCGTGATTAGAATAATAATTTACTAGTGAAAAAATAATGATTTATTTTTGTCAAGAGTCTTAAAAATACATTAGATTTTGTGCATAGTTTACAAAATTTCGAGATAATGTATGGCTTTAAAATATATAAACTGAGTAAGGTATGAGAGATAAACTTTTTTATTGTTACTTAACTAATACATCGTCATGGGTAAGAAACCGTAACCATACTGGGGTTATTTCAAATATTGATTTGTTTTTTATTAATTAAATAAAAAAAATGGGGGTTCAGAAGGGTAGTAGGGCTACAGTGGGGTATGTTTTGCTGGAAAATATGCCTCTACAAAATGTCGTAAGGCGCCATGTTGCATTTACAATAGCAACACTACTATCAAGTCCAACTCTCTAGCGTCCACGAGAGGTATTTTTAAAGACCCCGCGAACCCCGGGCAATGTAGCATATATTACTTAGTGCCATAGCAGATAGAGAGAGGACATCAACTGGATACACCCAGCTAAAGGAAGGTAACCCCGACAGAATATCCTCCAGAGAAGGCAAGGGAATACCACTCTGGATATTTTCCCCCAGGTCATCACCATGAGGCCTACTCAAGGGTGATAGTCAACGTTAAGGAGACCTGACAAGACACAGAAAGAATAAGAAGAAATAAAAATTAAATCTGAAAATGTTATTATTAACTTTACATTGTCATTATGGTCAAGCTAAAATATCTTTTAATACATCTTATTAATTCTACACAACGCTTACATTAATGCAGCTCAATAAATATTATTAAATAACTTTTTGAAAACGTTGTTTTTCACAAAACTAAGAAAAGTGTGGTGAAAATACAATTTTTTTTCAAAAATTATTCTAATGTGAATCCACGATTCAAAGTGATGGCGAATATAGCAGAAATAAATAATATTGATTTAAAAAAAATACAAAAAGTCATAACCAAAGAGGAATTTATTAAATGCATTAAGCTTTATTCTAATTATTTTATATACTGAAAGTTCTTGGTCCATCCGGAAAAGGTAATTTTCTGGCATCGTTCACGTGACCATTAATAAAAATCTCATTTATTGTTTCTTGAACAATGAGGTAAAACTCCATATTTAATAATTAATACGAATGAAAACGTCAGTTTTCCATAAGTTTTATTATATTTTATGGGAATGACATGTTTCGCCCTTCTAAGACATTATCAAACATTTGATCATGTCTTAGAAGGGCGAAACATGTCATTTCCATAAAATATAATTAAACTTTTAGAAAACTGACGTTTTCGTTCGTATAAATTATTTAATAAATATCTTGTTTTTATAAGCAGAATAAAACTTTATTATTTTGTATAATTTTATTATTTTTTTCATAAGTTACTACCATAATATGGCATCCAAACTATTTATATGGAATTATTAGCTCGTGTCCTCCTTTTTTTACATAAATATTATTTTCTCCATTTCGATACGAATTCGCGATCTCTTTTAACTAATAAAACGGTATCAAAAATACCAAGAAGGGTAGACAATGAGAATAAACAGCCATACTTCTCTATCCTGACACAACTATCTAATTTTATCCACATTCATACAGCGAGTCGTACACGCAGGTCAATTTTTACGACTACTGACATAGTCTTCAAATTGAAAAAAAAAAGATTAATTGAATACAGTCATGTTTTCCTCGGTCTTCCTCCTCTCCGTACTTCATTTACATCGTTAACATATTCTTTCTTAACCATTCATCCATACATTCCGTGTGTTCAAACCAAAGCAGCGATCCTTTCATAATTTTGTTATTGACTGCTAAAAAATATAAATATATAATAAGACTAAATTTTATCAATATTTCCCGTGTAATTCGATTCCACACAAACTAGCACTTAGATAAAGGCGGCAGTTAGCCGGGACTCTAAACTTTTAAGGGTTGAAAAGATTTCGTGCGTTGATTACCCCCTCCCTCCCCCATGTCAGAAAACTCAGCCCTTCTTTAGAAAGTGGCCGCTCCCCACCCTTCTTCACCGCACCCCGTGCCGCCCGTGTCCTGTGTGTGAACCGAATGTCCTCCGGAGGGAAGGGAGGTCGCCAGGCTCCTTCGCATTTTTAATTACTGGAGTACCTACTTGCGAATATAAAATATAAGGTGGATTATTATTTGCGAAAATATGGTAGAAATTGATATAAGATGTTCCGTTTTGCAAATGGGCTCAGAATTTTGTAATTCTTATATTGCATATTACTAAATTAACATTTTCTTCAAAAATTCTTAACTGTAAAACGTTTATCACACACATATTTCGATCGATAAGAAGATTGTTGGATGCCTTTTTTATTATTATTTTTCAAAGGCCGCGAATAAATATATTTAATTTTTTTTTATTCATCATCTTCAGCGCTAAAATCCTTGATGGATCTAAGTTTCCTTCGAGAAACGAATCTATATTATCTCTGGTTGCCTCTCAGTCTTGCCACTCCAGTACCTGATAGTCTACCAGCCAACCATCGCAGTCTCGACCTGCTGACATTTAAAAATATAAAATATCCTTGTTGTTTTTACATCTGTTTTTTGTTTAAATTTATAAAATTTTGGTAGTCTATATATTTTTTTTAATTGAAATTTTAATCATTTAGTAATATTTTCTTTAATATTTCGTATTTTTATTGAATCAAAAATAGAATTTTACGGCTCCATATAATTTCATGTACCTATATTTCCTGTTCTGGATGGGTGTCCTCAATTTCATTCCAAAACTGTTATATTTTCAACTATGCAGAACCGGCCTGTCCCTAGTTTTATCGGTAGAATGAGAAAGAACACTGCTAAATATTATATGTTCATTTTAGAAATTGCATTGATCATATATATAATACATACAATATACGAGTATGAATAAAGTAGATACAAGGGAATATTCTGCCTTAGTTCCAGGTTTGGTGTACTTTTTCGTGTGGTTTAATGAGGGTATTCTAAAGTCTGTACATTGAAACAAATAGTTTTAATCTTCTTCTTCTTCTTTTTTTAATAGATCTGACGATCTGTGACACAGAAATCATGTCTCGTTGGATGATGAGATCCAGCTGTCCTTCCATCTCTTAGGCGGTCTTCCAGGTGGGCGGTGTCCGGAGGGGATTTTATAAGCGGGTGTATATGCAAGTCTGTCACCATCCATTCGGGCTATAAGGTCCCTCCAGCATCTTCTTCTGGATCTACTCCACTAAACGATATCCTCTATTTCGCAAGTTTTTCTTATGTCTACGTTGCGGACACGATCTCGGCAAAATTTTCCAGTAATTGACCTTAGGGCCTTCATCTCCGATGTTCTTAGTAGTCCCTTGGTTTGCACAGTGTCGGCCCGCGTCTCTACAACATACGTCATGATAGGTCGCAGGCATGTTTTATAGATTTTTTAGTTTAAATGTGAGGTAAAATTCAGAGACAGATGAAACAATGAAAACAAATATTGATGAATATCAAAAATAAAATAAACACTTTTGCGTTTTATCACTAAATGGTAATTATTATATAATTAAAAAGTGAATGCTTCATATTAAAATTAAAAAATAAATTATATTCAACCTCATTAACCTATTTAATTGACACATATTTCCTAGGAGGTTGAGTTTGTCTATGGTAATCTACTACCGAAATTTGGGAAATCTATCTAAACCTCATTTTCTTCATTTTAACTACCCTAAAGATTGCGTCTGCAACGATCTCCGATACGCCAGTCGAAGTACGACGAAGTATTCCAAGAAAATTTGTTTTTCATCCATAATAACCTACGTATATTTTTTATTATCTTATCTCTTTAATATTATTTCGATATGGTGAGTATGTCCTTTTTCACTAAAAAGATAATTAAACCGTGGAATCTCTATATAATTCTTCATAAGAAAATAAAATGGTTTCTTGCTTTGTTTGTATGAAAAAATTCGCTCCAACAAATAAAAGTTCTTGAATAATTAATCAACCAAAAAAAGTTTTAATTTACAAATAAACCTGATTTCTTTTGTCATGTGAATCAGCAAGACGAGAATGAAAAATGCCCTCCGCGTACAGAACGAGGACATGTATATTTTATAAAAGATGAGACTTAAAAAGTAATTTTAATTTATCGCGCCCACCCCGCGTGTGCGGAGGGTGTGTGCAGGACGGGGGTGGGACGGGGGGTGACTTAAGAAAGAAAAGGGCGCTTTTTTGGAAATACTCACGGGGGATATTAATGAATTCGTACATACATAGATCTTATATGACGGGGTGCGCGAACCATTTGTAAAACAGAAAACATTTTTATTTTACACAAACATGAAATGTAATTTTGTTGAAAATATAATTATGAAGTTGCTTAGTGCTATTTTTGTTGTTGTATGTCTTTATTTCAATCAAATTAAGTTTATTGGATTCCTAAATATTATGTAATCTAAAAGACAAAGGTGTTCAATTTAAACTTACTTTAAGCATTCCATTTTTTTATTACTTGGTTATTAGTCAAAATTTACAATTTGATTAATGTCATATAATGGTGAGAATGCACCTAAAACAACTGACGGCTGGTAATTACAAAGGTCCTCAGTGGTATAAACCTTTTCCCGCCAACATAATATTAAAGAAAAATAGCAAAATCTATTTATTGATACATATATGTTAAATACCACAGGTTTATCTTTAAGGTAACGTTTGAACTACACTATATTATTCAACCATTTTGCAGCTCTGCGCAGCAATTGGCATTTAGGTTTAACTCCAATTGGGATCAAAATATCTATTTTGACTTTTTTGATACTTCTAAATTGATGTTGTAACGAGAAAAATAACTCGTATTGAATATATTTTATTATTTTTCTATATTAATCTCCATGCATATAAAATAAAAAGTTGTATTTATTAAATAACTAATTACTTAAAAATGGACTGCACCCTATTCTCGCACACATACATGAATAGAATATTCATTTCCAACACACCCTCGGCTACTCCTTAAAGGGTAGGGGGAGGATTTTTTTAAGACGCGACATATTAATAGGTGTGTATGTGCGCATGTATTCGGCGTGTGTACACGTGTGGTAGTGTGCGCGAATATGACGCGGGGTAGTAATAAGTAATAAGTTTAATTTACGACTCGTGCTAACCGTGTACGCTGAATTTTTATTAATGAATAAAATTATCTTCCTCGTGGAGCAACATTTTCTTAGAATTTTATCGCGAATATCAGCTAACATGCTGTAAACACAACTCATGTTTTTCTAGATTATTTTAGACAATTAAAATAATTATTAATGTTGTTTCTAATCTCTTTTAAATAACAAAATTATACGTTACGATCATTAGTATGTTTTTATTAAAACTCGAAGCAATAACACTCTGCGTTCTATAATTTAAATCTTTTGATAATATGAATACTAAATAAAGTAAAGAAGATTACTCCACGTATGGTGTTTTTATTATTATCGTTGTAATTATTATTATTATCATCAGTATTTTGTTGAATCGCCCTTTACGTCATAAAAACACCAGCCAAATCGATGTTAAGTGTATAACTATCTCTTATTGATTCTCGTTACATATGATATGTAGCCTATCTATCGCCATTTTATTGTCACATGAAATCTGCACCAGATCAAAGAGAGTGTGACAATCAAACTGTCATCGCCAGGACCCGCACCCAGGACCTTCGGGGTGACAGTTGAAGCATTTACCACTCGGCCACGATGGTCGACATTATTATAACATCCGGTGCAACTGGATATTGACGTAATGTCGGTCAAACATTCCACAACAATGCCATATAAACAGAAGAGATGAAATCATATTAGAACCAGTCTAGTTTGCCATTGACATGACGAAGAAGATTACATTGTTTAGTTTTACTGTCTCCGCAAATACCAAAATGTGAATGATTCTTCTTTCTCAAATGACACCAGTTTTTGTACAAAATATGCAATCCTGTTAACTACTACGAAAACAATCAGAAAAAAGGGTCATCTGACCAAACCTAGTTCGTAAAATTTTTAATCATAAAGTATGACATTATGTGATTTCCGAAATTTAAAATTAGGTGAGATTAATTAACTGATATTGTTTTGTTTCATAAATAAATTTTTAATACTCAAAGTATTTTTAATAAATATACACATACCTGTATATTTGTCTAACTAAACCAACCATTATGATGAATTGAAATTTTTAATGAATTTATTTTCTTCTTATTATTCGCGGTCACTTTTAAAAAACTTTTTGTTCTTTTCACAAACATGTTTTGGGGACTTCCTTCTTAAGGGTAGATTAAAACAATATGTTAAAATTTCTATACTGATAAATGACGTTGCGATCGAAAACATGTTTTGTGAAAAGTGGAAAAATGTGTTGTGAATAAATTACATCTATTAATGTATATTTACTTATATGAAATTTTAATTAAAAGTTAAATTTGGTAAGAATTAAAGAATGTTTATAATAAAAAATCCTTTGTTTTTATGATATTAAAATAGTAGGGAGAAGTTGAAACTTATAAGTTAATTTCTTATTTTAATTGTGAGAACTCAAATCGAAATTTGCGTCGACCGAAATACTATACTAGGAAAGCTGACCTCATCTGTGGAAGCAGCATTTATTAATTTTGTTTCATATTTTTAAATATTTCTTGTAGTAGAATCTCTTTTTTATGAATGTTCGCCCCTTTATCATACATATTAATTGCGTGCGGAAACCAAGGAGCTTGGTTATTACATTTTTCATTACGTCCTCATGTCTTGGATAAAAGGCAAAAGTGTGCGTGTGTGTACCTACACATTATATGAACGTGTGAGTATCGAAACATTTCAGATGTAATTACATGCGTGTAGGACGAACCTATATTTTCTTTTAGAATATAAAATTTTCTTAAATATTACATTTCTTCGGGGAAGTATATGTACATTATATTATTTTTTACTTGTGCTTATACTCTTATATTGTTAATGTTAAGACTTTACTTTTAACAATCGTACAACACATTTGAAAAGATCATTCGAATTAGAAGCTATTAAAATAATTCTATGTCATGTCACCTCGTCGAATCGTCTTGAAAAAAGGAAAGTTTAAAGGTTTCGGCAATTTAGTGCATAAATTGTTATATGGCTCGATACTATGTTTTTTAAATGTAAATATAGTATTTATTTTATACCTTTGGTATTTTTAGATTAAATTGTAATTAACGTTATTCCAGAATAGGTGCCTTCGCTCAATATTCAAGATCTATTGGCCCCAAACAGTGTCAAATGCGGTTCTCTGGAACATGGCAGGCGAAAAGCCAATTAAAGATGCTTTCGCTAGAGTGTGACATCGGATCGGTCACACTCTGAGACGGAACCCAGTTTGCATCGCTCAGGGCGCACTAGACTGGTCCCATATGGGGGAAAGAGGAAGCGAGGCAGACCAAGAGCCACCTGGAGAAGAGATCTGCAGGACGAGGTTAAGACAGCAAGCCTCACTTGGGATGATGTCAGGCATCAGGTATGCGATAGAGTCGGGTGGAGAAGATTCCTTGTGGCCCTATGCACCACGTAGGTGTGACAGGACAAAATGAAGAACGTTATTCCAGAAAGATAATACGTTGGATTTCATTCCTGTGAGAAATTGTCAAAACAAATAGGGTAATGTACGAGTATATATTACCTGAGGTATATATTCCGCAAGGATCATTTATGTGAATCTCTTCGAATTTAGAATGTAACATTAACATATAAACGACACTGTTTATTAATACCTGATAGATTAAACTATTGTACTAAGTTGATTTTTTATTTATTTCAATGATGATCCAGTTTATATACAAATTTAATATAATTGCATTATCAATTAATACAAATAATAGACTAATATAACATTTTATTTTATTATAAACATAACCAATAGTTTCTTCTGTGTTCGCCATGCTTTGTGTTGTAGATGTTTTATTTGTATTTTTCTTTTTTATATACTTTGTATATACAACATTAACTTTTGAAAAAAATTATTAAAATTAAATATCAGACATGTTTCGGATAACCCGGTCCTTCCTCAGTGATATTATAAAGATATTTAAAATATTATAAAAAAATTACAAATGTTTTAAACTTTCCATAATAAATCTTTATAACATATGTCAAACTGATCATATTTGTTAACAATTTTATTAAAATTTTAATATCTTTATAATATCACTGAGGAAGGATCGGGTTGTCCGAAACATTTCTGATATTTAATTTTAATTAATGTTTTTTAATGTTATTGTTGAATATACAAAGTATAAAAAAAATGAAAAGACAAATAACCAATAGTCTTTAACCTGGAAATGGCAAAGGCGTTTAAACTAACTAACTAACCATCACGCCGTCTCCCCGAAGGGATAGGTAGAAAGAATGGTCTGCCACACTTTTCTTTCCTGGCATATTTCTCTTGCTTCCTCAACATTCTCACGTAGCCGACATTCAATATTTGATTTATTTGATCGTGCCAAGTTTTCCTCGGTCTTCTTCTATATATAGTTTCATTTACATCATTAACATATGCTTTTTTTTTACCATTCTTTCTTCATTCATTCTTTTCATGTGTCCAAACTATCTTAATGATCCTTACATTATTTTGTTCATAACACCATTATTCGCACCGCATTCACTTATATTTTCATTCGATACTCTATCATACACATTCGTCTGAGAGATCTCATTTCTACTGCATTTATTCTACTTTCATCCTTCATTGGCCAGTTCTATGCTTCGCTTCCATACATAAGGGTCGGTACAAGAACACCATTGTGCACTGCCATTTTAGGTTTTTTGGATAGGTTTTTGTTTGCGATGACAACTTTAAGTGCACCATTCACCTTGTTGCCTGCCCCAACCTTTCTTTCAATATCCCTCTCTACTCGCCCATCTTTTGTAAACATACTACCCAAATACACGAACTCATCACCAAATTTTTACCATTCACGCTAATGTTGCAGACTGTCATGATTTTTTTTTTTTTAAATCATTACCTTGAACTTATTCACATTCACCATCAGATCATTTCGCATGCATACCTCATACATACTATTCACCAGGACTTATAGTTTATACTCATTGTCTGCAAGCAGAACAGCGTCATCCGCATACAAGATACATTTATGTACGAGTATATACTCGTACATAAATGTATCTTGTATCTTGTATTTATTACTCGCATTATTTTGATTGAAATAAATTTTGTATAATATTTTATTTATTAAATTTGTTAATTATGATGCAGTTTTAAACAAATAATTGTTGACAAATATATCATAAAATTAATACAAAAATCTATTTTATTCGAATTTAAAATAACTAAAAAACATTTTTTTATTGCATCATTAGCTGTACCCTGATCAACTTCCTTGTTAAAATTATGTCAGATCAGCTCAGTTCAAATCATTTCAGTTCCTTGTTTAAAATATGTCAGATGTTAAAATGTATGTTTTGTATATTTGTTCAAAGTTTTTTGTCATTATAAGGACTACGTCATCTAAATAAGACGATGCCATCTATTGATACAATCGTGTAAACACATAACTCTTAAAATTTAAAACTCTCCATGTATGGGGGACATTTTAAAAAGTACCCATAAACAGATATTTTATTGAGTCTTTTTATTGCCTCGAGCGTTGGTTTTTCTGATTGTTTTTCCCGATAGCAGTCGGCGGCCGGGCATACAGTCCTGTGCATGTTTATATGGGCCCCATTAAACCTTAAGGGGAAATCATTTTAAACAAAAACAAACATACATTATATGCGAAATGACCTACTTAAAGACGGAAATGTCTCAAAATATGAATAACCAAATTTAAAACGGCGTTTTGCTACAATTAAAATGAGCGATAAGATTTCGAGTAAACATTTTAAAAGTTACGATAGTCTAGTTGTTTCCTTAATATTGCGTTTGCAAGTATTACAATTATTATTATATCACGAAATGGTTAAAAAAATGTTTACATTGAACTATAAAGCCAGAATGTAATGGAAACAAAATGGCACGATATGCGATGCTACTCAGTCTAACTTAAAAGTAATTCGAATCCTTAGAATTTTATGTAACTCATTAGCCAGAAGCATATTAAAATGATGTGTTACGATACGGAGTCATTGCGAGACTTGGTTTTGCGTAATTGGAAAAATCCCGTTTTAGAAAAAGTTCAAAATAAATTCTTTTCTAACACTGTCAGAGAGTATAAGGTTTATGCCGCTGTCAATATCTACATCTTAATAGGGAATACAGTTTATGTATTAAATTATAATATATTTATATATAGGGGAGCACGGGTAGGAGTGAACCACTTTTTTTTTAAACCGTTGTTCTGGGGAAAGGAAACAAGATAAACCAGCAGAGTAAGCTCCCTATCTTAGCTAAGTTTATTGTATATGTGATGGTAATAAAACAAATTTGATAATATCTTTAAGTTCTTTATAATTTGAGTAAATACAGCAAGACACCTACTGGCTCACTCCTACCCGTGTACGGGTAGGATTGAACCAAGTAGTGGGTTGAGTTGAACCATTTACATGATGGTGGTATTATTAAAATAAAACCAGCTAAAAGTATAACAATGTTTAGCCTAAATATTTATTTCACTCAAGGTAATATAAAAATAATGTAATCAAAGTAAAAATGAAGAGAAACAAGTATTAAAATATTATAACAAATTAATGAAGGTAATAAAAAAGTCGAAAAATCAACGAACGTTCATACAATCAAATTGAACCGGAAATTTGTAATGGCAGTGTTGACTTTTTGTTGTGCCTGAATACCTTGGCTGGGGAAGTGTCAATCTAACATCATTTAGAGCTACCGTAGAAATATCAGGAATGTCTGGCATCATAAAAAAATACCCTTTTTACGCAGAAAACTAATGGTAATCTCTTGTCTTACATTATCAAAACTTAATACCTTCCCAACATAGTATATATTAGACTTTTTAGCAATAGTAAATTTAACTAAGACGAAGCTCCCTTCACCAGGATCTTTATTGAAATCATTATGTACATCGTCCTCTTGAATAATTAAGTCTTCAAATTCACAATCTGAATCTGATGAATCCTGTAATACTGGTTCTTCTTCTGATTCATCTTCGCTGATCATCAAGTCTTGATGAATATTTCTGGGTTTTTTAGCCAGCTTTTCATTACATGACCTGTCCATAATTTCCTCCTTTTCAGGAGTATCCGTAGCAATCATTGATCGACCTTTTTTCCTTCCCTTTCTTATGTCACTCCTTTTTCCTGCCTTTGTAATTCTGAGGGCTAACAAATATACCAGATGATGACGGCTGATCAGCTATGATAACTTGAGAAGACGAAATGATGTGATGAGTTGCGGATGAGTTCATAAAAAGTTCGTAAATTTTACTTTAGCGTCGAAAAGCGCGAGCGATACTGTCAGCACGTGAACCCGTGAGGAGATTCAGGCGGCAATTGGATATGCTGGACGAGCACGAGTATGCGACACGTTGGTCAAGTTTGAACATGTTTCGAATCGTGTTTCACAGATATATGGTAAATGGTTCACTCCTCCCCGTGGCTCACTTCTACCCGTGCTCCCCTAACTATACGAGAACTCATGGTATACTGGAGTATTCCCTTGTACTACGGAGGCAAGCATTCATTCTGATACATCCATTTTTAATTTATTCATATTGATGCGTCCTTTTTTAAATTAAATTAATTTGATGTTTTTTTTTATACTTTGCATACAAAATTACGTAAATATGGTCATTTTTGTCAGATGTTATAATGATTTATTTAGGAACGTTTATAATTTTTTTAATATTTATATTATCACTTATGAAGGGCTGGTTAGTCCGAAACATGTTTGATATTTAATTTATATTTTTTTATTAAATGTGAGTGTTGTATACAAAACTAACTAACTAACCAACTAACCATCACGCCGTCTCTCCGAAGGGGTAGGCAGAAAGAATGGACTGCCACACTTTTCTTTCCTGACATATTTCTCTTGTTTCTTTTTTACCATTCTTTCTTCATTCATTCTTACAATATGTCCAAACCTTCTTAATGATCCTTTCATTATTTTGTTCATAACACCATCATTCGCACCGCATTCACTTCTTATATTTTCATTCGATACTCTATCATACACAGAGTATCTACACATTCGTCTAAGAGATCTCATTTCTACTGCATTTATTCTACTTTTATCCTTCTTTTGCCAGTTCCATGCTCCCACGATGCAGAAGCAACCGGCCAATGGTTATGCCGGTAGGTAGAGCAATATATTTGCCAAATCGTATCACCTCGGAATTTGACGTATTTTGTGATAGTCTGGCTCAGCTGAGGGAAGCATTGTCCTTATTTTAATTGTATATTCATTTTATTAATTTGTCATGTATCTTATGTTTCTCGCTCTTTTATTGTATTATTATGTTTAACTTATCATTTTGTATCTCCAACGTGTATCCTTAGTGTATTGGAAAATAATTCTGTAATGCTTAGCATATATTTAAATAAATAAATGAAATGAAAATGTAACAATAAACTGTTTTTTCGCTTTTTCTTTGTTTTATATGTTTCTTATAATTTTATAATGTTTCTTTTTTATATAAAGTATATAAAAATGAAACATTAAACAACACCTACAACACAAAGTTATGGCCAACACCGAATAAATTAATTTGATATAAATAGTGAATATATAAACATTTTTGGTTTCGTAAATTGTGGGAATTCGCCAAATTTACAGCGTAATATATAGACCATTTTCTGATCCCATCTCATTTAGAAAACTTCCTGGAAAAAATATCTGTATGCTAATTGTAAACATACAATTGATTCGGGCGACTGACTATATACTATAGCATATGATTTTAGAAATATTTAATTTAATTCATTGTCAAATGTCAAGATTTTTAATTATAAAATATTATAACTTTTTAAAGTGTGAAAAAATATTAAAAAAATTGTGTTTATTTAAAAGAGACAAAAATATGTATATGGTAATAAAATAATGACTTCAACATATGGATTCAAATTTAAACTGAACCATTTTTTTTATTAATATATCTGTGTTTTATGGCTGTAAATTTTCACTGAAGCAGCCAAACGTTAGGGCACACACATGCTTGCACAAAACGATAATAAAATTAAATAATGCCAAGACGTGTGGCGGGATGGGGGTCGCCCCCACCTGCGCCTACCGTCGCCCCATCCGAACAACCACCACACCGCTAGGCCGGATTGCTAACTGCCACATTAGCTCACCTCACACGGGGCGGCACGCGGCGGTTAACATACAATTATGTATTTTATTACGTCACAGTTTAGTGTGGTGGCTTAATTTAAAAAGTAAATTAATTAAACTATGATTTCGGGCAAAATGCAATATAAGTAACTCTATAAATAACTAATTCAATGTTGGTTTTTATAAAGCTGCCAATTGGGTTAAATATAAAACAAAGAAAAAGCGAAAATACAGTTTAATGTACATTTTCATTTCATTTATTTATTTAAATATATCCTAAGCATTACATAATTATTTTCCAATACACTAAGGATACACGTTGGAGATACTCAATGATAAGTTAAACATAATAATACAATAAAAGTGCGTGAAATATAAGATACATGACAAATTAATAAAATGAATATTCAATTATAATAAGGACAGTGCTTCCCTCAGGAGAGCCAGACTATCACAAAATACGTAAAATTCCGAGGTGATACGATTTAGCAAAGATATTGCTCTACCTACCGGCATAACCATTGGCCGGTTGGTTCTGCATCGTGGGAGATAAAACAATCTATGGCCCCTTTGTCGAAGATAATTATTAGCAAACGTAGCATCTTCATGTTGAAGTTTGAACTACACTTTGCAACTTTGCACAGTTATTGACCATTATGTTGAACACCAATTTAGATCAAAAATATATTTCTTACTTTTTTAATACTTAGGACTGAGTAATGATTAGCCCTTAATTCTTTAGATCCAACAGTAATACAACAGTTATTTTTTATTTTATAGTTATTTTTGTTTTAAAAATAAATAAAAAATATTTATTTCTGCGTTATAATGTAATAAAATATAAAAATAAAAAATAGATAACTCTTATGAATTATCAATAAATAAAAAGTGTATGAATCGCAGGTGACAAATGCTGACGGTGACAAATTTCATACATTTTATGTTTAGGGAATCAAACCATTATGATCGATTTTAAAGTTAAATGCAATATTTAAACGATCTTATGCTTAATGTTATGCCTCGAGTTATGCTTAATTGTGTTCTATTATAAAATTATTTTAGTAATTACTATCTAACTATTATATATTTTATTGTATAAGTTTTATTAAAGACCCTGCGAGATCGTGTCCGTAACGAAGACATAAGAAAAACTTGCGAAATAGAGAATATCGTTAAGTGGAGTTGATCTAGAAGAAGATACTGGAGGGACCATATAGCCCGGATGGATGGTGACAAACTTGCATATACAGCCGCTTATGAAATCCCCTCCGGACACCGCCCACCTGGAAGACCGCCTAAGAGATGGACGGACAGCTGGACCTTGTCATCCGACGAGACATGATTCCTGTGTCACAGATCGTCAGATCTATTAAAAGTAGAAAAATAATAAGTTTTTATTATCACTTACTTAAAATATCGTTTGTTTGCACTACACTCGCATGTAACTATTGTAAATAATGTAACTATCTAATGGTGACAATGAATCTTTCCAGAAATCGTTTGTGATTATAGCACAAACTATTTATGGCTATACTAAAATATTTTTACTAGTTATAATCTTTTAATTATCATGTTTAGCATAACTATGAAACTAATAGATTTATTAAATAAAATACTTTCAAATAATGTGTTTATTTATAAAGAATTTCCTAAAGAAAATACGTTACAACAATGAGTTCATTTATATTGTATAATTTAGATTTTTTACGTTTTTTTTTAACAATAAATTTCCTTTTAATTTTTTAAAAATAAACCCCATGAACAATGGTTTCTTCCCCCGTTCATTTTCTAACGTGTAGTTTACTCTACCTCAAAATTTGTAAATTCTTTTTACAGACGATTTTTCCCTTTACAAGGCTTCTTATTTACATTCATCGAAATGTAATAAAATTTTCCACGTGAGTTTCGCACGTTCCCTGGTTGTATTTTCGGGCTTAAATTACGCACAACCCGTGAAATATTTTCCACCGCTTTTACTTTGACTGGCGGTTTGTTCACACATGGTTTAAATCCACAGACTTGTGGGGTGGAACGAAAGTAAGACACGGTCATAATTAATTTTATTAAAAAAATAAACACATCTTTACTAAAACACCAATAACTTATGACAAAGGATTTCTAAAGTATTTTTAGATACAGTATTTCATGAACTAACGTAGATTTTTCCGACTCCTAATACAACTATTCTATTTTTTTATTGATTAGGTTTATTATTTTTTTATTGATAGATTAGGATTTTTATTATTAAAGGTTTTCCGCTGTCCTCTTCGATTTCTTGCTGTTAACATCAATAAAAATTCCTGTAAGTTATCATATATTTTATTTTTGATTTGGGTACTGCTATTTTTATATTAATTTTTGTTTTTTAAGTTAATATATATTTTATTTTTGATTTGGGTACTGCTATTTTTATATTAATTTTTGTTTTTTAAGTTAATATATATTTTATTTTTGATTTGGGTACGGCTATTTTTCTATTAATTTTTGTTTTTTGTTTTGCAGTAGTTTTTTGGGTAATATATTCAAAATCGTAAACAGAGCAAATGCATGAGGTCTTATAATATTTGCCACGTGAATGAAAATAAGTAATACGAAAAAATATATTTATTAAAAACTTAGGCATTAACACTGTGGAATTCCATAGAAATATACATTGGAAATTGAAAATAACTTTGTTTATAATCCACCAAATATTAAAAAAACACGAAATGTTTCGGAGGATACATAGGATAGGATTTTTAATACGTTTTTTTAGGCTTTCATTGTTTAATTTTTATTATATTTTTACACCTGAAGATGGCGGTATCCACCGAAATGTGTCGTGTTTTTTTTTAAATTTTTTAAATATTTTATGGTTTATAAACAAAGTTATTTTCGATTTCCAAAGTGTAAGAAAAAATAAATTTACGAACTCAGATAAAGATATTAATTTATATTTTATTTTATATCGTACATTTTGCGCTTTTTACAGTAAGAAAAAATTATGTTCATGGAAGAACGACATTATTATTATTATTTTTTTAAATGCAAGGTTACTTTCTTAAGCGCTGTATACAGCGAGTAGCAGTCACGCGTCACTCATGACATTTGCCAGAATACAGGGTAAACAGAAGTACCGGATCTTTCTTACTTTACATACTCAAGAGGGTTGTGTAAGGGAGTTCAATATCTATAACGTTTTTAAAATTTATTTTCAACGAAACATGATATAAATGGAAAATTATATTCGATCCCTATTCTTATTATATCTTAATAATTTAAAATGAAATATGAGGAAGATTATATGAATAAGATGACATTATATTTTATTGACTCATTGATAGGTTAACTAATATTATATTTATGATGACGCATTTCATACATACCAATATATTAAGATAATCTCATATTAAGTTTCAATAATTAGGTTTGAATATAATCTTATTCGGACAAACACGTAAGAGTTTTAGGTCTGAATGAGATTATAGAAGAAATTCGTATTTTTTTAATTTATTACTTCTTCTCCTTTTCAAAGTACAGTCGAAATTGGTTATTATTAGGAAGACAGAGCCTCCTGAGTTTACTCGTTATAAGCATTACTCGTTACATCACAGAATAGGTATTTTCAAATTCTTAAAACATACACATCATATGAAGACATGAAGTATCTGGAGCAGTCATATAACGAAAAAAGTTAAAATTCAAACAAAAAACACAATTAGAGAGAAGTTGCTCTTTATAAAATAGGTGAATAAATATAAGTATGGAGAAAATCATGAACTAAAATGTCAACGAATGTTTCCTCGTTACATCCCAGATTTCACTATTTCCATGATCGTTATTTCCAAGTTCGACTGTATGTCTGCTGACATCGACAGACTGGTCATCGACCGTCCAGTCTGTTGATGCCAGTTAACTTGGTGAAAACGGTGGCTATCACAATGAAGACAAAAAGTGGAATTAGTTATTAAAAAAACATATTTTTTTTATTTTGTCATTTTATTTTATATCATTGTATTTTATATTATTTATTTTAGATTTATTTTGTAGGTGTTGCACGATCAGAGTGTGCGCGGGAGATGCCTATTGGTGGCGATGAGGTTCGCAACCCATCACACCGCGTCTCGAGCGAAAAGAGAAGGATGGAGTGCCGCATCAGTAAAAGTGTGACACTCCATTCTTTCTGCCTACCCTTTCAGAGGGAGATGGCGTGATGGTTAGTTACTTAGTTAGTTATTTTTTTTTTAAATTTTATAAAAGTATTAGATTTTCATAAAAAATGTAGTATATTATGAACGTTTAAACTTATATTTTATATAATAGATATGCATGGATCGAATAAATGTAATTCTGTTAGACCTGGTGACTAGGGGTCCTTGGAACTGAGTTTTTTTAAGGGGTGTAGAAATTACCAGATGGCCTTTAACGTCACAGGAGTTGACCCGAAGGTTTTTGTCGCTGTGCCTGCGTTTAAGCCTTCACACAGGAAACTCGATATTCTTAAATGCTATGAATTATTAGTTTAGTAATAAAGTGTGTGTTGTGTACAAAGTTAAAAAAGTAACATTGTTCATGAATCCGCAATACAAAGTTATAGAAGAAAACCTATGACTTATCCCTAAAATAACTAGTCTTCCGAACGTTCAGATCATTTCGGTAAGAAAGAGAGACATTAACTATTCTTTGGATAGTAATCGCATATTTAAATCGAAAACTTAGAATGGGTACATAAATGTGTTTCTGAATATGATTTTTTTTTACCGCGAGGTTTAACCAATATGCCAATTGATGGCAGGAGGTATAATTATTACATTACTGAATTATCCCAAATTTTAAGAATGTGGTTCTAGTTTCACAAAAACATTACCAGCATATTAATTATATGGTTTTATTAATATTTATTTATAACAATTTCGAATGATTAGAAATCCAAAAAAAAATATGGATCAATCCTGACCATTTCCATGTTTGTTGAAAGCAAACAATTGATTAATTAATACAAAAAAAAAAAACTGTTTTCTAGAAGTATTATTAAATTTGATGGGAATGACATGTTTCTCCGGTCTAAAGCATTAAATCGAAAATCAAAAATGCCTTAGACAGGTGAAACATCATATACGTAAAATATAATAAAACTTAATATCAATTCATCCAAGCAGTCCAAATTTATTACTAAAATAATATATATTTCACACAAATTATGTCAGTATGCTTAGTAAAACATTTATGAATTCACTCGATTTTTTTTAACTAACCTAAAAAGAACTTATCTATATAGATTAAAAAATAAACTCGTGATCCTTTTGGATAATTTTTTTCAGGCTTACAAGCTGCATAACATAACATAACATTTAACAAACGATTACACTATTGAACGGTAATATACCTTTTTATGGTGGTCAATCAAAATTATGCATAATTATGCCCATACTTGAAAACACAGATTTTTTTTAAAAATACGAATAATTTTACCTATATCTTATACTCGTATATTTCGTTTTACATTTAAAAAATAATTGTGGTTATGAAGGTTTATAAATAAAAAATTCAAATAATAAATTAAAAGGTATGACTTTAACTACCCCAAAATATATGTTACGAAGAGCACGCGATAACTTGAAGCTTAACATATTTGATTATGCAGATTACGTTTTGTTTTCATCTCATATGCCATGAATTAGAAGTAATAAGTATATTAATCATTAATTTATTTTCGTGTGTTGTTCTAGACTAAATTTTCACATTTATTAATATATTATAATAAGGTGACGTCTTCAGTATTTTTACCGCTTATATTTATTTGGGGATACTGTACATTTTGAATGGATTTAAAATATACTTATCTACATGATTGGTAGGCACTTTCAAAAGTAAAAACCTTAAAACGAAGTATAATTAGTTGTGGTTTGGAAAGTCAATTACAACATTTCGGTTGACAACCGAACATATTTATTGCGGGAGTTTCCTTTGATCAGAGTATTCTTTAGCCCGACTTCATTAAGTAGTGGACCCTTTTAAGACTAAGCCTTTGTTGTTTTAATATTTGAAAAAAGTAGACATTTGGAGGTAGGTACGGCGAAATTAATAATCGCACATCCGATACAGAAACCGAATACTAAAAAAGGGAATGAAAAGCAGAATAAACTCATTTATTATAATTACGCACCGGCTGAAACCTGGAGGTGCCTATTTCCTGGCATTATTAATCTCAAAGAAAAAATCTCAATTCGAAATCTCCCAGAATATTCCTTAAGTCCAATATCGTTAATACGCCGGGGGCGGGGGCGGGAGGGGGGACGGGGGCGATGATTAATCCGCGCACACCCTTTATGGGGGGGAAATTTTTACCCCCTTTTTCGCGAGGGGGTTAAAGGAAAGACAGCGGGGTTGTTTTAACCCCGGGGGTGTGGGGAAAGCGGGGCTATTTGAGACCTCTTTTTAAGACGAAAGGGGCGAAGGAAAATTTTACACCCTCTTTTTTGACGGTGGGAGATTCGCAAGGGGGGTGCCTCCTTCCGAAGGGGGGTTATTTTTTACCCCCTCTTCCGACGCCTCCTCGCAATTAAGAAACAAAAGATCGACGCCACGAGGTTTAGTGAAGGGGAAGTAATACAAAGTAAACTCTCAGTAGGGCGGCGATGGAGTTTTTTAAATACCCACCCGCGAAAGATGCGGACGGCTGTAGTAGGATCTCGGGCCCACGGGGCGGCGGGCGGCGGGCGGCGGCGGCGCGCGGGGAGAGCGGGACACCGCGTGTGTATGTTCGCTCGTGGGATACAAATGGGACATTCTCTCAGCGAGGAAGATGGGGGGAAGGTTAATGAAAAAAGCCATTTCGCCGGTGTGCGATTACGCTTATTTTTATTATTAAAAATCAATACTTTCTCTACGTTCCATGGGGAGAGATCGGCGAGTGTGCGAGACTTAATTAATATTTTCTTCGGCATCCTGCCGAATCGTTACGTCTGCGAGGATCTAATGTCTCGTTTCACCTTTCTTTCGATACAATCACGCCTTGAATTTAGAAATGGAATACGAAATATTCCGAAAACTTGACTTCTGTAAGTAAAAGTTTTGCATCGTTTGATTGCTTCCTATTTTTGTTTAGATGTATGTTTTATCATTTTATAACATAATTGAATTCCAGCTCAATTTTACACCTATTTAAATTGCGTTTTAGAAATATTTTTCAAGCATCAACTACGAAAAAAATAATAAATAAATATGAAAATTTATTTCCCCTTTCACGAAGACAAGATGATATAGAAACAGTATTGACAAGAAAAAGAATAAAAGTTCCTACAAAACTGCAAAGCACTCGATCCAGTCATTAGGAGAACAGCAAGCGGTGACGGTTTACCTTTGCGGTTTACGGAGTCCTTTTGTCTTGTAGCGCAGTAGAATGGCATTTTTATTGCTCTACTTGTGGCAGCCTCTGAAGTCTCCGCACACACCGCATCAGGATAAAGGAGGGCCGCGGCAGTCTTTATGCAGCCTCTTCCCGCAATCTGCCCCTATTGATATGAAATGGGAGGACAAGTATTGTTCCAAATGTCAAACGGTCGCGATTGGTACAACAGAGGATTGTCTCGTACAAAAAAGAAGAAATATGAACAAACGCGAAGCCGTACTATCGTTACTTCAGCACATTGTTTGTTTTGATATATTTAATAAAATTTTCAATTGATCACTTTATCGTTCTTATGTTAAAAAAAATGTTAAGCCCTTTCAAAATGTGTACCAAGGGTTTCATGAAATTATTTTTTCTGGAACAATTTTGATTTGCTTACGGAAAGAAATCCCTGCAACGATTCTTAGTAATTTAAACCCGTTCTTAAGAAACCCCGAAAAGTCTTAATATTTTTGTGAAAATCAAAGTAATCAAGACGCTATGATCACTCAATTAAGGACAGCCGAGAGATGAGAGCCTTACGATGATTTTACGGCCATCAAGCTTCAAAGTTGTACAACTTTGTTTTTACAGTGAATTATGTTGATAATTTAGCCTACATTAAAAAACATACCCGGAGACTGAAAGTTTTCAAGGTCAAGCGCGGTAAAGGGGTCGCTTAAGTTTATGTGCAAACTTTCCTCCATCACGGAGCATATTTTTTCGTCGCTCAGAATTCACGGGACGTACCGCCAAAGACAACTGAGAAAATGAAACGTCCTCGTGGGAAAAATAATGAACGTGTAACAAGACTAAAAAAGTGTTCCAATACTGATAAATATACCGGAGGGGGACGGCTCCCAGCCCCCGGTTTACCTGTTTCCAAAAGGTTATGTAAAACCTTTCCGATACTTCTTTGTGCCGTCTTCTCTTTCTCTCTAGTTTCCTCGGCCTTCTGGCTCTTCCCTTTGTCTCCTTCTTTCTTACCCCTTTCCTCAGAGGAGCGGACGATCGGAGGGAATATTGGAAACCGAAACTTTATACACCGAAGTTTCGGGAATATATCGGACTGGCGATGGCGAGGACGAAGCTTATTTTTTTTGTAAAAGACGAAACGTTCATTTTACTTTATTTATATGTATACGTGTGCCTCAAGTACAGGGTGATAGCAATGTTAACAGCATCATATACTTATCTAGCACAAGTTGAATATTTTCCAATTAAATCATATGACACAAGAACCGTTGTAAGATGTGAAATGGTTGGATAGTATAATTAATGCATTGAATATAATTGGTATTCACAGCTAAGGTTCCCGTAGCATAATATATAAGAATATTTGCTTTTAATTATCCCTATGATTAAAAAATTGGTTTCGAATTTAATAACTTTATTTTTAATTTATTTTATCGATAATCATACTACACAATTGAAGATGGCTGAGCTACAATTGTCTGATTGGATATCGTTGGTGATTTTCGGTTGGAATATTTATTTTGTCCTATTTTATGCGATCTTATCTTGACCGTAGTTAATTTTGGATTAAAAATCCTAGTTAAATATACGTGTTTGTAAAAATACACAATAAAAAAACAATTTTTTGAAGAGATACAAAATACAAAAATTAATAATAATATTTTTATCACGATAAGAATGAAATTTATTTTTTCGATACATATTTAGATAAGTAAAATCATCAAAGTGCCGTAAAACCTCGTTTCGTAAATTTGAAAAATAAGTAACAATATTCTGTGGCATTAGTTGTGTTGTAATATTTCTGCAAGACACGAAATATTAAGTAATAAAAAATTATTATATGTTATTGCAATTAAAAAAAAAGTTGAAGAAATTGAACAATTTTTAATATTTACAAAGAAAAATAATAACAATTAATAAATTATTAACATTGTTTACGAAATGTTATAATATATATCGATTAAAAACATATTTAAATCTAATAAATATATTATTCAAATTATTATTAATTTTGTAATAGTTAAATATTTGGCTAAACCTTCGAAACTACTCGGAGATGAGTATTACTTTTAATTTTTTTTAAATAGGTAAAAATGTGTATGAAAATTTTATTTAAAAAATATAAAATAATAATTTATTTTGTGGGTGTTGGACGATCGAAGTGTGCGCGGGAGATGCTTATTGGTCACACCGCGTCTCCCGCGGAGCGAAAAGAGAAGGATGGAGTGCCGCATCAGCAAAAGTGTGTGACAGTCCATTCTTTCTGCCTATCCTTTCGGGGAGACGGCGTGATGGTTAGTTAGTTAAAATAATAATCAAGCAACAAAATAAATAGTAATGTTCAAAATAACTGTTCTGTTAAAAAAATTGCTAAAATTCTAGATGGTAAATTTTGACACATTTGAAACCGGTCAGTAATATAAATGGCCAGTAATTAAAAAAAATCTTAAACACGACTGCGTTGAAATTGTATTATTTGATCGCACTATTTAAAATATCAAGAAACAGCAACTGTTATAGTTTCCTGGCGTTGTTTTAACAATTCTGAAATATTTTTTTGGAAATAAAGTTAACGATTTGTAAGAACATAGATACAAGTGAAGCAATAGAATTATAATTAAGAATATCAAATAATATTTTTTTTGATCACCCAATATGTAAAAAGCTGCGTCGCACAAGTGAAGTCTCTCCTACGTATTTTAACTCATTTCTCTCAAACCGATAATTAGAATAGAATAGGACAGACTCGCGGGTTGGAGAAGGACGGCCGCCACCCCCCTCCCCAACGCCCACCGCCCCGCGGACAGGGGGATGTTTCTCATCTTTGTTTTTCCCTCCTTTTTTCTTATCTCTCAGGCGTGTGTCTCAGGCGAGTTGTCGCTTACGGATGCCGTTAATGTGTGTGTGAACATGTACTCACATACACAATTATACGCATCTTAATGTGTGGGTGGGAGACTTTTGCAATCGTCTTTTTCATGTTTCAGGGATTTTCAACATAATCAAGAGTTGATATTTTAAACGCTTATTTAATTAAACAATTTTCGTTAGTTTTAACATGAATACAGTTGTATTTGAAAGCATAGCATTATAACACACAATCAAATATTTTTATCAAAAAAAAAAAAAATAGAAAAAAAGTATATGTTAACGAGTGGAGAGTAAAGTGGAACTAGAAATAGAGGAAAGCAGATAAAAGAAATAAAATATTGAATAATAATTAAATAAAACGATGTTTTTTTAACTACTTCCACCTTTGTCTTTATTTCGACAGCGACCGGTTTCGTCAGGCTCGTTGGCATCGACAAACTGGTCAACCAGTTGATCAGTCTGTCGATGCCAGCGAGCCTGGCGAAACCGGTCGCTGTCGAAATAAAAACAAAAGTGGAATTATTGAAAAAACATCATTTTATATAATTATTATTTAAAATAAACTTCCATTAAGAGATTTCAATAATTTGATTATATCACGTGAGGACCGGAGAAATCGACGTGCGTATATGACACGATGTATGAATGTTGAGAAAGTGAGATAAGTTTGCCAGGAAAGTGTGGCAGTCCATTATTTCTGCCTACCCCTTCGGAGAGACGTCCTGATGGTTAGTTAGTTAGTTAGTTATCTAGTATTTGTAACGTACACTTATACATCTACACTTATTTTAATAAATTAAAATATTTAAAGACAGCAGAATTTATTTAAGAAAAATAACATTAAAATTACGAACTATTCTTCTATTCTGGGGAGATCATGTAAATCGTATGGATACTTACAGAATCGCATACACTGCTGCAAATGGGACACCTGTGGACCAAAATCAACCTGACAGGCCACTCAAAAGATCTAGACATAGCTGGTCTTCTCCATCGAAAGAGGAGGCAAATTCCAAGACGGCAGACTTATCGATTTAATTAAAGAAGAAAACGTTAACTTTGTGTTCAAAAAAGAACAATTCACTATACTCAAACAATTGAACTTCTTCCTACTTCAGACAACTCTTGAAGAGTTTAAGCCTCAATGATGTTTTTCCAAGCTTTTCGATCCTACAAATTTTGCTCTCATCAGTATATTTTTCTAACTTAGCCAAATTATCCATTAAAGCTTGTTTTTGCCGTTCTAGATTTCAATTTCTGGCTGGTTTTGATACGTATAGAGGCTTAATTGATGTGTTTTTTTCGATACGGTATACATGGCCAATCCATGTCAAGTGACTGGCTCTCAACTACTTATTATATTGATTGCCATGTTCCCTTGATTGCTCCATGCCACCAAATTCCAGATGCAATATAAGGCATGGGTCTCAAGATCATTTTGAGGATCCTATTTTTAAACCTAAAGCTAAAATAACCAGCAGGTTGTTATTCACACTTTTTATCATTTTCCATGACTTCTAGCAACTGGTTCAATGATTGTATTGTAAATGCCAGGATTTTGTGTTATTGAACAAGGAATTTAGACATGTCTACATAGAGGCTGTAGCACGTAGGCCTTCCTGAACTCTTAACATTAACTCTGTGTGTATATCATTTATTTCTTTCGTAGCTGTATCGAGATAAGTGGTGTTAAATAATTAGAAACTAAAAAGAAAAAAAGTTCTGGGGATAATTTTGGAAAAAACTGGTTACAGAAGCCAGAAAATTAAGGTAAAGACGCAATCAAGACTTGTTCTCTATCTGTATTGGTAGAAAGCTGACTGTTAAATAATGCTGGTATGGATCTGGGCAGGTTCACAGAAATGAAAAGTTGGGAAGACACGGAAGGTGGAATAATATCATTACTATTGAACAACAGCTGTATAGAAGTTATAATTAATTAATAAGTATATGATTTTTTATGACAAAGGAAATCATTTGTTGTAAGAGAATTTATAATTTGAAATTAAAAGTCTCGTAGATAGATCTTCAACAATGTTATGAAAATGTGCATTTTGAGATTCCCATGAAAAAAGTATTTAAAAATTATAAATCGCCAAATCTCATTTACAAATAAAATCAGTGTTTCGGGTCACAGCTTGCCTTTATAAATATCGCAGTATTAAAATGTTTAAAATAAATAATCCCTTACAATAACAGGCGAGCGGCTCCTTTGATCCCCCGCCGCCCTGAGCCACCCACCCGCCTGGCCCCACCACCTCAACTTTTATCGCGCGCGTACTGCTTCACTCCATATCTGCCCAATTTAATACCGTCTCATTTATTAAAACATAAAAATGGTTAAAACCCGCGCTAAATGCTGAAATGTGCGCTACACTCTTGAGGGGGTGTGTTCCCCCGCCCCACCCCTTACGGTCCCCTTGCCCCCACAGCCCGCGGCGGTCACCCCCGATTGGTCGACTAAGAGAAGTTTTCATTACGGGTTACGGAATTCCAAGATTGACATGTTTCGTTTTGAGGTAAAGGGTTATTTTGCGAAATTGAACTTTATTCTGGAAAACGGTTGACGTGGAATTAATTTTTGATGTTTATTTTAAAACGATTTCAAAGGAAAATTTTCTCTTCCGATTAAAAAATATTATAAAATTTGTATCAAATATATTTTAATAAACCTTTACCTTAGACATTGATAAACCATATTGTGCGTTTTTTTCTATTAATTGAAAAATTATTTCTATATTTTTTACAATAATGCTTTATTTATCAAAGAGTCTGTGCTGGAATTTAACATCACTTCTTTAGAGAGATTACATGTAAAATTAAGGATTATAAGAATAATATAAAAATAAATAATAATGAAGATTTTTTACTTTACTGAGTAATATAAAAACGTTAATTTTGGTTTAAAAAAATCCTGTTAAACGTTCCTTGTAAATTACGAAAATACAATAATTTAGAGTTTTTAATAATGTTTTTATCATACATATGTACATAGATTTATTCTATTTGTTTTTTTTAACTAAAAACGTGATGAACTGTTAAATTATTTTATTTTTATTATTTATTGTTTCTTGAACAATGATGTAAAATTCAATTTTAATAAATTAATACGGATGAAAACGTCTGTTTTCTAGAATTTTACATATTTAATGGGAATGACGAATGTTTTCCCTATCTAAGTTACTATCAAATGCCTTTATTATTTTATAATCGAACATTTGATGGGCGATACATCAACAGGCGATAAATCTTATTCACATAAATTATAATAAAACTTATAGAAAACAGACGTTTTCAATTGTATTGATATTTTTATTATTATTTTAATTTTAATGTAAGATAGTAAGCAGGTTTTTTTTGTCATTTACTTACATAAAATTATATAAAATTTACACACGTGCGTACAACATATATTCATAAATATTTTGTATCAATGACAGAGTGGCATGAAAGCGGATGGAGGAAACCTCTCCAAGAGTGGAAGGGATTAGGCTAAACAAGTTCGTCTTCTCGGCGCTACATCCCGGTGTGGGACTTAGGCTCCTCCACAACAGTTCTCCCTGGCCATCTCTCTCCATTCTTCTGATCTAGACTTAGTAAGTAGGATGCATAACACATAGCTTAACATAACACATCATCATAACGTTTACTGAATAATCATATGTAAATTATAAAATATTTTTTTGAGTAGATTGAAATATCTTAAACAAACTAACTAACCATTAGGCCGCCTCTCTGAAGGGGTAGGCAGAAAGAATTGACTCCCACACTTTTATTTCCCGACATATTTCTCTCGCTTCCTCAACATTCATACATCGTGTCATGCACGCGCGTCGATTTCTCTGAATCCTCACATGGCCGACATTCAATATTTGATTTATTTGATCGTGCCACGTTTTCCTCGAAATGTCTTTGTAGAAAAAATATTCTGATAAAAACCAACTCAACCATTGATGGCTGTCGTTTTTATTTATTAACACTCCATTATACAATATGTAATGAAAACTCGATTGCTTCTTCGGTTTTACATAGATTTTTTATTTATAAACAAATAAATATAATAACTGAATAAAAAAATCTGCACACTTTAAATTAAATTGTCAAAAGTTTTATTCAATGTATGCACGAAAATGTACTCAAATGGAATTGGAATCTTGGAAATAAGAATTTTCGTAGTTAGAACACCCTCAACATTTTTTTTATAATTACCGAATTTTAAAATCCTCCTACAGAATCTCAAAGAAAATAAAATACGGTTTTATCGAATAAGACATAAACTCTCTTTAATTTTTGCAATTTCCTAAAGCAAATTCCTTATCTCCTCCCGAAGCCGGTAAATGTACTCAGAAGTATTCATTACAGCCATCTCGCGGAATATATTTTTCAACCCTTTTATACGCGTTTTTATGGCTTTAATTAGAATTCGATACCGAAATCACGCCCAGAGAGCGGGAGGCGTTGCCCTGTATAGGTATAATAATACACACGCACTAATACACACGCGGAGATGCTGGTATTTAGTATATAGGGCGAGTACATACGCACGGGATGTGAACGCACGTCCGCCCCTCCACCTCCCGGCCCACCAAGACGCCACCAAGACACCCCACCCCCAGAAAAACCCTGTAAAAACACAACGTTGGCCGCTCGGGAAAGATTCTACCCCCTTCCGTGCCACCACTTGACACCGCCGCTCGGAGCACTGCAACGGTTTTATAATTCATTAGCAAAACTAGATAATAGTTCATATAAAAATTAAAAACAAAAAAAATTGCAATACTGTACAAATATATAAAATAATACTAAAAACTATATTCATCAATCTAAATACTCGTAGATAACATTATAAGTATACTCGTAGATAGCAGTAAGTACATATGGTCTTGAAACTGCCACTCTGACAAAGCACAGTGTAGAGAGACTAAGAGTCATACAGCAAGCGATGGAGAGAGCCATGCTAGGCCTGTCCCTAAGAGATAGAGTCAGGAACAAAACGGTGAGGAATAAAACAAGAGTCACAGACGTGATCCACCGGGTGACGACTTTAAAATGGAAATGGGCAGGGCATGTCGCTAGAGCTGCAGACGAAAGATGGACCAAAATACTGCTGAATTGGAGACCGAGAGACACGAGAAGAAGAGTAGGAAGACCAAATGAGATGGAGCGATGACCTGGAACGATATGCTGGGGAGCTATGGATGCAGACTGGGCAGAAGAGATCGACATGGAGGAGGTTTTCTTCCAGGAGTGGACGGCGATAAGTTGAAGAAGAAAGAAGAAGAACATTATAAATCTTAGTAACAAAATTTCAACTTGTTTTTCATTACATAGATATTGCAATCTATTTAGACAAGACATCAAATTTGGTTCTGTGATGAAGACGTCCAACTTTCTCTTCATCTATTCGGTTGTCGTCCTGGTGATCAATGGTCCTCTAGATTCCCGTGCATCACGGTCTTAAGAATCCTTGCTGGGTTTTTCCTCTCAATGTGGTCCTTCCATAATCGTCTTCTCACTGTGTTTTCAATATTGTAGTTTCTGAACAAAATTTCTTACGATTATATAGTTTTAAGTCAGACAATTAATCTTTACAAAAAAATGATCTGGTATCACCATACTTTGAAATCACGTTGGATTGGATATGGTTTTGTTTTAATGTACCAAAATATTAGCATTATTATTAAGCGATATTAATAATAAATAAATATTTCATCAGTATTTTTTGGATTCAAAACTTTCAATTCATTTTATTTGAAAGAAACTTTGCTGAAGATATAACATACGTTACACCCGAAGTTGAATATATATTTTTTAATAAATATATAATATATGAATTATGGTTTCATAACATTTCTGATATAAATTAACAAAGCGTTTGTTTTTCAATATATATTTAAGCTATTTTATATATTTTCGGACATGAATTTAATGTGTTTTCCAATTAAAAATTATAGTCAACTTTTAAAATAATATTAAACTATTTTTAAAAATAATTTGGTTTTGTGGATTGTTTTTTTTAATTATTTTATTTTTTTATGTACACAACAGGTCGTTTGGACCCAATTACTGTATACAATTTTTTTTAATTTTTAAGCTATTATATTGATTCTCGTGACATGTGACAGGTAGCCAATCTATCGCCATTTTTATTGTCACGTGAATTCTACACCAGACCAAAGACAGTGTGACAATCACACTGCCATCGCCGGGAATCGAACCCAGGACCTTCAACATGGAAGTCAGAGCTCGTAACCACTCTGCCACGAAGGTCGTTATTTTATTTTGCGTTTACCTAGATTTAGCCTATTTAAATAAAACTATTCAATTTTGATATGTGGGTACCGAGCAGATCACTTTCTTACGCATTTGGCAAGAAAGAAAATGCGATAGAGAGAGAGAAAGACAGAAGCGAGAGTAACCCTTCCTTCGCGTAACAAAAGCTCGTATACCAATTTTAACCTAAAACTTTCTGACACACTCGTTTTCTCCCTCCCTCGTACTTTCTTCTTCTTCTCCTGTTTTATTTTAAATGACATTGACGTAAGACGATTAGCATTCTGCCAGGCGAAAATCTATCGATTTGCATATTGCTTTGAGGTCCGTTTCCTTGTACTCGCGGGGACAGACGAGACGGAGTATTGTGAAAAGAGAACTTTCTATTATGTATTTCTTAAGGAAGAATATTTTCTAACGTTTACGAAATATTCACGTTAAAGTATGATAGTATTATAGTTATCAAAGACGTAAATAATGAATACCTTTATTCTGTAGTACGAGACCAAGTCAATAAAGCCTCTGCCGTATCAGGGTGTCTACAAAATCTAGTCCTAGTCCTAGTTTGGAACAACAAACACTTGCCTATTGAGAGCAAGGTCAGAATTTATAAGACATGCGTGTAAACACCATGACGATGCTGTAGAGACGCGGGCCGATATTGTAAGGACCAAGGGGTTGTTAAGTACATTTGAGATGAAGGAGATGATGGTCCTAAGATCCATTACTGGAAAAACTCTTAAAGATTGTTTCAGTACTGCAGAAATAAGAAAAAAATGCGAAATATGGGACATTGTTTGGTGGAGCAGATCAAGAAGAAAATACTGGAAAGATCATGTAGCCAGATTAGATAGTAACAGATTCGCATATACAACCACTTGAGAAATTCCCCCCTGATACCGTGATATTATTGGATTTTGCGCTCAAACACCCGCAACTTCTGGGAATCAACAACACTCAGCGTCCAGGTCTCCGCTCCATATATCAAGACTAACCTTATAAGTGTTATGATATCATAGTTATGCTTTTAAATTATTCTTCATTCACTTGTTCCACAGGACCAAACCACCTTGGTGGCTTTTAGTTTTTGTGGTGACAATTTTCTAAAGGACGCGATAACGCATGCAGGTGGAAGGACTGCTCGATGGAATTATATTGTGAGCATTGAGTTTTAAATTTTATTGTCACGTTCCTTTAATATACTTTCATCTCGTATTATTTAAGTTCTTGCTGTTATTATCTCAGGGCGGATTTTTTTGTTAGAAAAGTGTAGGTATATCAGAATATGCGTTATGAAATATTCGGTTGGTAGCCTAGAATTTGATTACTCTTTTTGTCTAAGGGACATAGATTTGTTTCTTAAAAAATAATATGCTATTCAAGCAGCAAAATCATAGTCATACGTCTGGATATAAAGTATAGAGGTTAGAACCCACAGCATGAATTAACGTGACCGAACCTTATCTCATAAAATATGTTTTTCTTAATTTTTTTTTTTTTAATAATAATTATCTGTTCTGTGGTAATATTTATAAAAGGGAAACATTGAAACTATGAAAACAAAACTTTTTGTTTGTTTGTTTTTTTTGTTTAACAAAATATGTTGGTTTTTATACCCATTCATATTTCCAATCGGTTTCGGAGGAAGATTGTAGTGAATATTTATTTTTTATTTTTATTTATTAAATAAACCATTTCAAAAAAAAAATATTTATAACAAAAGCATTTTTGAACTTTTCAAATTTGAAAAACATTTTCAAATTCCGAATATTTTTTGAGCGGAACAAATTTGGAGGTCTGCCAATGCGTTTTGTCTAGGCATTATTAAATGATTTAGGAAGATTTATATAACTTAACTTCTAGATAACCATATAGTAAACAATAGTGACAGGAAAATCTGTAATGATGCTGGACACATTTGAGAGAAGGATGTTTCGAAAAATCCTGGGGTCCTTAAACGATGGAGGAACCTGGAGAATAAGGTTAAATGAGGAACTGTACAATGTATACAAAGCACCTAAGCTTTGTACACAAGTTCGACTGGGTAGGCTAAGATGGAGAGGATATGTAGAGAAAATAATTTATCCTTGAAGGACATCCAGATGGAAGAAGAAGGGTCGGTAGCCCTAGACTCCGATGGGAGGATGAGATAAGGAAGAACGCTGCACAACTACTGCAAATGAGAGGTTGAAAGGCCGCAGCAGATGACTAAAGTGGTTGGAGACGAGAACTGATGGAGTACAAGGCTCCTTATGAGCTGTAGAGCCAACGAAGAATAATAAGTCACCCCTAAGTAAAATTAAATGAATGTTATTTTACACGTATGGTAGGTATTAATTTAAGTTAAAACATCCAGAAAGAAATCTATTTGTTTAAAGAAATAAAATGTAATTAAATAATGAAATAAAATTACATTTCTCAGAATACGAATATGATTTGATAATTCAGGATTATAGGTAATTATTCATCAGCGCTTGAAGATGTCTGTCGAGCGGGGAAGTTGTATGAAAAATCTTTTTTTTTCTTTTCATATTCACCCGTAGCTACTTTGGTTACTTACATAAATACATACACCAGATGCAAAGCTCCTTCAATTCTCTCATTTCGCACAATCGGACTTTTAATTAATGGCCTTTTTTGTAGGGGAGTCCGGGGAAACGATAAGAGGAGCCCCCCGCTTTTCGGAGAACGATCGAGAATCCAGATAGATACAGGGAAAATGTTTCATAAACGATGTTTTCGAAACACGGAGATTATCTGAATAAATCATAACACTTATATTCTAATGATGTTATTAAAATAAACAAAAGTTGTTTAAAAATAGAAGAACTAAAAATTCTATAAATGATATGAAATATTCACGGCACACTCGAAGGTGTCCTCATAAGACGAAACACGTGTCGTGAATATTTCATATCATTAATAGAATTTTTAATTCTTCTATTTTTAAACAACTTTTGTTTATTTTAATAACATCATTATGGAATTCCATACACTTAATCATACATCGATTACTAATATTCTACCATATTTATGTCCAAATCATTGCATTTTTTAAAAATATTAATGCAATCTACTAATTATTGATTTTCTAGAAGTTTTATTAAAATTTATGTGAATTACATTTTTCTTTCTTTCTAAGACATTATCAAATATAAAGGACATTTGATAATTCCGTAAAAGGACAAAACATCTCATCCCTGTAATAAAACTTCTAGAACACAGACGAAAAAACATCGTATTAGTTATTTAATATGGAGTTTTACATAATTGTTCAAGAAACAATAAATGTATTGTCTTTCGATTTGGTAATATCAAAACATTCGATAATAGCCTGGCAAAGCGGACATATCACTTTCATACAATATTAAAAAAAATCCAGAAAACTTTTCTTCTTTATACGTGTAATATCATACTAAGAAAAATGCTACTCTATAAAAACACATAGAAGTTCTATCTCGTCGTGGGTAGAGAGGATGAAGCATGACACTGTTTTTCTAACATATGTACTTTTCTAAATTCATGTATATTTATACACCACGCCATGCAAGCAAGTCGATTTCAACGACTCCTCAGTGGGCAGCCTAAAACTTTTGATTGATTAAATCATGCCATATTTTTCTCGATCTGCCTCGAATTAGTGCTCATTTCATATCGTTATACTTTCTTCGCCATTCTTTTTTCGTTTATTTCCTTTTGTCTAAACCATTTTCATGATGATTTCATTATTCTATTTTATTTTATTTATTTAATAAAGTTATAAAAAATTGCAAAAACATTTTACAACTTATAAAACAACATTTTATAAACAATTAATTATATAAAATCGCAAATGAAAAAAAAAACATTAAACATCGGTACTGAGAACAAATTGAAGGCATTTTCGACAAAAGGTCGCAAGAGAACCGGCATCTCTTATACCTCATTTGGTAATTCGTTAAATAATTTAAATCCTCTATAAAAAATACGAATTAAAACGTTTGTTTTTTATGTTATATGGGAATGACATGTTTCGCTTTGATTAGCTGTTATCAAATGTTATTTGAAACATAAAATTCTCGTGAAATATTAAAAAACCAAAAGAATACGATTTAAAAACTTTTTTTATGAATTCTGTACCTCCATTTTGGGATTTTAGTGTAAAATTATGATTTTGATAATAACTATCAATACCTATTATTGTAAAAATGATAATTTTACATTCAAGTTAATATGTCGAACCCTAACTACACATCGCCTAAGAAACCCTAATTTTACTATCTAACAATATCCATCTCACCAACCAACAATATCCATCTCACCATCTTACAATATCTATCTCACCATCCAACAATATCCTAACTCAACATACAACAAGAAATTTTCATCATCAAGGGGTCTTATAGCCTTTGGACTGGTTCTAAATTCAGAAATCCATAACAACATCTTTAAAATTAGTAATATTTTTATATTGCTTAATTAAACAGGATTTTAAATTTACACATTATTATGCTATTAATATAAAGTTAAATATATTTTTTGTAACTAACTTATTAACCATCACACCATTTCACTGGAGAGGGAGGCAGAGATGATGTGCCACCACAATACTCTGTCCTGACATAATTCTTTCGTTCCTAAACATTTATACATCATGTCATACACGCATGTCGATTTCTCCTACTCGTCACGTGGCTGACATTTAATATTTGGTTGATTTGATCGTGATAAGTTTCCTCGGCCTTCCCTCATTTTTAGTACCGTTTACGTCATTTACATATACTTTATTTACCATTCTTTCTTCTTTCAATCCAATCCATCTTTTTGATCCTTCATAACACGCACGCTCGTCGATATTTCTGACTTCGAATTCGGTCAGTACGAATCTATTTTTGTTTAACTTGGTAAAAATTAAGATGAGGGACATTTAAAAGGTTTGACTTATTTGACCCGACGAATGAAGTCATTACCCTTCCAATCAATACGCGCCTCCGCCCGTGTCGCGGGCCCGACCTACTCCTGTGGCCGAAAGTTCACGGGCCTAATGATGGAGCGGTGGAACCGATTAATCATCGAAATGCCAATTTTCCGAAAACAAAAAGAAGAATATCATTCCGCCGCGACGCATCAAGTTTCTCCGACCTTTCGGCAGTTCGGTACACGTCCGCCTGCCTTGCACGCAACACATAATAAAGAGAGCGCGCGGTGACCATCGGACTTACCTTGCTTGGAACACCCAACATTTGTAAGGTTATAAGGTGTAAGGTTTACAATAAATCATTAATTCGACAATTGAAATGATAATATTTTAATTGAATAGATGTTTTAAAATGTAATTTTTACTCCTTAATAAATAATTAAATAGTAGAATAAATGCAGTAGAAGTGAGATCTCTTATATAATCTCAGATATTTTGTGTATGATAGAGTGAGGAATGAAAATATAAGAAGTGAATGCGGTGCAAATGATGGTGTTATGAACAAAATAATGAAAGGATCATTCAGATGGCTTGGACACAGGGAAAGAATGAATAAAGAAATGGTAAAAAAAATATGTTAACGATCTATATGGAACTTGGAAAAGAGGAAAACGTGGCACCATCAAATAAATCAAATATTGAATGTCGGCCACGTGAGTCAGGAAAGTAAAATGTAGAAGTCCATTCTTTCTGCTACCCTTTCGGGGAGATGGCGTGATGGTTAGTTAGTTAATAAATAATTAATACAAAAAGTATGTTTTATAATATGTTTTGGAATTACATGTTTTGCCTTGTCAGCATTCATTATCATTATCTTTAGCATAATGCCTTAACAACGTGACATAAGTCATTTCCATGAAATATAATAAAAAAAACAGAAAACAGACGTTTTCATTTGTATTCTACTTCGTCTTCTCCGGCGCAACAACCCTTGGTGGGTCTTAGCCTTCTCCAAGAAACGTCTCCATCCGTCCTGTCTCTGGCTGCCACTTCCCAATCTTGCTGCTCCAGGACCCGACAGTTTGCCACGGCACCACCCAACCATCGCAGTTGTGGCCTGCTGACGCTTCTTCGCCCTACTGGATTGTCATACAACACTATTTTGCGAGCTCCAGATCCCCCATGCGATGCAAGTGCTCTAGCTAGCGCAGTTTGTTAATCTTTATAAACTTGACCACGCTGACATACTGGTATAGATCGTAGAGCTCTGTATTGTATCTCCTTCTCCACGTCTGACCATTTTTAATAGGTCCGAATATTCTACGAAGGATCTTCCTTTCGAAACAGTCCAATTTTATTTCGTCACGTTTAGTGAGTGTCCAAGTCTCCGAGGCATATTTTAGAACTGGTCTAATTAGCGTTTTAAACAGGACATCGTCTTTCTGGACAGTAAAAGCGACTTTAGGTGCTTATTGAGGCCAAAGGAGCATCTGTTTGCTGTGAATATCCTTTTTCCAATCTCTTCACTGATATAATTTATTTTTTAACTAAGGAGCCTAGGAACGTAAACTGTTCCACGGTCCAAATTTGAAGTTATTTATTTGATATCAGTGGGTTGACTGAGTGACAGTATTGTGATAGGCGTGTTTTTCGTTTTGTCGTCATTAATACCTTTTTATTCATATTGGTTAGATAAAAATTATGTAATACAAGTATAAATATAAATGTAATAAAAAAAAATTATTTGATTAATACGAATGAAAACGTTAGTTTTCTAGAAACTTTATTATATTTAAATGTGTATGACATATTTCGCCCTTCTAAGGCATTATCAAATGTCGATAAGCACCTTAAATTCGACTTTGATAATGCCTTAGAAAGATAAAACATGCCATTCCCATAAAATATAATAAATCTTCAAGAAAACGGACGTTTTCAATTGTTTTAATTATTTAATATGGAGTTTTACATCATTGTTCAAGAAACAATAAATAAAATATTATTATTTTAATTAAAGCGATATCATAAATAAATTATCAATAAACATTCAATGATTTATAAAAAATGGAGATTATGTTACTCGATTCAAAATGAAAGAGCTATTTCTCCTAATTCTCTATAGTATATAGAGGATAAAATAGAATCGTTATGAATATATCCAAAATGGAACAAGCAATGCATGCCGAGATTAGTTAAATTCTATGTTAGAAGTGACAAATAATTGACATGCGTCCATGATACAATGTTAGAATGTAAAATGTTTATTTTAAGTAATATGCCTTATCTTACATAATCTAGTCTAATGTAACGTAACAACCCTGTTTATTTAACATGTGGCCATGAATAAACATTTATTTTGAATATATTTATATTCTTTTTTACATGTAATAACAATTAATGTTTATCTCCTATGTTTCCAAATAAGACAAATCATAGAGTTATGCTTATGATTGCGCATTAAAGTAAAAAATCTGAATCGTCGTCATATTTGCTATGAGTACCCGTAAAATTGACGAAGTTGAAGAACATATTTTCAAATCAAAGAATGTTATCAAAAGCGGATGGTCACCCCACAATCGGCGCGTTAATAAGTAAACTTCTATAGAATGCCGAAAGATGAGTATGGATTTTTAATTTCACCTTCGCCGCGCCTCCCCATCCCTTAGATTTTGGGACAAGGGTGGATCTGGGGAGATACGGTACCTACATACATGTACCCACTCGCGCATTATTGGACACGCTTCCTTAGCAGTATTTTTTGCAAAGGAACAGACGAATTTACAAGGGGACAATATGTATGCAAATGATTCTGATATTTAATTAGTTTTCTGTCTAAAAAAGTCATTATGTAAATAAGGAGATATGCAAGTATGTCATTAAATCATTTGAAATTAAACATTTAACAGTGTAAATAATCAATTTTACAAAATTTAATCTCTTCAATAGTTTTACAACTTTGATTAAAATGTAGAAAATTTTCAATATTTGATTTTAGTTAACATATTGAAAATGTGTTTGGGTAAATTATTTTATTTAGAACGAAACACTTTGCATTAAAAATATGTTTTAACGACTACAAATAATTAGATGAAACATATATTGCATTTCACATAGGGAGACAAACGTTGTTCTGATGACATAAGGAAAATTGGTGGTGAGTAGGTAGATCCAGAAGGCACAAAGTAGGAGTGTGTGGGAAAAAATAGAGGAGGTCTATACCCAGCAGTAGATGTACTCGTATAATTAAGTTTGCATTTAAAAAAACTGCATAACTTATGTTTCCAACTGAGGTTAAGCTTGTTAATAGATAATTAATACGAATGAAAAAACTTATATTTTTCTAGAAGTTTTATTATATTTTCTGGGGGGATGACCTGTTTCGCCCTTCTAAGGCATTATCAGATAATGCCTTAGATGGGCGAAACATGTCATCCCCCCAAAAAAATTAATAAAACTTCTAGAAAAAACATCAGTTTTTTTATTCGTATTAATTATTTAATATGGAGTTTTTCATCATCGTTCAAAAAACAATAAAAAAACTTGTTAAAAGATATTACAGTTAAATGACGTACAAGGTAAGTAGCACTAAATACAACCACAAACACCATATTAAAAACAAAATTTTAGCTACTTATTGTTTCTTGATCAATGATGTAAGATTCCATTTTAAATAATTTCTACTAATGAAAACGTCTTTTTGTTTAGCCTTTATTATTTAATAACTCAAATATTATTTGATTATGCCTTAGAAAGGTGAATCATGTTATTCCCATAAAATATAATAAAATCTCTTGAAAATCGACGTATTCATTCGTATTATTTAATTATAATTTTAGTTATTTACATATATCGCCATTCTCATAATTATTATTATTATTTTGTTGAATCGCTCTTTAGATCATGACAGCATGAGCCAAATCGATGTAAAGGGTATTATAGCTATCATAGTGATTCTTATGACATGTGGTAAGTAGCTAACCTATCACCATTTTATTACCACTTGAATTCTTCCTTAGACCCCAGACAATCACACTGCCCTCGCCGGGAATTGAACCCGGAACCTTCGGGGTGGTAGTCAATGCACTTACTACGCGGCCACGAATGTCATCAATGTTGAATCTTAAATTTAAAAAATATATTTATTTCAATGATTGAAAGAGTAAACATTGAACTTCGCTGTAATTATTGGTTTATACAAACATTTGTATCTTATCTTTCGATTTTAAACCTTCTTTTAAGCGTTTTATAGCTTTTATTTCCCTTCATCTGTTCTTATCCCGACGACCCCAGATTCTAAACACCTCTTCTGAAAATTAAATGTCTGCTCGCATTTCTTGGATTACATATTTAATTTTTGGCATTGGTCCTAAAAAAATAAACCAATAAATTAGATTATTGATTTTTTTTATTGATTTGCATAAATTTATACAAATACTGAGGAATGTTTTTCGTGTCTGTGCGTAACTATAAATATACAATTATGTTTTAAATATAATTCATTTTATTATTTTTATAAAAATTTTCCCGTTTATTAAAACCATATTCACAATAGATCGTTCTTATATAAATTCTTGGTCAACGTGTACATTGCGAAATCCATTGTAAACAGTATTCAACCGAAATATTTCATTCAAGCAAATAAATATAATACATTTACCAGAACTATGTGAACTTCAGGATACCATTGACCGAGACACTAGATATTGTAAATAATTCAATTAACCAAAAAATCCTTGAATTTTAGTATTGTATATACATGTTTAGCTTCATTATAAACTTATGTTCATTAATCATCAATTAATCATTTATGGGTAAGACATACTTATACGAATGGAAACGACAGTTTTCTAGAAGTTTTATTATATTTTATGGGAATGACATGTTTCGCCCTTCTAAGGCATTATCAAATGTCCAGATATTTGATAATGCCTTAGAAGGGCGAAACATGTCATTCCCATAAAATATAATAAAACTATTAATTATTTAATATGAAGTTTTACATCATTGTTCAAGAAACAGAAAATTAGAACGATACGTTATCATTACTAACTAATATTTTTTGTTCAAACATTTATTACCACTAGTGATACTAGATTATATTATATTATTGTTTCGTTAAATTTCAACTTCCACCATTAGAATTCCATTTATAAACAAAATGTAGACATCAGAAAATAGCAGCTAACTACCGAAACTTGTCAAACTACAGGAATAGGTGGAATAAAAATAAATAATAATATTATTTATTTACAAATTATCATCTATTATCTTTGATGTAGTTTTCATATGGGGTACATAATATTGAAGACGTTCGTTTTTTCGTCTTCCAAATACAATTTCTATAAAAAAAATCTTATTTTTCTTCTTTGCTTAGGTCGTGTGACCTGTTTATGACGGTGAGCTGTCCTGGGATGATGATGTCCAGCCTTCTCTCCATCTTTTTAGTGGCCTTCCTGGTAATCTCTTGCTGCTTGGGTTTTCATTTGCTTCGCATTACCGCGTCTTCGCATAATAGACAAAGGCCTTTAGTCGAACAGCGACGCAAGTCCCAAGCCTGGATAAAGAAGGAGGGTTCCTAGGTAAGTTTAGCTGCCTGCCATGTGTAAAAATTAAAGAAACAGCCTCTGTAAAAACTCAGTATGAAAATAAATATCTTTAACACTTAACTCATATCATTAAATAAATCTTTAACATTTTATTGAAAATTAAGGCATTAACACTGTGGAATTCCATTGTAATGCACTTTGGAAAATGAAAAATAACGTTTTTTATTATCCAAAATTAAATATCAGGACATATTTCGGAGGAGATTTCCATCCTTACTCTTCCAACAATATAATAAAGCCTACTCTAGGCCAAAGCCGTATGTTATTAAATAAAATAATAATTAATAAAATAAAATAAATTTTTAAAAATAAAATATATTTAAAAAAAACATCTAATTGTATTTTAATCACTTATAAAAGTGGGTAACGCCTCTAATATCCCTTATCTTGAAAAACGAAATTTCTTAAAGGGTAGATTTTCCTGTAGGAAAATAATTTCAGTCATTAAAATAATACATTTACTTTTAATCAGTCGAAGAATAATATTGTAGGCATTGGTTAATTTAACTCGTTGATTGCGAAATATATTTCTATAGGCATTACCGAGACCATACTTTTAGCTTAGATTTTAATTTATTTATACAGAAACGTGTAAGCTGTACGGAAGTCCCCCAACCCTTGTATTTTTACCCCCCTCCCCAAAAAACAAAAGAACGCCCCCCCATTTCACATCATCCCAAGGATTTGTGGGGGTGAGGGGGGTCTCGCGATTTCGTGGGTAAGAGATATGTATGTACTCCTTCGCAAAGGCGCTTTACATTACGATGAATTTGGGAATTACTTTTCAATGGGCATTTTAATTAGTTGTAGGTACAATGTACATTTTCTTGAGTTGAAGCATTTTATTATTAATCGATGGAGAGCTTAACTTTTGGTTAGTGAATACAATACACCTCAGTACGATTAATCACATGGAATTTAAAAAATTCAATATTTTGTAAATGTACGTAATTTTAAAACAGGCTTATCCTAGCATTGATTTATACAGAATTCCGTAATTTTGATAGGGGTCATAAAATAGGTATATGCAACACCGGTCTACTTAATATAGTGGTCGACAAGCAAAACAAATTAAAAAACATATGTATTTAAAAAACTCTTACTTACTTTATTGAGTAAATTCGGATATTTCTTCATGGAAGAAATCGTATGACTGGCCTCGAACGTTATTAAAAGTAAGCAATAAAATTGAAACCATTTATATTAGTATTTTGTTTTTTTCCACTTGTTCGGAAGCTTGCTGCCACCTTCAAAAGACGGCAACCTGCTCTTATCTCAGCAGTTTTCAAAAGCAGCCGTCAACTTTAAACTAGAAAACAAGCGGCATAAAACTAAATTTTAATTTATTATAAAATTTATTATTACAAAAAAAAAACTATATAAGATATAGGTACCCATAAATAAAATAAAAACTGTTGTTAATTGAAATTTCTCGGAAAAGGTTCATTGTAAACAATGAAAATAAATAACATCATTCCATTTGTTTTCAATTGAAATATATAATATATATATAATTTATTGTTATTTTAAACTTTTTTTCATTATTAAACACAACAGCCATATTCGAATTAATTATTCACATGTATTATTATATATATACTGAACATGTCGACTTTTTTTTTGTACAAAATAACACAGGATTATCATTAATTTAAAAAAAATTCTCAGTATAAAATGTAAAATAAATATATCTGTGTTTTTAACACGTAAAATAATATTTGAACAAAGAGTCTATTAGTATAGCATTGAATACAAGTATAAAAAGAAATCCTGGAACGAGTGACTAAAATATTAACACTCCATTTCGCGCGATCGATTATATTTTTATAAATAATTACCAGCCTCCCCGCTACCCCTTTCTTATTTTCTTACATCCTGGGGGGAGGGTGGTTGTGTCCTGGGCACAATCAGTCTTCTTCAGTGCCCGGAGGAGAGGCTGTCACGTGCACCCCGTCTCCTCCCCTCGGCCACCCCACGGCCGCCCCCACGCTACCCTGCCACCCCACCACCAGCTCGGCCCGCTAATTCTAGGCCGCGGCGACGCGAACTGCTTAAAGATGGGCCCCCTAGTGGACATGTGGTTTGTTCACATGTCTCTGAATTTAAAAAGAAAAAACCATCATTTTTAATATTACTTAACATGTATTTACGAGTATATTGAAGACTGAGGTCAATTAAGATATGTTTAAATAATAATAACAAAACACATCATTTTATTTATTTATTTCCTTGAAATAGTACAGAAGACATGTTCTAATAAAAACAATTATAATAATAAGGTTACAATATAAGGTTACATTTTGTTTACATATTTATTTAATTCTATTATAAATTTTTTTATGCTCTGCACACTTTGACATCCTCCGGTACATCTTCATAAATTTTAAATGCTTTTTACATATTTATGAAGATTTAAAATGTTAAATATGAGATAATTTAAATACTAAAATAAAATTAACGCATATTTTTTTTGTTAATATTTCAGCTTGTTTGTATACAACAAGTGTTTTGAACCCGATAACTGCTTACAGTTTGTTTAGCTATTGATAGCTTACTTATCTTTACATCTGATCATACTTATCTCTACATGAGGGAGTATGGTAGCTATCCGTGGCTCTATCCCACGGCATTTCTTTTGGGAATGCTCGGAACCAATTCTCTACAGCTTCGAAGAGATGGACATCTAATTACCAATTTCTTTAGATTAATTAGGGGATACTTCGAGAACTCGGCCGTATTGGAGGGTGTTCGGCTTTTTGTCCCCGATAGATATCTTCGACAGCGACAGCACAGATTGTTTTACCTACCGGCCGCCAGAACCAATCTGTCTCTGGTGACACCGATGGGAAGAGCAATTAGTCTGCTAAACGCGGTCTCCTCGGAGATTGACGTCTTTCATGTTAGTGAAAGGACGTACAGAAGGCAAATACTCTTAATTCTGGAGAGTATCCTGTCTTCCTAATGTTGAACCATCTCTTATGCGTTTCTGGTAGTATACTATATATAATATATTATTTTACCTGTTCTCAATAGATGCCTTAAAAATAAATTTTGTAATGTCTGTTGATGAAATAAACTGATTTGATTTGAACAAATATTTGTGAATGTATACTTATTACCTGTATACGAAATCCTGGATTTACACCAAAGGGTGGTTAATTCAAATTTTAATTGTATCTCAATAGAGACGAAGACGTAAACTGGAAACTGAACATGGATGATCAAGGTGTTTACAGGAAGGAATCCATATTCATCTTCACAGGTGTCTTCTTGTGAAGATGAATATGGATTTTGAAGTATACGAGTATATACATCTTCCAAAAATTTGTCATGCATGATCACAATAACAAAAGGTGGAATGGGGAATGTTGTAATTACATAAAGCGTGCGCTAAACCCAACCAATGACAGGTCATAAGTCCTGTAAACACCTTGATCATCCATGTTCAGTTTCCAGTTTACGTCTTCGTCTCTATTGAGATACAATTAAAATTTGAATTAACCACCCTTTGGTGTAAATCCAGGATTTCGTATACAGGTATAAGTATACATTCACAAATATTTGTTCTTCAAATATTCTGGTCAAATTCTTTGGCATATAGAATGGAATAATACTCCTAGCGGCTTCTAACAATATGTTAGGCGACAGCCTTCGCATTGTGTTAATAAGGTAGTTTGCTAAATGCCGAAAATCATTCTCCATAGATGGCGTTAGTGGGTCGGTTGTATAGGTTAATTCTTGAAAAAATTCACAAGTGCAACCAAATCTACATAGATGGCTGACTAAAACTGACACGTGAAGATGAATATGGATTTTGAAGTATATATACATCTTCCAAAAATTTGTCATGCATGATCACAATAACAAAAGGTGGAATGGGGAATGTTGTAATTACATAAAGCGTGCGCTTAACCCAACCAATGACAGGTCATAAGTCCTGTAAACACCTTGATCATCCATGTTCAGTTTCCAGTTTACGTCTTCGTCTCTATTGAGATACAATTAAAATTTGATTTGATTTGATTTGATTTGATTGTCAGGTGAATTTTATACCAGAACACAGACAATGTTAGATGATGACTGTCATCGCCGGGAATGAACTCAGGACATAGAATTTGACTATATGAAAGCAATTTTTATTTTTTTCTTATCTCTCAATATGCAATTAGATTCATCTTGTGGGTCCAGAACCATTAAGAGTCCATTAAAACTATGGTGATAAAAACGAACTGAATTTATCATCATTACCATCATGTGCTTTAATAATTCAGTCATCTCTTAAATAGTATTTAGCTACAAATAATAATTAGATTAGAAAAAAATATGAATGTTAAAAAATGTCATATTTTTTTATATGGTAATATTATAACTTGGTAATTGTGCGCATTTAATGATAATTATTTCACACACAGATTTCTTCTGCCCTCATGTCATAAATTGTGAGTATTTATTTTATTTATCTCGTAGTTATCTTTATGAATAAACGGCCAGTCTTGAAACCTGTAGGTTCAAAAGATCTTAACAATAGATAATTTTAAAAATTTAATGGCTTACAGGCCTTTTTTTCATTATTGATCTTGTAAAAAATATTCCCGAACAAGCAAACAATTCAGGGCAACGCTGAATAACCAATGTTCAGTAATATTTTTAAATCACCCCTTTCACTAATTGGAATTAGTAAATTTATCATTAAACCACTCACAATAAACGAAGCAGCACCCCCTTATGTGAACGTTCCTTTACTTCGTCCTCCTCCCCCATCTCCCGCGTTGCCCATCACTCCCCCACTCACAAAAACATCCCCTAATTTGAGCACGGGGTATGCCTTCAACCCTTTTCTCTTCTTTACACATTTATTTCTTACGCGTATAAGAAACGCCGCCTTCTTACACAACTTTTCTATATTACCTATTTATGTAGGCCCTCTTTCTTTAAGTTAGCGAGAAAGGGTTAAAGACACCATTCGTTGGGAAATAGATCCCGGGACTTGGTTTATAAAATTTTAAATTATACTAGGTAAAGCTTTTTAGCATGGTGTCTAATTCTATTTGAATAATTTTGTAACAGATTTATTCAGATTATTTCGCAGAGATTTTGAACAATAAACTATATATGTTTTAATTATAATATTCTGATAAACTTATACAATTTAGTAATGATATAATGAATAATCTACTGCATATAAAAGTCTTGAAAATGAAACAGAACTTTAAAAATTACTTAATTTCATAAATAAATACACCAAACGATGAACACTTTTAAAGATTTTTTATTACTGCTATAATATGTTTTATGTTTTCTTGGGATTCGTATTTGGAATAGGAATTTATTTAAAAAAAAATCAAAATGGATAAAACCAAAATTTAACAGTATCGTGAAATTTCAAATAAATCAAAAACTTTAAATTTCTTTAGTTAGTCAATTAGAAAAAGGAAACAAAAAAATATTCTTGAGAAGAAAATTACATATCTCTTACAGAGAAACTTCAGAGAATCAGCAGACGAATAATTCAATCAGTAAAAATTTTAATGATAATATATCACTAGTAATTTTAACTGAACAGCCTCAAATAAATTAAGTAGATATTCATAACTGTGTATTATCGTAGGAATTTAAGCAATATACGCTAATCAAAATTTGGCTATTTTGAATAATCTAATCTATTGATTCTCAAAGTGGTCCAAAAAAATTGGGGGTCCATGAGATGTAAATGGGAGTCCACGAGATGGTTTAAATAAGTTGAAGCGGAATATTTGAAACGTATAACGAATATCGAAATCTTTGGCGACCTTTTTTTTAGTTCATTCTGCCATGATCGAACATTTTTAACTCGGATTATTTTGGCCTGAAAAAAAAATTTTTAGGAAAGCAGGGGGTCTACACAAAATAGAAAAAATCGGCAAGGGGTCTACGGGACAAAAAAGTATTGCAACCTTTGATCTAATCCATAGATTTTCTTATCTTTTATTATTTGACAACAAAATTAAAGTCGTTATTATAATATATTATGAAATTTGACAAAAAAAACACACACACACAATTATTTTAGTTTTGGTAGTGGCAAAACATTTTTAGTGACAAAGTTTTTCTTTTAGTATTATATTTTCTTGAACCTTGTACATTGATAAAACCCCATTTTAAATAATTTATATGAATATAAATGCCTGTTTTCTAGAAGTTTTTTTTATATTTTATGCGAATGACATGTTTCGCCTTTCTAAGGCATTATCAAATGTCCATATTTGGTAATGCCTTAACTAGACGAAACATTACTTTCCCATAAAATACGAGTATATTAAAACTTCTTGGAAACAAACTTTTAAATCCGTATTATTTTTTTCAGAAGGATTGACTCAATTTTTTTTACAGTAATAGGACGATGCCATGTCCTATTATTTATATTTTTAAACCTTGAATCAAGTTTGTTATCAAAAGTTTGAAAGTGTGGTCACATCACCCCTGAATCCAGTGGCGTACAAACGAAAGGATGGGTGTCGGGCTCGGGGGGCCAGGGGCCGGGCCCAAGGATGGGGCCAGAGGGGGCGACACTTCCACATCTTGCGTAACGCGTGCGTGCTCCCCGCGGCGTCTTTACGCCATTTTGCATAATCTACAAAACAGAAATTATTTAAAATATGTTAAATAAAATTAAAAATGCTTTACGGTAGACGGGACCAAGAAAATCTCGGCAGGGGGGTATCAATATTTATAATGTTTTAAACATTTCTTAAAATATATTTTTTATGTTAAAAATTATTATTTTAAAACATTTTAAATTGTTGAATGTTTTTACTTAAATCTACTATTAAAATGAACTTTTTTTAAATTTATGAAATAAAGAAAATACAATAACATCATCTTCTTTTTCGTGTCATTGGCAAGCTAGTCATTGGCACCACCAGAATACTATTTTTCCTTTTCTCTTGACATTGTGGTGGAAAGTTTTGCCGACGTGTCGTGTCCAGGGGTGACGCATGTGAATAGAAAAAATTAATCTGAAGAACGAATAATTTAAATAATTATAAAAATATATGACGTTATGACAAAATATTAAAAAAATATATATTAAATTAGAAATGTAATTAAATTTGCCTCTTCGTGGAATAAGGTAATTGTTTTTAACAAGTGTATTAACGCCCGAGCAAATAATTAAACCACACCATCGGTCACCTTTAAGGACAAAAATAACAATTATCCCTCAGCCAAAATAATAGATTGTCAAATAATGAAAATACAAAATATAATTAGAAGCAACAATCAGAACTCGTGTAAAAGTTTAAATCGAATTATAATTGTGAAATCCCTACAAAATTTCGTATTACGCAGAAAAGACGAAAAGCGAAGAGCAGTTTAAATTTTCTGGGAATTTGAAAAAGGATTGGAATTCTTGTGACAGAAGAATATCGTATTCTATCATCAGCATACCTTCTGTAAAATCAATACGACAGATCCGGTATCCACGACCCCTCATATAATGCCCCCTCCCGCTGTATATACTCATAAAGTACATACTCTTTCTTAAATATTCATTTAGGTATGTTCTTATTTTCGTCCTATTTCGTCTTTTGCGAAAACACCCCCTAAGTCTCCTGCCCCCCTCTCTGACCGTGCCCCCCGGTTCATCCCCCTACCGATTCCTTCAGTTTCAACCCTTTCCTTTTTACTAAGACGAACTGGGTGATCTTGAAGCTTTTCCAATATCGAATCAGTCGTGTTAATCAAACCGTATATCCGTATACCTCTATATTTTGAAATAATGTAATCAGAATTAAATTTATATTATTATTTAGCATTAAGATTTTTTTTAAATATGTTTTGAGGAATAACGTTTGATATTTTGACAGCAAAGCGAAAAAGGTAGAACATTAAAAGTCTTTTATATAAAGAATGTGTTTTTTTCTTCTTCTAAACATTCAATATCAAATTTCGAGTTTTATCGTATTTATTAAATAAGATTATAATATTGTGTACTTTGTTTTTGACGACCTGATGAAGCTACGGTGAGAGCGAAACCGATTGGTTTAATAAAACAAATGGAAATGGTTTAAAAATATGACAAAATTATATTTAATAATGTCACACCACAAATTAAGTGCTTCATACGAATTAAATTATACATTTTTTAAATCTTTTTTGTAGTGAAACTATTTTTTGGTTACAGAGTGTCTTTTATATAAAAAGTTTCATTCGTATCGACTATTTAATAAGGAGTTTTACGTATAATGTTTATTCAAAATATAATAAATAATAGTAATTCTATATAAGAGCAATTGGATAATGTTGCCAATATATTGATATCACTAACTCTGTCGAAACCCCTTTCCCAATAAAGTTAATACTAACTAACTAACCATAACTAACAATCGATTCCTCAATATTCATACATAGTGTCATGCAGGCACGTCGATTTCCCCGTCTCCAATGTAATAGTTTAAAGAAATAAAATGTTTTATATTCATACTCGTACATTAACAAACGTTCAGTATGCAATGAAAATTTAAGTTCCAAACTCCGTAATAATATTATATAATCTTTTTTTTTACAGAAATCCAAACCACATAAAAACAATTGGGTTTTTGTGAATTTTATTTAACACGTTTAAATTTATATAGCTATTATTTTTTTAATGTGTTATTTATATAATGTGTTATTTGTCTTTTCCTTTTTTATATACTTTGTATATACAACACTAACATTTAAAAAAATCAAATTACATATCAGACATGTTTCGGACAACCAGTCCTTCTTCAGTGATATATATTATAAAGATACATATTTAAATATTATAAAATTGTTTACAATTTGATCAGTTTTGACAGATGCTATAAAGATTTTAAATAAAAATTTTATAACATCTGTTTTTTTAATGTTAGTGTTGTTTATACAAAGTATATAAACAAGCAAAGACAAATAAAACATCAACAACACAAAGTATGGCGAACATAGAAGAAATATAATGTGTTCATTAATTTATGCGAAATTTACTATTAAAATCATATAATTAATATAAAGAAATAGTCAATATCACCATCGTATCTTCCGCACCACCCTACTGGTATTCGCATTTCTAAGACCTTTCTACATATTTTTCTTCAAAGGGGTAAGAGGGTTTAAAAATATAGGCACATCTATAGAGCGTTCGGAAAGGCTCTCCTCCCGAGCCGTTCCTCAGAAAACTTCATTTACGGGTAGGTACCCGGCGGGGTCCTCGCACACCCGGCTACATGTTAATGGCGACCGACTTGAAAAGAATTTCACAATTTAGTTTAGAGCGTATCTGAGGCGAAGGCTTTTCAAATTATTTCACTCAATAAGTAGCGACTGGAGATTGCCCGACAACTCTTGTTTCGTTATATTTTTTATTCTCAAAGCGCAAATTACGTAAAAAGGGTTTTATTGCTCTTATTAGATTCATCGAAATGAGAAAATAATCAGACACTTTGATAATGAATGTTCACGAGGTAGAAGGGGCTAATTCGAATGCCGCCTACTTTATGAGCTTCAAGTGTTTCTCGAAAATATTATGCGTGACTGAAAAAGAGAATTTTCTCATTTATTTCGACAATTATGTCAGAAATTTTAAATTTCTATATAAATATGATCAAACTGAAAATTCTTCATCTTGAAATAAATTTATTAACTGTTCTTTACCATTATATATGAATCAGTTCGTTGCTTACACAGGTATATATTTATTTTCTTATTTTTTTTAAATGTACATGAGGATCATTTAGATGGTTTGGACATATGGAAAGAATGAATGAAGAAAGAATGGTAAAAAAAATATATCTTAAAGATGTTAATGGAACCAGAAATAGAGGAAGACCGAGGAAAACGTGGCACGATCAAATAAATCAAATATTGAATGTCGGCCATGTGAGGAGTCAGAGAAATGGACGCGCGTGCATGACACGATGTATGTTTAGGAACCGAGAGAAATATGTCAGGAAAGAAAAGTGTGGCAGTCCATTATTTCTGCCTACCCCTTCTGGGGAGACGGCGTGATAGTTAGTTAGTTAGTTCATCATTATCATTTCTCGGCGCTACATCCCGGTGTGGGACTTGGCCTCCTCCTCAACGGTCCTCCACTGACTTCTGTCCCTGGCCATCTCTCTCCATTCCCCAGCTCCTTCCATTTTCTCGCAATCTTGTTCCACGCAGTCCGCCCATCTTTTCCTCGGTCTGCCTCTTGGTCTCTTTTCGCGAGGCACCCATCTGGATATAATTTGTGGTGTTCTACCCTCTGGCATTCTTTCCACATGGCCAGCCCACCGTAGGCGTTGAGACTTACAGAATCTCACAACTGTTTCCAAGTTAGTAGTTAGTAGTTAGCTAGTAAGTTAGTTAGTTAGTTTAAAAATGTATTATGGTCGTATAATACTACATTGATTGATTCTCACGTATATTTAACAATGTACAATTTAAGATAGTTCTCCCTTTTTGGAAGACAGAAGCTCTTAAAAGATATGCATCAAATGATTGATTTATTTTGTTTGTTTATAAAGGTATATACATCCACTTGCTGCTATAAAGGCAATCACGGAAAAGTATTCAAACATTCTGTTTTAAATATTTTCTTCAATCAAGATTTTCAATCGTGGGCATTCTTTGGCTAACAATATCAAATTTGCGAAGTTAAAAGTTGGAAGTATTTAATCTCACCACACTTACGAAAATGTTTGTTGATTACACCGGCATTAGGAAGAAAATAATTACGCATTCGTTACTCATGAAACTTAAATTAACTCGGAACTATTTCGGAGATGAGAAATAATTCGAAAAGAGAAATACCGGCACACAAAAACGAAATTACAAGACATCTCCATCCAGCCCCGTGTACCTACGGGAAAAACGAAATTCTTCTTCGTTGGCGAACGAGTATTTTTGATAGGCCCGTGTCTTCCTAATTCAGCAGCATTAAAATATTCGTCAAATCCAGAGCCCCTTCGACAAAAGGAATCCATCACTCATTTTCTTAGTCACAAAGGCTTAATAAATGATCTGCTCCTTTGTCTAAAAGGCTGGGAATTACTGACGCGCTGCCGTAGAGTGCGGGTCCGCAAATATATAAGGAACCGCCCGGTTTAATTTATAAATTTACGCTCTTGATTCGAAGAAGAAAATGTACGAGAACAAGGGGAAACTTTTGATTTTCAAATGCCCATTTGTCGCGGGAGCACGACTTTTCTTGAAGAATGCGGTGGAACAAAATAGTCTCGGAGCTCTGGAGGAAACAGAAATAGGGAGTTGCCAACATTCCTAGGGTAGTGACTGGCTTCATCGGAATATTTACATTCATTACAAACATTCAATTAGTTATTAATTCTCTCTTTCATAAAAACATTAAACAAATACAAATCTAAATAATATTGAGCAATTTTAGTAAATATTATATAGCTTAAAAATGCCTAAAAAATACTAGAATATAAGTGAAACTGCAGTTCAAAAATCTTTGGATTAGTTAAAAAAACTTATTTTTGAGTTACCGAGAAATTGTATACGAGTATGGGTATTATAGCGTTACATTTTTATCGATGAAAATAAGTTATGCACGGAATAATTAATTCAATTGGAAAGATTTGAATTTAGTAATAAAACGTATTTAATTTATTAGTCACAATACAGAACTCCATTATATTTTACAATAGTTATTTCATTTAAGGCAACATTGTTTTTTAAAAAAATATATGTTTACGATGTCATATGGAACCAGAAATACAGGAAGACCGAGGAAAACGTGGCACGATCAAATAAATCAAATATTAAATGTCGGCCATGTGAGGAGTCAGAGAAATCGACGCGCGTGCATGACAAGGTGTATGAATGTTGAGGAAGCAAGAGAAATATGTCAGGAAATAAAATTATAGTAGCCCATTCTTTCTGCCTACCCCTTCGGGGAGACGGCGCGATGGTTAGTTAGTTAGATAGTTTGTATTTACTTGGAGATCCGTAATCATAATTTCAAAAATTATAATCAAATTGCGAAAAAAACATCACGATTTTCTGTAACCTATTTGAAAAAAAAGACATGTTTAAATACCTCTTAAATAATCGTCAATAATATTACATGATAATACTAATAAATAGTTTCAATGTTCACCGGTTTGAATGTTATCTTTAACTTCAAAAATTATAATATTTACCAAAATAACATTACTATTTTGTTTTTGTAATGTCATTTTTCGACTACCAACCAAAGTGACTGAGGTGGCTCTGAGTATGGACGGACTGAAGTGCCAATGGGCTGGCCATATCTGTCGGAGAACCGACGGTCGATGGCGGAGACGGGTTTTGGAGTGGAGACCGCATACAGGATTCTGCAGAGTTGGACGTCCCCTCCCCCGGACCGAGGATCTAAAGAGGATTGCTGGACATGGATGGATGGGAGCGGCAATGGATAGAGGCGGTGGCGTGCTTTGGGAGAGGTCTACGTTCAGCAGTGGATGACAGACGGCTGATGATGATGAATATCGTGTTTCATCCTTGCACTCCGAATTTTCCGAAAATATCAAATATTCATCGAATGATTTTACTGAAATCTCTTGATGGAAGTTCATTTTAAATAATAAGTAAATAAAATGATGTTTTTAACTGCTTCCACATTTGGTTTTATTTGGACAGCAACCTGCCGCTTTAATTATTATCAATAATTCAGAAATCAGCTAATACGAAAGTGAGAAGTTCTTTTTAAAATTAAAATAAAATAAAAAATAAAAGTCATAATGTATTGTAGAAGAATATACGACCGCAAAGGTTAATCAAATGAGCAAACGCAGAGACGTTTTTAAATACGAATATTGGTTTTTGGTAACTTGAGTTGAGTCTTAAATAAAACGAGCGCCGCGCCGCCCCGGAGAGCCCGCATGACGTACGAGTGCTTGGCAGAGGTGCGCGCGCGTGTGCGCGTGAGCCGCCGGAGTCCTCGCGCCTACCTTCCCAGAATTCTAATTACTTTTATTTTATCTTCGGAAAATTTATTCTCGGGAATGAAGAAAAGAGGTGCGTTGGCAAAAGGGACGTGCGCCCCCACCCCACTCCGATACAAGCTCCCTCCCCCGAGGAGAAGGGGTGACTAATTACCGTTGGACTTAATTTCTGTTTTGACGATGGCGTTTCGAATAAAAATATTTATTCCCGCCGTTAGCGTCTCGGGACGTCCTAGCAATTCGAATTTCGAATGTTATCATTACATTCCGTCAGTAATTACAGGTTTTTGTTGTTGGCTCTAAAAAGGTTGGATAGATAGGTACCTACCGGGTAGGTCGGAGGGAATATCGAATATCGAAGTCGTATACAATGCCACTGTTATTGCACAAGCTCGATCTAAGAAAATATCGCTTCGTTTGATATTTGTGTTAATTAATTTCAAGAAATGTTATGACACTTAAATTAGGATTCCGCTTCAAAAAAATGGGGAATATTGATAAATACAATGTTTGCTCATTAATGATTTTGGGTTGATTAATAATTGAATATTTATGTTATATGCATTGAAACCTATGAACCTAAAGATTTTACATAACTTTATGGTAATTACTTTACTTTCAAAATACTTATGCGTGATAAATGTCTTATTTAATATTACGAGTATATTCATCGGTGCCCGTATAAGTGATTTTGGTGCTTTGTAAGATGAACTTTGTGATAATGTAAGCAAAAGTCAAGCAATAAAATTATTGAATCTTTCAGTATTGAGTCTATGGAGTGGCTTAGTAAGGATATATCAACTACAAATTTGTCATGTCAAAGATATTAATTATTTTTATTTCGATTAAAATATTTAACCTTACATTATAAAATTAATTGAAATTAAAGGCGATTTCAATAAATCCGGTATGAAATAGAGATTGATAAAATTGTTGCATAACTTTTTTACGTTGTCAGTTTGTGTTTTAAGTAAATATAACAATATTTTTAATTATTACAAAAATACACAAATATTTATTTATTATATTACAAAAAACACGTCTTATTTCGAATCGAACTCACTATTTTTAATATATTATACATTTTGTCGTACCACTGAGAAGCTGGATATAGCCTTAAATAAGGTATCATCCCTCCTATTTCCATTGCAATTATTTCCATTTACTTATATTATTTCCAGGGGCACCGAGTATAATAGTAACAACACAGGTGAAAGCAAAAAATTTTGACTTAAATTTTTTTTTTTTCAAAATTCATTGACCTAAAAAAATTATTTTTTTTGACTTAAAAAATTTCAAAATTCCTTGACCTAAAAATTTTTTTTTTTTTTTGAAATTATCAAATTTAGAAAAAAGTTAAGGTTTCTTATCAAAAATTTAATTATGATTTAATAATCTAAATATCAATTATTAAAGGTTATTTTTAAAACATTATATTTCCATAACTCTTATAATGAAAATACATTTTTTTCAAAAAATTATTCAGATGTGAACCCACAGCACAAAGTAATGGCGAATAAAAAAGAACTATTGAGATACAATTAATCCTTAAAAATGATTAACCCGCAATGGGTAAAATTCAGTATTTGTCTACAAGTATTTGTATACATTAAAAAAAACTGAATTAAATGTTTTTAAAATACTTCAATTATGAAATATAGCATAAAAAGACGAATAAATTAGAAATATTATTATTAATTATGAACAGTTTTTATTTCATTCGTGTTTTCATATTATTTACACTAAAAATTAATCTCAATACGCCAATAGTTAATATAAATGAAAACGTCTGTCTTATAGGAGTTTTATTATATTTTTCGCCCATCTAAGACATTTGATAATCCCTTAGAAAGGCGAAACATGTCATTCCATCTAAAATATAATAAAACTCCTAGAAGACAAACGTTTTCATTCTCATTAATTATTTAATACGGAGTTTTACATCATTCTTCATGAAACAATAAATCATACGCCAATGTTACTGTACATTATTTTTTGTGTAAATAGTGTTTACTTACAAACATAAGTATATATAAAAAATACAGTGAAGCAGTTGTATTTATAAGATGAATAAATTTCAATGTCTATGATACGCAACCTCCCGGACCTTAACCGTGATAATTCACCCAAACAGACCCATTGGACCCCGTTAAACTATGGCCATAAGATGAGGACGGAGCACCAGAGAATAAAGAATAATAATTTCTTTCCCGAGCACTTTTTTACTCCCGGTTTTTTCCTTTCCCTCCAAGGAAGACTCGTATTTTTAATGTGCCACCGAGTGCGTGCTTTATTTCTTATTGTGTTGTTTGATGAATTCCCGCAGGTAAAGATGAACGTGGTCACATTTTATTATTGAGCAAAAAGTAAAAACGTCACAAAGAGTAGCATGAAACATGAAACAGAGGAGGAGATGATAATTGAAACGCCAGAACTTGGCTTCATCGTAAAAATAAAGGAGATTCACTGTTTGGAGGCATTACCCGCGGCGGAACTGGTTATTTCTTTTTTTTTGTCAGTTCCTTTTTTATTGTGAATAAATAAATTATGTAGATGTACAGTGCCGTTTTTAATTTTTAATTTGTTTTCGAACATTTTAATTTTAATACTTAACAGATTAAAAGTTCGTTGTAAATACAGTCATAGCAATAAATAAAAAAATATCCAACTTGGCGGACTTCTATAATCGCTCAAGTCACAATTTGAGTATGTAAACGGAAATTTATCACATATTCTGTATTATTTTAATGACCGCAGATTGATGTGTTAATAACACATTTTAGGCTAGATCATAATATGAGGTCTGGATAATGCAATGGTGCAAAGTATCAAAAAAATCAAAAATGAGTTTTTGATCTTAATTCGTTTTAAACATTAAAGCCCATAACTTTGCAAAGGTGCAAAGTTATTAAATATTATAGTGTAGTTCAAACGTTACCCTAGAGATGCCACCGTAGTACATGACATATGGAACAATAAAGAGTGTTTTTTTTTTCTTTTTCATTGTTTAATATATAAATCATTTAGCACGTTTATAATAACCAGCCTTCACTAAGTAAATGACAACGAACATATGGTATGTTTTAAACATAATCTACGAAAATAAAATTAATATCTTTGATAAAATAGTACGACATACTTACATAGCTATACTATTATGAAAATATCCATGAATAATAATAGAAAACTTTGGACATTAAAGCCGAATTCTACATCAAGAACTGCTTCCTTTCCCACAGTTGGGTAAGTACTTTATTACAAATTGTAAGTCTGGGTGATTTCCCATTTTTTCCGAAACCTGTTGAATATCAGGATTTCTATAATCTGCTTTTAAAATGCAAAAGAAACGATAAAACTTTGAGGTTTCCGAAACCATGCGAATGTTATGTTTTCGTGAAAACCTTTTTCGCGGCCACGGATTTAATCTTTGGGTGAAAGGGTTAGACATTCGTATAAGATTGAAAAACCATTCGGTTATTATGATTAGATTCAAATAGATTTAAACAATGAACACATAATCTAGATCATTATTTGGAATGGGGATTTAAATTTATAAATAAATTAAGAAGTAGGATTATTTTCTTTGTTGGTTTCTTTATTATTATCCTTGCTGTTGTTTACCCCAAGGATATTTTTCTTCTTCTAATACTGTCGTGTCAGATCCCTCCGACGTAGACGATCACCGTTGCGAATTCTTCCTCGCCATTTTTTTTCCTGGGAAATGTTACTAGAGTGGTTTCCCGTTGTCTTCTCTAGAGATTTTCTGTAGGGGTTACGTTCTCTTAGATACGGTACGTGCGATACGTGCCTGGTATGGCCATCAATACTGAATGTAAATACCTTGCAGCAGAATATGTTCAATCACGGCATTTCCAGTCATTCGAGTCTGTTAAAGATATTACTTATTATTATTTTATTGATTTCTGTATTAAATTTACCTATTCCAGAAAAAGGTCTGCTGAGCTGACTCAGTCAAGCTCTGCGGTCCATGGGCTATCTATTTACCTATGATGTGTTCCGACATTTACCTTACAACTAAGGAAACCATAGAACACCTCAGCCGGAATATTTGATGTATGTCTACTACACTTAATGGAGTTTGTAGGATAAGTACGAAGTTATTTTATGCGGGTGTGATAATTATAACAACAATGAAAGAAAACAAAATATTGTTTCGTCCTTGTTGAATTCACATTTGTAATAATTTTGATAGTCGTCCTTATGGTAGTACGACCTAAAATAAAATAGGTCGGTATATGCCATAACAAAGTTATTACAACGGGAAAAAAAAATTGTGTAATTACTTAGACCGCACGGAGCATACAAAGATCGCAAAAATAGTTAAAGATGAAAATCCAAGCAGCAAGAGATTACCAGGAAGGCCACCAAAAAGATGGAGAGATGGTTGGACATCATCATTCCAGGACAGCTCACAGTCATAAACAGGCCATACGACCTTAACTAAGAGGAAGAAAAAGAAGAAGGTTAACTTAGAAACTATTTTAAATACTTCCATAGTTAAATGATATATTTGTAGCCATTGTGATTAATCATTGGTTTTTATGAAATTTCTAGAACCGATTTCAGGAGAAGTTTGATTCCTAAACTATCAAGTCCAATCCACCACTATAATATCTTTAGAAATTCTATTTTTTTTAATCTTCCTATGTACCACGAGGATGTTGTGAAAAACCACACGAGGAAATCTTCCATCACTCATCCAATCCATGTGGTCTCATCTCATGATGTCTGTTACCTGACAGTTATTTCAGATACTATTATTTCAGATTTTCTAACTCTGTTCCTGAGAGTCCTATCTGTTAAGTTCGTAATACACTCATCTTAGACATTCGAGGAAGTCTTTTGGTCCTGGATGTCTGCTATAGTAGATCAAATACTAAATAAGATAAATAGATCAAGTAATGTTTTCATAATGACGCACTACCTCTCATGCGTTCCTGGTATTATTTTGTATATATATTTTACATGTACTCAATAGATGCCGTAAACATTTATGCTGTTTGTAATGTCTGTTGAGTTAATAAACTGATTTGATTTGAAATACGATTATTTATTAAATACGATTTTATGATTAACGTGAGTAAATGTTAGGTTCCACATTACTAACAATGTTTTTCGATTGTAACAATTGCATTATTGACTTCCAATAGTACAATTGTCTATCGTTTCTTTACTCGTCGATAAAATTGGTACAATTGTTGAGTAGGCCCTGGATATCTATACTATTTCGATATTAAAGAACATACTTTGGTACATATTCACGTTTTTTATATTTTAATATTTAAATATGTATAGGGATACTTAACAGTCAATTTCAATAAACTCAGGAGCAGTTAATTTAAAAATTCTTCTGTAAAATGTCTTAATTTGAAAGAGTATTACTTTAATAAAAATGGTAATGCACCCAGCTTACGTATTGCACTCCAGCCGATATAATTCGCGACACAATATTAAATAATTGGAGTTGCACTATTGCAATTTCAATTTCGTGAAACTGTTCTGCAATAAAATGATAATGTTTATCATTTTACGAATATTTCACAATTTCCGTAATAAAGAAACCAGACATTCTAATTGGGATATTATCTTCAAGATTCATAAACACATTTTTGGTGATCTTCTTTTCCATATAAAGAATATTGCACCGTTATTTCTTATTGAACACTTACCATTTTCATTGATTCTTCTTTTTTTTAAACGTAATCCATCCGTGTTATAAACTTATGTACTCGTATTATTAAATTTTAATTTTATATTTAATGCGAATTACCGTTTACTACCGTACACTATGATACTATTTTACGTATTCATATCTGTATTACATATAATGTCATTGCTTTCAACAGAACAGTTAAAACTATTAATATTTTTTTCTAAAACTGAAAAAATGACATCTGGAACGTATCGAATATAGTTGTTGTATAGGAAATATCAAAACAGTATTACTGTGTAAAACGTAGAGCAGGATTAGTAACAAAGGTTTATCATAGATGGCGCCAGTATGTGTCACAACGTACTAATGAAGTGCAGCGCCAAATTAATTCAATAAAAAAATATTGTTGTATTAACGTGTAGTTTTATCGAGAAGTATTGTTGTATTAACGTGTAGTAGAGTTATGTGTATAAGAGAGTATTGTTGTATTAACGTGTAGTTTTATCGAGTTGTCTTAACGTGTAGTTCTAACGAGTTGTATTTACTTATATTTTGTTTACACCAATTATTCAATTGGTGTAAACAAAATAATAATTCACGAGTGCGAGTTATTCATTTTTAACAATTACTTTTGTGTCTATATTCACATATGTTTCTGAAAGCATAGCTTTAAAAAAAAGATTTAGGTACCAATATGTTTAAAAATATGATTTTACAGTTCGTTAGTTAGTTACCAAATTATAATGAACTAAAATTCCTCATATTTAGCAACACCATTTTTAATAGTTCTGAAATTTTTTGATCTGAAATTTTACAAATATGTTTTATAAATTCTATCTGCGTGAGCTTATATTTTATTAGTAATGTTTTAATGTGGAATCTCGGATTCTTGTCCGGATGCAATGTGCTTTATTTTTACAACATAAAGATAAAAAAAAAATATTAATAAGCTTTTTTTTACGAAATTCGTTCAGGTTTCAAAGAAATATGTAAAAATGTGTTAAAATTTATTTTGTGAATTGTTTTTACACCTCAGTAGTTGTTTTAACTGTCTAAATGTCCACTTAAACACATTTTTTTAGTATCAATTAGAAAGTTTATGTAACCCTGACAAAGATCCGGCTGAGCGAAACCGGTTGGTTACACACAAACTGGTGGTCTTAAAATAAAATAAAAAGCGTTTATAAAAGATTTTTTATGCTAAACTATAAATTAAGTGCTTCATACGATAGTATTAAAAATGCATTTAGTTCATTCAATTAAATTTCTACCGAAATAGGAATGAAGAGCCGAGGTTATATTAAAAAAAAATTAATATAAATATAATATAATGTAAAATGTAAAAAAAAACCTTGAGTCAATACAACAATGAGGGGGTGTTTTTTGTGGACCATAAATATCTTTTGTTTTTTCATTATTAAAGAAAAATCTGGTTAATAAATATTGTGTTATTTTGTAAACTTAACGAACTGGCTAAATAAATTAACACGAAAACATAAAGGTACAGTTGATTTAAGAAACGTGCGTATTAGATCAATCAAAAATTGATTAAGAAATGAATCGTATAATTTCATAATTTATATACGCTACAGTCGTGATATACTGGTTAGTGCAAGAATCTTTGGGATTTTGGGTTGTTCGAATTAAGTCACGACATTAGCTCTCTTGATTTAAGATTGTTGGAAAATGTAACTTCATTTATTCAAATTGATTCAGTGAATGGTTGGTTATATTAATACACTTATCGAGTTCTATAAATAAATCAAAATTGTTATTGTACTAAATAAATATGAATTCTAATTACTTTACTTCTCTCAAAAGACTTTGCAAACATGTTGACAGTTTAAGGCATCTTTTTGAGAACAGGTATAATACCAAGAATGCATGAGAGATAGTTTGACTTTAGGAACACAAGATACTATCTAAAGTCAAAAGTATTTTGTATTCTGATTGTACATTCACTAATATGAAAGACGTCTGATTGCTTTACGCACCGGCATCACTAGAGGTAGGTTGGTTCTGCATTTTGGGAGATAAAACAGTCTGTGCTGACGCTGCTGAAAATAACCATCTAAAGATGAACACCCTCCATGATGACGAAATTCTCAAAGAATCCCCTAATAAGTCTGAAGAAATGGGTAAGTGTGAACCCATCCCTCCTTATCGGTAGACTATTGGTTCCCAGCCTGCCGAAGAGGAATCCGGTGGGATAAAGCCACAGACAGCTACCCAAGTCCCTCATGCAATTTAAGAAATCTATTCTGAATCCTCTCTAACATGAGTGAGTATCTCGCCTCGTGGAGACACCATATCACCGAATCACACTCGACCCGGGTCCGGACCAATGAATTATACAGTATTCGCAAAACATAAGGATTCCTGAAAACTCTATCAGTTGGGAGAATAAATCCCAACATCTTTAATGCAACTGCACATATTCTCACGATATGAAAATGGAAAGTCAGCTTACTTTCATAAACAATAACAAGATCCAATTATGCACTAAGAGTTATTGAAATTCAACGAATGAACTAATGAACGAACTAAATAACCTTCGCTATGAATGAATTAACTAACCTTCTAGTCGTCTCACCGAGTGGGTAAGCAAGGACTACCGTATCGTTCTTTCCTGACATACTTACACTCGCTTTTTTCATATTCATACATCGTGTCATGCATGCAAGTCGATTTCTCGTCAGGTGACCGACATTTAAGGCTGATGATGATGATTAAGGAAATAATAATGTAAAATATATACTACACTTTTTTTGTTTAATAAATAAATAATATGCGACGACTTTTAAATCACAGTGTTTTTTATAAATCAGATCTCACTTCTCGTACTTTAAAGCTTATTTTATTTTAAAGAGAAGTTTTAGTATATCGTCACTTGCTAATAAATAAAAAATTACATGTTTTTTTAAACATATTTTTTTACAAGTGTGTCACAAGACAATGATGTGTTATATGATAAGAAGAGTCTTCTCCACTCCTGTTCTGTATATAACCAATTCGCATTGTTGCTCGTTCCCGCCCTTCACATATTGCCCTTTAGTTCACACAATAGTGTCACAGTGTTGCCATTTGCAGGGCTATTAACTCTGGCCACAGGTAAAGGACACGTGCTAAGCGTGGTTTAACATTTAAAATCACCCCATTTCGGACACATTCGCATTCTTATATTATAATAAGACTTCCGATTATATTAAGTTACTTTAATATGCGCCCTTTGATTAAGAATCTATTCTCAAAATACACATGTTGTATTTAATTTTTTGTGACAATACGTTAATTGTTAATGTGACTTTCATATTTAAAAAAATCAATATCAGTCATCTTTTTTATGTACTAGTAGAATATTACTCAACCCGAGTAAAAGCGCAGCGACCCTTTTCAATAAAAGACACATTTCTCCAAACATTATATAAAAATGTTCGGCCAAGACGTTCCTTGGACCAAAACAATTAAATAACTTTGGGTTACCTTGGATTCTAAGCTGACATGGAGGCAAGTCAAAGCCACGTCAAGAGCAATCTCAGCCCTCTACCCAATGTTAGCTAGAAACAGTAAACTAAGCACCGACAATAAACTCTTGATATACAAAACGGTCATAAGGTCGATCTTCACTTACGCAGCCCCAATCTGAGGCTATGCAGCTTCGAGTCACATACAAAAACTCCAAACCTTGCAAAATTAGGCTATTTGTTTATCGCTTGGTGCGCCTTCATGGATCAGGATCCTAGAATCGGGAATTCCGATGATAGATGAATTTATTCTGAACCTTGCCGAACGTTTTTACAAAGGACTCCCTTCACATCCTAACTCTACAATAAAATACCTCTCAAATTACGACCCTAACACACCCAGCCGCCACAAGCGCCCAAAATCGATCCTCCTTCAGAGAAACACTCCGGACCACACAAATTATGCCCCCACATAAATCACTTTTCAATAATGTTCCCATCAGACGTAAGAGGAATAGCCACATGAGCTGAACCTCTGTAAGCCAGAAGATCTGTCCTAATATAATCAAACGCTACAATACGACCGCACAGTTCTTCGTATCAATGTCAAGAAAACTTTCTGTATCGTAGAGATGGCGCTAAAAGGGCCATATTTCTCGGTTTTTTCTTACTATTGTGGTGGAAGGTTTGACCGACTTTGTGTCGTTTCCAAGGGGGGCCGGGTGATATACTTATAATAACAACACACGTAGAGGTACCTTCCTTGCTCCGTAGAACTACGCTGCAAGCAACCTAGCGAATCTTCGCACGACGCGGTATCGCGATGGCCACTCTGCATACGCGCCACGCTAAGTGAGTAAAAATCACCTAGCTAAGCACAGAGTGAAACACTTTATTGTGGCCATAGCCTAAAAATACTTATTTATTGTTTTTTGAACATTGTTGTAAAACTTCAAGTTAATTATTGAAATTAGTTTACCGGAATTTTAATTGTATTTTAAGGGAATGACATGTTTCGCCTTCCTAAGGGTTTGCTATCAAATTTCGAGAATCAAAGACAAGGAGAATCAATCAATTAAAACTTCAACTTGATTATTGAAGATGAATGTAAGCGTCTGTATACCGGAATTTTAATTGTATTTTATGGGAATGACATGTTTCGCCTTCCTAAGGGTTTGCTATCAAATTTCCAGAATCAAAGCCAAGGAGTATCAAAAACACTTGAAAATGGAGTAGCGAGGAAAAATACGTCATTTCCATAAATTATCATTCTTCTTCTTATTTCGTTGTCATGTTAACCCCCCCGGACATTGACAACACTTGTAGGCGTAAATATCAGTTGCAGAAAAAATATAATTAAATTTATAGAAAACATACCTTTTCATACATATAAAATATTTTATCTGATATATTTTAAATAGCTTTAAAAACACTTTGTATAACAACACTTTATTGTGATTTAAACAAAAGCATCTTTCTGGATAATGAAACCTTTTATCAGTGTTAATATTGACAAAATCGTTACCTAAACTAACTAACTAACCATCACGCCGTTTCTCCGGAGGGATAGGCAGAGAAGATGTATTGACACATTGTTCTATCCTGGCATAATTCTCGCGCCTCTTCTACTTTCACACATCGTGACATGCACGCTCGTCGATTGTTCCTACTTCGAACATGGCCGCCTTTCAGTAATTGATTAATTTGGTCATTCCATGTCTTCCTTGACCTTCCTCGACATCTTTTCCCATTTACACTACTTGTATATATCTTTTTAACCATTTTTCCCTCATCCATTCGTTCCATATGTCCAAACCATCTTAGTGACCCTTTCTTAATTTTATTTATCACGCATTCATCCGCCTTACATTCCTTTCTTGGTTCATCATTAGATATTCTATCATACATTGTTTTTCCGCACATTCATTTCTACGGCATTTATCATACTTTCATCCATCTTCTGCCAACTCCAAGCTTCACTTCCATACATAAGGGTCGGGACTAGAACTCCATTGTGCACTGTCATCTTTGCTTCAGTCATTTCTATTTGCGGTAATGACTTTGAGTGCATCATACGAGTATATATTAAATAATTATGTAATATATATTTTTTAAATTAAAAAATATTAGTTTTTATTTAGTTCTTTACAACAATGATAAATTATCGTAAATACCTGGTTCTACATAAGTTACAATATATAATAATAACAAGAAATTAATACGTAAGAATACTAATATCATCTCAAGTTTTTTTAAAGTGTTTTAACCATAACATACAGTTAACCCAATTATCGATCTCTTGACATATTTTTATATTTATGATACACAAATAATCTTGAAATTTTAAAAAGTAGTAGTGTATAATAACGTATTAACAAGAGATATACTCGTATACTTTTTCTATATAATGTTTATAAAAGTTCAATAATATCATTATAACTATTTTTTAAATCTTTAAAAGTGAATAAATAGTTCAAATTTTTAATTGTATCTCAATAGAGACGAAGAAACAAACTGGAAACTGAATATGGATGATCAAGGTGTTTACAGGACTTATGACCTGTCATTGGTTGGGTTAAGCGCACGCTTTATGTAATTACAACATTCCCCATACCACCATTGTTATTATGATCATGCATGATACATTTTTGGAAGTTGTATATATACTCCAAATCCATACCTATCTTCACGTGTCAGTTCCAGTTAGCCATCTATGTAGATTTGATTGTACTAATTAATTTTTTAAGATTAATCTATACAATCCACCCACTAACGCCATCTATGAAGAATGATTGTTTAGCATTTAGCAAACTACTTTATTAACACAATGCGAAGAGGCTACCGCCTCCTAGCGCACTGTTAGAAGTCGCCTGGAGTATCACTCCTATTTTATACGCCAAAGAATTGACCAGAATATTTACTAATATTAATAAATAGTTCATTCATAATGTATTTGTATTTTCGTTATCTTTCTTAATTATTAAGTTTTTCTACAAATATTTCATGTTTGTTAATTCAACACAAAAAGTATTTGAGAAAATAATAAATAAAATGTTTGTGTGTGTGTGATGCACGAATGAAATATAACGGTTCTACATACGAGTATGTACAAGTGCGTCAGAGCTCAAATAACGCATATGGGATGTGCTCGCATGTGCCTATGTGTACGGTATACGTTACACATGTGTAGGTTTACATAGCAGAGTTCCATACAGCACGTAGATTTTCTTCGTGTGTGAAAATTATGGCTTAGCTTTTGATGCCGTATTCTTACCCCTTCCGTACGCGGTGGGCGTGTCTTCACGGTGAAGAGAGAAAAACTACGCCAAAGGCAAAGTGCGAGAAAGAGACAGGCACGTTGGAAACATGACTGATTGGAAGCGAGACGGCCGGTGTTTTTCCTCGGGGAGTGAGAGAGACAATCGGAAAGGCTTACGCGCGGAGGCGAGACGTTACGGTAAACACGCGAGAGCGAGTGGAATGGGAGATTCGGAATGCGCCACCGGCACACGTGTGTGAGTGGAAGAGCAGTAGTTCACATATCGGCCCGAGGCAACACGGAGGGAGCTGAGAAACTAAAACTTTCACCTGATAAAGAGTTAACACATTATTTACGAAAATGTTTGCAAAATCGTCAAAGATTATCAATCGTGAAATGGAATTTGTATTATTCATTGCGATATTTATGATATACAACCGCTAATTTCCTTTTTAAATACTTACGCCATGTTTAGATTTAATATCTTTTAAAATATAAGCTTTTGATTGAAATAAATTTTACGTAATTAAAAAAAAAATATTATCTTCATTATACGAACTGTTTATATTATAAAACTCTACGAATGTACTAAAATTAATGCTACAATCATTTAAAAAATACTTATTTAATATCAGTGGATTTCCACACGTATCACTTAAAAAACATGTTTTAAAAATGTCGATGTCATTAGGGCTGAAATTATGAATGGGACCTAAATTCTATTCGGTCAATTTAAGTAAATATGCGCTTTGATAAACAAATAAATATAAAGATTGATTTTATGTCAACAACATATAGTTTTGTGGTTAAAATAGGGGAAAATATATGGCATACGATTTTTGCCCAACACGATTTTTGCTCTACGACATATATCTATGGTTATAATTTAAAAAAACTTTCATTGTTTTAATAGTTTTGCAAAAAACAGTAGGATCCACTTTTGTCTTAACCAGTTATAAGGAACAATAACCCTATCCCTTTTTATTTTAGGCCTTGGTTGTTCTTCATGATTTCATTAAGTCCATATTATTTATTTTATATTTATTGTGGGGTGACCTTAATTTGTTGACGTAACCTATCCAATCTTTATCTGGGGCAAAGAAGATGCCTTCTGGTGATATGTTTCTAAATATATAATACCCGACGCCCCTGAAAACGAAATAAAGTTGGCCAAACGTTCCACCACAATAGCAACAGTAAGCGGAGATATAAGGCCTTGCCTAAGACAGAAAGAAGATGATTGAATGATTTTTAGTTTTCATGTAATTAATTAACTACCAATGACATGTTTGCTTTTTCTAGAAATTCTATTAAATTAATCTAATTTATATATAATAGTATACCTAATAATATTAAATATACAACACAACGAACTCTATAATCAACATTCAAGTTTGAATTCATTCTAAAATTTGGTTGTTGTGAAAAATGAAAAAAATTCATTATTGTCCTAAAGTTTGGGAGGCGCTCTGATACGACTTAGCGACTAATCAGTCACGTGGTCTCTCTCCGTCCCTCTCTGGCGGCCGCCGGGCAGCCAATGGGCGCCGCCGGCCGCTGAGTGTTTTCCCGCCACTTTAGCTGTCACCGTCCCACCGCGCCCGTCAAACGTCAATCCATCTAGCCAACATCCAACGCGTTTATCAAATGCCACGCATCTGTGCACACACCATGGATGGGTATACTTTAGATCTTATGAGTACCTACCGGCATACTTTTTAAATTTTTGTTTAATGACAAAGTTTGTCCACATCAATATGACCAGTTTGAACATAGACAAAACGTAAGATAATTTATTAGATTTATGGTTGTGATGATTCGTCCTGTCCACGAGGACCCTAACTGTGATGACCCATCCTGGTCACGGCACCAAATGTGGTGGATTGATCTACACACGTGAGGAATTAATCCCTCCTAACCTTCCTCCGCGAATGGTGGAGCTTCCTCCAGTCATTCCCTCTTCATCCACCTGTACGGAGCTTACAGGTGTTTTACCTTACGCGAGTTGGCCTTCGTGATCGTCTAGAAATAATACCGTGTGACCCTTCGTTATGACCGATGTAATCCAAGCCCTTTTATTTGGCGAATACTGATAATTTCATTCTGAAGCTAATCGTTCCTAACCCTTCCGAATATTCTAAGCAATCCTGACAAACCCACGTGTAATCAAACTATATGTCACTCAATATTTCCTAGGAACATCTAAACCAAACAACCTAAAATATCTCTAAGTTTACAAAATATAAATTCAAAATATTATCTCTAGAAAATGTGGCAGCCCTGGAAGAAACATTCACAAATAATTTGGAACAAATACGATGTACAGTAATTTAAATCAGAGCGTAATGTAATAATGATGCAATAAAGGACAGTTTCCTGAAAGGTACAAATTATATAGCAATTCAATGTCAAAATATAATATATTAGATATATAAGGATTTGTGGGAACTGGGATATGATAGTGTTAGTATCGCGTTGACCCAGATCTTTCGTCAATCTGGTGATTTTTCTCCACTGCTCCACAGCAGAATCGTCTGGAGACCAGACGTTCTACCTCCCAACCCTTAATCAGTGGACCTGGGGATTCAAACCCACGAACCTGTCCATCACCCTATCGGGGGTTTTCGAAGTTAGCCCACCCACGACAGAATTCCCGCAGACGCGATAGTAGGGTCTTCCACCTACTTATCTATATGAGTCTGTATATGGCGCGGGCTCTTGAAGTGAGCTTCCCAACTTCTCTACCTGTCTTCATTCATCAGCAGTCAACCATATTTATGTAGCATAATTTGCATGGGTCGAAGTTTATATGTTTATTTATATAGAAGATGGCAAATTTTGTTAGAACGCTACATGTCCATAACTAAGGTTTCAGTATTCGATGAGTTAGTGAATACCTGTTCGGGCGCGATGCGTTGGCCCGAGTGTTAGTGAACTATATTACGTGCAGTATAGGAAAGGTATCAATATATCATATATATATATATATATTTAGGTACATGTATGTAATACATAAACGTAAGCATAGTATAATCATGGAGTAAGCCGAACGCATACGTTCCAATTTCCTGAAATATAAATTCTTAATTCTAGACTTAGCTTTCCGTCGATCAGCTCAGGAACACTGATTCTATAGTATCTTTAAATCTGCAAATGCCGCACCCCTCGTACCACTATACTTGTATACAAAATAAAATGAAGTTCTTGATAATCAAAACAGCAAACACCCACTGAATTTAATACCGAAAGCGACCGCTTCCCGTCAGGTCAAAAGTCAACTGCCCCGAGCTACCTCTCTCCCTGGCCCACACCCCTCTCGGCTCAACCCCCCTCTCTCCCCTCTCTCCCCTCCCCGCGTCTCCCCTGCTCCCCGCCTAGACCTACCCCCACATGGTTAGGTGTTATATTTCCTAGTCATTTGAATTTATTTTCGTATTACGTCTGAATTCACGCATCTCTCTCTACGATGGTTCAATACCATCACAGTTCCCCCCTAGAGGAAACCAGGAAAACTCGGCAGAAAGTTTTCCGTTGCTTCCTCAATTCCAGGTAATTCGTTCCACCCTTGTTAATTTTCCTAGTAAGTTACCTTATTATGTTATTTAACCTATGATAATTGTCCTTTGACAGTACATTATTCTGCTGTCTTAACTACTAGCGTACCTACGCCTTGATATACCAACCCCTTCAATTCGAACTAATAATTTTGCCGCCACTTCTATTCCCTAGATTCTAGCAAGAATCTGACGAGTAAAATATTTTTCTTCGTTTCGCTCATTTTATTATCCTAAGTCACCGCAAAATATATAAGCGACAACGCTTTTATCAATAAACCTCCCCCCTAGAATCCGAAGACTTTATCAACCTCGTATTGGTGAAATCACAACCATTACTCATTTATTTCATTTTATTTTTATTGTTTCCAATTAGAATCTAATCTGGCAAATTTGAACACAATATTATAACTAAAATTATATCGCCATGTCCCTATAAAAGAAATTCTTCCGGTCCACAAAATCAAATCAAATACAACTTTCCTCATCTCCCCCCTAAAACTCCAGCCCCTCAAATCCAAAGCACATATTTCGTTACATATTTTTACTCTCACGTGCACATGTACTCACACACCGTTATTTATTTACTTATTTTATCTATTTATTTGTATTTCATTTTATTATCATTATGTGTACATCATTTTATTTTATTTATTTATTATTATTATTATTATTATTTTTTTTTGAATACGAGCATAAATTTACTACCTAGATCAAGGTCGAATTTCAACGCAATTATTACCTATTTATAGCTACTTACGACTAAACTTATGCTATAATAACTATAATCTAAACTTCTAAAGACTGCATTGACCAGTCAGCCCTTTTCCTAGTGAACCCTTTGGTAATTGATTTTACAAACGACGCACTTAAAATATAACTTATCATAAATAAAATAAATTATAATCTATTCCTTATAATATACATAATCACTATTGTCGTTGTACCTATCTTTATTTAGTGACCCTATTACCTAGATAGGAAAAATAATAATAATGAATGATGAATAACGCATCTGGTTACTCGATCCTGCACGTTTTTCAAATACTTGATATTTGCTCATTAAAATAATATGTTACTCGAATATTAAAGAACCTCAATCACCAGTTAGCTAATGTTGACACATCACCTTTTCATTTCCTAATTGCGCAACGTAAATTCGCTTTATAAAATTGACAACTTAAAATAGTTCTTATTCTAATTTAAATCTACCCTCATGGTTCTAAGCGTACCCCCCTAAGAATTTTCTCCTCACCACGATTGATAATAAGTCCTGCTGCTTTAACATTTTTTTACAATTTGATAACACGTCTCGATCGATTGAACGCTCCCTAAAAGAATAACATCGAGCTCCTAAGAATAAATAAATTACGTAGATTATTTTTTTGAAGATATATACACGCACAGTGTTAATTAAAGAAATCGAGAAGGTCGGTAAAAACGTGACACGATCAAATCATTAAAACCCAAAAGGAGTTCCATTAGGAGTCGGAGCCATCGACGAGCGTCCGCTCCACGAAGTATGAACGTAGAAGCTTCGCAAAACATACCTGTAGAATGTTGCGACTATCTGTTGTTAAGTAATCTAATAATTTACTGAATTTCAGAAGAAATCTATTATATATATCGATGATATTTGGCCCTTATTTTTGATGACTGCGGAAGTATTTATTAATTTTATAAATTCCGATTTATTATTATTATTATTATTATTTTTTTTTTTGATACGCCTAATTATGTTGGGATATATGTAAGTGACCTATAACCGGCTGCATCTGCAACTGAAACCTGAAATACCTATACCTAAGCATCATAGCCTTTTATCGATATTTTTATTTATTTTCTTATAATTATCTTAGTCATATATTTGTCAATTCCTATTATATGTTTATGTATTAAAATACCTACTCATCCGGGTTCCCACACCTAGTCTTAGACTTATGTTAAAACTACGATTAAGTTACAATACTTTATGAAAATATACAGTTAAACGATAAATTCAGATTTAAACAAAATCATCTTTAAATGCTAACATATTATACTACTTCGGTTGATCACCGTAATTGTTTATACGACAATTATAAGCACTATCCTATATTCCTTTTGAAATAACATGTATTTGTATTTATTTATTTCGCAATATACGAACTAACCTATGGGTATGCCGCTCCATTTTGTTAAATATTATTCTAAAGTATCATAAAGTATCGTAAATTTTTTTTGTACAATTTGAGTATCGTCCCCGAACCTGTAATAATTTCACAAATGCATGTCCCATCGCCGTTCATTTCCTAGTATTTGTTATCGTGAACCCAACCCATGGCGACCTAAAACAACACCAGCTTGGCGAGATACTTGATCCATAAGGAGAATTCCATGAAATGCCAGCCTACAGAATACCAACTTGACACTATTGAAAAATTATCACCTATTAACAAACCGTTCAGAATTTCATCCTCCGCTTCATTATTTTAACAAGTCCCAGCATCCGCGATAAATAACTCTATCTCCTTAAGATTTAAGCCCGACACATCGCCTAAAACTCAAGTATCAATATTTGTATTTTTTTTTCGTTCCATCCGAAATTATTTAACGGCTAAAAATTGTCGACACTTTAAAATTCCCAAAAATTAACAGTACCTTTAAGTGGTCTCCTCGGTATCTCTAGGATATCTCAGACCGCAACGTCCTAATATCTGACTGCAATTCGATTCATTTAAAATACAATATTTTATTTCCCGCTTCGTAAATATTCACCTAAATTCCAACTTGCTGTAATTGATATTGATCAAATAGAATTATTTGGCATGTTTAACACATCAGTATTTTAATTAACTATGGAAATAACATAAACTCTTATTATTATTGGTTTAATCATTACTCGCAATTCTATTTTATACAATTAACACGTCTGTACGAGTATTTTAACTTCGCAATGTAAATAACTTAAAATTATTATCGATGACCTATTGCTCATACGTAGAACATAAAGACATTAAATATAAATTTTGTAAACTAGCCATTATAAAATGTATATCTTATACTATCTCGTATTCATACACTATAATAATTATGTATCTATATATATATCTAAAATTACCATGCTATGTCCTTCCTTTACCTGAGACAGTTGAAATCCAAGTACGTATTATTATACATGGCCAATAAATGATTAAATATTTTAGAAACGACCCATTTATTTATCACTTTCGTTATAAATAATATTATTTACATCCCCCTAACAAGCAAAATTGCTACGGCGACCTAACCGACCGCGATCCCTAGAAATATCCTGATGTAAACACTTGACTCGAACTAATTTATGGTTATTTTGGTGTGAAAGAAATTAATGTGTACCTATCCAGGATTATGGAAAAATACAAACCAAGAAGAATGTTATTGACTCAAGACACATGTTTACCACTTTAGATCTCTCGCTGCAGTTTTTTAGAAGTATGGAAAAAACGTAGGTGGTAACAAACCTTTTTACACACTACATTTACGAAATAAATATAACTCTAGATATTACTAATTCCCAATATTTTAAGCATGAATTCAATCTTGTCACGTTCATACATCTAAACTAACTTAAATACTTATAGTCTACTCTAAGTATACTAATAATAGCGGGGCCCTTAAAATTTATTTTACAAATATGCTAATTCGGAACAGAATCATAATATTTATTTATTTATTTAGCGTACTCTCAAATGTTTGGTCAGAATATACATGAGTCTATAACACAATTAATATTTTAATGGTGACCTTAGTCGATCTAAAATATACGATTAACCTATCAATAATTTAAATAATTCAAAGATTACTCTAATTGTTCTTAAATATAATTTCAAACTGGCAATAATTTAATAGAATAGCGTTACTTATGAATATTAATATTTACATTCAACCTTTTCTAAATTCTCAAAATATATTCTTCTACAAAACTAAATTATGATAATAATATATTTATTCCTATTAAACCTACCGAAAAGTGAACTAAAGTTGTGTTTCAATACTAAACTTTCTATAATATGTTCGGAGTTCTCTTTAAATATTCAAATCATAAACTAAATACCACGCCGATAATTATATTCGAAACGATACGCGACCCCTGCATAGAGCATCCTAGAATACCTTCCTAGAAAACCTGCACACTGTCTACGAATCCTAGCTAGGGTTGGCATAAATATCTAGCGATGAATAATTTTTTAAAACAATTTAAATTTTTAAACTAATTAAATAAATATGCATAATAATGAAATTATCAAGTAATGCTTTAAACCAAACTCCTGGTCACGCGCAGCAAATGTGATGAAATCGATTTACACACGTGAAGAATTAATTAATCCTGGTCACGGCACCAAATGTGGTGGAACGTCCTAGTCCGTGGGGAATTAATCCGTCCTAACCTTCCTCCGCGAATGGTGGAGCTTCCTCCAGTCATTCCCTCTTCATCCACCTGTACGGAGCTTACAGGTGTTTTACCTTACGCGAGTTGGCCTTCGTGATCGTCTAGAAATAATACCGTGTGACCCTTCGTTATGACCGATGTAATCCAAGCCCTTTTATTTGGCGAATACTGATAATTTCATTCTAAAGCTAATCGTTCCTAACCCTTCCGAATATTCTAAGCAATCCTGACAAACCCACGTGTAATCAAACTATATGTCACTCAATATTTCCTAGGAACATCTAAACCAAACAACCTAAAATATCTCTAAGTTTACAAAATATAAATTCAAAATATTATCTCTAGAAAATGTGGCAGCCCTGGAAGAAACATTCACAAATAATTTGGAACAAATACGATGTACAGTAATTTAAATCAGAGCGTAATGTAATAATGATGCAATAAAGGACAGTTTCCTGAAAGGTACAAATTATATAGCAATTCAATGTCAAAATATAATATATTAGATATATAAGGATTTGTGGGAACTGGGATATGATAGTGTTAGTATCGCGTTGACCCAGATCTTTCGTCAATCTGGTGATTTTTCTCCACTGCTCCACAGCAGAATCGTCTGGAGACCAGACGTTCTACCTCCCAACCCTTAATCAGTGGACCTGGGGATTCAAACCCATGAACCTGTCCATCACCCTATCGGGGGTTTTCGAAGTTAGCCCACCCACGACAGAATTCCCGCAGACGCGATAGTAGGGTCTTCCACCTACTTATCTATATGAGTCTGTATATGGCGCGGGCTCTTGAAGTGAGCTTCCCAACTTCTCTACCTGTCTTCATTCATCAGCAGTCAACCATATTTATGTAGCATAATTTGCATGGGTCGAAGTTTATATGTTTATTTATATAGAAGATGGCAAATTTTGTTAGAACGCTACATGTCCATAACTAAGGTTTCAGTATTCGATGAGTTAGTGAATACCTGTTCGGGCGCGATGCGTTGGCCCGAGTGTTAGTGAACTATATTACGTGCAGTATAGGAAAGGTATCAATATATCATATATATATATATATATTTAGGTACATGTATGTAATACATAAACGTAAGCATAGTATAATCATGGAGTAAGCCGAACGCATACGTTCCAATTTCCTGAAATATAAATTCTTAATTCTAGACTTAGCTTTCCGTCGATCAGCTCAGGAACACTGATTCTATAGTATCTTTAAATCTGCAAATGCCGCACCCCTCGTACCACTATACTTGTATACAAAATAAAATGAAGTTCTTGATAATCAAAACAGCAAACACCCACTGAATTTAATACCGAAAGCGACCGCTTCCCGTCAGGTCAAAAGTCAACTGCCCCGAGCTACCTCTCTCCCTGGCCCACACCCCTCTCGGCTCAACCCCCCTCTCCCCCTCTCTCCCCTCCCCGCGTCTCCCCTGCTCCCCGCCTAGACCTACCCCCACATGGTTAGGTGTTATATTTCCTAGTCATTTGAATTTATTTTCGTATTACGTCTGAATTCACGCATCTCTCTCTACGATGGTTCAATACCATCACATGGTATATTAATATAAGCCAGTTAATGTTGATACATTCTTACACTAATTATCCGATAGGAGTATCAAGGAATAATCGCTATCTTATAACAACTAAAACCAAAAGTAAAACATTTTTCTAAATTAACAATTTATCTTAACCATAGACAACTTGCACAATTTAGTATGACATCTATTTAAATAAAAACCCTTCTCTGGATCCCGATTCAATTATTATTTTTTATCTATTAAAGATAGAACTATAGAAGGACCAATACATGTAAAATAATAATTTTAAACAATATAAAGCCTTATGAACATGTTTTGGTGACATATGTAAATGCACAATTTTTCAGAATTCTATAAGTATAACATCCTTCTTCTTATAATGCCATGTCAGGTTTCTCGCGACAGGAAATGTGACTAGAGTGGTTCACGTTGACTTCTCCAGGAGTTACATCGTTATCTATATGTAATTGCTTCAAAAAATGTACCTCTTTTACCCGAAATAAGTATACAAAAAATGTGTTATTCTTCTTCTTCTTCATGTCAATGTAAAGCTAGTCTCATAAGGATGATCTTAATAGAGTCTCTTTTATTTCTCTTCCGATTGCGATGACAGTTTTAGCCGACTTTACGTATGTCGTTTCTAGAGGCGCCGGGTGCTGTAGTAACACCACACGTGGAAGCACCTACCTTGCCTCCAATTTTCAAAGATTCTTTGTATCATATCCGAAATTGATGCGTAAATGTGTAACGTAAGCTTTGTGTAACCTTTATAGTGCAGCTGACTACATTTGCAGTGCAAAAAAATGGTTTCAAACCACGGCAGACTACATTTGCAGATCATATTTGAACATTTTTTATAAACCTTTTTACTTGTTCTGGACTATTTAATTGTACGTAATATAATGATGAATGAAGTGTTGGCCACGAAAAAAAAAACAACAGGAAGATAAACTGCACAGCACTGAAATGAGGATGCGGAGGTGAGCGGGCGGAGTAACGTTGCTCGACCACATCAGGAACATACACATCCGCCGCAGCTTAAGAGTGAGACCCAATCCCGGATAAACTTGAGGAGAACCGTCTTAGATGATACGGGCATGTCATGTGGCGCCCAGCTGACCATGCTACATGGAGGGTAAAATAACGGACCAGCGACCAAGGGGACATGGTAGGCCCAAGGACATGGTTGTGACTTAATCAAAGGACTCTCAAAAGCGATCGTATTCCACCAGTTGTCACCCAGGACATACAGTCAATATTATGATGAATTTGTCTGAGCTGTAAATGAAGTCAACCGCAGTTCAAGATATTTTTTTTACTGCAAATGAAGTCAGCCGTACACTGGGGGTTAATAATATTAGATTAATTGCACATTTCTAACTCGTGAAGGCACTCAGTGCCCGTCAGTTGTCAACTCGGCACTCCCGATGGCAAGCTAATTTCTGGAGCTTGGAATAATGCGAGTCCGATACATGAACATGTCTCGCGCTGAATTAACGGATAATTGCACCTCGGCGGTAATAACGCCGGTTATTTATTGCGCCCGACCTGCGCCAACAATCGCAGGGATCGCATGCGGCCGGTACCTGCAGCTAATTTTATAGTGCGGTGAAAACCTGAACCGAAGGGCATTTTTATGAGCTGATTAAACACATTCCTGACCCCAGATTAGCTCGTGAAAACAGCCATACGTATTTGTAAATATTATTATAAAGTGCTTATACGTGTAACGCAACAAGTTTCGTCTTGAATGTTCAAACAAAAAAATTGTATTGAACTAAACGTACGTTTTCTAGAAGTTCTTTTGTATTTTAAGATATTATTATTAAATGGTGCTCTCTATTCAACAATAAAACATGATATAACTTCTGAAGATATATAATATAAGAGTTGTACAATCAATAATAAATATATTTGATTAATTATATATTTTCAGCATTATATCAGTTTAATCTTAATATGTATGTTTATTCCCAGTTTCGGGTTTTAGATAGTTAACATGCAACTAAAAATGATGTCACATACCATATAATCCACGAAATTATTTTCCTATATGAACGTAATTTGAAGATTCGTATTTTGTTATATATAATTTACACTGTTTATACATTTATACATTTATACATTTACACTGTTTATTTCATTCCACTACTTGAAAAGGGAATAGAGAAATAAAAAACGCGTAGTTTTAAAGCTAACTGCTTGTTAAGTGGCATTTGATTTATTTTTCCTAAAATAATGACGTAAAACTCCATATACTTAATTTATGGAAATGACATATGATAGTGCCTAAGCAAGGTGAATCGTGTAATTTATTTAAATATTTACAGTCGATACACAAACAAAGCATCTTATGTAGAAAAGTGATAAGTAATAAAAACATTATATTAAACAGATTAGATGCCTCAGTAAAATGTGCATACCAAGTTCATAGCACTGGAAGTACAACTGTCATTCAGTACCCCTCAATGTAAACAATAGTCAGGCAAAAGAAAAATAATAATATGTAGGATAACGAAACATGGAGATTAAGTAAAAGAAAAGAAGAAATATATAAATCAGGTAAAATAAGACAATAGCATGTTATATACACCATAAAATATAATACATATACATAAAGTTCTAGAAAAATTAAGTTTTCATTCATTGAACTATTTATAGATTATGAGATTATGAGAAGACGCTACTGGAGAGATCATGTGGAAAGAGCATGTTCTGAAAGAGTGATCAATATAGCCGCAAATAAAGTACCAACAGGTATTGGACCAGCAGGAAGACCACCTAAAAGATGGCGAGACAGTTGGACATCTGTATTCCAGGAACAGGCTTCGAGAAATAACAGGACACACTCCTAAATAAAGCAGTAGAAGAAGAAGAACTATTTAGTTAACTTATGCCAGAAACATAAAAAAAATTATTGTAAATATACGGTGGCTATAAAAGTATATGATTAATAATATTAACATCCCGAACAGGACCAATCCCAGTGTTTACAAATCACAGTAGTGAAGCAAATAAATAATACAACTGATTCCGACTCATACGCTTGTTAGGTTCCAGTGCTTTTTTGCTAAATGTATGAATAAGCTAAGAGTCAACATAAATTACGCTACATGCTCGATCTTCCGACGCTGGCTCGCGGCATCGGCACCAGGTCCGGCGGCTCAGTGCACCACACATCCCGGCTGTAGAGACACACGCTACAAATTACAGTAATTATAATAAATAGTGTTCGCGACGGGTAGTCCGATCTGAGGCCTGATATGCCCCGCGATAGCTGAAAGCGAATAACTCAGATCCCATCTGTCTCTACTCCACTCCTACGGAGAAGTTTCTGTGGAACTAAAATAGCTTTGCGTAGGCCAATCTGGATATTGTACTCACACGTGGATGTGAGGAAACTAGATATTAATTACTTATGTTTTATGGAAATTCAATGCAAATTCTAGTACTAAACTTATGTTACGTGTATTTCTGTTTCCTGAAAGTATTCTGTTTAAATTGATAATAATCGTTTTTTTTATTCAATTAAGAAATATCTCAGCTACGGAAAGACAAATGCTAAGCGACGACATTCGTAACAGAGTGGCAACAATCATGACTGCCACGCCAACGGTCTCGTGTTCGATTCCCGGCGATGACAGAATGATAAAATATCACGCTGTCGTTGGTCTGGTAGAATTTACGTTACATTAAAATGGCGATAGACTAGACCTATCACGTGTCAAAAACGTGTCGAATCATTGGGTTTAATTAATGTATTAAAAAATGTGGAAAGCAATGGAAAACTACCACATTAAATACTCGAGTGGCATCCCAATAACGAGCAAAAATATTATTTTATATAAAAAGCATCTCAAAAACTATCCCTTGTTTCAACTCGTAATAATATACTAAGTGTCAAGATTTTTTAAAAAAATAAGACACTTAAAAAGTAATAGACGAATTTTTGTGTAATAATAAAAAAAAACAGGTTTATTCTACATTCATTTATCGTAACATGCACACTCTTCTTTTTTTTATTTTAACATTGCCACTTTATTGCAATTAATTAATAAGGTAATGCGATGTTTTCATTGGCTTTCCTAGAATTGCAGTTTCATCTACACTGCTTCTTCAATACTTCTTTTTAAATTTCTTCTTTCATCACTTTATTTTATATGTCCGTTACATTTTACACGTTAGTGATATTTTCTTTACTTTAATTGTAATAAATATATTAAAAACACTCAACAAATAAATTTTAAATATTTCAATGGTTTCACACTCGGTTTTAAAACACGATTCTTAAGATTACGCACTGAAGATCATTGAGTGTTTAACAAAGGTAGGAGATTGATCCGTGATTTAGGTCCGATGAGCTGTTGTGGAGCGCATGCGCTTGTCGAATCGGTGGAAACAATCATAGCTATTCCCACGGGAGGAAACGGAGCCATCGGATGTGATGCGGTTAGCTACTCGCGCCCATTGGCACGTAACCATTGGTCACTCTCCGCTCCTCATTGCTTTACCATCTCTAATTGCAGTTCACCTGCTACTTCATATTTACCCCTGTTTAAAATTTACTGAGTTTATTCCATTACAGTTATAACGCAGTTCATTAAAAAGTATTAGAATAAAGTTTAATTACTAAATCCACGTTTAACTATTAACATTATCATAGAGGCCTCGACACTTATTAAATGTATGTATACAAGCTGTAAATTACAATGAAAAGATATGTATTTTTTTTAAACAATGAAAACATTTATTGAGTTTATTCCACTGCAGTTATTATTCAGTTCATTAAAAAGTATTAGAATATATTATAGTTTCTAAAGCTATTATATGTTTAACTGTCGATATTTCCACAAATGCTTCGAGACTTATTAGATGTATCAGCACAAGCGAGTTATTATTCAGTTCATTAAAAAGTATTAGAATATATTATAGTTTCTAAAGCTATAATATGTTTAACAGTCGATATTTCCAAAAATGCTTCGAGACTTATTAGATGTATCAGCACAAGCGAATTCCACTAAAAATAATAAAGAGCTTTTTAACAATAAAGACAAGGAACTCGTAGATGAAATATTCTTGTCACATCTTGTACCGCGATCGATTTAAGGTTTTTGAATAAATGATACCAAAAAGTTTCAGATAAAGTCATTTCTGTCTCAATAATCCACGAAGACGACTTGATAACACCTTCGTCGGCTATTTCCAGAATGATTATGGTTGAATAAAGTATACTTATGTATATTTTTTTATATTAATACAAAAGCATCCAAGAACCCAAGATTGTGTATGCGCAAATGACCTTAAACGCCAAAGCATTATTTTATAAGCATGATGCCTGTATTACAGAATAATCCTGCATTTATTGTTTCTTGAACAGTTTTATAATACTTTTAGATGTAATTAATTGTTTCGCCCTTCTAAGGCATTATTAAATTAGTAGGCATAATAAACATAGACATTTTGACAATGGCTTAGAAGGGCGAAACATGTTATTCCTCAAAAATGTAATATATCCCCTAGAAGATAAACGTTTTAATTCACATCAATTAATTGTTACATTACTTAATAATAAAAAAACGGTAAATTACGCATAGATTACAATTGCCAAATTATTTAAAAAAATCTTTGGGTGGCAATTGACGTAATTATAAAAATATATGTATTTTTTTAAACTTTTTAATTAGAATTTTTTTATATATTATGACTACATAAACGTTTGGTTTTTATTCATGATATGTAAAGCATTTCATATAGAATTTTTTATGCGAATTTAAAGGAAACTTTTATGATCTTCATATTACGTAAATTTTTCTTATTTACAGTTGTAAAATGATATTCCATCGTTTTGAGAATGAAGTTAAGTCGCCATACTGACCGCTGGCGGTTCCGTTTATAATCACGCATCACTTATTCTGCCGGTGTAATGTCTGCGGAATCATTTTATTCCAAAGAAATGAGTAAAAAACACTTCACAGATTGTATTTGCATTGTGAATGTCCATTGCTTCTTTGGTTACCGTGAAATTAGTAGAAACCGCTATCCCTCAATCATTACCACCGTAACCATCGTCGGTGGGATTGCGTCGAATGTGAAATTTACGAAACGTCATGTGTGAAAAAAATATTTAAAAAAAAAACATACTATATATTATAAACTTGTGGAAAGTAAATAAAGTATTTTTTGTCGATTTTATTATTAATAACCCTTGAAAAGCTCATGATTATGGGCAAAAAAGAGGGAAGACTATCTCAAGGACGACCACCGAGCCGCTGATCCGATCAAATCAGGGAGCTGACTGGTCTCTCATTAGCTGCAGCCTGGAGACTGACGGGTGACAAGAGCACATGGCGTGCCATGGTCAATGGTTTGCTGGATGGACACGACTCTCAATCATTAGGAATACGACTGAAAATAAGAAGATATTATTAATATGGGAAATACTCCATATAAATATGGATATCGCTAAGGTATATTTTTAAGCATCCGATGTTTATTATTGGTCTCGCTCGAGAGAGAGATAGAGAGAGAGAGAGAAAGTAAAGTAAAATTTATAGTCTCATTCACTTCGAAGAGTTGCTTCAACCATTTTTTAAATTACATTCGATTAGATCAGTTTTTAAATACTATACAGCAAATGTTATATCAATACAAAGGTTCACTTGTTTTAATCACTTATAAATTTAAATATAGGTATAATGAGTTTCCTTGCAATTCTAACAAATTCCCAAGTGATTTTATTAGCAGGTTTCGGGTAAAAATCATAACGATTGCCTACATAAATTGTAATAGTAAATCAAATTTATGGTTTACAGATCAAAGTTTAATTGTTTTATGCAATCAGTCCACGGGATTGTGGTGCTTAGTAAAGCAGCGTAACTTACGACGAACATGACTTCTGGGAATATAACATTAGACAATAGATAACGTTGAGCAAACCTTTCACAAAATGCCTCATACATTTTCCACCGAGTCGTATAATCTAGTACTGCCATCAAAAGCGCAATTATTACATATGGTTGGTAACGTAACGAGCAAAAATCTATTTATTAGTTATTGCTTTAATTATTCAATGCGGTACCATATTATTAGCTGCCTGTAAATTGTTTATAGGTTGCTACATATACTAAAATAAAGCAAATTACATAGAACATTTTGCTATCTAAATCTGAAGTACATCGACTACGGTGGTCCAATATATTTATGTTTTTTATTACGTTTACAAAACATACATTTTTTTAATAAATGATTTCGAACTGAATTTACGAAAACCGTTTTTTTAGTGATTGTTTTAGAAAAATATTCAGAAATACGTATCAAAGACCCTGATTTACATATCGTACGCTTAACTCATAAAAAGCAAGTTTTGCTCAATCTGACATGAGTCGGTGTTTTAACAAAAACAGTCGAAAAACACGTACGAATGAAAAAGACCGATATAGTGTAATGGAGGTCAATTGGCGGAATTTTGACTTAATTTTAACGCGAAACGATGGATAGCGTTAACACAAGCCTCTGTCTAATGTTAACTCAATTGTGACCTAAACCATAATCGGTCAGTTTACTATTAAGCGTGCGATATGCTACACTCAAAGCTCTTAATAATATTATCTTTCTTATGAAGCACTTAATTTGTGATGATACTTTGTTAAAAATATGTTAATTGTTTTAACGCCACATAATTTTTTTTTTGTATCACCTGGTTTCGTTTTCACAGAAGCCGTCAGGGTAACTTGTTTTGTTACCCTGATGAAGCTCCGGTGAGACCGTTATGAATTATCCATCAGATGGATCATCGCACATGTTTCTTCTATATTCGCCATAACTTAACATACATTCACATTGTGTTTAATCCAAGTTAACAATAAGTAGACGGGATTCTAATAAAGCTTAATTTTCCATTATCACTTATACAAAAACCGTTCACAAACATCCATATTTTTTTCTTTTAGATTTAGTAATTTTAATTATATCATCATATTGCGATTACCAATGTTAGCATAAGATTACTAACAACCGCCATTTTACTAACAAACCGCCATTTTAACAACAATTCTACTAACATGCCATTTTATGTAGTTGTCACGATACAGGCCATGCCTAGTGTGACAACTACAGTCCATCAACTTTTTTGGCAAATTATTGTATAATATGTAAAGTAAAATAAAAATAAAATAAAATAAATATAAAAGTAACATTCATATAAAAACAAGCATCAAGCATTTACTTTATGCATTTACATATAACGACCTGGTTGGCCAAGTGGTAAGTGCATTGACTGCCACCCCGAAGATTCCGGGTTCGATTCCCGGTGAGGGTAGTGTGATTGTCACGCTGTCTTTGGTCTGTTGTAGAATTCACGTGACAATAAAATGGCGATAGATTTACTACCTATCACATGTCACGAGAATCACTAACTAACTAACTATCTAACCATCACGCCGGTTCCCCGGAGGGGTAGGCAGAGAGGATGGATCGCCATATTGTTCTATCCTGACATAATTCTCGCACATCTCGTGACATGCACGCCCGTCGATTGTTCCTACTTCGAACATGGGTGTCTTTCAGTAATTGATTAATTTGATTATGCCATGTCTTCCTTGGCCTTCCTTGACTTCTTTTCCCATTCACACTACTTGTATATATCTTTTTAACTATTCTTCCATCCATTCTACTTTCAACTTTCTTCTGCCAAATTCAAGCTTCACTTCCATACATAAGGGTCGGGACTAGAACTCCATTGAGCACTGCCATCTTTGCTTTAGTCGACATATTTCTATTTGCGGTAATGATTTTGAATGCACCATATATTTCGTTTCCAGCTCCAACCCTTCTTCCGATATATTCTTCAAACTACCATATCTTGTAAACATGCTTCCCAGATAAACAACTATGATAGCTATAATACCCTTTACATCGATTTGGCTCGTGCTGTCATGTTGTAAAGAGCGATTAAAAAATAATAATAATAATAATCATAACTACATATTATCATGTCACGAGAATCACTACGATAGCTATAATACCCTTTACATCGATTTGGCTCATGCTGTCATGATGTAAAGAGCGATTCAACAAAATAACAATAATCATCATCGGCTGTCCCTCGTGTCCGAGGAAGACTGTCCTTCACGGTTGTGGGTCAGCATGTGAAGAGCCCGATCCTGGACCCACATATTCTGGGGCATCTGGGGCAGGGGAAGGCGCTTGTAATGGAGCCGTCACCGTCTCCCAGTGGTCTCTCCTTTCTCCTCCTCCTCCTCTCTGCGACGTCGTCTCTGCGCGGTGCTTCAAAGACTTGTGTGCCTTAATGTACTGCTACTCTCCACCTAGGTTTGTCGCCTCCTTTGCTGGGGTCCTAAAACTGCGTCCCGAAACCCAGGACGTCTCCAACTTCAATGGAAGGACAGCATTAAACAGACTGCCGGAACGACATGGATGCGTGTTGCCCAGGATTGACAGACATGGAAGCAGATGGACGAGGCCTACATCCACGAGTGGATGATAGACGAATGATGACGATGAATACATATTTTTATAATTTTATTTCAAAAGTATTTTTTTATATAAATATCTAATTATGAAGCAAACGTCCTATACAGTTTCGTATTCTCCATCGGTTTTATGTGTTATAATACCAATAAATCTAATATGGCCTATGATAATAAAACGTTTTGGATTAGGTATCCATAAAACACTAACACTACTGTTTCTCATATTTTCATTTGATATAAAGCTTATTGCAGTAGTAATACTTTATATATCAAGACTAATCGCCGTAGGGTTGGACATAAACTCTAATGCGAACAAGCTCTCCTTACTTATAAATAGATTAAAATTCTTGGGAAACAGAATGTCACAGCATTGTTTAATAAGAATATGTTTTTTTTTAAATATTTTATTGTTTACCCTTATAACACAAACTTTTCAACTTCAAAGGGTGTTTTTCGAGACATTCAGTATCTTTTGTGATACCGTCAAAACAGGAGTTTTCCCAATTTTATTTCAAAGAAACGTACAATTGTTTATTAAAATAATGAGGTTTACATTTTGTCTGGTTTAAAATAAATCGTTGAATGTTGAAAATTTGAAAACATTCAAAGAACACATTATTCAATATAAATATAAACAAAGTCATATACAAAATACAAATAATGCCTCATAACTATGACGTAATTGTTCAAACCATTTTGTGATATTTGAGAATTCGATTTTCAAAACTTTTTTTTAATAATAAAACAATAAATAATTTTAGTACCGTAACTCCAAATTCTTCAATGAATATAAAGCAATTATTAATGAAGACACGATTGAAACATTGATATTGTTTGTTTTGTGTATTATATTTGATATAAACTTAAATGTCATTAAAACATTAGTATAGGAAAACAATATTGTTTACTGTTTTTAATGAATAAGGGTGATTTAAACAATGTAGTTGGCATGTAATTCTGTTGTGGATACCTATTCCTTTAAATGAAATAAATAACTTAATTACATATTATATATTTTACAAACACTAAATTATAAATGCTTTTTAAAAAACATTTTATGCATGTTCATAAATTTAATAAATTGTTCACAACGGGATTCGTCCTCGTAGAAGACCTCCTCAAATATGGAAGGGACAACTGGGAATACATCTAGCAGGAGGAGTAACTCTCTGGATAACAAACCACATAGGTATATTCGAATGGAAGAATAAGAAGAAGAAATTTCGTTGGTTGGTAATTTTATACATGAACTAGGAAAACTGCTTGAATCTAAATTTGATATCCTGAAACTAGCGTTATTTTCAGTTGGTAATTTTACGATAGTGATGAGGCACTTACTTGTTAAGTGGCTATTCTTATTAAACAATACTAGATAACTAATGCTGCGGTGTACCCAAGTGCGTCAATATAACAGTTGGCTCCCTGCAATATTTCGCTCGGGGCAGATACAGGTTGCATTCGAACAATATACTTATCATTTGTATCAAGAAACTGTTAGTATGGCCACGAGTGTACTGGAACTACTTAACCGTGACATAATTTATTGATTTTATGTATAAAAAAAATAATCTAGGCATATAGCTGGTTGGAGGAGCTGATCCGCGAGAAGACACAGAAGCCCAAGTCAACAAGGCAGTTGCGATCTCTGGTGCTCTAAAATCCACAATATGAAAAAACAAATACATGGCCATTAAGAGTAAGATGAGAATCTATAAAGCATGCGTAAGACCAATAATAAGATATAGCGTTGGGGCAAGGGCAGACACAGCTAGGAGATGAAAATATGAAGCCGATAGCAGGCAAAACACTGAGAAATCGCGAGGAACTTCAGAATTAGAGAGATATGTGAGGTTGAGGATATTATAAGATGGAGTAGACAGCGAATGAGGGACTGGTACGGTTACGTCCAAAGAATGGACACCACCAGATTCCTCTATATTGCACTACATAATCAGCCTCTCGGGACTCGTCCTTGTGGAAAACCTCCTAAAATATTTTAGGATAGCTGGGAGTCCACCTCACAGGAGGAGCAACCTCCTAAAGAACAGACCACATAGGTCTACAACAGGGAGGAGGAAGAAGAAGAAAAAATAAATCATCTAATTTATCTGACATTAGTCGACCAGTGATATATATAAGCTTACCTTCCCGACTTCCACAACTTTCCATCCCTCCCCACTCCATACAAAAGACCTCTTACCACTTTTGTTATGTCATTATACCATCTCGATTGTGGTCCCCCTGGGTCTTTATGGCAGGTTCTCGGTCGTTACTCTAGGGTGCATCTGGTCCACCAATTATCCGTTGTCCTCACTATATGTCCGGCTTAATTCCTTTTAGAAAGAAAAAAATAAATTGGTCAATTATGAATCAGCAATACAAAATAATGGTAAATATAAAATAAAGGTCTAATTCCACTTCAACGAAGCTTTTTTGTACAACACAAGAGTAAATTTTGTCCTCTCTCTGATCCATTCGGTTCGTTTCCTGTCTCGCAGACTAGTATTCAATACTCAGATTTTCACTGTTCTTTTTGTGAACGTGATTGTTTTAAACTCGTATGCTATATACTTGGAGTCCGCGAATCGTTGAATCGTTTGGAACTGAGAAGGCATTACAGTTACCCAAGGCAAGCCCATTTTAGCAACAGTGTTAAAAAAATAACGTTTAATAATTATGGTACACTTGCATGTCGGTGTTGATTCATTTCATTAAGCCTGTCTAGACAAGTCAACATGCCGCTTTGTTCTAGCTCCTATTGATCTCAATAATAAAAAAACATTAAACAACTCTGGCATCGATTTGGGAAACCTGTCCAATCCAAACCCAGTCAGCAAGCTCACAATGAGCGTTAAAGGGGTTGCTGATTTTGGCAGCTTCAAAAAGAAATGCTAGGTTTAAGCAGAAATGTATAATTGTTTTTTTGTAATAAAAAATAATTTACAATAAAGCTATTTATAAATCTAAATAAATAAAAATTATTCACAGTGAATATACTTGTCTTTTTCTGTCAATTATAATTTTTTTCTATTATCCGGATTTGGCCTTATCCGGACTACCTTCATCTCCAATTAGTCCGGATAATCGAGGTTCTACTGTATACAATTCCTAACTTTACTCAATTAATTACTGAATGGCGGACAAGTTCGTAATCAGAAAAATCGAGGACCGTGCGTGTCACGGTACTGAATATGGAAATATCTCTTAAGATTCCATCAATATTGGTACAATTACTTTATAGAGTTTTACAACATAGTACAGACAACAATAAATAAACAGTAGTCTATAGAACACGCAACTGCTATTTTGTAGCCGAAACTAATCAAAAAAAGTTATACATCTTTTGTATCAAACAGTGTATTGTGATTTTATGATAGCTACAAATATTTTTTCAAGGAATTTTTTTTAACAAAAAACAGGTTTTATTTAAGCTGTATTATTAAAACAACGAATTATAGTTGCACTGCAACAGCTTAGATAGAGACGTACTTTGGGAGTATAAAATGAAAATTATACACATTTCATTGAACGTACTCGGGTGCAAGATTGCATGAGATAAAAGCTACACAATCTTGAAATAAGCAGCTCCTTATCAGAAGAGATCTTCGTCGCAGATACAATATATACAATTTAGAGCATTGGAGTACACCGGGCTAGTATGATAATTTGTGACAGCGGCGTTACACACTTTGCATTCGATCTGGAGATAAGGTATTGCGCGGTAGTTAGTGGCGGCGGGCACTAACCCGCGGCCGGCTACTGTTACACCAGGTCTAATATGTAATTTTATATTCTGCCCGTGTAATATTATGTATCATAAAGCTTTCGTTCAATTATCGATTAGAAAAATATGTAAAATGTTATTTGCGGGGAGTATACACCAGTAAAGAGCAATCATTGGGGTATTCAGCTCAACTTCTTTCTTCTTCTTCTTCTTCTTCTGTGTCACAGATCATGTCTCGTCGGATGATGAGATCCAGCTGTCTTTACATCTCTTAGGCGGTCTTCCAGGTGGGCGGTGTCCGGAGGGGATTTCATATGCGGCTGTATATGCAAGTCTGTCACCATCCATTCGGGCTACATGGTCCCTCCAGTATCTTCTTCTGGATCTACTCCACTGAACGATATCCTCTATTTCGCAATTTTTTCTTATGTCTACATCGCGGATACGATCTCGGAGAGTTTTTTCAGTAATTAATCTTAGGACCTTCATCTCCGATGTTCTTATTAGTCCCTTGGTTCGTACAGTGTCGGCCCGCGTCTCTACAGCGTACGTCATTATAGGTCGCACGCATGTTTTATAAATTCTGATCTTGCTGTCGATACGCATGTGCTGGTTCTTCCAGACCAGATTCTTCAGACATCCTGATATGGCAGAGGCTTTACTGACTTGTTCTCTAACTTCGGGGTATATAGGTCATTTTGACTGCAGATCTCTACTCCCAAATATCTGAAACTCATTACTTGCTCCACAGGTCTATCATCAACAGTCAGCTTACATCTTGAAGGCGGGGTATTCAGCTCAACAAGTAAAAAATCTTAAATTACTGATATTCATATAATCTCATATTTGTATTCTTCTTCTTTTTCTCGCCGATATATCCCGGTATGAATTTGGCCTCATATACACCAGTCCTTCACTGGCTCCTGTCACTTGTAAATTAGAAAGGGGTGGAGTTTTGTCTAAAGGTTGGGGTGAATTTTAAATGACGCGAAAAATTCGAACATGCGAATCAACGAAAAAAAAGCATACAAATATAGGAGAAATAATGGATTTTTTAAATATATTTTCTTCATCTTCTCCCTATGTAGTGTAAGGTTCCTCCGATATTTACCATTACTTAAGAGTAGGCATTTTTGTCCCGGGTAGCTTAAGACAGCTCCTACACGTTTCATATAACTCTATCGCTAAGCACCCTTGATTCAATCAAGGGTCACTCGGAACATGGCTTGATTCCTCTTCATAGTTATGACCTAAGGAATGATATGCATAATTGTTTTTCCTTTGCTTTTTCGAGAGAATTTTCTATTTGGGAGCATACCCTTAGCCGGGTGAATCCACTCTGTCATTTTTCCACTCCCTATTTATTATGATACTGATGCTAATGTCCATCGTCATATTGCCAGAATGTTGAACTTGGCAGTCGTGTTACAAGTAACATGGCGCAACATGGCGCATTACTATATTATAGAGACATACTCTCAGAACCCCGAAGAGGAATATTAAAATTATAATAAATTCAAATCATAAATGGTTATTGAAATTCGTATTTGCAAACAGTTATTAAATAATCAACCTTAATATAGCGAGGATTCCTAAGATCGTGATTCACGAGATTCCAGAGAGCCGTCGACCGCCAGGACGATCACCAGAAATATGAAGAAAATCTTAGATGTTTTCATCACATGACCAAAATTGATATCTTGTCTGAATAGAACGCAAAATCGGCAGAAAAATGGCGAAGCTTGATACGGTTATTTTGAGAAGTTAGTATTAAAACAACTTTAAATTTTCTGTAACGGTTAGACATGCTTTGGCTTGATATGGTATTGTACAATAATAGTTTGTTGGTGGCTTTTTTTATGAGCATGTCAGACACTAGAAATGAATTGAAAGACACGCGTATATATTTGTTCAAATAATGGTAAATCTCCATCTTTTTGGTGACCGTCGACCACCAGGACGACCACCAAAGAGATGGAGGGAAGGCTGGTCGTCTTCAAAACAGGATGAACGTTGATATCCTGCATAAATAGATCGCAAGATTTCCAATCAGAAGAAAAAGAAGAAGAATGGTAAATCAACTGTTACATATTTCTTTTATAAAACATATCGACTGAAATAAAATTCCCTGAACTGAAACTGAAAAGTAAAACACACTTTACTATTTATCCAATATTTCGTATCATTAGTCTCAATATATTAAAAATGATTTAATCGTTATACTATGTATATTAAGGGAAGTTCTGTGTTTAATTTTTTTCTTTTACCCTTTGTTCTGTGTTTAATTGCCTAAATAGATAGTCAAATGATTTTACTGAAATCTCTTTATGGAAGTTCATTTTAAATAATAATTAAATAAAACGATTTTTTTAACTACTTCCACTTTTGTCTTTATCTCGAGAGCGACCGGTTTCGCCAGGTTCGCTGGCACCGACAGACTGGCCCAGTCTGTCGATGCCAGCTATCCTGGCGAAACCGATCGCTGTCGAGATAAAGACACAAGTGGAAGTAGTTAAAAATCATCGTTTTATTTTTATTATTATTTAAATAGATAGTGCTTGAACACAAATGATAATATATAATTTCTAAATAATACGCCAAGGATTTTGTATTAGCTGCTTGATAAGATTTCGCAAAGCGTTCCGCGGTGAGATATTACGTAACACAATATTATTACAAGTGTAATGTTTTTACGCGTGCACTTAATAGCGGAACAATTTGTATCGCGTACGTCGCAATTCGCAATAACGTAACCACATACACGGCTCCGCTCTGGGACAAACGCCGCTGCATTATACCTGCCCGATATGATTTATCAACGTTTGTACAGCGCGGATTAACCCCGAGCTCCGGTTAAGTGTATTGTATCTATAACCGTGTCCGACAGTTAAAGTTTATCTGGTGGCGAATGCGTTGGTTCTAAGTCGAGCCGCGCCCTACGATAAGGCATACCGAATACTTGCGTAAATCCTACCCGATACACTAGCAATGGCCAGGCCGTTAGTATCATACAATGGGTTACGGAACTATCCGATAAGGTACATACGCGTCGATTGTCTACAAGGATAAATCCTCTCTTAAATTCTTCTTATCATTCGCCGTTTTTAATAACCCCCAACGAAAAAGGAAGATGTCTCCACGTGTGATGTTACTATAATACCTGACACCCATGGAAACGATACAAGTCAGCCAGACCTACCACCACAATTGCAAGAGAAGAGGAAAGATAATGATCCCTATAAGACCGACTTTCCATTGATCTGATGAAGAAGAAGAAACTAACTAACTAACTAACTAATAGAAATAATAGAACGCCACACTGTTCTGTCCTGACATACTTCTGGCGCTTCCTCTACATTCATACATCTTGTCATGTACGCACATCGATTTCTCCGACTCTCACGTGACCGATATTTAATATTTGATCGATTTGATCGTGCCACGTTTTCCTCGGTCTTCCTCTATTTCTAGCTCCGTTCACGTCGTTTACATATACCTTCTTCCCCATTACGTTTTCACTCATTCTTTCCATGTATCCAAACCATCTTAACGACCCTCTCATTATTTTGTTCATAACACTTTCATTCGTACCGCATTCACTTCTTATACTTGTATTTGACACTCTATCATATACAGATTTACCACACAGTCGTTTTAGTGATCTTATTTCTACTGTATTTATTTTACTTTCATCCTTCTTTTGCCAGTTCCATGCTTTACTTCCATACATAAGGGTCGGCACAAGAACACCATTATGCACTGCCATCTTAGCTTTTTTGGATAGGTTAAGAAGAAGAATAACGCTCTAATTATAAAATCTTCATTAAGATTCTCAGTTTGTTTTGGATAGGTACAATAATTTTTGTTATTTTATCTATCAATCAAATTAAGTAACGAAATAATTTTTTTTTTCTTGTCATCAGTAAGAATAGGGTAGGGAAATGACTTTTTTTATAAAATTGAAAACTAATTTTTAATGCAAAAGATATCTAATTTCTGGAACACATCGAGTAGGTAAATAAATGTATGATCCATTTCCTGTTTCCAATAAAAAATTACCTTTCTTTCATTTACTCGTATAAACGAACCTTTAAAGGATTGTATTGTAAACGGAAAACTTGTAGGAGTAATGAGAACCTAAAGAGATATTTTAAATACATTTATGTAGGTTCGACAATTATACGAGAACCAAAATTAAAACGATTAATTTTTTAAATATAAATATATAGTATACACGATATGATTTAACTTAAGCTTTTTATAACTTAATTCATAATTACGTTTTTATCGTTTAAATTCTTTTAGTTTTTTATGCAGTCTTTTAACAACAGTGATGATTTATAAATAAAAGAAAATACTTCTAAAATACATCATTGATAAAAGAGCTTTCATTGATAAGTTGTTTAAACTTGTCTCTATAAGATAAGAGGTGAAATGTTTTAATATGATTTATCTATCCGAAGAACTATATTGTATTTATATACAAATAAATACACTTCTAACACCTTTTCTAAAACTGAATGCATGAAACAATCACGTAAGAGAGGTAATATCCAATTATTGCTAAGAACCAATTTCACTTAGGATGACGTATTTCTCTTTACGCATTTATTGGCTTATCTTTAGCGTTATATAACATGTTATTTCCTATGCGTGGGTTATAATTAGCGACACTAAACATGATTGCGATCTCCGCATTCGATACATGGGGAGCTTTCTATAATGCCCCCTAATTGCTGGAGTTTCTGTAAGTGTTGTGTTTTGTAGGTAACTTGTAAACTGCATACTTGGTCAGAAACTTATGCGTAATACATAATTAGAAGCATATGCATAATGTGACGGAATTCAATAAAATAACTGTTTTTATTATATGCACCTTCACATTTTTATTCTAATTGTTACATTAAAAACTAAAAGTGTAAAACAATAAAATTTTATGCATTTCGTAATTTTCTTACGCGTGTCTGGAAATTATGTTTGATTGAGAAATCAATTAATACAAACCATTTTATATTTTTATTCCAAAAAGAAAAAAAAAATCCAGAAACCTGCTTTAAACTTTAATATATTCCATTTTTCCAAGTAGGTTGAAATTTTGATAAACTATGAAGAAACAACTGAATATACACGATTTAAAATTGGAAATGATATGTCTACGACCGTGATTCACATTTCTTTGTTGGTTTTATTTTATTTCATGCTGAGTTTCATAGGTTATAATTACAAATTAACGAATATTAAGTATCATGAGAGTAATATTCTATATCCCTGAGGCACAAGTACAATATACGATGCTAAAACTACCATACACTTCATAGGCAAAGGGATTAATTTGTTCCTCAAACTTACAATACTGATAGATATCTACGTGAGATGTATAGATGGGTATTTTTCAATGACATTTATATATTTGTCTATGCAAGTTCAAATATAGTAAAAATAATAAATCTCGAAAAGTTTTTTTTAATAAGAAATAAATTTTAAGCGTCATACTAAAACACAAAAAAATTACGTAAACTATATTTTTTCTAATTTATAAAAGTAAACAAGATAATTTTTTTTATTAAACACTTGTTGAGAATGTTGCGACAGGTCTTTCGACCGAAGTTGGCATCATCAGGTGTTACGCCAATATCGGTTGTAGAAACTGCTGTCGCGACATACTCAACAATTTTATAATGAAAAATAATGATATGATAACGACACATGACTCGTATTTTATATTTTTTTTCTTTCGTTCATGTGTGTGTTTACTTAGTTTACGTATTTAAATTAATGTAAATTCTCTAGTGACTGAAAGGGATCTAATCATAACAAAGGCAAATCTTAAATGGAGCGAATGGTGATCGTAACCGTTGACTCGACCTTCGCAAGCGGAAGGCTATAATTTATTTAAGTTACGAGATAGTGTTTACCGCCATGTAGAGAACTGCAGTGTGTGTTTACCCAAGAAGATGGCTTTATAATGTTCGGAACATTTCACGACTTTATGGCTACAGGTTCCGAAATGTTAACCGTCGCTTGAGATACGAGTTAACTCCCGATAAGGTTTGAGCAAAGTTCAAAGCATGACATGAATAAGGGTTCATAGGTGTTAGATTATTATGTGTACGATAAACTTGATGCACTTTAGATCAAGGCGATAGTACGAGGAACTTATTTTATATTTATTCTTATTTACTATTAGATTCAAAAAAGTTTTTCTATTTTGACGGATATTGTGAAAAAATAACAACATCGATTAGGTTACACTAAAAATCAGTTATATTTTACGTAGCGGTGGGTTATTAAACAATATTTATCTAAAACTGCCTAAGCTTTAATCAGAAAATATGTTAACTGTTAAATGTATAATACTGTTAGAATATTACAAATTTTTTGAGAACGAAAATCTTTTGCCAACCGATATTGGCATCATTAGGTGTTATAAACAAGTCACAACAAGTTACAACCATGTTGAAGTATCATTGTGTTTCGGCCAAAACAATGGACTATTCACAAAATATGTATTAAACATGTTATTTATAAATACTGTAACCTATTATTTTCAATCTTATCTTCTTACCGTTGCTATTTTATTGCTAAAGTACCTTCCTTTTATAAACTCAATGTATCCTGACGTTTACTCGTATAAAAGTAGAACTGGATCCTTTTTACTTTCGAACGCGTAAAATCGTAAATATGCTTTTAAAAGGAAAAGTGAGAATGAAACATAACATTTGTGTGTTAATGAGGTGTGGGAGTCGGAGGTAGCGGGACCCCATCTCTCGTGGAGGCTTTTCGTGTTACCGGTCCATAAGGTTGCATGCAGAAGTTGATGAACCCAGAGCTAACGCTGGCTTAGGCAAGGCCACGGGAGGCCGCTGTGTCTACAACCTATTGTACTAAAGCCATTTGCATAATTAATCGGATTAACGACATTCAGTTATGCGCGTTTATGATTACAATACAGGGGTCAGGTGGATTCTTATATCTACATACATGCAATGAAAATGATTGCCTTAATTCAAACATAAATTAATATTTTCTTATTTTATTAAAATGGCTGGTATATGAGCTATATGAGTTTTTGTAGTGTTTTATATTTTGTTCTATTAAACTCATTATTCAAAATTTTCAATAATTGACGACACCTGAAATCAAAAGCACCATCCGTTCAAGATTTTGAGATGCAGTTATTGGAAAAAAAATGTTCAAAAAATTATAATCACTTTTGAGTTACACCGTATATATTACGAAAAGGGTTAACTTATAATATTTATTTACATGTAAGAAACTTTTTATCATACGTTTTTAACACAATGCTTGAATTCGTCAAGTGTTATTAATATTTATCTAATTGATTCAGATAAAAAAAATACTATTTTTTTTAATATCGCCAGAGGATTAGAAGTCCAGGGCTCAGAATAGGGTTGACTAGAGAAACTTTTTGGTAGCAACCGACGTCCACTCAGGACTGTAGATTCAGAGAGAAGAAAAAAAAAATTTACGTACATGTATATTATATTAATAACTGATCTACAAATAATCCAAATTTTACATTTTGTGAATAAGTTTCATTTTATTATTATGACATATCTTGGTTTATTAGAAAACAATAAACAAAAAATATTATTTCAGAGGCCTTAAACGATATCACCAATAATTCGAAGCTGGTTTAAAAGAGAAGAAGAATGTCTTCTTGTTCTTCTCATTCCTAGTGTAGGCCTAGTGGCCTATTTCTTAAGAAAAATTGGCCTCCTGCGAAGTCGACTCCCAGCTGTCGATCCATCTCTTTGGTGGTCTGCCCGGGGGTCGTCTACCATGGGCCTGGCCTTGTAACACAATGAAGGGGAGTCTGGATGGATCCATTCTCCTCACGTGTGTATACCAGTATAAAGTGAGAAAGCAAAACTAAATAGTTTTTGTAAAGTAATAAGAATTTTATATTTATTTTAACAAAGCTATTTTGATGTTTCAATAAAGAATTTTACATGCCTAACGAAAGCTGTAAAACACTCTTAAATATTTAATTCAAATATCTGAAGTTACGAAAAAAAATTCCAGATACGAGTACTATAGACGCCTGGCAAAAACTTTAAAAAATTTGCATTGAGAACTTTAACCGTTACTATGCATTATAAAAATCCATTACATCGTTTTTTATAACATTTGTAATGATGGTCCACCATAGGAGGACACCGCATATAATACTTGAATCATAAAAACAAAAATTGAAATTATGTTTTATTTGTCAGTCTCAATCATAAAATGGGTGTTTTTTGTTATATTCGTATGATTTCGAATCATGTTCGTTTTCAGCAATCTCGGTACAAATTTATTATAATTTCGCATGAGTGGAGTTACAGCGTCTCCGTCTGGGCTCATAGACGATATTTTTTGCGAACAACATCAATTGGCTGACCACAGCGACATCATTTGTGGTTTGGATCTATATTTATGCCGGCTACTTGCAGAACGGTGTGCGAAATACAAGAGTTGACTTTGTATTCAAACGAAAATGAAAATTATACGGTAAGGGATACCAACATCTTCACCAAAATAAATAATATTAATCAAAAGTCTTAAAATTTTAAAACTGTTTCCAAATAAACGTCCATGTTTTGTAATAAAATAAATTTTTACATTTAATTTATATAAAGACATTTAATCATTGTGTTTTTACCGGTCACCCCCAGCTAAGGGAAGGAACATCCCTAAAAAAACTGGTCCTCCTAGTAAGCGGGTTGGGCATAAGGCCGACAAACTAACCTCGTAAAACAACCAACGTTACGAACATTTCAAGAAATTCATTTCTTGGAGGAGTTCATTCCCACCAAGGGTTGTAGCTCCGGAAAAAAAATTAAGATGTTCAAATTGATACTTAAACTATAACATAAAACATATTTTTTGTTAAAGTACATTTAGAAATATTTAGTATCATTAAAAGCATTTACCGAAATATTATTACAACTATTTTTTCGGAGTTATTCCTGTTATTTTTTGGTATCTGCGTCTAGTTTACGAAATATTTCATATAATTTACTTACAGAGATAAGGTTGAAGGTACTATCGAAAGTCCTACACTCCATCATTGAGTCAATAAAACATTTTTTTAGATAATCAGATGATTTTACTGAAATCTCTTGATGGAAGTTCATTTTTAATAATAATAAAACGATGTTTTAAACTACTTCCACTTGTGTCTTTATTTCGACAGCGAACGGTTTCGCCAGGCTTGCTGGCATTGAAAGACTGGTGGACTAGTCTGTCGACAGACTGGTAGATCAGTCTGTCGATGCCAGCGAGACTGGCGAAACTGGTCGCAGTCGAAATAAAGACAGAAGTGGAAGTAATTTAAAAACATCGTTTTATTTCATTATTATTAATAAAACAATTATTATTATCGCTTTAATTTATTTTTTAGACCAAGGAAAAGTTCGTCTGAGAAGAAGACTGAGAGAAAATGAGAAGTTTTTAAATAAAATATGAAGACACAATGTTTAATCAAAATATGTAGATATTTTTAGTTTAATTGCTTTGAAATCGTTTGAAGTTTCTTTCTTAGGCGCGCGTTGATGTCTTTCGTAGGTGTATCCCTAGTGTGCGCATACACAGTGTGTGACCCATACGGCTCACGTGTGAGCTGCCCCGTACGCTATTCGTAGATGGAGGTCTACGTTCGGCTATGTTCGGCTACACACGAGTCGTATACGGCGTAGCGAGCTCACATACGCCGGCGTGTATCCTTATATACGACCTTATGTGCTACGTGACACCTTGCGGAAGGGCCGCGCACACATGTGTTGGTTCTACGCTACGTATACACGTAAATATATGACTGAATTTAACGTTCAAGACAGCTATGTTTACGAACGTATCTCGTGTATTTTTTCACTGCGTTTCCACTTATTTTTACAATACAATATTATATTACATTTATTTTATATTAATTAGTGTGTTCATATGCTACAGTATTAGTAGTGTTTTCAAATGCTACATTATAAGTGTCTCACACTCCTCATTGTGTTTCGAAACTACGACTTTTCAATTTTGAGAGTTTTAAGACATCTATTTTTTTTAGTCACGAGTTACAGAAATAATAGACCGCCACGTTGTTTTTTCTGACGTACTTCTCTCGCTTCCGCAATACGCATACATCATGTCATGCAAGCACGCCGATTTCACCGAATCTACCCAATGAACCTCCTAGCAATTGACACAAATAAGAACAAGTAAACGAAGAAGAAGATACTAATGAAGATAACATTGATGAAAACATTAAGGTCAAATGCTAAATGTGTGTAAAAATATCTCACCTAAATACATTGTATTCATTTTTGATCAACTTAATGCATTAACATTGTGAAATTGCTTAATTTTATTACGGATTAAGACACAGTTTTTTCTACTTTCGAGTTAATATTTTTTGGTATTTTTCAAAGATTTTACATCTTCATCATCGGAAGAAAGATATAAACTATTTATATCGTTCTACCAATGATTAAGGTGAAAAACATTCGAAACATGTCGAGAAAAATAAAGTGGAAAAATATGGTTCATAAAAAAATAATGTTAATATATAATAATATGAATGTTTTTGATAAAATATTTAATATTAGGAGTATATTTAGCTTATCAAATATTATCGTTAGTTATAAAATGTTCATCCAATTACGCAATATAAAATATATAGTAATAACATGTCTTGAGATATAAATGAAAATAGTACGGGTGGGTTGCCGCGCTTCAGGGCTTACACACACCTGCCGGATGCTACCTTACCTCTCCTATATACTTCACTCGTTGCCTTATTATGTATTCCTGCAGCTAATCTCAGACGTCAAACCTTACAAACAATGTAAGGTTCTGGATAACTTGTCTCATATGCAGATTTATATGTTTATGTGATAACTGTCTTGAAGTTAATTGCATAAACACAATTATGTACTTACCCGCAGATATAAGTTTACGTCACTCCATTTATTACACCGCATCACAATGAATCCAAAGAAAGTCAACATCGTTTCTTCATTATGTTGTATTGCAGATAAAAGTAACAAAGTTCTTAGGCAAGTTGAAATAAATGTTTTACGCATCTGTGTAGTGTATCAGAATATACAGGTAAAAAGTCCATAAAAAACGGTAATACTCGTATTACAAACTTAAAGATATGAAATAATAAAAAAACTTTATATGTAACCACGGTATGATTATTATAAATGATGTTTCGCTTGGAAAAAAGTATTGTCACAGGAAGTGTTCCTGGCAAAAGAATAAGAGGCAGATCTCCTGCGCAGTGGTGTCACCAGATTAAGATGACCAGGGAAAACCTCTACTCGGCGCGGCGGTGCGAACTGCGGAGAGTAGAAAGGATTAGAGGTGTTTTATTTTAGTCACGGGCAGTTCCAAAGATCACGACCCTCAGTAATGAGGAAATGAAGAAAGAAGAAGAAGTTTCGCTCGGGTTCAAGCTTCATCAGGGCAATATAATAATTATTGCCTTGATGAAGCTGAAAGCTATTATATTGCCCTGATGTAGCTTGGGTCCAAGCAAAACTAGTTGACATCAATTATAATAACCATACCAAGATTAAATACAATATTTCTTATTATTTTATACCTATAAGTTTAAACTGTCTAACCACAAGGTGAGTGCTTCATATGAAAAATTGGAATTATATTTGGTAGGTCGTGTTAGGACAAAATTTGGACCGAAATACATTTGGTCACATACTCAAATCGGAAGCAGAAATGTGAGAAGACTGAAGCTGCGCAGGATGGATAGAGTTACTGATAATTGATAAGAGATAAGTCATGATAGAAAAGACTTCTTCCAGATTTTATTATTTTTGTTGAATACGGAATATCAGGAGCGGGCTTTAAAAATTACTTATATCATCGCGAGGTTACAGTACACTGAATTGGAATAATTGTACTTTTAGACCGGTTGTAAATGTTTGTGTATCAATCAATTTGACATGCTTTTAGTATTTTATAATTCCATAATTATAAGAAAATACTTACGTTTTTTTATGATATCTTTATATTTTTGTGTTCATTTATTATATTTAAAGTTATTCTGATGAATGTCTACAGCATACATTGAAAAGTAATAAAATATCGTTAATCTCTGAATTACTAAGAAATTTAGTACTGGGAGTAATTTTTCGTCCCATATATTGATTGTTATTTTATATACCATACTATACTTAATCTAATTATATGAATTTGTCGTTTAAAGGACAGGATATAATGATACATGGATTTAAAATTTGGATACGTAATCATATAAGATTTCTTTAGAATAACCTTATTTTAACTATTCCAGCCATGTCACATTTGTCCTTTAGTGCGTAAGATCTGTTGTCTCGACTTCCTCTGTTCTTTCGAGATCATCTTTCTCAGACAATAATTACAGGATGTATAATTACATCTACTACGAGCATAGGAGCCTGAGGGGGTTTTGGTTTAGTCAGTAAAAATCTGGCCCATGCCAGAGGGGGTCTTTTGAAGATTCCTCCACCCACATAAAAAAAATAAGCTACGTCACATTGCCTTCAAATATTGTTTTTTTTTTAAATGAAAAACAATTTTATAGAATATCTGTTTAAAATTATCCACAGAGTATTTTTTTTATACGTCATGAAGAATTGATTTGAAATGAATAAATATATTGATGCGTCAGTTCGATACAGAGGAAATGGTGCACGTCCCGTGTCAATAAACCTCACCGGAGCGGCAACAGGTAATCCCGGACCACATTGTCTTTAGACGACCGTGCTTCATGCAGATCTGCAGGTACATTTAGTATTTTTATTGTGTTTCATTTGTCGCCCGTTTGCGACATTATTTTTGCCTGAAATGCCGTCCAATAAAATAATTTACGACACATCAAGATTATTCATGGATGAATGAAAATTTTCAAAAGTCTGTTCGTGCTGATTTATTAACATAAAGCAAATAAACTTTGTTAATGTTGTCTCCTTAGTTTTAATCTTTTTATTATTACCAACGAATTAAATTTAGACTTTATTAAGTAACAATTACACCATTTCTCCGCGTAGATAGAGAGGATGGACCGCCATATTGAGAGCAACTAAAAGAATCTCGAGAGCACAGAAATCTTCTCGAGATTTTTCTATATTCATACATCGTAACATGCGCGCTCGTCGATATTTCCTACTTCAAATGTAGCCGTCCTTGGTTCTCCAAGACTTCTATTTTCACTCACGTTGCTTTAATATATATTTTTAGCCTCTCTTCTTTCATCCGTTCGTTTCATATATCCAACCCATCAGAGAGATCATTTTTAATATTAATTTTGATCCAATCATCTGCCTAACATTTCTTCCTTATTTCGTCGGTCGGTGTTCTAATGTATATGTCGTTTTCTCATACATTCTTTTCGATCGATAACGATAATACAGATATTTTACAGATGCGAAACTTTGCAAACATCACGTAAATATATATAAAACAATGATTAAATTAAAATAACTTTTTCGGGTTGGCTTATGATATGAATAGACTCTTCTAAATGTAAAGTCTTCCACGAGGACGAATCCCGTGAGGCTGATTATGTGGTGCAATATAGGGGAGTCTAGTGGTTTCCATTATTGTGACATGACCGTACCAGTCTTTCTTTTGCTGTTTACTCCATCTTATAATATCCTCAACATATCTCTCCAATTCTGGTGTTCCGCACGTGATCTCTCAGTATCTTGCCAGCTAACATCCTCAGTGTCTTATTTGATAATGCCTTAGAAAGGCAAAAGTGTCATTCCCATAATTTATAATAAAACTTCTAGAAAACCGACGTTTACATTCGTATTAATTATTGTTTTACTGTTCATATTTTAGAAATATATTTATTGTTGCATACGTTACACATAAACCATAAATTGAAGTAATATATTCGAACGGAATACACATATACACCGCGAGTTTTCTTATGAAAAATGGCGTCCGTTCATACATGCATTACCTTCACATTAATAGCCTAACAATATAAAGCATAATATTATTTTATGATCGTTTTACATCATATCATTTGATTTATGTACAAATGTGGATTACGTCCTTTCTCTAATACAAGGCACTAAGAAACATGTAATATAAATACAAATTTGTTATGCTATTTCAGTTTGAGCGCTCTAGGTTGCACAAGGAAATGTTATTTAAACTTGAAGGCTTAAATTATGATTTAAATTCACTTCATAAGAGTCGAATACTTATATGCAAATGCGTATATAAGAAGAAACCTTGGAACTTAATGAATTACAAATATTGTTTGTAAAAACCGCAAAGCTATATTAAAATAATACAAATCATTTATGCATTTCAACTGCAATTATCTAATGCATATTCAACATGGTTGGCTTTTACATATCTAGTTTTTATGTTGTCACGTATTCTGCAATTGTCATTGCGATTAATGGAGACCATTTAATGCAATGTGGATAATCTGGTTAACAAACCAACTTACCATCATGCTGTAAATGGATCGCCACACAATTCTCTCCTCAGGTATAGGTACTTCACGGCTCTTCAACATTCATACAGCATATCTCTCCTCACATAACCGAAATTTAATATTTTATTTACTGACATATAGTCTCTTCTGCATATTTATGTGTTTTCATGTGTCCATCTCATCATTATCATCAAGAAGTAATCCATATTGTCCATAAAACTAAATAAATTAAAAACTTAAATAATATCCATATTGTTTATAACGAAACTAACTTACTAACCAACACGCCGTTTCTCTTGAGATCTAGGCTGAGAGAACGCCCCGCTATACTGCTCTGTCCTGACATATCTCCCGAGGTTCCACATTCATACATCTTAACATCGACCGACGACCTTCGTGGCCGAGTGGTAAGTGCATTGACTGCCACCCCAAAGGTTCCGGGTACGATTCCCGGCGAGGGCAGTGTGATTGTCACACTGTCTTTGGTCTGGTGTAGAATTCACATGACAATAAAATGGCGATAGTAAGCTACTTATCACATGTCAAGAGAATCACTAAGATAGCTATAATACCATTTACATCGATTTGGCTCATGCTGTCATGATGTAAAGAGCGATTCAACACAATAATAAAATAAAATAATAAAAATAAATATGCGCGCTCGTCGATTTTTCCAACTTCGAATGTAGCCTCTTTTAGTTTTAGATTAATTTGGTTTTGCCATACTTTCCTTGGTCTCATTCATTCAATCCATATGTCTAAACCATCTCAGTCCGTGACGATTTTATTAATAAACCTTTTACGATGTTAGATGATTCTTTACTAAATTCTTTAGGCAATGAGTTGTATTAATATTGCGCTCTACCATTTCGTGGAAACAATGCTATTCTGTGTTTTTAATGTTCTCTTACTTGAAGTTTCTTATATTTTATGGAAGTGACATATTTCTCTTTGTTAAGACATTATCAAATAATGCGTTTGATATTAACATATTTTATTTTCTTAGGAAAGAAAAACATGTTCATTTAAGTATCTTTCAAAACTGAGTATATTCATAAAAAAATGTTTAAATATTTATATTGTATATATTGCACAAAGATTAACAAAACACTGTTGAAGGGCTTCAGTGTCCAAAACATGTTTGTATTTTAACTAGAATTTTTAATAAAGCTAGTATTGCTTATAAAGTTATAAATATTGCAGAATGAATCCACAATACAAAATTATGTCGAATGTAGAAGAAGAACATGTAAGTTCTGTAATATTAAATAAAACTTCTAGATAACTTCTGATCTTAAAGGGTAAGATTGAGGGTCGACGAGGTGTTGGGAGAATGCAGGTTTCCTGTCTGAGGAACATCCGAGAGTGGACAGGGCTGAGGACCGTAGAAGAGCTGTTCCGAGCTGCACAGGAAAGGGAGGCCTACTCAAGGGTGATAGTCAACGTTGAGGAGACCTGACAGGACACAGAAAGAAGAAGAAGAAAACGGTTGTTTAATTTATATCTAATACTTTAAACGGAATATTACATAATAGTTGTTGAAATAATTGATAATTGAAAAAAGTCCATGACTTAAACAGGTGGTTTAACGAGTCAATTACTGTGAGTGTGCTCAAATCGAAATAGGACCAAGTGGGCAAGCCTCCCGATAGGTGGCCAATAAAGAATGGTTAATGGTGAATGTCTTCATCGGCCCGGCGCGACGATACACAAAGCTAATTTTTCGAAGTTTTCGGTCACAAATTAATCTCATTAGCGGCAAATGAGGCAGCACCGCGGACAACGTGATAAACCTTGCTACCGGTTTTGATTTTCGGTTATAAAAAACCGGTCCGGTATGCGACTCGGGCGGAAACGGTAGCTGTCTGCCACCGCAAACCAAATTATATCTCACCACAATCCTAAATAAAGCAAGACACATTTGCCAGAAGTACAACATGTAATCTATCGCGATGCCTTGACAATGGTCGCAGCGGATGGTCCGCATCTCTCGGAATGTGATTCTATTATTACCGAATTCATGTTTTGACGCCAAAAGTAAATGGGGTCTCAAATGATATGTTATTTTAACACTTTTTAATTTCAGTATAGGTTTTTCAGAAGGCAGCTTTCAATTTAACATTTGTTATTTATTGTTGCTCGAGCAATGTGGTAAAAGTTTTTGTATTATTAATAAAATGAAAGTTTTCTAGATATTTTTTTACTTTGTGAAAAAGCCATAGAAAAGCTAAATATTTCATTTCAATAAATTCTATACTGAATGTACATAATATTTAAATTACTGAATCATAAAATTCTTATTACTCTAACAAAATAATTTGCAAAAAAAGGAGTTTACGTACTCTTAAAAAGTTACAAAAAACTAATATTAAGCATTAGAATTTAATATGACGATCAGATAGTAAGCCGAAAATTACTATTATAATAAACCAAATCTACAAATATTTAATTTTATGGAACCTTAGCCATTGAAAATTCAAGAAATAATAATAAGAATTAGGCTAATTTGTATAGCGTCGTTATCGTGAAAAGCTCTCACTTCAAGGGCGCAAGAAAGAGACACACAAATCTATAATAATTATAATCTCGTGGTTACAAACATTACATAATACAAAAATAAAAAATAAATTTATTCCGCTTGTGATGGACATAAATTTATACATGCATAATTATATAAAAATTTACATAACTAATGATTTGACGCGAAAACCTCGTGTCGCTTCAACAAGAGAATTAAAATAATGTAAATAATCTGAATAATTATATTGTGCCGTACCTGGAGTTACGTGATGGCACGCATGCGTGTCCTGAGTGGATGTGAATGATTAAGAAGGTACTTGGCGATAGGAATAATGGATTATGATAGAAGAAATACTAAATTAATGCAATCATTCCCAAGGTCCTTGACACACTGAGTCACGAATCGCAGATGAAACAAATTAGACGCTGTTCCCTCGCGCTCTCAACCATTTGTACAATGTTATTGCAGATCGAAATATTCTATGCAAGTTCTTATTTGCAATATTGTTGCATTCACCTGAAGCATATATTAAAAATTATAAATAATCATTGGTTTCACAAACACTTTTTATAGATTTCGAATTAGTCAAACCGTGCTTTCACAATTCAGTATTTTGATCTATAATGAGAAAAATAATAATTGAGAAAATAAACTGATTTGATTTGATTTGACTTTAGAAAGTATATTTTATGCCTAATGTCGAATCATCTCTAATTAGTTCCTGGTATTATGTTGTATGCGTATAATATTTTACCTGTACTCAAAGCCTTAAACATTTATGCTGTTTGTAATTTCTTTCGAGAAAATAAACTGATTTGATTTGATTTGATTTGATAATGAATTGTAAAATATATTGTATAATAGAATGTTGCAAATGTCTATGGTTTCTAACTGTTTTGTATATCATATTAAAGTTAATACTGTTTACCATATTGTAAAACTCAATATTAAATAATTAATACAAATGAAAACGTCTCTTTACTAGAAATTGTATAATATTTTATGGGAATGTAATATTTAATATCGAATATGTATTAGAGATATACTCGGTGGTATTTTCTTTTTCAAATTTATATTCGTAAATATAAAGATTGATGAAACTCAATGATTAGAAAGTGGTCGAGAAAAAAAATATTATAATATAATATAATTAAAACCTAAAAGTTAAAAAATAGAAGTGCTCCTTATAATTAAATAAAGCAAAAGTTAAATGGTTTATCCCTCCCTTTTCTCCCTCCAATAATAATTTTGTGATCTTTTAAAATATTACCATACAACGTTGAAAAGAATTGTTATCTATTTCAGTTCACCGATGAGTAAAATAATAATAAATAAATAAAAATTGTTTCCATTTTTGAAAAACGATATGACAGTTTTTTTTCTTCTAAAAATTTATGATAAAGAAGGTACTCTGCATCAACTTGGGAGGAGAACATTTCACCGTGACGGAGCACCCATTAGCTTCGTTGGCGACCCCACAACCGCAATGTTTCTGTAATTGGTATGCGCGTCGCTGCTGCGCATGATTCATACATGATTCGTGCAGATTTTATAATTATTTTCATGCGGAATATTAACTTTTATCTCGGCTGCATGTATTATGACGATCTCGCATTCAAATTACGCAACAAAATATTTTTTACTTAAAGTTGACTTCGTAAGAAGCGTTCACAAATTACTTAACGACGCAATATTTCGTAGACAGGTAAGATCTGCGATATGAGGAATATAGAATGTTTTAAAATATTATATATAAGAGCTATATTTAAAGGGTTAAAATAATTCAAGTGCAATCTATTTTTTTCTTTTTTGCATTCTTATTTTTTTAGTAAACAAACAAACCATCATGCCGTTTCTCCGCAGGGGTAGGCAGAGAGAATGGACCACCACACTACTCTATCCTAGCACACCTCTCTAGATTCCTCCACATTCATACAGCGAGTCATACACGCACGCCGATTCTTCCGACTTCTAACACGACCAACCATTAAAATTGGATTAATTTGGTCATGCCATATTTTCCTCAGTCTGCCTCGAATTCGTACTCTATTTACGTCATTAACGAATACTTTCTTAACCATTCTTTCTCCATCCATGCGCTCCATATGTCCGAACCAACGCAGCGATCCTTTCATAATTTTGTTCATAATACCTTTTTTCTTTCTACATTCCTTTCTTATATTTAGGATTTATCATTTATAGGATTTATAATTAAATACATTCCAAAAATGTATACATAAAAAAATATATGTAAACAAAATGATTCATGGTTAATATAAAATGCAACCTTTACACATCATATAATAATGTAAGAATATTAATATGTGATAAAAACAAATATAAATATGCCTTTTTTTACTTGAGTAAAGATATTTGTTCATTAATCCAATGAAACAATAGCGCTGGTTCCGAATATAACACATTAAATTTATCGTAAAAATACAGGAGATAAGTAAATTTTCCTTTAGGATATTACAAATATTGTTCGGATACAGGTAATAAACATTGATAATGGTGTGAGTGTTATACCTGAGAGGCGAGTGAGGTGAACGAATCGTTTATTATACTTTTATTTCGTTTCCATAAGCACAGTATTTACACGGTTATCAGAAATAGTCTCAGAAACCTTTAATTAGTTTGTATTCTCACAAGTGCGGATAATTATATAAACTAATGTAGTAAATCTTAATACAAAATAAATATAAGCTGTAATATTGTCAATTTATATATATTGTAAGCTTAGCCCTAAACAAATTATTGATAAATGTTACATAGTCTAACTTGCACCATTTATGTAAGTTTGTGAAATGAAAAATAACGTTGTTTATTCACTTAAATATTAAATATCACATGTTTCAGAGAGGACCTCCATCTTCAGGTGTAAATATATATATAAAAAATAAGCAATTTAAAACGCATTTAAAAATCGATACAATACACAATACAATAAATAATATTTAATTATTTATATCTAGACAAAATATGTATTTTCAAATGCATATTTTTTCTTAATTACAATTTTGTATTAATTATATAATAACTAATAATAATTATGTATTATTACTGTTCAAAATTAATTATTAGTACTTAAAGCAAAGGGTACAGGTTATTTTTTATTAAATTATTGTTCTTCAGTACTGTATCGATTTTTAAAAAGTCCAATGAAACTTTATATAGGTATTTAAAATTTTATATAGGTATTTACACCTGAAGATGGAGGTCTCCTCCGAAACATGTCGTGATATTAATTATTTTATTGGATAATAAACCACCTAATTTTTTAATTTCCAAAGTGTATTACAATGGAATTCACAGTGTACTCGTATATGCCTTAACTTTCAATAAATGTATATATGTTAATTATTCATATCTTCTATTTGTTCGGATTCAATCCTGTGGTAATTGGAAGCAACACTCTGGTTCTCTTGCTTTACTCGGCTCTGTCTTCAGCAATCCTTTTCAGCTCTGTATATTAGGTCCTTACATATGAAATTGGCGTTTTGCCGTACTGGCAACTTTGATCTCAAATATCTTCTCTTTGGTTAGGAATTCGAAATTCAAATTTATACAGATATTTACTCAAGTATTTGTGTTTCGAAAATTATAATTCATTTGTTTTTTCCTCAATTGTTTTTTTTCTTTGCGTCACTCAGTTTACAAAATGGAAAACTTGAAATATCACGTTATTTACGAGTACGAGTTCCACCGTGGCACCAGTGCTGCAGAAACGGCTCGAAGGATTAATGATGTATATGGCGACGGTGCCGCAAAAGAAAACACAGTGCGTTTTTGGTTCCAACGTTTTCGTTCTGGAAATTTTGACCTGCAGAACAAGCCCCGTGGACGGCCGGAGACCAAAGTTGATAATGAAGAATTGAAGGCTATTGTGGAAGCGGATCCATCGCAAACCACGTCCGAATTAACTGCAGGCTGCGGTGTTAGTGATAAAACTGTTTTAATCCACTTGAAGCAAATTGGGAAGGTGAAAAAGCTTGAAAGGTGGGTACCTCACGAATTGAGTGAAGCAAATCAACAAACGCGCGTTGACTGCTGCGTTGCATTACTCAACCGGCACAATAATGAAGAGATTTTGAATCGAATGTGATGAAAAGTGGTTCCTGTATGATAATCGGAAGCGCTCATCGCAATGGCTGAACTCAGCCGAACCAGCCAATCCTTGCCCCAAGCGAAAATTGACTCCAAAAAAGTTACTTGTGAGCGTTTGGTGGACTAGTGCTGGTGTCGTTGACTACAGCTTTCTTAAATCTGGCCAGACGATTACGGCAGATGTCTATTGTCAGCAACTGCAAACCATGATGGAAAAGCTAGCTGCTAAACAACCGAGGCTGGTTAATCTGCTTCATGATAACGCTAGACCACACACTGCACAAGAGACGGCTACCAGATTAGAAGAGCTTCAATTGGAATGTCTAAGACATCCACCGTACTCTCCGGACCTTGCCTCAACAGATTACTATTTTTTTCGAAATTTGGATAACTTCTTGCAAGGGAAAAAATTCAACTCCGATGGAGCAGTCCAAACCGACTTCAAAGATTTTATTGATTCCCGTCCGAATGTTTTTTTTAGTAAAGGGATCGATGAACTACCTATGAGATGGCAAAAGTGCATAGATAGCAATGGTACATACTTTGATTAAATAAATATATTATATTTAAAAAAAATCAACTTTATGTTCCTCCCATACAAAACGCCAATATCATATGTAAGGACCTAATATAAGGTATAGTCCATTTTATGCCACATTTGTTCCAGATACTCTCAACGCAGACTCCCTTCGCCAATCAATCTGTCAATCATTCCTCCACCATACTGTAATGTAGCAGCATACGACCTATGATATTTGCCAGGTTGTGATATTTGCAATGTGATATTTGACAGGAGCTTTGTTTGTTCTGTAAGAATATTTTAATGTGTTATTGATACACAAATCTTTCTTATTTTTTTAGTTTTATTCAAAGTTTTAGTTTTCGGTAGTCGATTAGATTTCGTTGAGAAAGGGATTTCTAAGTTTACATACGAATTTTAACGCTCAAAAAAAGTTTTTAAAGTATAGACAAATATGTAGTATTTTAGAGTTAAACAAAAAATATTGTATCCTCTCAAATACATAATTGTTTGTTTTTTAGATATGTCTCATAATTTGGGCGTTTTAATAAGTGTTATGCATTAGATTAAGTATCACTCCAAATGACTTACTCGTAGACAACAAAAATAACTTTTCCCGAATATGTAACAGTTAGCTCACCACGTTGTCAGAATTAAAAACATGCAGTACAAAAATGTTAAAATAAATTTTTCTAGATATAAGCAAATAATTAAAGTCATTAAATCTATAATAATCAGTGGATTAAAATAATCATTGACTCACAGTTATGATTGATCTGATGTAAGCATCACTTGTGCTTACGTTAGACATAAATTATCCGTGTTTAAGCGTCGCATTATGTGCTCCTTAAGTGATATCGAAACAATCTTCATGGCAGCGTTTAATACGGCATTAGAGCAACCCCCTACCTGGAAGAGGGCACTAAATGGCCGCCTGATTGTCCCTAACCGTCTCCTGAATATGTTAATCCGCCGCCAGCCGCACGGAGACACTCATTGACAGGTCGAGCCGATACATAATTTACATGCGTACTACTGCGTAAGGAAAATTTGATTTTAATAATGTCATAACCGGCGATTATTTAATTTCTCCGCAGCGCTTACGACCGCGGCCGATAATTGCTCGTGTGTGTTATTTACGATAAAATTATATTTTCCGCTTTGGCTATTTGATCAACTAATTTGCCTGGTTACTGGTTTATAATAGCGGATTAATTATGTATCTAATACTGCGTAACGCGCGTTAAGGGAAAATACCTTTATTTGAGGCCCCCAACGTGTGGTAAAATATGAGTTAACTGGACAAAGAATGATAGAAGTTTCTAAATTCAATAGATTTTATTTTGACAAACTGCAATACAACTATAATTTTACCTAACATATAATATATATTCACTAAGTGCTGCATTAATGATTTTTAAGAAAAAAATCGAAAAATTTAGCCTTACCATTAATGTAATCCTAGATGAATACCGAATGGATGAATGCCGTCGTCTCCGGCACCAAAGAGAATCCTTGAGGGAAATCTGGATGGAAAGAAAAGGGTCGGCAAGCCTAGACTCCGATGGGAGGATGAAGTGAAGAAGGATTCTGCACAACTACTGCAAATGCAAGACTGGAAGGACTGATGAATGCCAAAGCTCGATGTGAACCGTAAAGCCATCAGTGAATAAGAATAAGAAGGTGGATATCTATTATTCTTCTATAAAGCTTGCTTGTCAGGTCAGTAATACTGAATTCGACTTATATCAACTTTTTTTTAGAATATTGCAGGTTTTAAGTGCCATTTATATTCATCTCACCAACGAGTAAACTTTAATGTTAAAGTAACCTGTAGATTAAGTTGAAGTAGAAAAAACGAGAACAAGATATCTTACAACTGTCTAATTAGTACTGAAACTAATGGAATAACAAGTACTCTAGAACTCTGCTAAGTAATCTATTAAATATTATAATGTTAGTCTACAAAAAAATATATAAATTGTACTATCATAATAATAATAATAATAATGAAACAAAATCATGCAGGTAGATTTTCGTAGATGTGATAAAATATAATAATAAAAGTGAAAATGGAAAAAAATATACATTTTCTAATCGCTCTCACTTCAACATTGTTCTAACGATGTAGTAAAAAGAAGTAACATATGATTGATGTTGGTTACTTAGACGTTAACTTGTATATTTTAGGTTATGCTTTGAATGAGAGGTACAAAGTTCTATTCTCCCACGATTTATACATATTAGTAGTGAACAATAAAACCAATCAGAAATATATGTACAATTGCATCAGTAGCTAAATAGCCACATACAGATAAACATGGTAATACAATATTCATCGCCACCCATTATCGGCAGCCTTCAATTGAATAAGAATAATGGGGTGTCTTCTGACGTAATGGCCTCCTAATGAACAATTTTTTAAAAACGACTCAAGATTCACGTGAAACCAAAATGTTTTGCATACGCAATCAAGGCCTAAAAGATGTTTTAATTGATCAATTGAAATTATGCATAATTAAGGGCATTATAATACATCAATTAACTTGCATCATTCATTAGAACATTATGTAAAATCATCTATATGGTAAGGAAACAGGTAACTATTTACATTATTTTATGCGTCATGCGAAGACCCCCCACGTCAACTATCACTTAGAGAGTACACGTTCCTGTCTTGCGCAGTTCTAAACAGCACCTTAAATATTCTAATCCTTGTCCAATCATGTATATTCCGTGCCCAGCAGATCTATCTTCTCACAACACCTCGACGACCATCTATTTAACAATTTACGATTAGGTGTATTTTACCCTTTATGCTTAGGTGTGTAGAATCTGCTAGACATGCGTACGTCCAATAATAACATATGGACACAAAGTCTCCTAACAACCACAGAAATGAAGACTCTCCGATCCGTTGCGGGAACGACACTCCAAGACAGAGTAAGAAATTGTGAAATAAGAAAGATCTGCAATGTGAAAGATGTCGTACGATGGGGAAGACTGAGAAAATGCTACTGGAAAGATCATGTGGAAAGAGGATGTTCTGAAAGAGTGATAAATATAGCCGCAAATAAAGTACCAACAGGAAATCGACCTTAAGGAAGACCACTTAAAAAATGGCGAGACAGTTGGCTACATCCTAGGAACAGGCTCCACAAAAAGAGAGGACGCAGTCCTAAACAAAACAGCAGAAGAAAAAGATGATTTGATCCAGCAGCTCGCACTTCTTTCCTCCAAGCACATGCCCCAGATAAGACACCTTCCTGACCTTGATGTCAGCCAGCAATTGTCTATCAATTCTTGCTCTTTATAACACACTTACGTTTCTGATCATATCTTCTTCTTCTTCTTCCTTGTTGTAGACCTATGTGATCTGTTCTCCAGATTGTTGCTCCTCTTGTGAGGTAGATTCCCAGCTGTCCTTCCATCTTTTAGGAGGTCTTTCACGAGGACGAGTCCCATAAGGCTGATTATGCAATGCAATATAGGGAAGTCTGGTGGTGTCCGTTCTTTGAACATGACCGTACCAGTCCCTTTTTCGCTGTCTGCTCCACCTGATCATATCGATCCATGGAATACGTAACATTTTACGATGCATCCATATTTCAAATGCATTTAACCTGTTCATAATTCGAATTTTGATGGTCCGTGACTCAAGTCCGCGCAAGAACACTGAGTAATTTTAAGTTACTGGAGAGAAATCAATCTTATTTTGTTTTAGAAATATGTTCGATCACTTATTCAAGGAGAACTCCGGGCCATACAGATCTAGACCCCGCCAACCAATAAATCACATTTTCAACAATGTTTCCAACATACGTATGAGATATAGCCATAAAAGCTAAACTTCTGTATGCCAGAAGATCCAAGGTTAAGTCCAAGCCCAATTAGAAGACATACTTATATCCTCGTAACTTAATGAATTAAGAAGAAATAATACGATTTCATATATTTTAAGTTGTATCGTCTTCTTCTTCTTCTTTTTTTAGATATGACGATCTGTGGCACAGAAATCATGTCTCCTGGGATGATCAGGTCCAGCTGTCCCTCCATCTCTTAGGCGGTCTTACAGGTGGGCGGCGTCCGGAGTACAGTGTCGGCCCGTGTCTCTACAGATTAGGTCATGATAGGTCGCACCCATGTCTTATAAATTCTGACCTTGCTGTCGATACCAATTTTTAAAGACCAGATTCTTCGCCAGCTTCAATATGATGATCTCAGTTGAAAAGACAAAAACCATGACATTCTCAAAAGAACCCTTAGGATGCAGGTTATCCTTAAATGACAGAATGCTGGAACAGGTTGCAAAGTTTAGATACCTGGGAGTGGACCTGCTCAGTCAAAATGATCTTGTAAGTGAAACAATAGGACAAGTCAACAAGGCTTCAGCGGTATTAGGTTGTCTCAACGATATAATATGGAAAAACAAGTATATGAGAACTGACAGTAAGGTCAGAATATATAAAACCTATAAGGCCTATACTTACATACACCATTGAGACCAGAGCGGATACCACAAGAATGAAGGCTAAAGTACGGGTGGCAGAAATGAGGACGCTGAGGATGAAAGCAGGAAGGACTATTCGAGATAGGGTGCGGAACACGGCCATCCGCGAGATCTGCAAGGTGGAGGATGTCGTGAGATGGGGCAGACAACGCAGAAGATACTGGAATGCGCACATCAGAGGATGGATCCGTCCAAAATCCCACACGCTGTGGCGCTTCAGATTCCTGCCGGCTGCCGTCCTCCGGAAGACCGCCGAAGAGATGGAGAGATAGTTGGGAGTCAACCTCCCGATAGAGGCCAGCCTGATTTCAGGAACAGACCAAAGGTCTATAAGAAGAAGAAGAGATTCTTCTGACACCCTGACATGGATCAAACCAAATCTATATATCATTAAAGCTCATTCCAATTCGACAAAGATTGAATATTTAAAATTTATAAAAGACCTTAATTTTTATTTCGTGTAAACAACATCTCATGTTATTATAAAGTGAGTACTATTTTGTCCTTCATTATATAACACTTTCGTAAAATATCCGATTGAATAGCACTTAGAAGCAATAAGCAATTCCTCACACGCGACAATAGTTCATGGCTCACGGCTGTGACCGCGGCGATGTTTACTCTGAGAAGAATTGATTCTCTCACGTCGTCATTGCGACTGTGGGAAAAGTAATACATTTCAATATTAATGAGACAGCCGAGTGTATGACCGATTAAGACAAGATCCATTACGTAACGCTGTGCGTGTACCATTAGCGCATTGAGGACAGCGATGTGACGTACTGAAATGCATTCCAACTAATATTGGTATCTGTATGAAAAACAAATCTAAGCACATAGTGATTTATTTCGGCATTCTCTTATTTCAAAATAATGTTAAACTTATTAAATATGTTTAAAAATATATGACGACCTTCGTGGCAGAGTGGTAATAGCTCTGACTGCCATTCAGAAGATCCCGGGATTGATTCCAGGCGACGGCTATCTGATTGTCACACTGTCTTTGGTCTGTAAAAATTAAACAACGTTTTTATGTATTAATAAATATAAACGGCCAAAAGAAGGATAAAATTAGAATAAATGTATTTTAAATGACATCTCTCAGACGAATGTGTAGAAAATCTACAATGTATTACTATGAATGCAGTGCGAATGAAAGTGTTATGAACAAAATAATGAAAGGAACTTTACGATGGTTTGGACACACGGAAAGAAAGTATGTTAAAAAAATGATATGTTAAAGAGGTAAATGGAACTAGAAATAGAGGAAGACGGAGGAAAACGTGGAAAGATCGAATAAATCACATATTGAATGTCGGCCACGCGAGGAGTCGAAGAAATCGAAGTGCTTGCATGACACGATGTATGAATGTTGCGAAATCGAGAGAAGTATGTCAGGAAAGAAAAGTGGGCAGTCCAATCTGCCTACCCTGTTGCTTAGACGGTGAAGTTTTTTTTATGTATGTATATATTTACTTATATAAAGGGTGTTTTTTTAGCTGCAAGAGAAGTTTTGGTGGTTGTTGTCTATGGTTTGATAGTTGATAATGTCAAATTGTGTTAACATTTCTGTTCTGTAAGGTTTGACAATTCATCATGAATCTTTTAAGGCCAGAACAACGCTTCGGTTGCTGCGGTTTGGCGGCATCATCGGTCCTTATTTCTTTCGAAATGAGGAAGGAACTGCCGTTACGGTGAATGGTGAGCGCTATCGAGCCATGCTGACTGATTTTTTGTTTCCAAAAATTAATCAGCTAAACATCGACGACATTTGGTTCCAACAAGAGCGCGCAACTTGCCATACAGCGCGCTTAACCATAAAATTATTGCAAAATCAATTTGGTGACAACTTTATTTCCAGAAGTGGCCCTGTTAACTGGCTCCCTCGTTCGTGCGACTTGACGCCTCTTGATTACTTTTTATGGGGCTATCTTAAGTCATTGGTTTATGCCGACAAACTAGCAACTCTTGAAGCATTGGAAGCCAATATTCAAGCCACCATTGACGCCATACGGCCAGATTTATTGGAAAAATTGGACTGATCGAATGTAACTCGTAGCCGCGGCGGACGTATGCCGGAAATCATATTTAAAAAATAAATGTCATGAAATTATCTACCAGATTATAATAATAAAAAATTCATTCCAATAATATTTCTGTCTTGTATTATTATTTAAAGTTCTCAAGCTCTTAAAAAAACACCCTATACAATATCTATTGCTGAATGACACTAAACCCTTCAAGCGTTATTTGAAGATAATTATTTATGTCTTACGAGGGCAAGGTGGATTTTATATACATGGTATAGATAAAGCAAAAACTATGTAAATAGAAAAAATGTCCAATGGTAGTTTATTATTACACCTCAAATAACTGTTATATAAAATAAATCAAACGTAATGAATCTGAAGTGTTGTTATTCAATAAGTTCTAAAAATACCGCAATAAATAGAATAACACTTTGTATTTTAATTGCGTATATTTTCACGATTGGTAGCAATATGTATTTTGGGATTTTGGAAAAATAGGACCGACGTTTCGGAGATCGTTGCAGTCTCCGTCTTCAGAGTGGTTAAGTATATACCCACCCTGAAGATGGAGACTGCATCGATCTCCGAAACGTCGGTCCGAAGAGCCGAGCTACACGGATTTTCCCAAAATCCCAAAATACACTTTGTATTTTTTTTTCTTATACTTATTGACTACTAAGAACATCGGAGATAAGAGTCCTAAGATCAATTAATGGAAAAACTCTCCGAGATCGTGTCCGTGACGTAGACATTAGAAAGACCTGCGAAATAAAGGATATCGTTAGGTGCAGTAGATCCAGAAGAAGATACTGGAGGGACCATATAGCCCGAATGGATGGTGACAGACTTGCATATACAGCCGCATATGAAATCCCCTCCGCACACCGCCCACCTGGAAGACCGCCTAAGAGATGGAAGGACAGCTGGACCACATCATCCGACGAGACATGATTTCTGTATCACAGATCGTCTGATCTATTAAAAGAAGAAGAAGATCCTTTTTATTTTGGCATCGAAGAAGATTTAGTCACAACCTACACATGTCAAAAAATAAAATGTTAAATAAAATACAAAGATTTTTTCTATTTATTCAAATGTGATGTGTGATGTTATCACATTTTATATCACTACTTTGAGCTTCCATATTTCAGTAAAATGTTGTGATAATTATTGTAACATGCATCTATCTCAACAAGGCTTCGCAAACCGTATAAGAATGATCTTAAAACCACTTAAGATCACCTAGCAGATATAAATTTTATTCCGCTATTAAATCGCTGCAAGGACTGATCCATATAACTTCCATAAGTTCAGTAATCTAAGCCACACGAGCCCACATGCACACGTTCCGCAAGGAACTCGTTTTAGCGGTAAACTAACAATGTTTGAGTCTATTAATGTAACTAGAAATGCGATACCAATTATTAATTACCTTAAACTTGATAACGGCAGCTCGCGAATACATCACTCAATTACTCCGCAATTTGTCACCATTCACATACGCCCGAGTTCGTACACGTGCCCGGGGCAATACTACAAACATATTGACTGAATATATCGTTTCTCATTACATCGCATAAAGTTGTTTTCCGTCGCGCATATGTCAAACTGCTTATTAACACTTATTAGGACTGATATTGATTGAAATTCTGACTTTTCTTATTACCGTTTCAAGCTAATTGCATGGCTGTATTAGATATTAAGGAATGATAAATGAATCAGTAAAATCATTCAATTAATTTTGAAGATACTTATTGAAGCAGCGGATATATTAATGTGAGGTTTATGATATACTCGTATAGCTAATGATAGCAACTGTGGCATAATTTGTTAAAACCATTCACATTATTGAACTATTCAAATTATTATCTATTTACCTATGTAAATCTAAATATCAGTAACGCACATTTAAATTAGACAAAGATGGAATATGGTCAAATAAAATACAGATATAATGATAATGTAATGTTTACACGATTGTAGATGATTTGAGACTATTATGAATATAAATTATTATAAAGATATTTAAAATATTATAAAATTATTTACAAATATGATCAGTTTTGACAGATATTTTTTATAACATCTGTCAAAACTGATCATATTTGTAAACAATTTTATAATATTTTAAATATCTTTATAATATCACTGAGGAAGGACCGGGGTTGTCCGAAACATGTCTGATATAAACTTTTTTTGTGTTTAAAGTTAGTGTTGTATACAAAGTATATAAAAAAGAAATAGAAATGTATAAAAACATCTACAACACAAAGTATGGCGAACATAGAAGAAAATAAATATGTTTGTTTTCATTTATGTAAAATAAGCTGTAATAAAAAAAAAGTATGTTTGGGTATTATAATTTTATTTTTAGATTTATAAATGCCTACCTATTTCGCTCAAAGATTAGATTTCGCTTAGGAATTAAGAGACTTACATATGGTTATTTGGCATTATTCGTTGTTACACGTGACATTCGATAGATTTCTACAGCATATATTATTTGTGGCGGTGCTTATATAAAAATATTACTTACTATGATAACTATTTATTTTTAAGTATATAGAGATTCATGTTCAAACTGTAATATATTACTATAACCGTCCGTAATTATGTTGTTGTTCATAAATTTAACAAATTTCATGTAATCATAAAAGCAAAGTTAACATCATCCAATATCCAGTAAGATGGAGTGTAAAGACTCCAAGTACTCGGTCCATGTAGATCAAATTTGTCTACCGGCGGACTATGATTAGGGAATTATGTCATAATATTATTAACTAACAACCTTTCGGTACAAGCTGCGAGCATTCTAGGGCTGTTTACTTCGCAACGATAATGCTTCGAAATAACATTTCATTATTTGCGTTATCGATTTTATTGCTCTCCTTTTATATCGAAGGCCATATCATTTTCGATCCCGTTATGGTCAACGGGGAATCAGTTTTGAACTTATAAAATTATAGCAACATGCAAAAATCAGGTTAATGCAAAGTGTTGTATTTCATAAAATTATTAAATGTCTTGTACTCACGCGGTGCTGTGAATATTAAATTGATTCGCTGGTTTGATGATGAGAAGAGCCTTGATATTATTGAATTTAATTGTTTAATATGGACTAAGCTGTGATGCAATATTTTGAATTTTGTCCAAAAGCAATCGAAACATTTTGATATTTGTCGAATAAGAATAGAAATATTTGAACATTTATCGAAGAGCAATCGAAGCGATAGGCGATGGGCTGATCACGAAGCCAGAAGTTCGAACGTAAATAGGACAAAAATACTGCTGACTTGGAGACCATGGGCTGCAAAGAGAAGTGCAGGGCGATCGCAACTACGGTGGAAGGATTACCTGAACCTACAACTCGGCATTACCTGGATCCAGTCTGTAAGAGAGTGGGGTGGAAGCAAATGGAGGAAGTATTTGTCCAAGTGAGGACGAGAATAGGCTGAAGAAGAAAAAGAAGCAGAAGAAACCAAATATTTTGATAAACTCAAATTGAAATATTCTTAAATACTATTTTAAATACTAATTTGTTAAGATGCACATAAAATAGTAGGTATCGAACTAACTACTCTCAAAGCGCTGTTATATACCGGATTTGCAATAGCTACAATAAGTATTTCATTGATATCGATGTTTAAGATCTGAACGAGTGTTATTTTAAAAAAATTGTCGGAGTAACCTTTTGGCGCAGATGAAACTACAATGTAATGTTACGAGTACTTTACTTTACCGTACCAAAATATGTTGTTTGTTTCAGTTTTACTTCGATTTTGATTCATTAGTCTGTATTGTTAATTCTTTTAATCATTTATATTTGTGGTAGCATGTAATTGGCCTTATTTTATTGTTTCTGTATGTTTTTATGTATGTATCATAATCGCTATTTATTACCCTAAATATTATTAATAAATTAGTACCAACTCTAAACCTTTCACAAGTTATGTTTTCAAAATGAAAAAGTTTCTTTAGTTTGACATTGTGCGAGTTAAGTGAAATAGTTTTCAATGTTTTGCTTTTTGCCGTTATTGCATACACACGAGTAGAAAGCAATATTTACAGAAGACTATTAGGCACAGCCCATACAATTTATGACGTGTATTGTACAGGTCGAAACGAACATTCTGCATTGAGGAAATGTAGTTTTGTGTCCACTAACACTATTATTGACTCCTGAACCACTTGGACAGCTTTATAGTTTCTCTCCACACTCTAACTTATTTATGTCTTACGATATGGGAAACACGGCATAAATATAAGGAACTTTCCAAAGCTATAATTTCTGTTACACTACATATCTTACATGTGCAATGCGCATTACAATATGTACTTCCATTCAAAGATATATGCGTTTCACAAAATAAATAACAAAAATTGACTGTTATCAAAACTTGAGAGATTTGTCATCATCAGAATTTAAAGAAAAAAGTTGGCATTAATAATCTTATGTATGTAACAAACGTAGTAATGAATCTTTAAAAGTATATATAAATATTGCAACGTTAACTCTACAACGATGAAATTAAAGTTATTTAATGTTTAATTTATAGGAAACATTAAATAATCATTAGACAAAAAATTCAACTCTTTTATTATGAAACGAAATGAAGACATGCTATTTTTTATAAAAATAAAACTATTTTATAAAGATAATTTAAATAATTGATTTAGCATACATGCTTACGAATAAAAATAAAAATTTCTACCTAAATAAATTTATATATCGTTGTAAAACAACAACAAACAAAAATACGCCAAAAAAGGAACAATTAAGGGAACATGATATTTTTCTTCTTCATGCAACTATAGTTATCCACTTCCAATGCCAATACGTTGTTAAGAATGAGAGAGTCTTGAATTGCTTTTGTGCGACAATTCTAAAAAAATATATCAAGTTTTAGTTATTTTAAAGAAACCATGAGGCAGACCGAGAAAAATATTGGTTGACTGCGTGGAGAAGACTGGGAGAAAATGGAAAGAGCTGGGGAATGGAGAGAGATCGCCAGGGATAGAAGCCAGCGAAGGGGTGGTGTGGAGGAGGCCAAGACCCACACCGGGATGTAGCGCCAAGAAGTAGTAGTAGTTATTTGAATAATTATAATAACATAATGAATGTCGAAAGCAACGGAAAACTTCCACGTTAAAATGGATTTTGTGGCATCCCAAGAACCCGCAAAGATAATAATAGATGTTGGTGAAAAGCAATTATTAGGATTGAAGCTTTTAAAAATATAGGTATGTATGACCAGATCTCAGCGCCACCTACCGGGCAGTGGCGGTACTGCCATAGAAGCTCAGAAGCCCGGCTTGCGAAAGAAAGTTTGAATCAAACCCCCAAATCTAAGAAATCATGCCCCCGCATTAACCAACAACCCACCAAATCACCTTCCAACAATGTTTCATCAGACGTAAAAGGAATAGCCACAGGAGCTGAACCTCTTTAAGCCAGAAGAGGTTTTGATTCAAAATTTCTTAAGTAAGCCGGGCTTCTGGGCTTCTATGGGAGTACCGCCACTGCTACCGGGTCCAAAATCGGTCCAGCCATTTAGGATGAGTTCAGTGACAAACATACGTACAGAAGAATTATATAATATAAAGATAAGTTAATCTTATAAAAAAACTTCGGATTACGTATTTTATCGCGAAAAGTTATCTAACATTACAACGATCATTATTATCTATGGATGTCGTTTAAGAGGGTAACTAATAATATAATGTCCTCGTCAAAATAGTCTGATTCAGTGTGATAAGTATTAGCGGGAACGTAAAACCTGTTTAATCGCGTACTGCACAGCCGCCAACTGCCGTCGCCGCCTCTGGGTGCCATTAGATGCATGCGTATAGTACGAGTAGTACGCCAGTAGTAGAATACCCCATGTCCTCTGCAGTGTAACCGATACCACTTCAGCCGGCTTCGTCAATCTGAAATATTTAAACGATGTGTAATTTTCATTTCTTACATTTCATTAACTTGTTCGCTCATTTACAACCACACATTAATGATAATTTCTAGCGCATTCTTTAATATATTGAATGGCATACAAGCGACACTAGTGTATGCAAATGAAGCTAGTAACTAGAAAAATAATGATGAATTTAAATTCAAAATTTGTTAAATTGAGTTCAATTTGACACATTTTTGTAAGTATTTGAACAATAATGTTAAACGTAGACACGGCAATTATGATCAAAAAGATGAGACAATAACTAAGATAGTTTGAATAAATATGAATCTTCTTCTTCTTCTTCAAGTGCCCTACGGGTCCCCCCAACGTTGGCGATCACCTCGGCGAACCTGTCCCTGTCCTGCGCCGCTCGGAACAGTTCCTCCACATTTCAGATGCCGGTCCACTCCCTCCTAACGGGCACTCGGCGTCCCTTAATTTTCCCCAGATGTGGAGATAAAATGCAGAATTAAGGCAGCAAGAATTACAATGACAACATAAACTTGAAACTCCGCCAGAGAATTATCAAATGCTATGGGAGTTCTGTTTTATTGTTTGGATGTGAAACGTGGACCTTGAAAGTCAACTCAACTGTGGTCAACAGACTGGAAGAATTTGGAATATGGCTCCATCGCCGAATGCTCAGAATTCCCTAGACAGACATGGTTACCAATCCGAAGTCCAGAGGCGAGCTGGAGTTGACAGGGAACTGTTATCAACTATCAAGGTTGGGAAAATTTCACATCTAGGTCATATACTGCGTGGAGAAAAGTACCACCTTTTCCAACTGATATTGGAGGGGAAAATTGAGGGGCGTATGAATAATGAATAAAAAAATAATGAAGAAAATAAGGTTATTGATATGAATGGAACGTGAAATCACACAATACTTAGAAAAACGTGACACGATAACCTCTACAGAATCAAAAATGACAAAATGTAATACTAAATAACTTATATAATATATTTATCGTATTATTCCACTTTTTTCTAGTTTCGACCATTTTAAGTAGCTTTCGTGAAATTGTCTAAATAAAAATCGTCCTTTCCTTAGCATAAGAAACTTGACCTATTGATAAGGAGAGTAAAAAAAACGAAAATAAAAATAAAAATAGTTCATATATATTTGGAAATGTAACTTAAAAAAATATATTTGTACAATTTACGTACAATATATATTTTTTTAATATACCATAATTATTATAAAGATACATGTGATTATATTTTACCAATAAATTACAATAAACATCATTTATATTTTCTTTGAGTCTTACAATTTTTGCGGTCTTACTATTTCTCTAGATTAAAAAAAAACTTCTGTTACTTCCGAATAATACACGAAATTCACTATTTAGGTAGTCCAATTTTATAGACCTCTAAGGAATAAAGAAAAAAATATATAGTTGTACTTATCTACTAATCTTACCCTATAATGTTGAAGCTATGATTTGCAAGCAAAATATCCCTTAATATACTTTATGTCCCACGGTGCGCAAAAGACGATGGGATATCGCGACCAATCAGAAGAGATTTTGTTTTCCAAATAATTTATTTACAAATCCAAACCTTTTCCAAACCCTGGTTCTACATTTTTTTCACGTCTAAGTTCTCCCAGATCTAAATATTTTCGTATTTCTTATATTTTGAAAAAAAAAATGTCTTCTATTCTTTATCCTAAACTATTAGATTTTTTAAACGATTACACTTATGCACGAACTCTTGTCTCACTTAATAATGCATATTACCCATATTAATCACGCGTGCACCCACGTTTGCCGAAGTCAAAATGTTCAATGCACTGACCCCTCCACACCTCTTCGGCTGTGTGGCAGGGTACCCTCGACTGCACAAACTTTTGAACCATACTTCACTATCAAAAAGCATTTTATTGCATATCAATGTTTTTACACGCTATTAAAGATCTTATCAATACCAAAGTAATTGAAATGTATCTCACCTCTCAATTGATATCTCACAAGTTCAATATTACTGTAAATAAATTATATAACATATTTAGAGAGTGAAATCATTCGTTTTACTAAACCATAATCAAATGTGATAGCTTAGATTTGAAGTCAGTAGGATGGAGGATATATTATTTTTCCTAGAGGGACCTGTATCATTATAATGGAAAGATTTTTCCACCATTTAGTTTGAGATTAAAAATTAATACATTTCTAATTAACTTTAAATAATACTAATTAACTTTAAATAATACTCTTTGTTTAAATAATGAATTGTATACATTATTAATTGTAAAAAATTGTTTTCTATGTTGCCGCTTCCACGATAATGGAGTAGGGTTCATTCCAGGTCTTATTTATCATGGTAAAATAACACATGGTTATGAACGCCATTACAATCGCCTCGGAACTTTGACTCCCCTGTGAAAATTAGGCAAAAACATAAGGAACATTGATTGAAAGAAAAAACAGACAAAATCTGAATAATGGAAAGAGATGATCAGGGACAGCAACCAGAAGATGACGGTTGTGGAGGAGGCCAAATCCCACACTGAGAAGCAGAAAAAAAACAATTAAAAAACTTTCGATTCACTCTCTCAATGTAGAGAATATTAAGTGTATAAACAGGTTTGTTTAAGTTGAAAATTTAGATATTCTCAAGTCAGTGAAATTGGGTGAAAACATAATTTATAATCAGATTCGTCCTTTTACTCCTTTCTCATTAAATACTTTGTTTCCATTTAATCCCCCAAACTCCCATTCCCAATCACATGCAAATTAATCATTTATTAATTTCTATACAAATTATGTATTTTCAAATGTATGTTTTTTCTAACTAACTAACCATCACGCCGTCTCCCCGAAGGGGTAGGCAGAAAGAATGGACTACCACACATTTCTTTCCTGACATATTTCTCTCGCTTCCTCGACAATCATATATCGTGTCATGCACGCGCGTCGATTTCTTTGACTCCTCACATGACCGACATTCAATATTTGATTTATTTTTTTCTAAATTACAATTTTATGTTTTTTTATAATATCATCATTATTTATTAGTTCTGACTGATAAAAATATAATTATTATTATTCTTCTTCTTCTTCGTCAGCCCTTATCGGTCCACTGCTGGACATAGGCCTCCTCCCTTCCCTTCCGCTCATCTCTATCTCCTGCCAGCCGTAGCCACATTTTCCCCCCCACGGCAGCAATGTCGTCGGCCCACCTTTTTTGCGGCCTGCCGACGTTTCTCCTATTCTCCCATGGTCTCCACCTTATTATTTTCTGGGTCCATCTATCCTCACTCTGTCTCGCCACATGACCCGCCCATTGCCACTTCAGTCTCGCTAGTCGTTCCATGATGTCTGTTATTTTTGTTCGGCGTCTAATCTCCTCATTTCTGATTCTATCTCGGAGACTGACGCCGAGCATATGTCTTTCCATGGAACGCTGCGTGACTCTCAATCTTTTAACATTTTTCTTGTTGAGGGTCACAGTTTCCATCCCATACGTCATCACCGGCAGTATGCATGAATCACAAAGTTTTCTCTTCAGACATACTGGAGTTTCCTTGTTTTCAAATACGTTACTTATAACAAATAGCCTAGGTTAATTTTTAAATTCAAATTATTGTATCGAATTTTAAATGCGATTTTTATATTAGTCTCTCTTTGTTTAGTTTTTATTATATGTTTACACCTGAAGATTGAGGTATCCTCCAAAACATGTCGCGTTTTTTAATATTTTGTGGATTAAACAAAGTTATTTACAATTTACTAAGTATGTTATTCATTAAGTTAAGAAGACTGTTAGTAATATTTCTCAAGTGCGATTAATTTAAGAGTGTATGTACACTTTTCGCATCCGACTGTGTCTTGTAACGCTGCATCTCGCATGCATGTACCAGTAAATATGACTTGCCGATCTAGAATGCAGCAACGCGTATGCAAATCCACTTAAAAGCGGCGTATTTTATATGCAAAACATATTTATTCCATCGCCGGTAATAAACACTTCATATTTATTTTGAGTTTGGCGTGTAGGATCGGATTAGAAGGCCATTTATATGTGCTGTGTGTTGTTTATTAAATTCGTTCTGTTATCTAATGATGCAAGATTAATGCAACTTTCACAGTGAAAGCAATCAGCGTGCACAACTGAATATTATAAGGCGACGTGAAACTTCATTATGTGATATTATCCGTGGCTGACATAACAAACGTAGTTTTACCTCAAATATCATATTCGTATTTCCTTCATTCATGATACTACCTACGTTTTAACCCATTTCGAATGTTTGTAAGCGTTGGATCAAAAGTAAAATTAAAAAGGTTGGATCAAAAGTAAAATTAATTACATGGTTTGGATATACGTAACGAATCAAATCAAATCAAATCAGATTATTTACTCAACAGACATTACAAATAGCATAAATAAGGCATCTATTGAGTACAGGTAAAACGATATATGATAGAATACCGAGTGACGAAATGAGAAACAAAGGCAGATGTTAGGCAGATGATTGCATCATAAGTAAAATTAAAAAAGAATCCCACAGATGGTTTGGACATATGGAACGAATGGACGAGAGAAGAATGGTTAAAATGTTGTTTACAAGCAGTGTGAGTGGAAAGAGAAACCAAGAAAGACCAAGGAAAGCATGGCATGACTAAATTAATCAAATAATAAAAAGCGGCCACATTCGAAGTCGGATAAATCAACGAACGGGCGTGTTACGATATAGGAATGTGGAGGAATCTAGAGAGGTATGTCAGTACAGAACGGTATGGCGGTCCATCCTCTCTGTCTACCCTTCCGGGAAATCGGCGTGATGGTTAGTTAGTTAGTTCGTTAGTTATATATACAACATAATACTTTGATGAAGAATAGTTGAAATTAATGGATAAGAGAAGAATGGTTTATATGTATGAGTGAAAATAAAAACCGTAGAAGACCATGGAAAGGATGACATGACCAAATTAATCAAATACTAAAAAGCGCCCACTTTTAAAGTCGAAAAAATCGACGAGAGTGCATGTTACGATGTATGAATGTAGAGGAATCTCGAGAGGTATATCAGGACAAAGAATTAGGCATTCCATTCTCTATGCCTCTCCTCTCTGGGGAAATGGTGTGATAGTTAGTTTCAGTAGTGTCCGTATTAGTGCAGTAACAGCTAACCTAATAAATTTTATGGCATTCTCTATACATTATGCAAAACATTAATATTCATTGTATATTTAATTAAAACACCAAAAAGATAATCTGTGTAATCAGTTCATTACGTTATGATTTTAAAATTGTACCAATATCAATCTACCTTTACCATTTTCTATGGAATATTGTACACTTTATTGATAGAAATATTATAATATAATTTGAATGTGTACGGAAAGATAAATTAATCGGGTGTATCCCGTGAACCGATTCTCAGCAATATTATTATATTCGCAATATTATTATATTATATATATTATTCGCTATTTCTCTTGAACATGATGGGGACCAATAGACTACAAATAAGAAAGGATGGTTTAACACACTTAGAAATCTTCAAGAATCTTGAGGGGTGTCCATCTTTATGTTCCGGATGATTATCTTCGACAGCGTCAGCACAGGCAACTTTATCTCCCAACATGCAGTATCAAACTGCCACTGGTGATGCAGGTGAGTAGAGCAATCAAACTGCTGAACATGATCGCTTTGAAGATCGGAATTTCCTGAAGGAAAATACTACAAACATTGAAAAGTAATCAAGTACTCGTTCATGTGTTACAATGTCAATGCATTCTTCCAAATCGGCGACATTTCAATTAATACGAATGAAAACGTCAGTTTTCTAGAAGTTTTATTATATTTCTAAGGCATTATCAAAAACATTTTATAGTGCCTTAGAAGGGCGAATCATGTACTCGTAATTCACATAAAATATTAGAAAACTTCTAGAAAACTGACATTTTCATTCGTTTTAATTATTTAATATGGTGTTTTACATCATTGTTCAAGAAACAATAAATACGGCGATATTTTGTACGTATTATTATATTTTTGACGACTATTTCGTGAAATAAACAAATTTTAATATAAAAGTCATTTTTTTTAATGTCGGCCACGTGAGGTGTCAGAGAAATCGACGCGCGTGCATGACACGATGTATGAATGTTGAGAAACGAGAGAAATATGTCAGGAAAGAAAAGTATGGCAGTCCATTATTTCTGCCTACTCTTTCGGGGAAACGGCGTGATGGTTAGTTAGTTTGTTTGTTAGTCATTTTTTGATATTTTTAATAAAAACATTTTTACGTAAAAAATTATATTATAGTATTTATACTACCAATAATATGGTGAAATAAATGCTGATTATTATTATTCACACTTTACAGACTCTTGTGAAATGTTAATAAATATAAAGCGTTAATGCATTCTACTTACATTGTTACATGGATCAACTGTATGATTTGAATTGTGGTAGGAACTTGTCACATTGCCCCGTTTTTTAAACAACGCTTGTTTTGGTTGCATCGAACATTCGAAAATCAAAATTAAAACAAATGAGCACCTGTGTTCTTTCTCTAACGAAAAACGTCAGTTCGCCGTAGGTTAGTTACTAAAAAACATTTTTTCACAATTTCTTATATTTTTATTGTTGCGTTGTGTTGTGAAATGTTGTGAAATGTTTTTCAATATTTTTTTCTGTGGATAATCAAGTGCATCAAGATGGCGTCCATGGGCGAACTGCAATATGTGTAGTATTCCTAAAATTAAATTAAAATTTCTAGTTTTTAGCATATTTGGGATACAAAATCCAAGAAAAAATGTGCTTTCATCATCTATCGTGAGTTAAGGACGCTTCAATTTGTTCTTCGCCAACAAATTCTGAAGGAAACTGGTTGCAGAGAGTCCAGAAACGAGCAACGTGGAACCAAATGGAAAAGATGTTCGGGAATGGACATCTATAGGCTGAAGAAGAAAAATAACATATTTGATGCAATCAGCATGGACGAGGACAGTACTTCAGACTAGCAAGGTACTTTTTTTACACACATAACACTTTTTACATTACTTATTATTTGTATCAATATCAATGAATATCATTTACTCCTTATTAGTTAATACGAATGAAAACGTCTGTTTTCTAGAAATTTTATTATAATTTATGAAAATGACATACTTTGCCAGTCTAAAACATTATCGAATATAAATGATTTAATATGGAGTTTTACGTCATTGTTCAAAAAACTATAAATAATTATTTTTACCAATTTTCTTAACGATTTAGACTGTTTATAGAATTAACTTTCAGGGTCCAAGTCAATACTCCTGACTGACCAAATACATCACTCTCGTTTTTCTATGCCAAAGTTTTATATTTTAATTGTAGAAGTCTTTTCAAATTTCTTTCAATCGAATTAACGTAATATGACTGCTATTAAATAATTAATATAAATGAAAACGTTTGTTTTCTAAAAGTTTTATTATGGTTTATGGGAATAACATAGTTCGCCTTTCTGTGGTATTATCATAAGCGAAAATGAAACCTGTCAATGGATCCCTGAGATGGTTTGAACATATGGAACTAATGGATGAGAGTAGAATGGTTAAAAAGTTGTACACAAACAGCGTGAGTGGAAAAAGAAGCCGAGGACGACCGAGGAAAACATGGCATGACCAAATTAATCAATTTCTAAAAGGCGGTCACATTCGAAGTCGGAATAATCGAAGTGCGTGCATGGTATGATGTATGAATGTAGAGGAATCCCAATAGGTATGCCAGGACAGAGCATTGTGGCAATCCATCCTCTCTGCCTACCCCTCCGAGGAAATGGCTTGATGGTTAATTAGTTAGTTAGTTAGTTAGTTAGTTAGTTTTACATTATTGTTCAAGAAACATGAATATGATTGCTTTTACTTTATGCAATGGATAGAATATAATTTGTAATAATCATATGGTTTAAATTCCCGAGTATTGTACATAGAATAGAAAATGTATTACCATTTGGACCATAAATAGCATACGCATACTATTCTTAACTTCCTGCACCAGTATTTTGTCCTGTGATCACTTTGCTCGCCACGATACTTAATTTACGCGGACAAGTGAACAGCTGTACGGAATGCGAGTATTTCTTAACACGGCAATAGAATTTAGTAGCAGTTCCATAGTTCACGACGTATGGTAATTCTCCACATCTGAGGCCGGGCGGCGTGTGTAGGGCGGCGGGCGGGGGATGGAGGGGAGCGGATGGCTGCCCAGGAGTGTGTGACAGCAGTCTTGATTTGATAGCCAATAATTTAAGAAGCGTGAGGCCTCCATCACTGTCCGCTGCTCCAAGGGCGTTCAGGACAATTCGAAATCATGAAATTTTATTATTTGTATTTCAATATTTCACTCGTAAATTTTATTACCAGTTAAATAACTACTTTTGAGAGCAAACACAACTTTATTACTTATACCTATTTCCATCCAGTTTCGATACTATCATATATTATTTCTATATTGCAAATATATTTTACGACCTTCGTGGCAGAGTGGTTACGAGCTCTGACTTCCATGCCGAAGGTCCTGGGTTCGATTCCCAGTGATGGCAGTGTGATTGTCACACTGTCTTTGGTCTGGTGTAGAATTCACGTGACTATAAAATGGCGATAGATTGGCTACCAATCACATGTCACGAGAATCAATATAATAGCTAAAAAAAATAAAAAATAAAATGTATACAGTAATTGGATCGAAATGACCTGTTGTGTATATAAATAAATATATTTAAAAAAATAATAATAAATAAATAAAAAATTGCAAGCAATTGAGGCGTATAGAAACAAAAACGGCAATGTCAGCATCATCAAATTGTTGGTGAACAATGAAAAATGTTTTAATTTAAACCTGTTTAAGGTTATACGATGCAACAATTTTTATATATTAAAACATAGCGTGCAGCTATAATTTGTAAAAAAAAAAATTATACCCGTGGTTTCTTTTCCAAGATATATCTGCTATTTTATAATTGACATTGCCGTTTTTGTTACAAATTTTCTGACACTACCGGTTTTGTTTTGAATGCAGCATGACATTGCCATGTTTGTTATCAACACCTTTTCATATGAACGATATTTGTATGGGACGCCATCTTGAAAAATGGCATTTCTCGCATTCTGATTGGTTTATTGAGTAACTGCCGCTTTTGTTCTGAAATTTTGTTGATACTATTATACCAGGATTGTTTCAAATTTTATTTTAAAAAGTCGAAAACTATATTTTAATGACAGATTTGTTTCAAAACAAATATGTACACTCAGATTGTAATAAATTTTCTCTATAAAACTGAATATTTTACTCATTTTCGTATTTTGCTTGACATTGCCGTCTTTGTTTCTATACGCCTCAATTGTTTTCAAGAAATGCATGAATAAAATGACTTTTACATCTAGTAGGTTCTCCTAATATAACTTTTCCGGTTTTTCAGTTTTGGGCCATTTCGCTGACTCTATTCCAGATGTTCTGTGCGGTGGTGTGACCAGATTATGGAGATGACCGGGGGAAACCTCTACTCGGCGGTGCGGACTGTGAAGAATAGAGAGGATTGGAGGCGTTCTGTTTCAGCAACGGGCAGTTCCATAGATCACGACGCTCAGCAATGAGGAAACGACGAAGGAAGAAGAATCCCATATATAAAAGTAAATATTAATATTTAATTAATTAACTTACTTTACATCATTAAAGTGCGAGCCAAATTGATGTAGGTACAGCGTGTAGTTAACTAACGAACTAACTAACCATCACACCGTCTGCCCGAAGGGGTAGGCAGAATGAATAGACTTCCACAAAAATCTTTCCTTACATACTTCTCTCGCTTCCTCAACATTCATACATCGTGTCAAACACGCATGTCGGTTTCTACGACTCCTCGCGTGGCTGATATTCAATATTTGATTTATTTAATCGTGCCACGTTTTCCTCGGTATCGTATCTTCGTTAGGCTGATTACTGAAGTAATGGTATATCATATAAATAACTATTTTTCTTCATATTATTTTGTTATGTCACACCTCCGTTGTGCATAGGGCTTCAATGATTATTTTTCACCCGACTCTATCGCACGCCTAATCCCATATAACTCGTATATCATATTATATATTGGACGGGGAGAAAATGTGAGAGAATGTTATATTTTAATCTGTTGTTTATAACGAACTAATTGAAAATAATTAATTGTATAGTTAGATTACTTGAAGTTATCTAATTATAATTAAATACATTGAGTTAATATTTTGATATGTGCTAACGTTATTTATACTTTGTATACTAGAACTTTAGTTGTTATAGAAAATTTTCAAATAGATACATTATATTGTATTTATCAATCGTACAATATTTAAAATTCTACGTCGAACTGCAAGTATAAATATGTAATCTATATGTATCTAAAATAATCCTTTGTATTTAGTTTCGAGTTAAGTAATGCATTCTCCCATCCAGAACAGGTGGAGTTATTAGAAGGTTACACCTGCATTTATGACTATAGGTCAGTCTAGCTGTTGTAACGTTGGCACTATAGATGCAACACAAGTAACATGTGAACATTAAGTATTTGGGTTCTAAAGAAACGAAACTACTTTAGAGGACGAGAAACTGCATAATTGGCGACTTTGTGTCAGGACAAACGGCCAAGAGGCAAAAAACATCAGCCCCAGAAACCTTGAATCTAAGTAACAAGACAAATATGCGATCGATTGAGGTTGTATCCATCAGTCTCTCCGAAAACACTAACCTGCGCTCTAATGTGTCAGTATAAGCGAGCGAGGAAGTCCCTTCGAATCTGTATCCAGAGTCAAAAGCGTGAGTTAGTCAGTTTTATCGGAAACCCTTTGAAAGCTCGCCGTCCCTGGACGATGCATTACCGCCGCGCGCGCCGCGGACCGGTTAGTCCGCTGCCGACGCGTATGTTAGTTCACTTTGCATTCATTACAGAAAGTGCACATATATATCTGCGCTGCGCAATTGTTTAGGAATTCGATATTTTATCATCGCCGTTGCATCTGAGTTTCCTTGCTCCACATCAAAAGTTTACAAGAGCGTTGAACCGTGTAATGATCACACAATAAGTATTACGGGACTGGTCTTTTTTACACCTTTGCGTCAATTAGCAATGCAATTATCTCTGTGGGTACCCACCGCCAGCCTTGAACAGCGTGTACAAAAAACGAATTAACACAGATAAAGCGATTAATATTTATTATCTTAATCTCAACTAAATCGGCCAATGTTTTATATTTTATCTTATCTTCAATTAAATATTTCATTAATATTTTATACAAATCATTTTATAAACTCTAGATTAGAATATTTGAAATTTATTTAAAATATTTCAATTACACCCATGAAGAATTATTTTTATAATTGGTTTATCTACTTACTTTGCAACTACCTGTTATAATGAGGAAGTAAAATTAAGGTAGAATATTGTAAGAAAACAAATGGGTTGCATTTTTTACCCCAAAGTTTGATGAGATGTTCTTAATTAAAAATATATTCATTATTATATATTGCATTTATTTTTTAACATAACTTTTTAGCTATGGATATGCAACCAAATTTTTTTTATATATAACTTATCGTATACATATATCTAATTTTGTCTGAAAAATTAAATCTATATTAACTTTTATGCTGGAAGAAGCAAAACAATTAGATGATATTGTATTAAAACAATAAGTGAGTAGTAAAGTGATAAAGTATAAGCGCGTAGTTAATAGTATCAGCCATCGAAAGTGTTTAAAGTTTCCGTCACGGGGCCGAAGCAGTGAAACCATCTAACTTATTGTAGGTATAGCAAATGGTGATATTTCATTGACCAAGACAGTAGGATAATTTGATAACAGAAAGCACTACCAACACAGTTTGCGGAAACGAGTTCGTAAATCACTCTTCCGAACTACCCCGCAGCGGTATACCCGGCTACCGAACGTATCGCGGACTAAAATCGTAAACCATGTCATATTGGTCGCGAATTAACTCCCTGCTCTATTTGCCGAGCTGCCCCGGGGCTGATATAAGTGACACTATCAAATAATTCGATTAATCACACAGAAGAAAAACTTAACACTTAAAATAATGCAATTTTTTACTGTATTTTATCAATTCTTACTCTTTCCATCATATATTACGTTCAATACTTTAAAATATCATGATTTTCAACTATGTATAGTATAAATAACACTCAACAATATGATAAGGTGTTTCTATGGCCATATTACTAATACACGTGTCATCATATAATAAGAAATTTCGTTTTTCTTTTAAGTATAATATTTACTAAGTTTATTTGGATTTCATGATTTACTAACGATTTTTTTTTCCTTAGTGTCAATAGTAACGCCTTATCTCTCCTCTTTCTTTGCTGTTGTGGTGGAAGGTTTGACTGACTTCGTATCGTTTTCAGTAGCACCTGTGTTATATTTTCTCAATTCCACACGTGGAACACTTTACTTGAGGCACTTCCTCGTCCCAAAAAATGTTATGAACATAAACTGAAATTAATTTATTATTTGAAATATAAGTGACTAAATCACCGTTTTAAAAGAATGTGAAGTAAATAATTAATATTTTCGTTAATAGTTTGAGAAGAACAATAATAGGTTAACCAATCCATAAACTGTCATTTTTGCCACTTTTACAAGATAACACTTACCGAACATTTATAGTTTAAAGAACTAATTATTGAAAATAATCAAATACTGGTCATTTTTTGTCTTATTTTCCTAAACGTAGATCTTGCGATCTGTTTAGACAGAATATTAAATTTCGTCATGTGATGAAGATGGCCCAGCTTTATCTACTTCTCTTTAGTGGTCGACGGCCCTCTGGAGTCTCGTACATCACGATCTTGGGAATTTCCGCTGGGTCCATGCTCTCATTGTGGTACCTCCAAAATCGCATTTTTTGCCTACATCTGTGTCATCAATTTTGTAGGATCTGCGAATCCCTTCGCTCGGTATAATATATCTGAGGGTTTTACCCACGATAGGTCCCAATGTTTTAATTTCTGCTGCTATTATTATTTTCTGCACACCTTAATTCCTAACCTTTCCTAATATATTTGTTTTGTATATTAGAAAGAAAAGAACAGAAAGACAATAAATAACTGACACGCGCTTTGTTCGTTTATAAATATGAAAGTTCAATTGGATAATTAAATTGAATTAAATTCATGATACAACTTGGATTGCAAAAAAAATCGTTTAAATTGTGAAATTTTCATGATATTCACAATCAATCTGCAAACGTGTAAAATATATCCGCAGAATGCGTTATGGACAAATTGAATTATACGCATTCCTCACTCCTCCATTTAGTCAAAGGCAATGCTGTACTATATAATATACGTAAGTGGTCGTATTTGCTTTCAACAGAGCCGGTGGTGGTTGCTTTGGGTGCGGTGTCAGGCCCGGTACTACGGCACGCATATCACATTCTTCGTCTGTACGCGGAAAGTAAGACTTGTAGGAAACTAATTTACTCAGACAGATATTGGTTCAATTGCAAACACATTTTAACTCCGTTAAGCTTACGAAGAAACGTTATAAATATTATATAACTAACTAACTAACTAACTAACCATCACGCCGTCTCTCCAATGGGGTGGGCAGAATGAATGGACTGCCACACTTTTCTTTCTGACACACTTTAGATTCCTCAATATCAGTACATCGTGTCATGCACGCACGTCGATTTCTCCGACTCCGACATTAAATATTTGATTTATTTGATCGTGCCACGTTTTAATCGTTTTTTTTCTATTTTTAGTATCATTTACATCGTTAACGCATACTTATTTCGCCATTCTTTCTTCATTCATTCTTTCCGTGTGTCCAAACCAGCTTAATGTTCCTTTCATTATTATTACGTTATAAATATTATATTTGTTATTCTAATTTATGTACAATTTACTTTGAATTAAAGGTGGATTTAGTTTTAGATAAACTTAAGGCGTTAACACTGTGGAATTCCATAATGACGAATTTTTATGAATTAAAACACTGTTTTTTCCACTTTTTAGTTTATTTTTCTCAACGTGTTTCAAAGGTTTAAACTCGTTTACGAGTATATCGTTCTCCCGATGATGAAGGTGTAAGCTTTCGAAACATGTCGAGAAAAATAAACTCAAAAGTGGAAAAAATAGTGTTTTAATTCATAAAATTCGTCAAAGGTGGAACTCTTCATATATAAATATATGGATTAAATTAAATACCATTTGTAGATATGTAAAGTCCGTTGAATTTTCTAAATTCAAACGCCGCCGTTTGTAAACTTGCAAATTGAAGGCTGATTATTAAAAAGATGATATGTGGTTTAAGCACATAAAAAAAAAGAAAAAATAACTGTTTAATATTCCATATGCCATGTACCATGGGTGGCATCTTTAGGGTGACGTTTGAACTACACTTTATTATTTTTCACTTGGCACGTTTGCTTTCACATTGTTCATTTCACTTTGCACGTTAGCGCGGTTATTGGCCTTTATGTTTAACACCAGTTGGGATCAAAAACTCAATTTTGACTTTTCTGATACTTTTGTAATGTCAAAGCCCTCAATTTATTTATATATGATGTATGGTATATTGATGTATTTTGAAGAAAACACACCTTAATCATTTCAAAACTATATAAAATGGTGTTGTTACAATATCTTCTAAACGACATTTTTAACAATAAGTTAGTTCTGGTATATTGATGTATTTTGAAGAAAACATACCTTGATCATTTCAAAAACTATATAAAATGGTGTTCTAACAATATCTTTTAAACGACATTTTTAACAAGAAGTTAGTACTATTTAAAGTATTACGTGAACAATTATTTATTTGAATGTTAGGTTTTATCATTGAATATCAAATACAAGTATTTTTATTTTATAGACAAGTTAACATGAATTAATATTTTGTTTATACATACCCAAACTTTTCTCTCCTATAATCAAACCTATATAATCATGGTTCAGTCATTGTGACAGACTTTGAGTGCTGATTTTAACTATTTAACTAACTAGCCATCACGCCGTCTCCCCGAATGGGTAGGCCATAATGGCCCGCAACACTGTTCATTTCTAACACACTTTTCATGATTCCTCAACATTCATGCATCGTGTCATGCACGCACGCACGATTTGATCGCGCCACTTAATGTACAATTTTTAGAATAATGTATTTTCTTTTAATTTTTAAAACCATATGGTGTAAAAGTTGATATTTCGTAAACATCCCAAATTTATAATCTACATTTTTTTATGTTTCAATAGGGATTGGTTTACTGCAAAGTATATTAACATCTTTGCTGGTTTTTGGGGTGATTCATAGGATTTTTTAAATGTGTTAGTTTCCCGTTGCTTACCACATTTTTATAAAACATTGAACCCAATTCACGTTTTTTTTAAAATAAATTCTTATGACATGTGGTAGGTATTTAGTCTTGCCATTTCTATTGGTAAAAAATTTCTATGTTCTTGTGCCGACCCTTATCTATGAAAGTGAAGCATGGAACTGGCAAAAGAAGGATGAAAGTAGAATAAATGCAGTAGAAATGAGATCTCTAAGACGTGTGTGTGTAGCAAATCTGTATTTGATAGAGTGACAAATGCAAGTATAAGAAGTGAATGTGGTGCGAATCAAAGTGTTATGAACAAAATAAGGAACAGGTCATTAAGATGGTTTGGACACATGGAAAGAATGAGTGAAGACAGAATGGTAAAGAAGGTATATGTAAACGGTGCTAGAAATAAACGAAGGCCGAGGAAAACGTGGCACGATCAAATCAATCAAATATTGAATTTCGGTCAAGTGAGGAGTCGGAGAAATCGACGTGCGTGCATGAATGTGGAGGAAGCGAGAGAAGCATGTCAGGACAGAACATTGTGGCGTTCCATTCTTTCTGCCTACCCCTCCGGGGATACGGCGTGATGGTTAGTTAGTTAGTTAGTTAGCTAGTTAAAAAAATTCTACAAGATCAAAGATAGCGTGTTTTTTTCATACTGTCATCACCGGGAATCGAACCCGGAACCTTCGGTGTGGCAGCCATAGCTGTTGATAACTTTGGCACGAAGGCCATCAATTTTGTATTCTCATTTGGAATTAAATAACACCAATTTCCAGAATTCCTTGTATCCGCTCATAAAAGCAATTACCAACCTTTACAGCTGCCCCGGTAGAGACTGAGGGCTTCCCTGCGCCGGCCACGGGCCACCGGCACACCGCACAGGTAGTGGTCAACCAAAAATCCGTTTCTTATATAATATTATATTATTACAAGTCTTCCTATCCGGTCTATTATACCCACAATTATTTTCCACGTGACTCGGATTCAAAGAAATTCGAAAGAAAAGTTAAAATCCTTTTTGTTCGGTGCAATGAATTGATTATTATGATGAAATGAAATGAGAATAGAAACGAAAGTGTTTACGCAATACAAACAACTGAATGAATTTAAATGGCAACCAATTGTAAGATAATTTAAAAATACAAATTTACAAAGCATTTTGATTACTCAGAATACTATGCGATGAATGTTTCACATTATACGTTGAAATTAAAACTCCGACATTAGAAGAGAATGCAGGGCGGATGAAAGTTTTTTTAGCAAAATATATATTATTATTATTCTTCTTCATGTTGTTTATATTATTTTGGAGGTTGGACAGAATCATGACTATTGAGCAGCTTTAAACAGGGATGTTGTACTGCAACTAAACCATTCTCGAAGGTTTTCTTGGCAGGATTATGTTCTTCTCCCAACACTACGTGTTCCAAATATTTTTGTGAATGTATACTTATACTTGTATACGAATCCTGGATTTTCAAATTTAATTGTATCTCAATAGAGACGAAGACGCAAACTGGAAACTGAATATGGATGATCAAGGTGTTTACAGGACTTATGACCTGTCATTGGTTGGGTTAAGCGCACGCTTTATGTAATTACAACATTCCCCATTCCACCTTTGTTTTTATGATCATGCATGATAAATTTTTTTTGGAAGTTGTATATATGCTCCAAATCTATACTTATCTTCACGTGTCAGTTTCAATTGGCCATCTATGTAGATTATTCAGTTTCCAGTTTGCGTCTTCGTGTCTATTGAGATACAATTAAACTACGTGTTCCGTTGATGTTGCCTTAGATAATCAGTTGCAGCACTAAGTCAAACAAGAATAAGATGTTCGTGGCACAGCCAAATCAATCATATTTGAAATATTAGTCGGAAAAATCGACGTGTATGCATGACATGTACGAATGCGCATAATAGATAAAACTAACTAACTAACTAACCATCACGCCGTCTCCTAAAGGAGAAAGCAGAAAGAATGGACTGCCACACTTTTCTTTCCTGGCATATTTCTCTCGTTTTCTCAGCATTAATACATCGTGTCATGCACGCGCGTCGATATCTCTGACTCCTCACGTGGCCGACATTCAATATTTGATATATTTGATTGTGCCACGTTTTCCTCGGTGTTCCTCTTTTTCTAGTTCCATTTACATCGTTAACATATACGGTAATAGATACGTACAGTTTATTATTTGCTACGCCTATTCATCCGAGGAAACAGTGTAATTGTAATTAATTTTATTATTTTTATTCAATAAATAAATGTTTTTTTAATAACCACGTCAAAATCATTAATAATTTATGTAAAAAATAATTATCAGATAACATTATAGTTCATATATACTTTTTTAAATATTTAACTAGTTAAGAAATACATTTTGAAAATATTTAAAGTTTCAGCAACTAACTAACTCTCACGACGTCTCCCCGAATGACATTCTTCTCTCGATTCTCAACATTCATGCATCGTATCATGCACGCACGTGAATTCTCCGACTTCTCACGTGGCCGTTTAATATTTGTTAGATATACCATAATTTAAAGTTTCACAATTCCATTATTTGTGGTATCAACTGAACATGTTCATATAATTGTTAAAAAGATGCACGTAGCAGTTTATAATAGAAAATAGCCAAAACTGTATCTTCACTCCAAACACGAAACGAGCAAATGAATACAAAACTTATTTATTCCTTCTAAAGACAAAACATATTTATTCCTTCTATATCCGCCATCACTTTGTGTTGTGGATTCACTTTTGAATGTTTTTTTAAAACATTGTATATTCACTATTATTTTTTACTGTATCATATATCAAAAAAATATATTAAAACATATCTTATTATTGCAATGATTTATTCAAATATTAAGCTATTAGATTTTATCTTTTATTTGCTGTAGAATAAAATAAATTCTAGTGACAAATCTTTAAATGTCATTGATAAAGTGTTGCATTATTCCATTCCAACATATACGTTTTACGTAAACGAAAACGTTTGATCGACTTTTTTTAACAAAGCCAATGTAATATTACGCAAAGTTTATAGGCAGAAATAAAATCCGTCAAAAATATATTTCATCACCGATCATGCTTTAATTTTTTACTGCAACTCAGAAAATCCGTGCCCGATAAATTGTTTCGTCAGATCGGAAAAAATGCATCTCAATAGAGCAGTACGCACACACAAGTACCAACATGGATTGTTGTTTGTGGACGCGGTGAAGGCGTCGTCGCGAGAATACTGGTTCATTTTCATTCTTAATTGTCCCCGAAGTATCGATTCTTTTTCTTGTATTAGTATCGGTTCATTGTTCAGTGTGAAACTTCCTTTTATAAGGCTGCTTATACAATGGCAGCGTCTCGGTTGTCGATCTCCCCGTTCCACTCCCGAATGCCTAACCAGCCTCTCCATTCATAACGGGCATCTATCTAGGAGGCAATGAAAAAAGGTGCACCTAATTATTCGTATTAACAAAAACAGCGAGATGACTTCCGACGGACGGCCGCGGCGCTCGATGTGCGGCGCGCCTCCCTGGTCACGGCCTGTTATTAACGAGGTTTTTTCGCGGCTAAATAATCTAAGATAAATCATTTAAAATTCTTTAAGTTTATTCTAGGTAGCAATCGGGAGAATCATTAAGCAGTGGGGTGCAGAACTATTCAAAACTAGCCTGCCTCAATAAATATACAATACATGTACGAATATTTCATATTTATTCCTCATATACAAGTCATACCGTTTAAGTTAAAAGGTGTGTAATGAAATATTTCATTTCAAAATATTTGTTTCTAGGGTAGCAATAAAAATAGTGCAACGACCTTTGGTTTTAAGAGAATAAATCTATTGGTTCAATTGTAGGTTATTTATTGTGTTTCTGATGTTAATGAAATACCTCAACTTCTTTTCGTGTTTTTTTTTTAAATAGTATTAGATCTATATAAATTTATTAGTAAATTGTAAACGGTCCCGCGTTTCCTCTGAATGGAGCGTAAATTTGATGAATTCTACTCGAAAACATATTATGTACGGGAATCGACTCGGATAAAAAGAACAAAGCCCGATGATTTGGTAGACATGGTCATTGACTACCGATTCTTTGGAAAGTTCATTAACTCGCTGGAAAGTATTGAAGTGTGAATAAGTTAAAAGAAGCGTTCCTGAGCAAACGTTGCAGCGGACCGGTAACACCATAAAACCGCCGTGAAAAATGAACAAATCGAGTGTGTTTTATATCTTCGGCCACAGAGACTTTCAATTATTCATTTCGTAGCAAAAGCGAACCAATTTATTGCGGCGAGGAATTCCCATTAAATTATGCTCTGATTTGAACCTTGGAACACTTCGTATAACTACATCTATTTTATTGGAGGTGACGAAGGTCCAATCAATCTAGGCCTTTTACATAGAACTCTGCAATATGAATCTACACAATTATTGAATTAAATACTCATAACGAATAAACTTTACATTAACAAAAAAAATTTAATGTTTGAGTTAGCGGGCTAATTAAAGTCAAATTAACACGATAAATTATACCATTGCGTGATTATTTTTTGTTCGGAAACAATAAAATGACTCAGTTACGATAATACTGTAATGCAATGATCGTAAATCGTAAAAGAGTAATATAATAAAGAAACCAAAACTACGATAATTCCGTTTCATTCATGACAAAGAATCGGAAACGAGATTAATGGAAGCAGAATAAAATAAGCCCACGGAGTGTTGCGCCCGTTGATAGCTTCTGGCCGCCGCCGGCACCGCAAGCCAGCGGTACCTAACCTACATCCTCAATTTATTTGCCCGAGCAACAAAAACGAGACGGTGGAGTTTTATGAATGAAATCCCATGGACAACAAAGAGAATACAAGAACACTCGGACGCTTCTACATGCTCTCGGCGAGAATACACAAGAAAAAAACTACGGTGCCGTAAACGAATAAGAAGAAAAAAACCAGCGCTAAGGTTTCGACTACGTGCGTTTAAATCTCACCACACCTGAGCGATCAGCAGGGCTATCATACATGGAAACCGCAGACGATTTTTGAACGAGGCGTGATCCCGACATTCGACGATTTATTGCGAGGACTCTTCCGCTGACCAGAGCACGCGGGGGCGAATAAATACACCGGCTGGTGATAGTCCGGCGATTGGCGATGTGGCGTTGATTGCTTCTCCACAAATACGTTGCATACCATATATATAAATCGGTACCTGGTTTGCGGTGAGGTTCCACGTACGTGCTAGGAGGGAGATTTGTTTGATATGTGTAATAATTTAGATTGTGCGCAATAAAAGTGAATTGCTCGAAATGTGATATCTCACATACGAGCGCAATAAACCATACCGAGTTTTATCTCTGAATTTTAATTCAATAGATTACCAAACATTTATAAAAAAAAATCTCAAAATATACGATTTAACACGTAAATTTTTGTAAATATTTATAAAAATTTTTGCATGTATTCTTTGCCATTTAATGATATTTTGGGGCACAGAAAGTACCTCCACGTGTACTGTTATTATAACAAGAACACCTAGCGCCACAATAGAAAGAAAAAAGAGGGAAATAATCTTCTATATGTTTTAAACTTTGTGGTGACATATTCAATAAGTATAAATAAGCACAAATAACTTAGTTAACACAACTTTATTATGAGTATATTTATTTGTCTACATGTTTCGAAAGCAATGCTTTCATCTTCAGGAACAACAGTATACTGTTGTTCCTGAAGATGAAAGCATTGCTTTCGAAACATGTAGACAAATAAATATACTCATAATAAAGTGGTGTTAGCTAAGTTATTTGTGCTTATTTATACTTTAAAAAAATGGGGTCTCTTTTAGCGCCATCTTTGCGATATATAATGCTTCCTTGCCGTTGAGACGAAGTACATAGAAGAACGATATTTATATTTACTCATTTTAAACTGTATTTATATTTATAATATCAATATTATTTTTGAACTCTATTGCTACACTACCAATGGGAGAAGCAGTTCAATATTTATTTCAATTTTATTTAGCCATACCCCAGGAACGGGCTTGAGGGGGCCTGCTGCCGTATCACCGAGGGTGACCAATTGTTGCATGTCCCCGGCTCCCGAATGCTCTCGGCCCCACTGAATCTCCGGCTAATGGTGGCGTTTAATGACGTAGCGATGAGTTTAATTAACTCGGAGCGGGAAGTTTTTTTCACCTCGGTACAAAATCACTCTCTGACGGTTAATGTGTCATAATTGAAGTCGGATTTCTATGTAACCAGCAATTTATTTTTCAACACACCACGTCAATATTGGGTTTTTATGGACAAGTTCGTTTTATCCGCCTCTTTACCAACTAAATGCACATGAGAATCAGTGTTAAATGATTTTTTGTACTGCTTGCAGTATCAATTGCTTTATAAAAAAATAGTTGATTAAATAATCGATTCTAGACACTTCAGTTACATCCTTATTGTTGTTCTAATAATTGTTTTTTTTATAATCATAGTTATTATTCCTTGTTTTTTAAATCATGTAACATCTATAAACATTTCACTCTTTTATATTGTTTCTTCATATTATCAGATGATTTGTTTTAATGATAGCAGTTGAATGATTAATAATAAAACAGCAAATCTAAAAATTATTTTAACATATATTTAATAAAAACATAAAAAATCAATATTGGCCATTTCAAATAACAAAAAGTAACTACAAACTCGCTTACCATCACGCCATCTCCCCGAAGGTGTAGGCAAAAAATTATGGACCACTTTAATATTCCTCCTTGATACAATAAACTAACTAACTAACTAACCATCACGCCGTCTCCCCGGAAAGGTAGGCAGAAAGAATGGACTGCCACACTTTAACCGATGCGGCAGTTCATCCTTCTCTTTTCGCCCCCGCGGGAGACGCGGTGTGATGGGTTGCGAACCTCATCGTCACCAATAGGCATCCTTGATACAATTCTCTCGATTTATCGATATTCATACATCGTGTCATACACGTTCGTCGAATTCATATTACACTAGAACTCATATTGCACTGGAACCCATATTTTCTTGTCTTTCTATATTTCTTGTAATGCTAACATCGTTCAGATATACTTTATTTACCATTATTTTTACTTAAATTTTTTGCACGTGTCCAAACTATCAATGTAACCCGTTTATTGTTTTTGTTTTATAAAACTTTCATTCGCACTGCATCACTTCTTAAGGAAATTTTAATATTAGGTCCTTACATATGAAATTGGCGTTTTGTATGGGAGGAACATAAAGTTGATTTTTTTTTAAATAATGTATTTATTTAATCAAAGTACTCGTATGTACCATTGCTATCTACGCACTTTTGCCATCTCATAGGTAGTTCATCGATCCCTGTACTAAAAAAACATTCGGACGGGAATCAATAAAATCTTTGAAGTCGGTTTGGACTGCCCCATTGGAGTTGAATTTTTTCCCTTGCAAGAAGTTATCCAAATTTCGAAAAAAATAGTAATCTGTTGGGGCAAGGTCCGGAGAGTACGGTGGATGTCTTAGATATTCCAATTGAAGCTCTTCTAATTTGGTAGCCGTCTGTTGTGCAGTGTGTGGTCTAGCGTTATCATGAAGCAGCAGTGGCCTAGAGCGATCAACCAGCCTCGGTTGTTTAGCAGCTAACTTTTCCATCATGGTTTGCAGTTGCTGACAATAGACATCTGCCGTAATCGTCTGGCCAGATTTAAGAAAGCTGTAGTGAACGACACCAGCACTAGTCCACCAAACGCTCACAAGTAACTTTTTTGGAGTCAATTTTCGCTTGGGGCATGGTTTGGCTGGTTCGGCAGGGTTCAGCCATTGCGATGAGCGCTTCCGATTATCATACAGGATCCACTTTTCATCACAGGTAATGATTCGATTCAAAATCCCTTCATTATTGTGCCGGTTGAGTAATGCAACGCAGCAGTCAACGCGCGTTTGTTGATTTGCTTCACTCAATTCGTGAGGTACCCACCTTTCAAGCTTTTTCACCTTCCCAATTTGCTTCAAGTGGATTAAAACAGTTTTATCACTAACACCGCAGCCTGCAGCTAACTCGGACGTGGTTTGCGATGGATCCGCCTCCACAATAGCCTTCAATTCTTCATTATCAACTTTGGTCTCCGGCCGTCCACGGGGCTTGTTCTGCCGGTCGAAATTTCCAGAACGAAAACGTTGGAACCAAAAACGCACTGTGTTTTCTTTGCGGCACCGTCGCCATACACATCATTAATCCTTCGAGCCGTTTCTGCAGCACTGGTGCCACGGTGGAACTCGTACTCGTAAATAACGCGATATTTCAAGTTTTCCATTTTGTAAACTGAGTGACGCAAAGAAAAAAAACAATTGAGGAAAAAACAAATGAATTATAATTTTCGAAACACAAATACTTGAGTAAATAGCTGTATAAGTTTGAATTTGGAATTCTTAACCAAAGAGAAGATATTTGAGATCAAAGTTGCCAGTACGGCAAAACGCCAATTTCATATGTAAGGACCTAATATATTTTTAATTATAATTTAAGAAAACAAACGATAACATCTAATAATTTTGATAAAACAGATGACATTTATTTCTGGTACGCAGACTATTAACGTGTTTTATTTGAAATAAAATCATAGATTTTTATTAACATGCAAAGGATTTTAAATGCTGTGCCTGGTCCGCTGTTCTATAAAATATTATATATTATATAAACTTATATATAAATAGAATAGGTTGCATGGTTAATCGATTGATAAATTACACGCATCCTCTTTATTGTAATAAAAGTTTTCTTAAAAATCTTAGATAAGACACACATGTTTATTCTTTCATATACTCGAATTAATTATTCTAAGTCTAGGGACATTGAATTCGGCGTGACAATTTACACGATCGTTTTCCAGGGCAGATCTCTTTAGCCGGGAACCAGGGAGAGAGCACTTTATTGGAGGCTGCGACCTGTGATTATAGGCGCCAGAGGTCGGGGGTCGTGAGGGCCCGCCAGTCAAACTGAACACCGCGCTAGGGCCGTGTATTCTGCCCAACATGGTTTTAGTTATATCTTCAACATTTATAGCAAACTAACTAACCATCACGCCGTCTCCCCGGCAAAAAGAATGGAGGCAAAAATACCGTTCTTTCTTGACATGCTTCTCTCGTTTCCTCAACATTCAAAGATCGTTTCATACACGTTCGTCAATTTCCTCGACTTCTCACGTGACCGAAATTTAATATTTGATAGATTTGATCTTTCTCTATCTCTAGTTCCATTTACGTCATTTTCATATGTTTTCTTTATAATACTTTCTTCATTCATTCTTTCCATGTGTCCAAACCATCTTAATGACCTGTTCCTTATTTTGTTCATAACACTTTGATTTGAACTGCATTCACTTCTTACGTTTGCACTTAATACTCTATCATATTCAAATTTACCGTACATTTACATAAGAGACCTAATTTTTACTGCATTTATTCTTTTGCCTGTTCCGTGCTTCACTTCCATCGGTACAAGAATACTTTTGTTCACTGCCATCTTAACTTTTTGGAAAGTATTTTTTGTGCGATAACAACTTTAAGTGCACCATTCATTCTGTTGCCTGCCCCAACCCTTCTTTCTAAAACCCTCTCTACTCGCCCATCCTCTGAAAACATACTACCTAAATATACGAGAACAAATCATAATTTATTTTTGTGACAAGTAGAATTACACAAAAGCGAGTATATTGAATGTACGAGTACATACTATTTTCTCAAAAACATAAAACGTTAAAATTCGCACATTTTTCCAGATCATTCGGATGATAATAATTAATAGATCTTGTGACATGTGATAAGTAGCTAATCTATCGCCATTTATTGTCACATGAATTCTACACCAGACCAGAGACAGTGACAATCACACCGCCATCGCCGGAAACCGAACCTTGGACCTTCAGAGTGGCAGTCAAAGCACTTACCGTCTCTCTGTCTCTCCGTCGTCTGTGACTGCCAGATCGAAGATCCTGGGTTCGATTTCCGGTGATGACAGTGTGAAAAAAATACGCTGGTTTTGGTCTGATAGAATTCACAGTTACTCTCACATATCATGAGAATCAATAGCTACAAAAATGTAGGTATGGTAGAGTAATTGGGTTTAAATAACCTGTAGTATGATATATAAAATTGTGGAAAGCAACGGGAAACTACCACATGAATAAGCCCCAAGTGTAATCGCATGAATTAATAAAGAAGTTGAGGAAGACAATGGTACAAGCAAATCCCTAGGATTAAATTTTCTTTAAATACTTTAACTGTAAATCAGTATATACTTTAAAAAACTATGAGTTAAGATATATTTTTAAGATAATCAAATGATTTTACTAAAATCTCTTGATGGAAGCTCATTTTAAATAATAAACTGTCTTTATTTCGACAGCGACCGGTTTCGCCAGGCTCACTGTCGAAATAAAGACAAAAGTGGAAGTAGTTCAAAAACATCGTTTTACCTAATTATTAGGCAAGAATAATAATATATAGCGTTTTACCTATATTCCGTCAAAAGAAGAACAAAACGGTGTTTTTATACATAAAAAACAATTATTAAACAACAACAACAAACCATCACGCCGTTTCTCCGCAGGGGTAGGCAGAGAGAATGGACCACTTCATCGTGACATACCTCTCTAGCTTCCTCCACATTCATATAGCGAGTCATACACGCACGTCGCACCAAAGATCCTTTCTTTATTTTTTTCATAACACTTTCATTTGAACTATATTCACTTCTTATGTACGTTTGCATTTAATACTCTAATCATATTCAAATTTATGATAATAAAATTATGCTATACATAGAAATTATTATTAAAGATTAAAAAAAAACGCAAGGTTAAAATTTCAGGTTTCAAAAATAACTAGAATTCCACTGTTTGAATTTTCTTCAATGCAATTGCGTATGAAACATACTTTAATACTCATTCTATGAAATATATCAAGTAGGAGAGGTAATATAGAAAGGAGAACTTCCTGGTTGAGGAACATACGGTAGTCGTTTGAAAGATCGACGTGGCTATAAATATTTGTTCCAGGCGGTCGTAATAATGTTTTCATGGATGTTGATTATCAAAGATGACTCGTACACGAATTTACACTTTTATATCGCACATTTCTTCTCTATTAAAGATAAAACTTCTTATTGGTAATATAATGATATTTTTTTACGAATTAAAACACTGTTTTTTGTTCACTTTTGTGTTTGTTTCTCGATACCTATATTATAGGAATAATTATATAAATCGATTTTAAACAAAATGCAAGAACCAATTGATGTAACGTGTACAAATCAAAATAAGACCAGGGACCAGTGTTTTTTGGACATAAAAACAAATAGAATCTCAAGGATTAATATTATATTTTAAACTAACTAACCAACCATCACGCCTTTTCTCCAAAGTGTAGGCAGAAATAATGGACCGCCACACTTTTCTTTCCTGACATATTTCTCTCGCTTCCTCAACATTCATACATCGTGTCATGCACGTGCGTCGATTTCTCTGACTCCTCACGTGTCCGACATTTAATATTTGATTTATTTGATCTTGTCTTCCTCAGTCTTCCTTTATTTCTAGGTCCATTTACATCGTTAACATATATTGTTTTTACCATTCTTTCTTCATTCATTTTTTTTTGATGTGTCCAAACCATCTTAATGATCCTTTCATTATTTTATTCCTAACACCATCATTCGCATTATTATATTTCATAAAGATTAATTCCAATTCACTTTATTGGGTGATTAACTACTGATTTAGCAAAGTATGTTAATATTTTAAAATATGAAGTTTGTGGTTATTTTACTCATTAAATAAAACTATTACAACAAGTAAATAATGTAAATAACATCATAAAATACATGCATAGAAATAAATATTTATGTCTGTATTAGATATATCAAAGTCTATCTACATTGCCAGCCCTTAAAGTCGTGATTTCGCTTTTCTTTGTTTCTTAATGCTTTTGTTTCTCATTGAAGATCGCGCATGCGCGAAATTATCTTAACAGTGCAATGTACATACACTACTTGCATTGAACATAAGTGCACATATTTGTATACACACAATACTTATGCATGATAAGATTTATTATGTTTATAAATTTTCCAAAGAGACAAATATGCCTCAATCAACGACAAATGCGTTCTTCCATAATTACCATTCTTGGTATAAATTAATCTATTTAAAGATAAAAAAAATTACTCGTATATCTTATAAGAGTAAAGCATCAATACATAATTAAATCAAATTGGTTTTTAAAAATAATCGTTTATTACTGTTAAAATTTAAAACACTGTTATAATATTACAATTTATTTTTATTAACTGAGATTGTCGCTACAGCTGTTTTGCCAACCGATGTTGGCATCATCAGGTGTCACAATAAATGAAGCAGCTGTCGCGACACTCTCGGTGAATAAAAAGAAATTGTGATATTATAACAGTGTTTTAAATTTTAACAATAATAATTTTGAAGTATCACATATGTAGTGTTTCGGCCAAAACAATGGACTATTTAATAATTGTTTATTTTATATCCGTGCTGGTGGACATAAAATAAGATACATAAAATTCCCGTCGGAAATATTTGTTTTAAAGATCTTTTTTATCCTCATACTTATGTCTGTACGTTAGCAATAGCTGCATTTTACTATATATTTTTCCAAATACTGTTCAACCTATAAGATTCTATTAGTAGTAAAAATTTGATTACTTCGTTCTCCTTATTAAGTAACTTCCCTTATAGAGTCTTCCTCCAGTTTATTAAAATGTGACAAATAGTGATATTCGTGCGATTATTTTTAAATAAATAAAAAAAACTTAATTTATGTTGACTATTGTCAAATAAAATACAGATCATCTAGTAAACATTTGGAAAAATAATGTTCTCACGAAGATTGGATACGATTATTGGAAATGGCAATTTCTAATTGATGAAAAAGGTGGGTAGCTTATAAATATTTAAAGGCTTATTTAATATCTAGTTACACAGTTTATAGCTTGACCATATAAGTACAATCATTATTAACATTTCTTGCAATAAAGAGGATACGGGTAATTTATCAATCGATTAACCATGCAACCTGTTCTATATTTTATAGTATAAGCAGGTTAGGCACAACGTTTAAAATAAATCTCTGGTTTTTTAGCATAATCTGTAATATGATAAAAATCCTCCGTTGTATATTAGGTAAATAATTTTATTGTGGAAATACATATAGGGATTAATAATTGATATACCAGCATAATTATTCACAAGGAGTTCTAACGTTTTTCATATTACGTAGCAAATGCTCTTACTTCTACGGAGTATTCCTATTTCATCATACTATTGCTCTTGTTCTCCTAGTCTGATGGAAGATATGTTTGTCTTAAGCGGATGTTTTAATATACAAAGTTTATGCTTATAAACATAAATTATTTATAATTCATTAAGTTGTTATGCAATGAAAATAATGACATGGCTATTACTCGTAAGGTGAGAATCTGTAAAGCATGCATAAGATCAATAATAATAATATATGCCGTTTAAGCAAGGGCAGACACAGTCAGGACCAAACAAATTTTGAGTACCTGCGAGATAAAAACACTAAAGATGATAGCAGTTATGACGCTAAGAGTTGGCATGGATGACACCAGAATCAGAGAGAGTGAGCTAAGGATATTATAAGATGAAATAGACAGCGAAGAAGGAATTGGTACGGTCATGTCCAAAGAATGGACATCACCAGACTCCCCTACATTGCGCTACATAATTAGTCTCACGGGACTCGTCTCACGGGAAGATTGAAAGACAGCTGGGAGACTAAAACACAGGAGGAGCAACCCTCTAGAGAATAGGTCATATTGTAAGAAAAAGGAACACAGAAGGGTTCCCACCACATACCCGAGGCTGTTATAGGGCGCAGCGGCACCCTTTCGTCAGCCTCACTCGTACACTTTCTAGACCTGTCCCCGTCCATCCGGGACATACATTTAATTTACGTAAACACAATGGGATGCCAGGCTACATTTACTCTGATTTGTGTTTTCTTCTGTGTCCCACACTTCCAAATGTAAACTCTTATTTATTTAATGAATAGGTCATATAGGTCTCCTTCTTCATGATTACAATCCTGCGGATTGGTCGGCAACAAGCTTCACTTGTTCCCTCCTCTCTGTCCTGTCTTCAGCCAGTCTTTTAATTTTTGTGTAGCTGCCACAGCGCATATAAGTATATACTGGTATATAATTGCATTGAAAGAGTAAGAAGAAGTAATGAAATTATGTTAGTGGTATTTCAGTCGAGCTATGAAGTTCTAAAATGTTGGATCAGCCACGGTGCAGACAAAACATACAAAGTAGTGGATAGCCATTGAATGGGATTGAAATGTTGAAACAGTCTCAGGAACACAGGTGGAAGAACCATAAACTGTACAATCGGTATTTTATAAATATCGATTATTACTCGGACCAGTGGAGCGCGGTGCGATTACCGTCGCGCGGAATCATTGCGAATGGCGATGGCGATCCGGTGTCGTTCCACTTTCCGTAAGACATCAAGATGACGAGGGAAACTGCCAATAAAATACAGAATTTAAAATATTAACAAAAAATAAATATGTATAATTTTATTACACTGTTTTGTTACTACGCAATTAACCAACCTTTAATAATTTTTTAATATCCTCGGTTTCCATTTCATCATTTTTGTATTTTTCTTCGAGACAGACTTACACAATCATGGATTCGTGCAATATGGTGTTATACTGAGTGCACTAATTAAAAATACGAAAGAACTATTTTACAGGTTTACCGAAAAATATCCTGCATTGAAATCAGATGCCGGACAAAGCTTGTCGATGTGATGGACCGTGTTAGAGAAAGGCCTCATTAGTGCGTTGCGTTGCGTCGTCGCAACGGATCAACGCACTATATGCCACACCCGCGTTGAATAGTGATGGTAAATTTTCTATGCGGCAGTATTAAGTGTGGCCAGCATTGAGTATTTGGTGAAAACCTTAGAACCCGTCGTAGAACTGCGTCTCAGTCAGTGTGGATTTCAGTCTTCATTCGACAATGGATCTCTCGATCGCTTCATCTCTCGTCCGTCGATCCGATGAAACGTTGCCTGCGACGACGCAATGCATAATGTGGCATGTCACTAAAAAATATTTGTAAAACGACGCAGCGTTGACGCTGCGACGACGCAACGCAACGCAATGGAACGCAACGCAACGCAACGCACTAATGAGGCCTTACCCTTACCAAACGTGTCGCCAGATAGGGAACGGATAGATGGACACCCGGAGTTTCAATGTGGAGACAATGGGAAAGAAAAAGAGGTATCTGTCGACCTAAAAAAAAGTAGTCTTACGAAATATTTATAGTCGGGGGAAGAAGATGGACAAAAGTCGCGCAAGATAAAGTGACGGTTTATAATCACTGCCTGTCTTATCTAGAAAGCAGCGTAACGGTTATTTAAAGAGTCTGAAACTCTTCTACAATATTTATTTATATTTTAAATGTACAAATATATGCTCTAGAAAAATAATAACGATAAAATAAATAAATTAAAGTTGGTCAATCGAAATGGCAGTGAATTTTACAACTTTAAGAGAATACTGCATTTCTTTCCTTTATTACTTCTATGTTCGGTATTCTATCATACATCGTTTTCCGCATGAATTAAACTTTCTTTCATCCTTATTTTTCCAGCTCCAAGCTTCGTTACCATATATAAGGATTGGCACTAGAATTCCATTATTTACTGGCATCTTTGCTTCAGTATATATATATTTACAGTGATGACTTTAAGTGCACCATTTATTTTGTTCCCAGCACCAACCCTTCTTTCGGTACCTTTCTTCTTTTTTCCGTCTTTTGCAAACATGCTTTCCAGATCAATAGGTTTGGTAACTTGCTCCAATTTCTCGCAAATTTCATAAATATAATCGTTTGATTTATAGTATGCTGAGGCACGTTCTCTCAATTCTTTGAGTTAAAGTCAAGACGTATGGACCCATAAAGCAAATTGGTAACAATGCCGGCCGTATTATTAGGGCCAGTATTAGATTGTCACGAGCTAAGTAGATACACATTCCATTACGGTATGTTGTATTATATTATGAAGGGGGGTGCCCAACTGCCCAGCGCCCGCCCAGGGTGGGATCGCGCCCAACCAAAGAACTTTTACAGAAGGGGTGATATCAAATGACGCGGTTAACATATTAGCAAAAAATAAGACGCAATCGAGAACAACCTGAATATTCACCAATAAAAATATCTCAAATTGCAATTTGATATTCAAATGTTGTAACTCTTGTCCAAGTATGAATTATTGCAATTCGGTAAACATCGTAGTATTATAATTATTTAAACAATTTTTTTTTATTTCCATGATTTTTCCAGAAAAACTCGCACATTTTAACGGACAATGAATTGGGAGAAACGGACTTCTGTGAGCAAATGGCGCTGGATCTAGGAGCTTGGAATAAAATCATCAAGGAAACTAAAGCTTTTCAAAATTTGTATGGCCCAGAGGAAGTAAGTAAAACTTTTTTATTTGTTAATTTAACTGATAAACGTATGTCACCAGTAGATGAGTTTAATCAATACATCATTTATTATTTTATGTGTATTGTTACCCAACCAATGTTAAAACTCTTTATTAAATGAAACGCATTGAAACTATTACTTTCGAAGTCAAAGTCCCATCAGTACAATTCGAATCAATGCATTCATTAATATTCTTCGAAAATGATTTTTTGAATATATCGACGGTAAAAAACTAGTATAGAAGGCCTTTTTATGAATTAATCATCTAAAAATACATTTTCTTTAAAACAAACTTATTTGTTATATAATATAAAACGTAGTTTAAGATGAAATGAATTTAACATTGGCACACCCTCGTCTGTACGTTTTTTTTTTAGATTACTTAAAGTTTACCAAAAACAAGTCGAGTGTGTTTGTATTTCAAAAAAATATACTCGTATATATTTGTATCATTTTATATGAAATTAATTCAAAGTTATGATGTATATGGATGAAAGTTAAACAATTTCACATAAAAATTTATAATTATCGTTGTGTCAAATCTGTTTGATATTTTCTTGTCAACTCTGTGATATATTTTCGTGTCAACTCTGTGAGATATTTTCTTCTCAACTCTGTAAGATATTTTCGTGTCAACTCTGTGAGATATTTTCGTGTCAACTCTGTGAGATATTTTCGTGTCAACTCTGTGAGATATTTTCTTGTCAACTCTGTAAGATATTTTCGTGTCAACTCTGTGAGATATTTTCGTGTCAACTCTGTGAGATATTTTCGTGTCAACTCTGGGAGATATTTTCGTGTCAACTCTGTGAGATATTTTCGTGTCTACTTTGTGAGATACCATATTTTCTTATTGAATAAAGTGTTGACTTAAAACCAGGCATTTGCTCTAGTTGCGATGTGAGCAGCTTAGTTCGGTTCTGTACCGGTAATGATAATTACCAGGCCGAGAACACACAAGTTACAAAGGTAATCATTGTGATTTCAGCGTGGCCGGCATTTGATTGGGGTGTTATTATTAAATTACAGTTCTAGAGATCTGTCCGAAAACGAGTGTGTTCGCTATGGTATAATATCTCTCCATGCTTCAGCTTTAGGTACATTCAATATTAATCAATCTAATTCCGATAGTTATGAAAGCATTATTTATTTTACCTCATTTTGTAATAGCAACGTTATTAAATTGTTTTTATGATTCATTCATCCATTGATAGTTTTTATATACAATGTCATTTAAAACTAGAAGAGTTCTTTAAGATTACTAAGCAGTTCAATTTGAATAGTTGTTTATTCCCAGCAATAAGTTTTAATATTTTGAACGTTTTTAGGATGTTCCCAAATAATTTGTTTTTTAATCATTGAAAATTTTTAAGAGTTCGTTTTATTTATTTACACCGAAAAGGTACTTCTACGTGAACTCTATACTAACAAGAAATGCAACAATATTTTTTCATTGAATGAAATAAATAAAAAATGGAGTCGGAGAAATCAACGTGCGTTAATCACACTGTGAATCGAATGTTGAGGAACGAGAGAAGTATATCCGGAAAGAACAATGTGGCGGTCCATTATTTCTGCCTAACTCTTCGTTTTATAAGATAAATAGCACGCATACTCCTACATTTACAATCTATTTCTTCTTCTTCTTCTTTCTTCGATGGCCCTACAGCCCATATCGAGCCTTAGCCTCCACTATTCTTCGCCTCCAACTCCTCCTGTCCTCCGCTTCGATCTGATAGTCTGACACTCGTAACAATTTTGCCCCATCTCTCCCAATTTTATCCTCCCATCACAGCCTTGGTCATCCAATTGGTCTTCTACCACCTAGGTGCCACTCCAGCAATCTTTTTGGGGTTCGCGATGACGGTATCCTCTGCACGTGACCGACCCATCTCAGTCTATTCAGTCTGACCTGGGTGGAAAGACTGGGAGCTTTGTAAATATGGTACAGCTCGTCATTATGCCGCACTCTCCAGCCTTCACCGTCATTCACATGTCCCAGAATTCCGCGCAGCACCCTTCTCTCAAAAGTATCCAGTCACTCTGCGGATTTTGCTGTCATTGTCCACGCCTCACATCCATGTGTTACTATCTATTTCAAAAATATAATTTATATGATAATTCGATAAAACATTTTATATACTTTAACATTAAGATATTATATACCTAAAAAATGATTCTTTGGCCAGACAATTTTTTTGTTATTATTATATTATTATTTTATATTTTGAGAGGAAAAAAGTTTAGTTTTATTTGTAATTGTATTACTAGACTATCATATATATTTTTTTAAATAAAACCCTAGTATCAATGAGCCAATGCATGGATATTTAAGGGGTGGGAAATCCGAGTTGAATCTCTATAAGTAATTTTATGATTTTGATAAGATGATATATTTCCTCATTGCTGTGTTGTGTGGGTATTATTTAGAATAAACGTTTTTTTATTCAAATATTTAAACAAAAACCGTGAATTTTGACTCCTACTGATATTTAAGATGTTCCCACAAATAAAATGAAGGAAAAAAAGATAATCGTGCAACTCACTAGTTTTCAATTAGATATGAACATTACATGCACGTAAGCATGTTTGATCAGGTTTGAATCGATCAGTGAAGGCTGCGCGGTCCACGGGGTGTAGTTAGGCAGGAATTATCTCCCAATCATGATATGCTTATCTGCTTATATGAATACAGATTACAGATGCCTACACGAGCAGTCACGTCTGCCCGATCTTATCCTATACTTATTAAATTAATGTTTACGTATCTAACCGGCGCGCCGTACCAAAACACACACACGTTAGCATATACTTAACTAAGTTAACGAGCTGGATTATTGAAATTGAAAAAAATCATGACATGTATCGACAATTAGGGGGAACATAGTCGAGAAATTCAATTTGAGAATGTACGGGGACCTTGAAATATATTATACTTCTTAACATCTTAAAAAAGATGGCTATATTCGAAGTCAGAAAAATTGACGAGCGCACATGTGACGATGTATCAATAAAGAAGTTCCCCAAAAGGTAAGTCAGGACCGAGCAGGGTGGCGGTTTTTCCTCTCTGCAACCATTCCGGGGAAAATGCGTGATGGTTAGGTACTTAATTATTTAATCTTCGGAATTCGGTTCGCGCGAGTCTTCTTTGTATCAATGGCAAGCTAGTTTTATACCAATTTTTATATCTTTGAGATTGTTCTAAAAAGGACCCTTCACTTATTTATTTATCTTGTCATTGTGGTCGAAGGTTTGGCCGACTTTGTATCGTTTTCAGGGGCGCCGCGTGTTTAAGTTATGGTACCACCACACATGGAAGCACCTTCCTTGGGTTTGCGGATGAAGAAATCTTAACAATACTGTAGTGAAAATTACTCAAGTGTGTTTTTCTTCATTTGTTCATTATTTTATATACGAGTATATGACATACTTTTTCAGCTACTAAAATTTTATTTATTATAAATCGCTGAATGATACATCTATTTATAATACAGAATTGGATATCATGGTTTTATTTTTTCTGCATTACAAATATCACGTAACCAACCTATCTCTAGGGTTTAATATGGAAAGGGCAATAATATTCTGAACGCAATTGTAAATTTTGGTAAGTATTTCAAATATCGGACCATTACTTTTGTATTTGTAGTGGGATACTTTGCCCTATATGATTCCTTAATTATAATTATGTCACTGTGTACAAAATTACATATACTCATTTATTGTTGTTAATTGAAATTTATTGATAGAAGATCCTTATAAATATTGAGAAAAAAATCTTTTTAATATATGTTAAGTATAATTCCACGTGGTTTTATGGCTTCGACCGGTTTCAACAGCCCAGAAACAGACCTGCCGAAACCAATCAAAGTTGAATTATATTAAATGTATTCAATATTATGGCTTTTTAAAATTATTTTCATTATGTACTCATGTGTATTTTAAAAAATACATTTGTCGTAATATACTGATGTACATGATTTTCCGAGTAAATTTAAATTAAACAATTAATAAGCTTAAAGAGCTTTTTTTATAAAATATATTATATACATATTTTAAATATAAGTTACAAACATTTTAAATTAGTGATTTGTTCACACGAATTAAATAAAAATCCTGTCAAAGAATACCAGGCTTATTTCTCATATCATTATCTTTGACCAATATGCCTCAGCAATATTATTATAGGTTTACGTAATGCGTGGTATGGCACAATGGCGATAGAGAGATTGGTCCAGCCGAAGAATCCGCGGCTATCCGGCGCTGGTGGAGAGTTCGCACAGCCCACAGCCGCAGCCGAGTCGCAGAGCACACGAGCAAATAATAACAAAGACATAACAGTAGATAATGCGGGGTTTCGCCATACTGCTCCACATAAGAAAAAAACAAACGACCCGATCGTGAGCATCTCTTGTATGGGGTATGATTAGATCACTGGATGGCTCGAAATCTCAGGATCTTTCTGAAATGTGTACATTTTTATACTCTTGTACGTATTGCTGACAACATCAGCACAAATGGTTAACATAATGACTTACAAAAAAAACGTCGCTCTGGTGATGTTGGCGGGAAGTGCAATTAATTTTTAGAACATTATATCTTCGGAGATTGTGATTTTCACATGAATAAAAAATATACAAAAGCAATTCGCGTTTCGAGTATAATCTTTTCAAATAAAGGGGGTAAACACTACAGATACGCAATAATTATAATAAGCCATAAGAAATAATATTAACAAAAATTCAACTTCTGCAATGCTTTAGCAAATTTTAAATATTGGATCAATTTTTTTATATAGTAAAATTGTTATTTAATGAGCTGTACAGAGTACGTTTATGTATTTTTTTATATAAAGGAAACTGTGTTTTGATATATATACTTATAATTTCATATATTTTCTTCGTGGCTACTATCCTGGGGATTGGTGTGCAACAAGTCTTACTCGTTGACTGCACTCAGCCAGTATTTTCATCTCTGTGTAGCTGTTATAGCGCATGTCTCAAATCTCCTGGTCCTGATAGGAACCTCTTGGACGACCTCTGCAGTTTCTGCCCTCAACTATTTTATCTGCGTTGGTAATAAGCAGGCTTGGATGCCTGATGTTACGGCTTATCCAGTTTGCTCATTGGTGGGTTATCCTTTTAAGGATTTGCCTTGTTTCTCCTTCCCTACTCAATACCTCGCTGTTTTAGATATGTTCGAGCCAATAGATCCGCTCTATGCGTCTTGCGTCTGTTGATCCACTTTTCAAAAACAGCTAGATGTCTCCTCTCTCTCTGGCCGTTGGTCCATATTTCACAGCCATACAGCAGCACAAACCAGACAAATATATTTTTTAAAGTTGCATAAATAAAATCTTAGCTTCATAAAAATATATGCACTTAAGTCATATTAACAAAGATGAAGCATTATATTTTTTATACATGTTAATTATAAAAAAATTAAATTTTTTTAAATAGAATGGATTAAATAATCAAGTGCTGTTCAGCATCCCTCGAGCCACCCAGTACTCTAGAGCACATCTAAAAAGTAAACATGAAATTATGATAATGCTTACAGAAAGTATTTGTTATGTAACATATTGATTTGTGAATCACATCGCTGGCTGAGTGGTCCGAGTCACGGATCGTGTAATGAGGGGTCACCGGTTCAGCCCTGCTCGGGGAGATCCATGCGTCGTTAATGCTCGTAAAGCCATGCATATTCATCGATCGGGATGTTATTAGGTTAACGAGAATTATAGGGTTGCCGCGTACTTATTTTTTATTCCCCGCACCGGAGAGGCGATGTAAGTCAATCGCCACGTCATTAGGCGCTTGCCATTTCTGATTGGCTCTCGACATTGCTGGAATTCTAACGAAATGTTCAAATCAATTATTTATTATTGAATTTTTTGAATGTGGAAAAAACAACAATCATTTTTATCTGAACACGTGTAACGTTTTTATTTTATTATTATTCAATTTATGATTGTGCAGGCGTGAGCTCCTTTGGTAAAATGTGATATATACGCTATTGATTTTGCAGAAATAATTGTCAACTTAACTCTTTAAAAAAACCTTGAAGCAATGCCAGACATCTAGTGTTCTTCTCTTCTTCCTTCCTCAGCCTATTTCCGTCCACTCCTGGACAAAGGCCTCCTCCATTCGCTTCCATGTCACTCTGTCCTGTGCAGACTGCATCCAAGTTATTCCGATGTGTCTGTTCAGATCATCCTTGCACCGTAGTTGCGGTCGCCCTGCACTTCTCTTCGCCGTCCACGGTCTCCAAGTCAGCTCTCACGGTCTCCAAGTCAATTTTTAGATTATCCGAAATATGAAGCACACTTTTCATTATTGTTATTTTTATCATTACACCCATAATATATTTTTTTAGATATTTCAAGTAATAAAAATAAACTTTTTATCACCTCAAATGTTAAATGTAAATGCTTTTACTTAAATTATGCGAATGAATTTAGTCTGTGTTTTTTGTGCATTCTTTATTACTAATTCACATCTAAACCTATGTGTATATGATATTTTTAAATAGTTAAAGCACAATCGATGTTAATACCAGACAAAAAATGTGATTTTATCCTTATTTTTATAAAATTAGGTATACTCGATACTCGAAATTGTATATACGAGTATAATATTGTAGACAGGGAACGGTAGCATATTATTATCTTATAAGCATTTCACGTATTATTAAATCTAGCGTGACAAACGATACAAATAAAATAAACGCTCACTTTTCCGATACGCCTTACCCTCATGTCACCCTCGGTAACGCGTTTCCCTCACTTGTCGATTATTAGATCAACATTCGATTACCCACTCCAGCCACCCCACTTTCCCAAATCTTCCCCAAAACTCGAACATTTATATTTCCCACCCTTCAGCAAAGTCATATGAATAAATAAAACGATTGTCCCGCAACAGGGTAAATAAAGCCAAATCTGGCACTTTATCTTTCTTCCTGTCACTCAGGGTAGCAATGGAGATGAAATGTGGGTACGGTGTACGACGTGCGGTGTGCGGGCGTAGGGGCCCGGGGCTGCCGGGCCGGGGGTGTGTGTGTGGAGCACAGATGGGGTTGCTTGATACAGCGTATCAACATCACCCTTGCTTTCATAAATGTAGGCGACGTGCAATAAAATGCGTGTCTCTAAATTTTACAATATGAATAGTCTGTTTACGAGTGCATTAATTGAATATATAATGGAACATTAAATTACGTTGCTTAAACTAATACACAAGTCATATAACGTTATTTAAAATATGAGTATTTTATAATATTACGTAAGCCCGTTCAATATGGACGTACGTAACGGGATTTCAGGAGAAGCATTAACATTATAATTGTTTTATTCACTGGTGCCTAAGTCCAACTCCATCAAATCAAATGTATTGGAATAGTGTTTAATAATAATTTAGTTTATATTTATTGTTTCTTTAAAAAATAATATGAAACTCCATTTATTATATTTAATTAAAACAAATGAAGACGTCTGTTTTCTAGAAATTGTACTATATTTTATGAGAATGACATGTTTCGCTTTACTAAAGCATTATTAATTATATTTGAAAATTCCTTTGTAAGGCGAAACATGTCATTCCCATTTTATTAATCGTTTAGTTTCTTTTATTGTTGGCATAATTGACCTGACAGTACCATTTTCGAATGTTTTAAATTTATATATTTTTTTCATAATTCCTCGGAAAAAATAAATATTTCAAACAATAAAGATAAATGTCAAATTTTAATGTGCAAATATCTGACACAAATGAATAAACATTTTCTCAAACATGCCTTGAATTGAATATTTGCAACGAATTATGTACGTTTAAATATATTGAAGCCTTTTTATTAGTTAGATGATACGTGTTTAATGCTTGCATCTCACATTAAATACAAACATGTTTTTTATATGAACGTAATTAGTTTTTGTTATAAAACTCCAATATTTTTGAAAAATTAACTATAAGGTAGTGACGAATAGGCTTTATTGGATGACGTAGAGTATCCCGGGTGCATGTGTGACCTGTAACCTGTGGCTCACCTGTTGCTCTCCCCACACGGCTGACGGGACATGGGGAGTGTGGGGATATGGGACACCGGGGACGGGGTGTGGGGAGGTGGAGCATGTGGGAGGGCGGGAGGCCTAGCGAGCGCCCTCCTCTGGCGGGAATAGTTTCCTTTCTGGAGGAAAATATTTCCCGGGAAATAACTTCATATATTCCCCACTCCAACAAGTGGGAGATATGTTACAGAGTGTTTAGTGGCTGCATTTTTCTTTTCAAGAGATTTCTCCCCCTCTAAGTACTCTCCGCAGAGCATTGAAGCATTTCTTAGAGCTGAAAAAGAGTATAATCATTGTTACTTTTTGAATTACTTTGTTCTTTTATTGTTTTCGATGTAACCCCTTATTTTCTAAAATATGCATTTCTTTTACATAATATTTTTTTTTTTAAATTAATTAATTTTTTAACACATGTTATAGATAACTCTTCCATGAAGTTATTATCTAATTAGTTTTTTTATCAAAGTTTATTGGAAAAGTAAAAGATAATTTGTACTTATAATTTTTTAATTAACGTAATTGAACCTATACTATAAATGTCAAATAGTATCGCCTACAAAACTACAATAAATTGATAGAGATGAGATTTTAAGGATTTCTACATTAGTACTATGTGGAATAAATTATGGGGATATTATAATTTGTTAACTTTGATCAGTTGTATTATAATTGTTTAAATCAATAACTTGACAATTGTAACGCGATTTGTATACGCGATGATTAAATATATAACACTTTTTAATTTGTATTTTGTGAAAAAAATATTTTGCATCCTATAGTGTAATAAAAATATAACTATTTGCATCCTATAGTGTAATAAAAATATAACATTGTCAAATCCGTTATTAGTTGATATATGATTATAAATAATCTAGCTTATTGCTTCAGGAACGTTATCAAATATGCCTCGAGAACTAAGCGTCTTTTTAAATGCAGTTTATCTGAAGCCGGACACTAATCTGCCTAGCACATATTAATATTGGGCAGATCCTACAAATCGCTATCTTCAGCCCAATAAATAATATGATTATGTGCAACATAAATCACGCCGTAATGGCAGCGTTCTCATATAGCGCTCTCCTTATCGTAGCTAATGTGTAAAAAATCTAACTAATGTCTTACGTAAATATTGGAAGATACATTGTGACGTCACCAGACTGAATTTACGAGTAGTATCTACTTTCGAGAAAAAAATATTCGTTGAGCTACACGATCTTTCTTATTGGACACAGAAAGCAAATTAAAGTATGACTTTGTTTTTAACCGTAAATAACATCTGAGCTAATCCAAAATGAATAAATTGGAGATGTCAAAAGAAAAAAGAGCTCCATATTATAAAAAAAATCTCGAGGTTTTTACAGGAATTAACACAATGCAATCTATGGTAGAACAGCAGCTAATTATTGACTACTAATATTCACCCAAACAATAAATAATTAAAGGTTTTGTTGCCAGTCATAGATATAAAATGAATGTCTGTTCATACTCACTTTATGGCATTCGAGGTAGGTTCGGGGTTTTAATTTAACCGTCCCTACCGATATTTCTTCTTATAAATCATCATTCAATATAGTAGATTTAATAAAAAAGAGACAGATTAGTAAGATTAATATTTTAATTGAATTGATCGCAAAATAAACGTACTATTAAGTCGAGAATAGAAATGGCGGCATGACCTAGCTATCAAATATTAAAAGTAAGGCATTATTAAATATGTTATGCCTTACAAGGTGAAATGTAAGATGTCATTCCCATAAAATATAATAAAACCTAAAGAAAACAGACGTTTTCATTTATATTCATTATTTTATAAGGAGTTTTATATCACTTGGAATGTTTATGTATAGAAGCAAAGCATGGAACTGGCAAAAGAAGGATGAACGTAGAATAAATGCAGTAGAAATGAGATCTCTTAGACGAATGGGCGGATACTCTGTGTATGATAGAGTGTCGAATGAAAATATAAGAAGTGAATGCGGTGCGAATGATGGTGTTATGCAAAAAATAATGAAAGGATCATTATAATGGTTTGGACATATGGAAAGAACGAATGAAGAAAGAATGATAAAAAAATTATATGTTAACGATGTAAATAGAACCAGAAATAGAGGAAGACCGAGGAAAACGTGGCACGATCAAATAAATCAAATATTGAATGTCTGCCATGTGAGGAGTCAGAGAAATCGACGCGCGTGAATGACACGATTTATGAATGTTGAGGAAGCGAGAGAAATATGTTAGGAAAGAAAAGTGTGGCCGTCCATTCTTGCTGCCTACCCCTTCGGGGAGATGGCATGATGGTTAGTTAGTTTGTAAGTTAGTTTTATATCACTGTTCAAGAAACATTAACTTAGAACTTTACATTTATATATACGAGCACTTTGTTTTATTTCAACCACTTATCGCTTATTCTGCTGCCCGGATTCGATAATATTCATAGAAAAATAGAAATTTCAATTTCTTGTCAAGCATGATGTATTATTTCTGCGTGTCTTATAAAATTGATGATTTAGGGATGCGGAATCGAATAGAAAAATTAGTATAAATATTTCTAAATTCTGTTTTTTCAATTTTTTATGTTACATCATTACGTCTACAAAGAGCTGCATCCGTTCATGTAATTGAATTGCGTGTATCCATAAATCAAGATACCTTTACATTAAGCTTTTACACACATGAACTGTTACGTTCTATCATAAGCGCACAGACATGTTCGGCTGAGGTTATTTATCTAAATGTAAAAAGCCTACCAGCTTACCTTACGGCGGGGTGATTGATCACTCTGGGGCTGCGACAAGCCCGATACAAGCTCCTCTGCCTGCCTGGCGGTAGTTGCAGTGGCTGCTAGCGGGCTATTAAGGTCGCCCAAAGGCCGCGGACTGTATGGATGGGTGAAGAGATAAATAGAAAAATTATTCATCATGCTTGACTCAACAAGTTGATCCTTGGCCCTTGCGCCGATAAATGTTTTAGCTTCACATTAGAGATATATTTCATACATTTTATATTATTTCACAAATAACTACTAAAATTGATAAACAATATCGAATACATAATTTATTCACTGTGGAAATTTTTATCAATTGTGGTTATTATTTTAATATGCTCACTTTTGAATTATATACGAGTACAATGTACACTCATGTACTCAGTACATGAGTGTTCATAAGTTACTATTTTACTAACCATCCTCGCCGAAGGAGTATGCAGAAAGACCGAGTCACCACAGTGTTATTTCCTACGACACACCTCTATTGCTTCCTTAACATTCATGTATCGTCAATTTCTCCTAAAAGTATAATGAAAAAATTGCGTTTTCTGTAAAAGGAATAACGATGCCTTCATAAGGTTTTAAAAAAACAGTTCCTAATCAAAACTCACGAATTATCCACACGATTTGTATGTAGTGTTCTTCTCCTTCCTCAGCCTATTCCCGTCCACTCCTGGACAATGGCCTCCTCCATTCGCTTCCATGTCACTCTGTCCTGTGCAGACTTCATCCGGATTATTCCGACGCGTCTGTTCAGATCATCCTTCCACCGTAGTTGCGGTCGCGAGTCTAAGGTGACTAGAATATCAAAATCTCGTACTTTAATTGTTGTAAATTTTTTAATCATTTTATTTATTGCGATCAATTTTTTAGTTTTCTGAATACATATAATATTTTTTAAAAAGCATTGAATCGTTAGCGGAAAATAGCAATATTAATCAAATAATGTAAAATACCGCAATACCTTCTACGATCCAAATTATTTTCCTTACAACAGCAAAAGAAAAAAAAAGTTATTTTATTTTAATATCTTTCACCCAGTTGTTAATTTGCTTGAATTTTTTTTCTCGCGAATCGACGCAGTGGTCCTCGTAGTTATCTTTATCTCTACATGACTTAATACTCCATGATGTATGGTGGGTCCCATTTCTCGATACACGTTTAATATCCATCCAAAACACTTAATCCAGCGCTTTAGCCTTTAGCCCGGATGTAACTGAGCGCATTATTTGTAACACACTTTACTTGACAGCACTATTATTATCGCCACTCTGACAACGCCCATATTACCAGCCCAAATGCCCAAATGACGGCACGGAACCACGGTGAAGTACACTTCTCGAAAACTCACAATTCGTCTACGAAATATTTTCTTTTCTTATTCGGTTAGGAATAATATTTAGTGATTGTTGATATATTTTCTATACCGTACAGTGTATCGGTGCTGGACAGTCTCGACACAAAACGATGTTGTGACATTGAGTATTTTACGTAAGACGGTTTGTGATATGTCAGTCCATCATGAAGAGGAACATTAATATTGTCACCGAAACTTCTATCTGAGTTGCCGTGGTACCATACTAAAAACGAATATGTTTTTTTCATTTTATGTCAGTCGTGCCTTTTAAAATAATTTATTGTTCTGTTAGAGTTTGCAAATATGATGCTCATGAGTCGCTATCTAAATGATGTAATATATTTTTTGTACAATATATTATTTTTGATTACGTAAAGTGTATTGTGAGAAAAAGTTTTTGACGATATTATCTTGTATTTAGTGACTTTTTCTTAGCCGTAAAACCCTTTATAATATCGTCAGATTGCCCCCCTTGGAATCAAGAGAATCGGCTTAATTGAAAATTAATAACAAAACCAAACTAACAAGAAACCGGATTTATAACCCGCAAAGATACTTTTTTACAGGAGAAAACAAAAACTTTTCTTTTTCTCCTGTATTGAAAGCGGTTCGTCTTTTAAATGGGATAGCAAAGGAGAGAGACCTCTTTGGATGCAATCATAGCGAATTCCTGAATACCCTTACGACAAGAGCAACAAAAAGATAACTGTCATTTTTCTATTCACGTGGTTCTATGTAAATTTCTTTGATATTATTTTTTTCACCCTTTACGTCGATTTGGCTCGCGCTGTAATGATGTAGGTAATGACCTTTCAACACAATAATAATAATACCTTAACTATTGGAAGAATCATCTTAGTCCTTTGATGATGGAGATAAGACTACTTTGGAGTTATATGCAGTGTAAAAAGCGAAATTTTTAGCGGCTTTTTTAGCATAATTACAAGTGTGCTTGTTTCTCTTATATGCAGTTAGTTTTGCGAATAAGAGAAGCCCACACGCTTGTATACCTTTACTATATCGTATAATATTATATGTATAATAATATTCTTTGTTATATATAATACTATATATGTTGTTATATAGATATAATTAACTTATATCGCTCTGCTCCACGATTCAAATCGTGTTCGATTTTCAAGACAACAGAACATTCGATTGTTTTATTGCAACGGACATCAACAAATTATCCTCCCATGCATCCATAATAATGTTGTTCGCCGCTGCGGCCGTGTTCTACACGCGGCTACATCATTGTTACACGGAACACACAATACTTCATTTATTTCGGACAAATAATCAATTACGCACACACACACACACACATACACACAGACACACTTCAGTTATACAATCTACCTATGTGAAATAGAAAAATGTGATAGAATTTCATATTTATTGATTACTGGTAATTTTTAGAATTTTCTTTCTTTTTATTTAACTGTCATGACTAGTAATTTTTTTGAGAGGAAGATTCCGAGGAAAATTGTTGGACCCACGTTGGAGGACGGGACTTACAGAATCCAAAGAAATCTTGAGGTTGAAGAACCGATTAACCAGGAAACAGTGGTGAGATTCTGTAAGTCTTAGAGCCTTAGTGAAAATAAAGTGTATATTAGGTGTAAAATATTATTAATATTTTGAAAAAAGAAGGAAAATTACACAAATTTACTTTTTTTGGTAGTTCAGTGAGACTTCGTTACTGCCTTAGCTAAATAGACAATAATCAGGGCAACAAACATCAATTTTTATACCCATATACAATATAAAGAAACAAAAAAAGAAACACATTACATATAAAAAAAATTGTGTAACTTATGAATAATTTTAACTAAAACGGTTATTCCGATAAAGAGAAACAACTGTGAACAAATGATTGTTTTAAGTCTTCGTGCAATGACGACCTTAATTGCTAATAAGGCAATTATAATACTACTCAATGTATTTAAAAGATATGACGATCAAGCATAATGCTAGCTACTGATAATAATTATTAGAAGTATTATCAATGCACTTACTAACTCTCCCATGACAAATGATCGATGAATTGATGGTGCCTATGACATGAATAGTTTAATCTTATAATAACTTAACATCACGCTGTATGCTAATCATCCCGTATTCCATGTCCCATTAACATTCATTTAGCTCTTTAAATTCTAATGCAACTCCAATACGTGCACGTGGAACATTAAGGATGTCAGGGTAGAAGAGCTAGTCAGTCAGCCTGCTCTGTCTGACTCCTCGAAGATTTGGCGTGATGGTTGGTTTGTTAGTCAGCTGTAAATAATAAATAATTTGAATTCAGCGATTAATAAATGTAATTCATATTATTTTAACATTCAACGATAGATGGTGTCTTCTATGAAATTAGATTTTTTTTCATATATGTAAAAGCCAATTTGGAAAAAACGATACGATGAATGATGACAAAAAAGAAGTTTAAATTATCAACTTGATTTTGCGAATGTGAAACTTCCAGAAAGTTCGATTCACATTTAAAAAATCTATTTTTTTGATCAAATTTTTATTTATTGTTTTACCAGTTCATCTAAAGTCAAAATCAACTAAGGAAAATCCCTCAATATCCATTGACTTAACATCCGTCTGACGTTCACTGCTGAACAAGCACGCCACTGCCCCTATCAAATGCCACTCTCATCCATTCAGATCCATCAATCCTTATTATATTTATGATCGGTCCAGCGAGCAGGAAGATGTCCAACTCTATAGCTTCAATATTTTATGCTAAGTTTCTATTCCAGAACCCCTCTTCGCTATCGGCGTTCGGTATTCCGACAAATATGGCCAGTCCATCGCCACTTCAACCCGCCTACCTTCAGAGCCACTTCGGTCACCCTGGTTTGTTGTCAAATAAATTAATTTCTAATTCTGTCCTCAAGGATATTCCTGTTAATGACTCTTTTTATGGCGCACTGACGACTTAAAACATTAACGCTAACCGCTTTGGCAGTGTCGATGTTTCATCTATGTTATGACTGGAAGGACGCACTGTTGAAGACTTTGAACACTGTCCATTGTGTCAAATAATTCCTCCACAGTTGTCAAGGTTTACTGATGACTCGGAACGATGGAAGCAAATCGTGATTTGGCCGGTTCCACAATATTGCCTTTAAGTAGAAGAGTATTAATAACAATAAATATTCAATAAGAATATCAGAATGAACCCACTATATCCCTAAGCACGTACTACACTAACCATGGCGAAATACAAAAGTCCTCCCGCTCTGTTTCTATGCTACGGATTACTTTGAAGTAGTTACCACGGGTATTTAACACTGGTCGGATAAATCGGAGGTCACGGGGTCGATCCTGCCGGTAACAAACAATGGGTACGTACATACCACCGATACCCCTGATTAGTATCATGCCATGGAACATATTCTAATTTAACTACTTCCTAATAGTAGAGCATAGCCAAATATATTTTATAAATTGAATATGATATAACTTCATGTTGTCAAAATCCAAATCGAATCGCTAAATTGAAATCATTTTGTTAAGGGTAATCGATGAATATTATACTTATTACACAATAACGAATTTTTATGAATAAAAACACCGTTTTTTCTACTTTTGAGTTTATTTTTCTCTACATGTTTCGGAGGCTTACACCTTCATCATCGGGAGAACGATATAAACTTTCGAAAAATATAAAAAAACATATATATATATATAAAATAATAATTAATGAGTTTATACCGTTCTCCCGACGATGAAGGTGTGAGCCATTGAAACATGTCGAGAAAAATAAACCCAAAAGTGGAAAAAACAGTGTTTCATTTCATAAAAATTCATCATTATGGAATTCCACAGTGTTAACGCCTTAAGTTTGTCTAAAATTATTACACAATAATTTTAATAGACTTGTGTCATACAAAAAAAAATGCTGAATATAACAAAACACTATTTATTTTTGTTTTGGAATACCTACCAAATAATTCCTACTAAAGGTTCACTAAGTAAACTAGTTTCAAAAAGCTACACCGATTGTAACTACGACAATATTGAAAAATACTGTTGACAGAATCAATTTTAATTTAATTTTCACCGTTGAGTATATTTAAATCACACAACGTTTTCGAAAACCAATGTTTAACCAATGGGGAACAGAAAATGTATTCTTTGTAAATAGATTCGTGTTCTTTAAACCTTGCAATCTGTTTAGACAGGATATTTAATTTGGCCCTGTGATGAAGCTTCAGCTTTCTCCATTTCTTTGGTGGTCTTCCTGGTCGGCGGCCCTCTGGAGTCTCGTACATCACGATTTTGGGAATTCTCGCTGGGTCCATCCTCTCGATGTAGTCCCTCCAGAATAGTATTCTCTGCCATCTATATCTCACTATGTCGTCAATTTTGCAGGTAGATGTCAATGTTTTCATTTCTGTTGCTCTAAGGAGATGTTTCGTTACGACAGTGTCCGCTCTTGATTCGATTCCATAAATCATTATGGGTCGATGCATGTTTCGTAGATCCTTAATATTTGTAATGGTAATTTTTCGTTAAATCAATCATTTAATATTATAAAGTTTTAATTTTTTTATCAAATTGTGCTTAAATACTCGTATAACGTTATTATAAATGCTCAGTAAAAAATATTTACTTTTATAATTAAATATTATTTGATATCCTTTGGAAAACATTGTATTTTCAGAACACTTTATTACACTTTCCATATGTACGAGTATGTTTCGGACCACTGACGTCTCTTCGCTTCGAAGAGATGGACATCTAATAACCCATTTCTTCAGATTAATTAGGGGATACTTCGAGAACTCGGCCGTACTGGAGGATGTTGGTCTTTTTGTCCCCGATAGATATCTCCTACAGCGAAAGCACAGATTGTTTTACCTACCAGCCGCCAGAACCAATCTGCCTCTGGTGACACCGGTGGGAAGAGCAATTAGTCTGCTGAACGCGGTCTCCTCGAATATCGACGTCTTTCATGTTAGTGAAAGTACGTTCAGGGGACAAATACTCTTGACTTTGGAAAGTATCTTGTCTTCCTAATGTCGAACCATCACTAATGCGTTCCTGGTATTATGTTGTATGTGTATAATATCTTACCTGTACTCAATAGATGCCTTAAATATTTATGCTGTTTGTAATGTCTTTTGAGTAAATAAACTGATTTGATTTGATTTGATTTGATATTTTAAGCAATTTATTTTGTTTATTTTCGTATTTACTGTTATGTTAAATTTTAAATGTTTTATAATTAATGTTGAAATGATAGTGTATTATAGGGTTATTGATAATGTTCAAGTGTACATAGTTTTCGTACGTGTGTTTCAATATTTCTTAGAATAAGCATGTAATTCTATACGCAGGAACAATCGGATGAGCCCGCCGTAAGAATAATTCGAAACACTAGGTGTTCCCTGCTAGTGGCAGTCCGAGACAAGGGTTATCACATGCGATTGACATAGAAGGGCACTGAGAGCTGCTTGCACAATATGTACGATGGACTCATTCCTTGGATTTACATAAGAGTGTGTAGATGTCGATAAACGTGGGTGAACCTTGTACGTAGACTCGTTGACATAACGGGGTTTAAAATAACTACGATCTTCCCCTTCAATAGAAAGGAAAACAATTCAATTAATTACGTACGACTAAGTCAGAAAAAAATTAAATTAACTCTTTGTAAACATTCTTACGTATTAGTCAAATTGATCATTTTATTCGCATTGATTTTGTGAACATCAAATAAACACTCACATTGGGAACTTTTTTTTGTAGCGTGATTTTTTTAACAAATGAATCACGATTTTTTTTTATTTTACACCACGTTATTTTATATTTTAAATAAACAGATTCGTACTTCGTCGGGGTAACATCATCATATACTGGCGACGAATTCATAACATAAAAACTCAATATATCTAACTAACTAACTAACCATCACGCCGTCTCTCCGAAAGGGTAGGCAGAAAGAATGGACTGTGACACATTAACCGATGCGCCACTCCACCCTTCTATTTTTGCAATTTATTTTTATTTTATTCAATTGATTTAACTCAATTTATTTTTTCCATAATGTTGACTCAGTTTGCTGTGCTACAGTTTTTTTTCTTTTATTGAGGCAGATTTATAAACACATGTAGGACTAATTCAATAAATACCATGGGTGAAAGACTTAATGCAAATTATAACTTTATGTTAGATTTTAGATAAACTTAAGGCGTTAAACACTGTGGAAATCCATAATGATGAATTTTATGAATTTAAACACTGTCTTTTTCCACTTTTGAGTTAATTTTTCTCGACATGTTTCGAAGGCTTACACTTTTATCATCGGGAGAATGATGGTATGAAGGTGTAAAAGCCTTCGAAATATGTCGAGACAAATAAACTCAAAAGTGGAAAAAACGGCGTTTTAATTCATAAAAATTCGTAATGTTACATTATTACATTCATACAATCGGATTTCGGCATAATTTTAAAATTTATAGTGAAATAATTCAATTGTGTCTTGTATAGGCACACCTTTTTTTTTAACAAGAAGTGATCGGTGGTCACAGCAAAAACACGATTAAAATTTATGCTTAAAAAATCTTTATATAAACTTGATGATCGATTAGACATGAATGGCATCATTTAAAATCTTTTTTTTATCTTCTTCTCAGCCTTGATCTCTCCACTGCTGGATAAATGGTTCAGCAAACATTTCTTCTTCTTCCTGCCGCTCGCCTATGTCACCTACTTATTACCAGCGTTTGAGGTTACATCGTCGGCCCATCTCTTCTCTGGTCTTCCTATATTTGGCGGAATCTGTAACTGCTCGAAGACGTTCTCGAGACGCGCATAAGAAAACACTCGACAGATATGCAAGGTAAGCAGCAACTAAAATACTATACCGGACCAGCAGGTAGGTAGCGTATGACCCAGAGTGGGCGACTACGAATAGCGTCTGGTCCTATGTTAAGGGCGGCTGAATCAAAAATTCACCACCCTGCCTAGCAAGAATGGTGTTTAAATTCAAAAAACCTGCCAATCGAAATAATAAGCTCGTTTAAATAATCGATTATAAAATCAACTTAAAATTTATTAAAGTACAATAAAAATATATAGGGACGTCAAAAAACCAGTTGAATTTCATATTTTTTTCTACTCTCGTGTGACGTGATTTTCACCATAGAAGTATCTATCATAACATCTACAATAGTCGCGCGACCAAAGATATAAGTTCTGGTATTATTATTATTATTTCGATGAAAAAGATGCAAAGATGGAAGTCAGAAGGCCGATTGAATTTTACATTTTATCTTCGCTCACATTAGGTCTTCTGTATGATTCTATGATTATCATCATATACATGCATATTATCACTAGAAGTATCTATGTATCTTGGACAAATAATCGTGCGATCAAAAACGCAAGTTTTAATGTTATTATTATTATTATTGCTTTAGTAATGAGTGATAATATGCATTTAGCATTTGCGATTCCTATCGCTCCATCAGCATTCGTAACTGTTTCGAAATGATTTCGCATTAGAAAAGCATTCCTCTGGAGAAGGAGACACAGCCGAGTATTGTGTGCAGGCTCGGCTCGTTAGGCATTCCGTAATTAACGTGATATGCGATAATCGTGCAATGATAGTGGCTCTGCCCCAGTCATACGTGGCCTGGCCCGGCTTTATCAAATCTCGGAATAGCACGCATGCTGCCTGGGAATACGCGAGGAATACCGGAGATTATCGCCGCCGCGAACGAATTTGTATTTGATGTTATCTCAATAAGAAAGATGATTTATTTTTATTGGAATATGATTTAGGTATTGGGTAACAACAAATCACGATGAAAAAAAGGTACATATAAAGATTTAAAGGTCAACCTAATGGTCTTTAAGAATTTGAAGTTTTTTTAAAAGGTTATAACTCTCACGGAAGGCGCACACATAAATATTTATTGCAAACAATGGCCATTGTCATAATTTACTTTTATTCCGATTTAAACTTCTTAAACGAAAACCTCAATTGGTCGCATTATGGTCCTTCAATCACCAGGTAATTGTAATATGTGATTGAAACAAGGTACTCGTATATACCATATTATTATATAAATGATCCCATAGTTCATGATTAGAAAATTTAAATTCCATACTAATATTTGACTTTATTGAAAGACAATAGATTTAAAATTATTGAAATGGAATGTTTCTTAATATGTGACTCACATAAAACATAACTAAACTGCTAGAAAACTGAGGTTTTCATTAAGTTTAAAACATTGATGTTTAGTTTAACAACATTTCTGAAAAATCACTAAACATCCGAAATTATTCTTAATAAAAATATATTAGGTTCTTACATATGAAATTGGCGTTTTGCCGTACTGGCAACTTTAATCTCAAATATCTTCTCTTTGGTTACGAATTCAAAATTCAAATTAATACAGCTATTTACTCAAGTATTTGTGTTTTGAGAATTATAATTCATTTGTTTTATCCTCAATTGTTTTTTTTCTTTGCGTCACTCAGTTTACAAAATGGAAAACTTGAAATACCGCGTTATTTACGAGTACGAGTTCCACCGTGGCACCAGTGCTGCAGAAACGGCTCGAAGGATTAATGATGTGTATGGCGACGGTGCCGCAAAAGAAAACACAGTGCGTTTTTGGTTCCAACGTTTTCGTTCTGGAAATTTCGACCTGCAGAACAAGCCCCGTGGACGGCCGGAGACCAAAGTTGATAATGAAGAATTGAAGGCTATTGTGGAAGCGGATCCATCGCAAACCACGTCCGAGTTAGCTGCAGGCTGCGGTGTTAGTGATAAAACTGTTTTAATCCACTTGAAGCAAATTGGGAAGGTGAAAAAGCTTGAAAGGTGGGTACCTCACGAATTGAGTGAAGCAAATCAACAAACGCGCGTTGACTGCTGCGTTGCATTACTCAACCGGCACAATAATGAAGGGATTTTGAATCAAATCATTACCTGTGATGAAAAGTGGATCCTGTATGATAATCGGAAGCGCTCATCGCAATGACTGAACCCTGCCGAACCAGCCAAACCATGCCCCAAGCGAAAATTGACTCCTTGAAAATTGACCGAAAATTGACAAAAGTTACTTGTGAGCGTTTGGTGGACTAGTGCTGGTGTCGTTCACTACAGCTTTCTTAAATCTGGCCAGACGATTACGGCAGATGTCTATTGTCAGCAACTGCAAACCATGATGGAAATGCTAGCTGCTAAACAACCGAGGCTGGTTAATCGCTCTAGGCCACTGCTGCTTCATGATAACGCTAGACTACACACTGCACAACAGACGGCTACCAAATTAGAAGAGCTTCAATTGGAATGTCTAAGACATTCACCGTACTCTCCGGACCCTGCCCCAACAGATTACTATTTTTTTCGAAATTTGGATAACTTCTTGCAAGGGAAAAAATTCAACTCCGATGGGGCAGTCCAAACCGACTTCAAAGATTTTATTGATTCCCGTCCGAATGTTTTTTTTAGTAAAGGGATCAATGAACTACCTATGAGATGGCAAAATTGCATAGATAGCACTGGTACATACTTTGATTAAATAAATATATTATATTTAAAAAAAATCAACTTTATGTTCCTCCCATACAAAACGCCAATTTCATATGTAAGGACCTAATATTTATTAGTATACATTTTAGTACAAAAAAAAAATTCATTTGAATTTGTTCCTTCCCATTATGGCTCTTGTGATGATGCTAATTAGAGTAAATACTCAAAATGTATGAATGTTGAGGAAGCGAGGAACAGTATGGCGGTCCATTATTTCTGCCATCCTCTTCGTGGATGGTTAGTTAGATAGTTAGTTAATTACTAAAAATGGTAGTCAAACTACAGAAGCAATGTATTATGTATATTATTAAATGATTTAATTTTATTGCAACGTTTTTATACTTATCACAGTTTATTTATATTTTTTATTATATTGTTATAACAGCTGGTTCGCCAACCTATATATGCATCATCAGGTATAACAAATAACTTAAGATTAAACAAGAAAGATTTAATTTATATAGGGAACAAAACTCACTAGTGTGATTGATCATAGTTATGCGATGAAATTACTGACAATGTTTTAAGCCAATTTATTAAACATATACTCGTATAAATAAGTAAGCGGTAAATTTTTCATAACAATGTATGTTATTCAAAACATTAAATTTTACTTAAAACGGTACCAATTAAAATGATTAAGTTAATTATAAAACTTGGAAAAGACATTTTATTGCATAATTATTTACTCGAATGTTTTTTTATAACTAAGTAAATATATTCCAAAATTAAAAATTGAATGGGGTGAAAAAAAAATCGAAATATAACATGGTGTACTATACTTGATCATTCAGTTGTTTAGAACTGCAGTGTTTTTGACCATTCATTGTACATACAATAGATGAGACGTTAGTTCATATGCGCTGGTAGTCAGGGGAGGGTGCTTATTCCCGTCCGGCCATCAGGCGAGCGGCCGTCACGACCGGCCCATGTGTGGGTAGGCCGCGCCGCGCCATTACACGCTCGTGACTCATATTAATGGAACCATTTGTATTAAAAGGCATCGCGGATAAGCATTTCACACTGAAAAGCGCCCGCTGCGGATTCTCGGCCAACTAATTTATATAATTTGCTCATGTGATATTTTATCATACCGTGAAGCCCATGCGCACGCATCCACCCCGACCGTAGTTGTGAGTAATACAAACGCGTAGAAAAATGGGCACAAGATTGTATTATGGACATTCATATGAACATTGGATACTACCTTCATGGCATAGTGGCAATAGCTACGACTGCCACAACGATAGTCCCGGGTTCGATTCCCGGCGTGAGAGTGTAAAAAAATTATCGCGCTCTCTTTGATCTGGTAGAATTCACGTCACAACAAAAATGGTGATAGACTTGCAACCTATCACATGTCATGAAAATCAATAGTTAAATGTTGTGTACTGGGTTCAAATAACTTGCTGTATGCAAGAAAAGCAACGGAAAACTTCCATATAAAAAAGACTCAAGTGGCAATCCAAGAACCAGCGATAATGTTTATAAACTTTGCCGCAATCCAACAACCCTATAATTGAAACTTAAGAAGAGATAATGGAAATTGTAAAGATATCCAAAACGTTAGCCGAGGAAGATAACAAGTTACATGGATATACCCAAGATCAAAAAAAAAAAAGTTTTATTGTATTCCTATGAGTAGATAACTCGGAATTCATAAAAAATAAAATCTTTCGGAAGAAAATCTAATTAACTAACCATCACGCCGTCTCCCCGAAGTTGTAGGCAGAAGGAATGAACTGCCACTCTTTAACCGATGCGGCACTCCATTCTTCACTTTTCGCCCCCGCGGGAGACGCGGTGTGATGGGTTGCGTATGTCAGCGCCACCAATAGGCATCTCCCGCGCACATTTCGATCGTCCAATTTTATCTTTCGGAAGTAAGTTTCTTTTGTGATAAATCTATAACATGTTTTATATCGACTATCGAACTCGAATGATATAAGAAGATAATATGGGGCGGACAAACACCCTACGACGAGTTAAATTAATTGAACATTTAGATAGTTTGGATGCGTGGGAATAATAAGATAAATGAGTCATGAAATTGAGAAAGAAAAATAAATAAAAAAATCCACCACTTTAGTCACACTTCAACTATGCTATGAATTGAATTATTCCTCGTGCGTGTATGACACGTGTGAATAAGTCCATTTTGAGCCTAGAAAAGTGTGTACTTTCTGTCCTGTCGATGAAAGTGATGTGATGGTACTTCGTCTACTTATTGTCCTGTCACACCTCCGTGGTGCACAGGGCCTCGAGGAACCTTCTCCACCCGACTCTATCGCATGCCTGATGCCTACCCAAGTGAGGCCTGCTACCTAAAACTCGTCCTGCAGGGCTCTTCTCCAAGTGGCTATAGGTCTGCCTCGCTTCCACTTTCCCCCCATAGGGGACCAGTATAGTGCGCCCTGAGCGATGCAGGCTGAGTTCCGTCTCAGAGTGTGACCGATCCACTGCCATCTGCGTCTAGCGACTTGTTCTCTAATTGGCTTATCGCCTGCCATGGCCCAGAGAACGGCATTTGACACTGTTTGGGGCCAATAGATCTTGAATATTGAGCTAAGGCACCTATATATAAACACCTGGAGATTTCTAATAACGTGATGGTACTTAGATATATATATATTTATCAACCCTTCTGTGTTATACTTTATTGTGATACACTGGTTGGTATAATCCAGTATACATGTACAGTATACAACAAAAGATATCTCAAGGAGAGAATTACCTTACAATGTTTCTCCAACAATGAACTGGTACCTTTGTGTGTGTTTATAATGATATAACTTTGTTACACAATATGAAGATATAACGTTGTGCAAGAAAGTCCCGCGAAAGATTCTCCCATGTACGAGTAAGACTTTCGATTGGAAACGGGTGGGGTATTTTAATCACGCGTGACTTATAGCCGATTCCTAGGCACTGTCTTCATCAGCGATGGGTATAACTCGATCATTTAAAATTGAATCGATCAAATAAACGTTACAAAACGAATTATATCCACTTTCTCGTTGCAATCAGATTTTAATCAAAATGGTGGCGGTAGCGAATAATCTAAAACAGTTGTGGATTTTGGATTGTATTAATAAAACGGTTTAAACCAATTTTCTCTAGCGAATCATAAAACGACAACTGGGCATTGTTACTAACGCGTATCCAATACTGTTTTTTTTTTACGATTCTCAATAAATAATTCAATTATAAAATTAATTATATTTCTTATATATAATATTATTAAGTTTTACAAATGTGTCACTCTTCGAATTAGATTTTTTTTAGTTTGCTGCGAGGAGTATTTTTTTCAAAACAATTGTTATCTTCAAAAATCAAAAATGCGTTTAAATTTCAGAGAACTCTAGTACTAATTGAAATATATGTAAATATGTTTATCTATGTATTATATTAAGTTTTATTTAAAAACAATTGCTCCGACCGGTTTCAGTAGCTCGTTGCAACAACTATCGTATATAACTTACAAACTATAAGACAGACAACTTAATAATGGACTGCAAAAACGGTTTATTTTATTAACTAAGTAGTAGTAAGTACTACTTCTACTTCCTATGGCCATACAACTCTTGAGAGTTTTAGCCTCCTTGATGATTTTTCGCCAAGCTCCTCGATCCTGCGCTTTTTGCTCCCAGCAGCTCGATTCGCCCAATCCAGGTCAGCCAGAACATTGTCCATTAGGCTCTGTCTAGGCCTTCCTAGAGGTCTTACTCCAGTCGGTTTAGACGCGTACAGGGTCTTGATTGCTCTGGTCCCTTCGGCTCGGCATACGTGCCCAATCCATACTAGGCGACCGGCTCTCACGGTGCTCGTTATAAGGAGCTGCTGGGTCATCGTACGGATCTGTTGGTTGGTCCTATGCCTCCAAGTTCCCGCTGCAACACCGGGTCTGGGACCCAGGATCATTCTATAATAAGTATCCTATTCTCAAACCAGTAGATTCTTTGTTGTTCTTTTAGAGTCATTGTCCATGACTCAGAACCATATGTCACCACTGGCTTGATGATGGTATTATAAATACGCAGCTTGGTGTTTCTGGATAGAAGCTTGGACTTTAGGAACGTTCGTAAAGAGGGTGTAGCTATTTTATTAACTGATGATTGTAAAAACGTAAAAATGTTTAATCCTTATGTATTTTTTTACAAATAATTAAATAGAATATTCTGTAATGATCATCTATCGAATAAAAAGTCGATGATAGTATTTATAATAATCTTCTGCCCATCACTAATGCCTTAATCTTTACTTAATATCTGCTTACTCTAGACTTCTCATAGCTGAGAAGCATCATGTGGCAAGGACCGCCCCGCATCGTGGTCCGCCCATCCTTGGCCCATCCGAGGTGATTAATAGCTTTATTACACCTCACGAACTTAAGTTGCTAAAATTTCCTTTTCACCCTTTCGTAAAATTCCAACAAACTTTCCAGCAAGTAAATGAACAAATCTAAGGGTTATGAAATCATTTAGAATTCAAGTGAACACTGAGAGAACGGAGTGCCCAACAGTATTATTTTTTTTTATTGGAAGCTGATTTTGTTTATTCCGCCTTCCATTAAGCCATCCATTATCACATCATTATGTATATGTTGGTTAATGTTGATTTCTTAAAACAGTTTAAATTGTATTAACTGTAACGTTTTTTTTTTAAATTACATACTACAAATGAAGTACCTACACGAAAAGTTTAACATTGATGTTTGCTTCGTTATTTAGATATTTTATTCTTATTAATTGCCTTAGAAAGGCGAAACTTGTTATTCCCATAAACTATAATGAAACTTTTAGAAAACATATGTTTTCGTTCGTATTGCTTATTATATATGGAGTTTTACATCATTCTTCGTGAAATAATTAATAAGTTTCAATATAATTTTTGAGAGTGACATATGGCGCCTTGCTGAGGCAATATCAAATTTGTTATTATCAACACAAATGATATTGCAATGCGAAACATCTCACTCTCATAAAATTATATTGTAATAAAACTTAAAATTGAACCCTTTCATCGATATTTAATATTTAATATGAAGTTTCACACAATTGCTTAAATAATAATGAATTATAAATATAAAAAGAGCAAAATGCGAATCTACAAGACATGCGTACGTCCTATAATGACATATGGAATAGAAACGAGAGAATCAGAACAAAAAGTCTCCTAAGAACCACAGAAATGAAGACCCTCCGATCCGTTGCGGGAACGACACCCCGAGATAATGTAAGAAATTCTAAAGTAAGAAAGATCTGCAATGGGGAAGATGTCGTGCGATGGGGAAGACTGAGAAGACGATACTGCAGAGATCATGTTGAAAGGGAGAGATCACTGGAGAGATCATGTTCTGCAAAGAGTGACAAATATAGCTGCAAATAAAGTACAAACAGGAAATCAATCTCCAGGAAGACCATCCAAAAGATGGCAAGACAGTTGGATATCTACATCCCAGGAACAGGATCCGAGAAATAACAGGACGCAGTCCTAAATAAAGCACAAGAAGAAGAAGAATTATAAATATAAAACATTTATTTTATGATAATTTTTTTTAAATAGTCCATTGTTTTGGCTAAAACACTATGATACCTTAACATTTCAAAACTGTGAAATTAAATAACTTTGTTTTTTGTAAATTAAAATACAATTAAGATACAAAAAACAAAGTTATTTAATTTAACAGTTTTAATTTTTTTATTGATATAAACTTATAATTGAAGGTTGATGTTAATACTTGATTATTCGATTAAATAAAATGTACAAACTTAATATCGCACAGTTTTTTTGACTGGCTGTTAGGAGATTGTTAAGAGACTAATGACATTTTATCATCTACAGAGTTTGTTTATCATTCGCCTTTATCCGGTCATGGGTGGCGTCAACCTATTCCCTATTCATTCAGGTAGATACTTAGAGCTACTAGAGAACTTAACAAATCACCAAGCTATTTTTTAGAATCTAATTCCGTTTGTTTTAAGAAATTACAATAGTACTAGGGACATCAGACCACTTTTTCTTCTTCGTGGTTTAGACCCTTTGACCTGTCTTAAGTCAAGATCAAAAGCTGGACTGCCAGCTGTTCTTCCATAGATTTTAGGTAAATCGTCCCTTGCTTTTCTTACAGCTCATGATTCTGTCATTCCAGAACTTTATTCTCTGCCGTCTTCATCTTACAATATCAGGCGTCTGATATATTATAATTTTATAATAAAATATAATTTTTATCATAACTTACCTTCAGTTTAATGAAATAGAATGAAAACATCTGTTGTATAGAAGTTTTATTATATTTTATGGGAATTATTATCGTTTGATAATACCATAGCAAGACGAAACATGCCATTCCCATTAAATATAATAAATGTCTAGAAAACGAACGTTTTCATTCTTATTTACTTTATAAACATACAATAGTTTTATTGTATTCCCATTAGTAGATTACTTATTATGGATGTACGGAGTATTAATTATTTAATATGAAGTTTTACACCATTGCTCAAGAAACAATAAATTGACCTTTATTTTGTTCAATATGTTTAACTGCTGTGCAAATTCAAATGTTTACAAAACCAAAATTAATTGTCTTTATTAGGTATAAAGGTTGCTGATTACATATATATTCAAAAATATGAGATAAATTATCAGTAATGTATTTTATACATATATTGAAAAACACAAGTGATAAATATCCTGTCTTTTTATAGGCGCCAAAACCGTTTAGCAAACTCTTCTCATCTTGATAGTACAGCTTGATTTATAGTGTCACGATTTGGGTAAGAAATATTACTAGATCACAATGTTATGATTAAACGGAGGTACCTAGATAATACGTAAGTGTCATTTCATAATCTGACTTACTAATGGCATATTAGTTCATAAAAAATGTAACGTAAAGCAAAATGCTTTCGTAAATTAGACGTATTTGTTATTTGACATTTATGGTCATTTTTCATTTATAACACGTATTTTAAATTATGCAAATCAATGGTATAATCACGATGAAAGAGAATAGTAACCATATTCATAGAAATATTATTGACCTTCGTGGCCGAGTGGTAAGTGCTTTGACTACCACAGCAAAGGTCCCGGTTTCGATTCCCGGCGATGGCAGTGTGATTGTCACACTGAAATGCTGATAAATTAGCTACCTATCACATGTCTCGCGAATCAATATGATAGCTTTATCCTTAACATTGATTTGGCTCGCGATGTAATGATGTAAAGAGTGATTCAAGAAAATAATATTAATAATAAAATGTGACTCTGTTCGAGTGGGTTTTTTCTATGTATACGAGTAATGCCAGCGACTTATAGTATGCGTATTCGAAGTGACATGTACAGAAAGAGAGAGAAATAGACTGGAGGTCTTCGAGATGTATTCGTGTAGAAGAATCCTAGAAATTTCCTATGAGGGACCACATGCCAACATATTTTATGGGATTGACGTGTTTTACCTTGTTCAGACATTATCTAATATCAGTTATGGCCTGTTTACCACTTCACCACAATAAGCAAGGAAGGTTTTACATAAGCCATGGACGCTATGTATTTTGTAATTATCGTAACATAATAGGCGAGAAAAACAATATTATATTTTCTTACAGGTATACAATATGTAAGGCGAAATATCCCACCAGTACTCAAAAATATTTCACGACATACATATTTCTAAATCATAGTATTTCAGCGGGTCATAGTTTGCAAAATTGGGGTGAAATTTAAAATATTCTAATGTGAAAAATATTTTTAATGTCATCATTCCAGAACAGCTCATTATCAAACAAGTCATACGACCTGCACCAAAAGGATGAAGAAGAAGATGATCATTTTAATAGAATTCTTGAAATAGAATCTTATGAGATTAAATATAAGCTGTTTATTTTTTTATTATTATTTTTTTTGTAAAAAATGTTTCATTTTATGTCAGGCTCTTATGGCAAATATATTGTATACAATACACTTGCGTTTATTTGTGAAAAACAAAACAAAGTTTAATTAAAATGTTAAGGAATATTTTTAATACTATTTGCTACCCGTGAAGTATTCACGGAAGTAAAAAATTCTACTCTTTAAAAACTGGGTTCACTGTACAATCGTAATCAGTAATAAATTTAAAATTTGCTTAAAGGAAACCTTTTTTTAAATTTTCACACACGTTCAATTTATTTTTTTCACAATTAACAATAAATTCTAAAATGTTCTCCATTTGTTTTCTACACTACTGTCATACAACAATAATTGGAAGAAAATTTACAGTAATCCAGAAACATCTCGGGCATGGGCATCGTGTGCATTTCGAATTACTTTCGGATAGAATCGAAGTATTCCTCTCTCTCTCTCTCTCTTTCTCTCTCTCTCTTATATTCAAAACATTCTCTTACCCATTCTTAATGATATCCGGGTTTTTTCCTTTTTTATTAGGATTTAACATTTTAAAGATTTTTATTTTCATTTTATAAGAAATTTAAAGATTGAAGATAAATCAGACGGAACCATTTATTTTTTGTTCCAAAACTGCTTTCACAGCCCCCTTATACATTATTAGGAAAAAGATCACAACGCACAATCAAGCTGCTATGTAGATTTATTATAAATTATTCATATGATAGAATTCTTGGTGCACTGGTTAAAGGTGAGTTCACACAACATAAGTTGTAATCGTTTGTTAGCAGTCAGCAGTAAGCAGATAGCAGTCAGGTGTAATAATGTGTTCCGCACTGGACCGCTCGCATTGTCCGGCCGGCTACCGAACCTATTCCTTTATACGGAAACTGCGGGAGCTGACGTATTTTGTAACCTTCTTTCTATTCTGTGTGACGGTAACAAATACGCATTTTATATAACCCTACGACAAGAAGGTTACAACTAGTAAATGCAAAAATATACTCAATATAAAAGTATTTACATAATATGCATGTATTCAAATAAATTTATTCAGGGCCCGAAAATGATTCATTCGTTTTTTTTTTAATCAAATTACTGTTTAATTTTATTTTAAGATTTTGATTCTCGTGATATGTGGTAACCTACCACTAGCTTTCTCCATTTTATTGTTACTTGAATTTTACCAGATTCATTCGTTTTTTTTAAATCAAATTACTGTTTAATTTTATTTTAAGATTTTGATTCTCGTGATATGTGGTAACCTACCACTAGCTTTGACCATTTTATTGTTACTTGAATTTTACCAGACCAAAGCCAGCGCGATTTTTTTTCACACTCATCGCTTTTACCAGACACGTGACGGGGTAGAATTAATCGTTTTTACCACAATAGTATGTCCTTACTACAGAATTATACATTATTTACTCACACAACCGATTCCGTCTACTGTTGGACAAAGGCCTCCCCGTGATTATCTACACACTTCTATCCTATGCCTTCTGCATCTAGTTTCAACGATTTTCCTTGTATCTTCCAACCATCTTGCATTAGTCTCCATCGTCTTCTTTTATCTTTACGAGGTCCTCACTATACTATTCTTCTAGTCCATCCCTCATATTTTTTTTGTTTATTCATCCATTGTTTAAAAATATATGGATTATATGTTGAATATTTTTATTCAAATTCTACCCATACACACCTTTTCATAGAAAAGTAAAAAAGGAAAAACAATGCTAATTTTCCCACCGCAAGTAATTTCTTTAGAATGATAGTCTTATTATAAATTAAATATTCTAAGCATTGCTAAATATCTTTATGTTAATGTTTATGTTTATTATAAAATCAGTTCAAATGTTTATTCTAAAATCAGTTCATATAATATATGTAAGCTGAATAGAATTTTCAATACCAAACTACTAATTATCATGAGAAAAAAATCGTTGTTACTTATTTATATTTATGATATTCAATTCATAGAAAGTGAATAAATAAATAAAAATATTTTTTTAAACGATGCAGTGAGATAGAACCTAGTCACACTAAGGTTTCAAATGTCTACATTAACATACTTGGAGTCCTATAGGCGTGACAACTGCGCCTCTCATATGTTCTCACGCCGGGTTATGTCAGACTATAAATTGGATATATTCAAGTCTTTAATTGAGTTTGTCTGTTTGTGGTTTCGTCGCTCTGGCTTCTTCGGGTATCATTTTAATATCTACGCGCGTAATACACAATGTCGGGTTAACAGACATATCCCCTAGATATTATCTTGCAAACACAATCTATGCAGTGAGGTGTTTTATAATTTCATTGGACTATTTAATCTGGTTCACGAGAAACTAAATTATAATTTACGTGACTAATTGATTAAATTTATATTATATTTTAAATATAATCGTACTATCAGTTCTGCAAAACATCAACATCGGATGTCCCTCGTATCCGAGGAAGACTATCCTTCACGGTTGCGGGTCCTCTTGTACTTAATTTGTACTTAATGTACTTAAAGAGCCCAATTCTGTACCCACATACTCTAGGAGATCTATGCCAGGGAAAGGCGTTGGTAGCGAAGCCGCCACCGTCTCCCAATGGTCTCCCAATGGTCTCAATCTTTTCCTCCTCCTCCTCTCTGCATTGTCGTCTCTGAGCTGTGATTCAAATTCCTGCGTGGCCTTATGTATTGTTATTCTCCACGTATGTCTGTCTTCTGCAGAATTTCCCAGCAATCACTCTCGATGTCAATCCTTTGGAGGTTCGCTTTGAGGGATTCCTTGAAGCGTTTTCTCAACGGGGTCAACTGAGAGAACAGAATTTTCCTCAGTTAGTCTCAGGCATTATAATGACATAGGCAGCCCAGCGTAGTTGTCTCTACCATCCTCTGCACAACATAAGCAAATAAAATAAATAAAATAAAAAACGCACACACTATTTATTATTATAAATTTCTTTAAACTATCTCTTATGTATGGAATTGAAGCAACCAACTGGTTAAAGAAGGATGAGTGTATAAAAAACGCATTAGAAAGATATTTTATAAAATTATAAAATGTCAAAATAGTAGATAATAATGTTTATAGACAATCAAAATAAAGTTTTACGTTTTTGTTTTAATATAAAAGTAACTTGTCATTGTATCAAAAACGTGCTTAATCTACCATATGCATCATACGTACATTTATAGTGCTCGGAAAAAAATCAAAACAAATAATAAAATACAAGTCATCCCTCTTATAAAACTTCGTTCAGAACTAGGGACCAGTTTGTTTGAATTCATAGCGACAGGTATCATCAATGTCACAATACCTGAGATTGGAGAGGAGATCATATCAATCTGGTGGGTGACGCAGCACTTTAGTTCGGATCTCCCAAAGGGCAGATAAAAAAGTATACAATCTCCGATTCTTCACCGCGGCATAGTAATAGCATCGAAATATCAACGTGTTTCTTTTTTAATTAAATAAATCATTTATATTTTTGATATATTTGTGAAGAATTTTGGTGAAGTGTATTTTGCCGCGGTGTAAAATCGCGTTCTTAGAAGTAAACACGTGCAGTTCTTCGTGTGAACCCTCCAAGTATTCTGAATGAGGTTTGTGGATAAGATTAGGTCGTGAATGACCCCTGGTGCAGGCGGACCCCCCAGCGGACCGCCACCTGGCTACAGAATCTTACATTTTCTTTAGGTTTTCAGTAGACTGATGTTCATAAACAATGATTGCCCAGACCACCGTTTGCTTTCATTTACGTATTGAATATAAACAGATTTTAATCGATTTAATAATAGTAAACACGATTGTTTAGTGGTTTTACTTCGATTTAATTTATATAAATTGTGACACATTTGTTTCTCCATGCGAGGGCATTATCAGTTTGAGAATGCCCTCGCAAGGCGAAACAAATTTGTCACAATTTATATCATCTACATAAATTAAATCCAAATAAAACCACTATATAATCGTGTTTACTATTATTAAATTAATAGGGAGTTTTATAAAACTAATACCTCAACCATCAATAGATTTTAATTAATCATTGCTTTATTACAATATAATAACTTCGCTTGTTTTAATAGTAATAACAATTTTTATGATTATAATATTTTGTTGAATCGCTTTACATCATTACAGCGCCACCCAAATCAATGTAAAGGGTTTAGCTATCATATTGATTCTCATAACATGTGATATTAGAAGCTTATCTATCGCCATTTTATTGTCCCGTGAATTTTACATCAGACCAAAGACAATGTGACAATCACACTGCCATCGAACCCGGGACCTTTGGTTAACGTTATGCTTATGACCTAACTAACTAAACATCACGCCGTTCCCCCGAAGCAGTGGGCAGAGAAGATGGACCCCCATACTGTTTTGTCCTGACATACCTCTCGAACTTCTACATTCATACATCATAACATGCAAGCTCGTCGATTTTTCCACCTTCGAATGTAGTCGCCTCTTAGTATTTGATTAATTTCGTCATGCCATGCTTTCCTTGGTCTTCCACGGCTTCTCTTTCCATTTACACTGCTTATATTCTACATTTTAGCCATTTTTCTCTCATCCATTCGTTACATATGCCCAAACCATCTATAGGATCCTTTTTTAAATTTATTTATGAATTTGCCTTATTTTTCTTATTTTATGAATTACTTTCTTTACTAACTTACTAACTAACTATCGCGCCGTCTCTTCGAGGGGATAGGCAGAAAGAATGAACTGCTACACTTTTCTTTCCTGATATATTTCTCTCGATTCCTCAACATTCATACGTCGTGTCTTGCACGCGCTACGATTTCTCTGACTCCTCACGTGGCCGCTATTCAATATTTGATTTATTTGATCGTGTCACTTTTCCTCGGTCTTCCTCTATTTCTAGTTCCATTTACATCGTTAACATATATTATAATTTTTTACCATTCTTTCTTCATTCATTTTTTCCATGTGTCCAAACCATTCAAATGATCCTTTCATTATTTTGTTCATAACTCCATCATTCGCACCGCATTCGCTTCTTATATTTACATTCGACACTCTATCATAAACAGAGTATCCACTACTTTCTCAATAAACTTTTTTCTTATAGAGATCAAAAAAGGGTTTAAATTAATTTTAAAGTCACAAAATATATGTACATAATCATCATCATTTTCATCAGCTGTCCCTCGTATCCGAGGAAAACTTCGTCTTCATGTGACTATAATGTCTAATCCTAGGCCCACACTCTGGGGCATCTCAAACAAGATAAGATGTTGGTGGTGGAACCGCCACCGTCTTCCGATGATTTTTAATTTCGTTTCATCCTCCTCTCGTATATTGTATTATATAATATTCGGGTTCTGTGATATGGAGTCCTCACGAGGCAAGATATTCCGTTATGCTGGAGACGGTTCAGAAAAAAATCTTAGGTATCTCTATATCTCTATCTCCCACGGCATTTTTTTTGGTATGCTCGGAACCAATTCTTTACAGCTTCGAAGAGATGGGCATCTCATTACCCATTTCTTTAAATTATTCAGGGGACATTTCGAGAACTCGGCCGTGATAGAGGGTATTGGTATTTTTGTCCCTGATAGATTTCTCCGACAGCGAGAGCACAGATTGTTTTACCTACCGGCCACTAGAATCAATCTGCCTCTGGTGACACTGGTGAGAAGAGCAATTAGTCTGCTGAACGCGGTCTCTTCGGAGATCGACGTCGTTTATATTAGCGAAGGTACATTCAGGAGACAAATACTCTTAACTTTAGAGAGTATCTTGTCTTACTAATGTCGAACCATCTCTAATGCGTTCTTGGTACTGTGTTGTATTTTTATAATGTTTTACCTGTACTCAGTAGATGCCTTAAACATTTTGCGTTAATAAACTGATTTGATTTTGATTTGAATATACGTTAATATAATTTCAGGAGGTTTAATTATGAACGTTGATATTTAGATGTGGGTAAATATCGGCGACATGTCACATAAAACAAACATATTGAATAAAGATATGTTTACCAATAAACTGACTTGTTCCAATATCAGTTAAAAATTGTCTACAATATATTTTTTTTCACTTGAATAGACCTTCCATAAATAAATAAATAAAACTGTGAATGAAAATTGAGGAGATTTCACATTTTTACCGACTTATTGAGTTTTCTTGGTAAGAATATAAAATAAAGTTTAAAATTGGCTTCAAATCAAGACTTTTCCCACGCACTTATTTATCGCAATTGTTCACGGTTTAAAAAAATCAGATCTAAGGTTGGTACATTCATATTTCATGCCTGGAACTATAACGAATTTATTGTATTCCTTATATGAACAGGAAAAAAACATTTTACAACGGTTATTCTATTTTTATTTTTAATACTTGTTTTCTACCAGTATACTACTATTAGTATTTGCATTGCCGTTTATATAACTTTTCTTTATTGATGTATTATATATAATAATATAAACATGCAAATATAGATTATGGAATATACAATATTTCGAGATGAGCTGAAACTTCGAGATGAGCTGAAAATAGCTCATTATTGTGATACGGAATCTGGTCGGGTCCAGGCAGTCCCCTGGATCAGGAGTCAAGCGTTCTGTCCCCTAGACCACCACCCGAATTTGGAGCAGGACAAGTTTGGGGCAATTCAATTATAATCTTCTGATTTATAACTTGTATTATAAACTAACTAACCATCACGCCGTCTCCCTCGGTAGGCAGAAATAATGGACCGCCACACTCTTCTCTTCTGACAAACTTCTCTCCCTTCCTCAACGTTCATGCATCTTTCCAACTTTTATTTTACATGCAACCAAACTGTAAACTGTGTAGTAAAAACAAATGGGTTAACACATTTTACAAAACAAAAATAAATGTGATATATTTCAAATGAAAAATTTTGGAAAATCATAATTTTTATTGTTAGAGCATTTTTAAATTATTCATTCAAGAGATTCGATTATGTCCTTCTAACATTTCTTGCACGCTTTGATAATGCAATAAAATAAAATTATAATGGTTTCCTAAAAGTTCCTAAAAGTTCCGATCAGCGTGGCTATCTTCACCCAGATTTGTCGTTTTTCTCTGAAACCATAACGACTTCACAGAAATGTGTAAAGATAGTTCACATTGATAATTGTTTTTAAAATTGTTTAATGACAATGTGGCCGCTAGCGACATGTAAATAGAGTAATTAACTGAACAAATTGAACATTCTTTTCCTGAAATAAAATAGGTTGAAGAAGTTTAACTCACTTATTATTTAATAAAAATATTATAAAATATGACTTATCATGAATTTTTAAATTATTTGTTGTCTTTTCTGATAGCAAAAAAATGATTTCTTCTTCGTTCTCAGAACCGTAAGAAGTACAGCCTGAGATCGAGAAGAGCCGACCCCAACATTCAACACAGACAATGAGTTGGGATAGCGCCAGGAAAAAGAAGAAGAAGAAGGTACGGTCAATCAAAATGATTTTTTTATTGTTTCTTAAACAATGATGTAATACTCCATATTAAATAACTAATACAAATGAAAACGTCTGTTGTCTAGAAGTTTTATTATAATTTATGTAAATGACATGTTTCGCCTTTTTAAGGCATTATCAAAAGTTGATAATTGAATGCTTTAGACAGGCGAAACATGTCATTCACATAAATTATTATAAAACTTCTAAAACAGACGTTTCCATTCATATTAATCGAAAAGTATTTCAACTAATTTAAAAATGAATTAAATTCCTTCCAAATGGTTTACAAAAAAATATTTACCCATTTATGGTTTCAAACATCAAAAACATACACCACTGCATAAACAACACAAACATACAAACTTTCATTTGATAATCAAACAGAAATAGACTGATAGATGTAATAAAAAATACGGATATGGTTGTTTTATTATATGTAATCCATTTATACCATAAAATACCAACATAATAGAACGCAAAACGTCGGTTTATAAGGTTAGCCGAAATTCGTATATGTAACATTATTAATTTAAAACAATTTAAATCGTGTCAAACCAATATTGAATGTAGGAAAAAAAACGTAATTAATATTAACGTAATAATAGAATTAATCGTGGGACTACACCCCTGTCGGCGGCACTATGTGCGGATGATGAAGGGGGGTAGAGGGGGCGGCGCGATCAAAGGCCGCCGAGGACCTGACACATGGGTGCATTCCGCACGATGTTGCCCACGATCACTTTTTGTGCCAAGACATTCTATATTTTAAACAGGGGTGGATTTTAATACATTCTTCTAGTGCATGCTATACAATCAATTGGCCCAAAATTAATAATTTTTGTTAATATTTATATTTGCTAAAATAAATAAAAACATGTTCACTTCTGTATTTTGGTTTTATGGGGGAATCCGTGTAGCTCGTCTTTCTGGACTGACGTTTCGGAGATCGTTGCAGTCTCCATCTTCAGGGTGGTTATAGTTAAGACGAGCTACACGGGTTTTCCAAAAATACATATTGCTATCAATCGTGAAAATCTACGCAATTACGTTCACTTCTGTCGAATGGGTACTGTCTATAACATTTGAAATAATAAAGAAGTTCAATATATTTTGTTATTTATTAAAGAAAACAATTTATACATATTTTATACAAAATACTTTAATGTGTCTTTTTTTAGTTACTGAGTTTTAAAGGCCGTGTAGATAAAGTTAATTTTATCCGAATTTAATTATATAATATAAATTTTGTTAATACAATACATTCACCAAATGCTTCGCTTATTTCTAATCCCAACAAAATGTTTTATTGGTTTCAAAATGTAAAGCTTAATATTTAAATTTAACAATACAGTAATACGTTAAATAACACTTATTTCGCATGAATATGACCAAAATCGTAATGTCATGATTATTAATTTTTATTTTCCCCAAGTCCTCCCCTGTTGATTACAAAGAAACCGATGGGTAATTCATTAATAATAATAATATGAATAGTTTGTTTGTTTAATCGTGCAACATACACTCCTAGGGGTCACGTGTTCGGATCTCGTACACTCGGCGCACTTAATATTTATCGAAAGTCCTCAAAACAGCCATTAAGAAGCATGTCTATCCAATTTAATTTTAAAAAATGTAACAGTGGTTATGAAAACATATTTGCAGATCTGTATTCTAAAATATAATTGGGAATGGAATTTTTGAAAGTTTTTTTAAACAGTAATTAAAATTTACAAAATACGAATACTTGCTGCCTAGATTACTTATGTAAAATATCAAAACTTAATATAATAGATAATTATAATAAATATATATTATGGTATAAGCGCCAAATAGTATGAAGACCTAAAAATTTAATTTTGGTAATTTTATAGATTCATCGATTATGACTCGTTGTTCTCCGTCATTTTCTTTTATTATTTTATTGTATTTAATATATTTTTGAATGGGGTTTAAAAGTTTTATTGGAAGTGACTTCATTTTTTACGCGTACAAATTTTGTAAAAATATCCGTTTATCGTAATAAAAACAATCGATTCTAAAATCATTATGGAATGTTATGATAGGATTACTTATTTCTGAAATATATACAAACTTATATGCCAGCTTCGCCTATGTCTATATTTGAAGTATTTTCATATATAATACACGCTTCTTCGATAAGATATTTAAAAAATCACGACCAGATTTATCTGCGAATCGAGTTGAAGTATTCTCCCTTTTAAAATCTGTACTGATTGTATAATTTTAAAGTCATTTGGTTTTCGTTTCTATTAAACTCAGTCCATTTCTTTAATAAACCCAAAAGACCCAAAAGGAGAAATCATGATGAAAACTGAGAACTAGAAACTTGTTCAATTTTTTTTTTTTGCATAACCAGCACATTGTTTTATTATTTATATATTGTAGAATATTTGACATTTGATTAATAAAAAGCTTTATTCGATGAAATGCGCCGACTGTACCCGTTTCACGAAGCTCACCTTTTAATAAGGCCCGTCAGCCTTGCCGGGCACCACACACGCGCGGTCACACTCGCAGCGCTCCGCGGGCCATTGTTCTTCCGCTCAGGCGATTCGGATGTGCCCGCCGGCTGGTCCGATAAACAAATACCGAGATTAATATCTGCTCATTACGGACCCAAATGGCCGGTAAATACATTTTTCCATGGGGCGGTCTCTGATTGGGATGGTCGCAACAGGGCGCAGTCACTAATTTCAACTCAATTAATATTATAATAAAATACACATACTCACATTTACTGCTTTGTTAGATAAATTCTGTTTTTTAACTGTATATACATTTTAGGTATATTTTGTTGGATTTTTTTTTTGTGTAATTATAGATCAGAATGAAAAAATAAATTTTAAAAACCAATTTTATGTCATAAATGTTAAATAGATTTTCTTTGGGATTATTTTGGTAAATATTTCATATTTTTAAATTAAATTAGTAAGAGGTCAGTACCTATATGTCACAAAGCATTACGAATTTGGTTTTAAATAATAAGAACTCAAATGTCTCCGAATTTGATATAAATTATTTTATTTGGAAATAAGGTTTTTTTGGATAGCATTATTATTTGTAATTTCTTATGTTTTTATTTTTCCTGATTATTTACAAAAGAATGATATTTCTACTATCAATCAAAAATGATTTTTACCATATCACAACTGCATAATTAAATTTCATGATTATTGCAATATTTATATAAGGCTAAAAAAACTTTAAGCATTGAATTGCTGAATGGATAAGCTTTGAATTTTTTTTTATTTAGTTTGACTGCGCCCTATAATTTGAGACAACAATACAATATTATAAAGACGTTTCGCTGATTGGAATCGTTGCGTGACTGTACTCTTTCCTCTGCGCGGAGATCAAGCCTCTTCCCCGACAGCGCCGTGAGAGTTTTATGGGACATCCGACGAGATCTGTGGCTTCATTATGGATCCACAAGAGCAGGGCACTCGATGTGTTAATCATCTCCCAATGGTGTGCATGGCGAAGGAGTCGTTAACTTTTATGTCTTCCAGAGCGATAAACATAAAACAATAATACGACGGGAATTTGATAGATTTAAGCGATTTCTTTAGCATCTCATTAATCCTCTTAAAACGCTTTTAAAATAATTATTTTCAAATACGATAAAAGTTTAAGTGTGTCAAGGATTTTGATAGCCTCCGTGGCCTAACAGGACCCGTGTTAAATTATATAATATAACTCAATCAATCAATACCCATCGAAGCAGCAAGAACAGCATTTGACAAAATGTCGTCACTCTTTTGCAATGACAATGTCAACATAAAACTAAGACAGAGGATTTTAAGGTGTTATGTGTGGTCTGTTCTGTTATATGGGTGTGAGACATGGACATTAAAAGTAAATACAATGAACCGGTTAGAGGCATTTGAAATGTGGCTTCACCGAAGAATGTTCAGGATCCCATGGACAGACAGAGTGACGAACACAGAAGTCCTGAATCGTGCAGGAGTAAATAGAGAGCTGCTGACATTGATCAAAGTCCGCAAGATTTCATATCTGGGTCACGTTCTACGAGGAGAAAAATATCGCCTGCTGCATCTAATTTTCAAGGGAAAATAGAGGACCGCAGGGGGGCAGGGAGAAGGCAGATCTCTTGGATGCGCAATGTGAGGGAATGGAAGGGAATCGGAACTGTTGAGGAGCTATTCCGGACAGCGCAGGGTAGAGAAGTGTTTACCAGAGTGATCGCCAACGTCGGGGGGACCTGACAGGGCACTTTAAGAAGAAGAATAATCAATACCCATTGCCCGTGGATACAAGTATAAGGAACACAAAAAATATCTAGATCTGTCTTCTGTGCCACCTGATGTGTGCTTCCGAGCTTCCTTTTCCTTCTAATAGTTCACTATATAATATGTTTTTGGAAAGCCTGTTATCGTTAATGGGAAGCACATGACCAGACCAGCGGAAGAGAGCGCGAGTGAGCAGTGTCTCTATGCTGGAGCAGTTGGATCTCCTTCTTCTTTTTCTTCTTCTTCTACTTCCTCAGCCTATTCCCGTCCCCTCCTGGACAAAGGTTTCCTCCATTTGCTTCCATGTCATTCTGTCGTGTGCAGACTGCATCCAGGTTATTCCAACGTGTCTGTTTAGATCATCCTTCCACCGTGGTTGCGGTCGCCCTGCACTTCTCTTCGCCATCCACGGTCTCCAAGTCAGCAGTCTTCTTGTACACTTTTCATCTGAGCTTCTGGCTACGTGACCTGCCCTGTCGCCACCCGGTGGATGATGTCAGTGACCTTTGTTTTTTCTCTCACCGTATCGTATCGTTTCTGACTCTGGATCTCCTTAGCATTATATAACTAACTAACGAATGGATCGCCATATTATTATTTTCTGACATATCTCTCTCGTATTCTCAACAATCTTTTAGAGTGTCACACACGAAACTCGATTATACCGCAATCGATTTGATTGATTTGATCATCAGATTTTATAGTCATTCTCTATCATAGACCCATTCATATCGATAACTTATACTTTCTTTACCACTATTTCTTTCCACTTGTCCAAATCATCATAATGAATCTTTTTTTGTTGTGGTTCAAAACGCTTTCATGCGCACTGCGTTAACTTCTTATCCTCATTATGCTTATTGGCATAGGTGATAACTAATTAACAATCACGCCATCTCCTAGAAGAGGTAGGCGGAAAGAATGAACTGCAAAACTGTTTTTTCCTGACATATTTAGCTCGCTTCCACATCATTTATACATCGAATTATGCACATCATTTATACGTGTATTCATGGGTTGCTCATGCAGAGATGGCGTCATAAAAAGAAGGAAACAAATTAGAAAATCTAGGTGATTACTTCAAATCTGAAACTAACCAATTTGAAAAGTTCAGTATTTTTGCCAAAAGTTCTGACTATTCAAGCCGATCTCTTCAAATCTGGCACCACACATCTTCAGCTTTCATCAATTTAGTCGTTATTTCCCGCCAAAAATTGTCGTGTCAATTGTGTTTCTTATCTGTTACATAAAGTTATGTTACTATAATATTATAATTATTTCTTAGATAATTACTTAATCACAAATTCAATATAAAACTTACATATTTAATAAAATAAATAAAAGGTCACTAAGATGGTATGGACATACGGAACGAATGGATGACAGAAGAATGCTTAAAATAATACGTATATGCAAGCAGTGTGAATGAAAACAAAAGTCGAGGAAGGCTAGGGAAGACATAGCATGACTAAATTAATCAATTACTAAAAGGCAGCCATGTTTGAAGTCGAAATAATAATCGAGCACGCGTGTGAACGTACGAGTATGACAAGTACGACAGTAATGTCAGAACATAACAGTGTGTCTGTTTAACCCTTAGGAGAAACAGCGTGATGGTTAGTTAGTTACCTACAAATTTTTTTTTATCTTCTCTTCCCCACATCCTCGAACTAAGCGGAAAGATAATTTAATCATGGTAAACACTTTCAAGATAAAAGTTAAAATTTCAAATACCAATAAATTATTTTCCTGTAAAACATCGTACGTGGGAGAAGTTTTAATACTCGGAGGACCTTTTAAACGTCCTGGCTAACTTGCTGCAAGTTTTGCTTCCATTTACCACCTCCGCCCCCCTCCTTCTGCCGCCGCCCGCCCCCCTCCTTCTGCCGCCGCCCGCCCCCCTACCCCTGCTATAGCAGGGGGATATTTTATTTCACATTGCGTTTTTCCGATCGACAGGGCGAGCCGGTGGACCGTGAAGGGTGGTGTGGAGGGATAGCGGCAACATGCATTTCATGCCATTTTTGTATCTATTATTTGGTTCTGTTACGGAAGTGAATGATGAAGTGTACACGGGAAACTTTTTACAATAATTCTCAATCAGCTCAAAGTTTATGCGTTAACGTTTGTTTTATATCTATTTTTTTATTAACATGTAAATACAAATAAAAGTTGTTAAGTTATTATACGATAATTATTATGTAGTATTATTTACTTGTGATTATTTTGTTGAATCGCTCTTTGCATAATCACAACGCGAGCCAAATTGATTATAGGTTACTAATCTATCGCCATTTTACTGTCACGTGATTTATTTCCAGACCAAAGACAGAGTGACAATCACACTGCTATTGCCGGGAATCGTACCCGGGGCCTTCGGTGTGACAGTTATAGCACTTAGCACTCGGCCACGAATATCGTTAGTCGTCGTCGTAATGCAGTCGTAAACAATTATTTATTCAACATATACTTTTAAAAAAATTCGAGAGACACCACAGAATTGGTAAAAGTTATGTGCCTTTGCTCTAAATCCAAATCAAATCCAAATCCAAATCAGTTTATTTCATCAACAGACATTACAAAATTTATTTTTAAGGCATCTATTGAGAACAGGTAAAATAATATATTGTGTATAGTATACTACCAGAAACGCATGAGAGATGGTTCAACATTAGGAAGACAGGATACTCTCCAGAATTAAGAGTTTTTGCCTTCTGAACGTACTTTCACTGATATGAAAGACGTCGATCTCCTTACTGAATGTCATTAAATCAGACTTTAGAACTAAAGAATAGCTGGTTTGTTCTGTTAAGATTATACAAACTCTATTTTGAACGCCGATATTCTTAAAACCTCTCAAATTTACGGGAAAAACAATTAAACAGAAAATACGATTACAAAAGGTATCGAGTTTTTTAAAATTTTCTTAAACACTAAATAGTACCAGAATCATGTTAACATGCGTTTCTTAATCAGGAAAAATAATATTTATTTACCCTAGAACATTACCTGGGTATGACTTATATAGTGACTTATATATATTTTGTAATAACTCTTATGTTTTAACATAACGAATGAATGGAAAACATATACTGTATCTGTTAGGTTTTAATAAATACAATAAATAAATCAAATACTCTAAGTAATTCTCTTACTATATGAGCACGTCATAACAAAAAAAATCAATTAAAATTTGTATTATTTTCTGGTTACCCTATGTCGGGAGGGTCAGACTTAATTGCTCGTTAGTAATATTTCCTGATTTTGCAACGACGAATCAAACAAAAATATTCGCAACTCTTTTTTCGGTTGCATTGCACGGTATACAGTTTGCAAGGGTGGAATGAGAAAATGGTGGTGGTGAAACTTTTCGGGGGCATTAGTTGAAATATTAAGCGGATTGAAGTATTATTGATACATCCGTCTGCAGTAAATGGAATTTCAATACAAATGCTAACCGAGAAATTTTGTTTGCACATTTTTGTTTCAGTAAGAAAAATATGCTTCTTACATTTAAATTATATGGGAAAAGTCAACAAAGCTTCAAATCTCTAGTTCAAAGCTTTAGCTTCAAAAGTCTAAAGTCTACGAGCAAAAGATAACTAACTTACTGCCTATCACGCCGTCTCTCCGAAGAAGTAGGTAGAAAAAATGGACCGCCACGTGGTTCTTTTCAGATATACTTATCTCGATTCCTCTACATTCATACATCGCGTCATGAAATTTGTCGTGTCAGGTCCACGAGTAAAATTCATTCAAAGATAATGTGTGATAATGATAATGTATCTTAGGGCAAACGCCCTTGAGGTGAGTTACTCGTGAAAACAGCTCTACAAAAAATCGCCTTATTACTATTAATAAATTATTATAAGAAATTGAGAATTAAATTTATGAAAGTAAGGAGTATAAATCGTTTGAATATACATTCGAAGTTACTTGGGATATCTGAAACCGTCATATAATGCAGACTACTGCTTGTGCTAATTAAGAGTAAACTCAGAGATTTGAAATATTATATTTTATCATTGAATCGAGATGTATAAGAAATATGGCTTAATCAAGCTTAAATAAAATATCGAGAGATGTTGTAGAAGGCAAATGCATCAGCTTTGAAGCCTTGGAACATCTTTATATTGCAGTTTATTGCAACTAATAAAATTTTTATACAAAATGATGATTTTGACTAGTACGAGTATACTCGTATATGAGGTATACATGAGAAATGATCTGATGATGAATGTGAAAGTCTAAGGTAATATTTTTTCGAAAAAGAAGAGATCTCTACTGTCTGCAACATAAGCGTGAATGGTAAAAATCTGGAACGAGAAGATGATTTTGTATATTTAGGTAGTATGCTTAAAAAGGATGGGCGAGTGGAGAGGGATATTGAAAGAAGTGTTTGGGCGGGCAAAAAAAAGTGAATGGCACAGATTAAGTTGTCTTCGCAAACAAAAGCCTAGCCTAAAAAGCTAAAATGGAAGTGCACATTGGTGCTCTTGTACCGACTCTTAGTATGGAAGCGAAGCATGGAACTGGCAAAAGAAGGATGAAAGTAGAATAAATGCAGTATAAATGAGATCTCTTAGATGCATATATGGATAATCTGTATACGATAGTGTCGAATTAAAATGGATTAAGTGAATGCAGTGCGAATTAAAATGTTATGAACAAAATATAGAAAAGATCATTAAGATGGTTTGGACACATGGAAAGAATGGTTTAAAAAGTATATGTTAATGTTGTAAACGGAACTAGAAACAGAGGAAAGCCAAGGAAAACCCATGTTATCAAATAAATCAAATAGTATAATAAATCAAATATCCATATCAAATAAATCAAATATTGAATGTCGGCCACGCGACAAGTCGGAGAAATCGACGTGCGTGTATGATACTATGTAAGAATATTGAGGAATTGATAGAAGTATTATATTTCAGAGAGAACAGTGTGGCGGCCCATTTTTTGCCTACCCCTTCGGATAGACGGCGTGATAGTTAGATAGTTTTATGAATTTAATGTTTCAAATGAATAATACAAAAAATAGTACATGATTCAAATCTTAAGAAAGCGTTTTTCAATATATGTACACAGAAACTATTGATAACATATAAAAACACGATAGTTTTACTTAAAACTACTTGCTGCCGTCATTAGATGAAGTTAAAATTTATTTCAGATTTCCAAACGGGGAATAGTTTTGCAAACCTAGGCGTGTTCAGTTTATAAAATAAATGTTAACTAACTAACTAACCATCATGCCGTTTCTCCGGAATGGTAGGCAGAGAGGATGTACCACCACATTGCCTTATCTTGACGTACCTCTCAAGATTCCTCAATATTTATACACCGAAACATACACGCTCGTCGATTTTTCCAACTTCGAATGTGGCCACCTTTTAATAATTGATTCATTTGGTCATTCCATTTTTTACTCGGCCACTTAAGGCATCTTTTTTCCATTCACACTGCTTGTATACAACATATTAACTATTATTTTCTCAACCATTCGTTTCATATGCCCTAATCGTCTAAGTGATAATTTTAATTTTACTTATGATGCAATCAGCTTCCTTAAATTTCTTACTTTTTTGGTCTTTCGGTATTTTATCTTATATCGTTTAAAACTATATGTTACTTAATAAAGTCTCCTAATTTAGCCAATTGATTAATTTTTATGTGTGACCGGCTTCATTACTATCGTTTTTCTTTTTACTTATACCATTTTAAATTCACTGATTCGTAGCCAGTCATGTAACCGGCCGCGTGCGTCAGGGTGTATACCTACGCCTGGAACACACACATACATTTTTCAATTAGCCCGAATAGCTTTCCCGCCGGCCGTCAAGTTTTTCGTCTTTAATTAATGGCTCTCCCTCGCATGCCGGTTTAAAAACTACCCCAGAGTCAACCCTTTTACTGGAACCACCAAACTTCCGGCCAGCGCGCAGTGGCTAATAGAATCAATTACGGTCTCTTTCAGACATCTTTCCTGTTATATCTTCTACTACTAGTTAACTATTATGGATTTACAAGTTTATATCGCCAGGAGTAGACATGAAATATCCCTTTTTAAATAAAATTTTGTAACGCCAATTTAAACTACACTCCTCGTAAAATTTCATGTGTAAAATTTTAACCTTATGTATTATATGGTACAAATACATAAATATTAATAGAGTGAGATTTTTTTTTAAATCTAGCAACACACGAGTGCGCCTTTGGAGTCCTAGTGCGCCCTTGGAGTAATTGATTTTACAAAACGGCGCCCTTAAAATACAATTCATCAGAATAATAATAAACAATATTTTTGAATATTTTGTAGAAAATTGTTAATAAGATATTTATTGCGCTTCTTCCATTGTACTATAATTCTTCCAATATGTAAAATTTTAACCTTATTTATTATATGGTACATACTATTAGATGCCTATTGGTGGCGACGAGGTTCGCAACTCATCACACCGCGTCTCCCGCGGGGCGAAAAGAGAAGGATGGAGTGCCGCATCAGTAAAAGTGTGACAGTCCATTCTTTCTGCCTACCCTTTCGAGAGTGGGAATATTTTTTTTAAATCTAGCAATGAACGATATTTTTAAATATTTTGTAGAAAATTGTTAATAATGATTTTTGTAGCATCATGTATTGAAGATATTTATTGCGCTTCTTCTATCTAATGGAGTTATAGTAAATTATAATACATAATTAACAAATTCTTTGTGTTATATAAAAGTCGGATGCATACTATTTTATTTTTTAAATATAGTTTGTTGGTTGTTTTTTATGCCAATCAAGGGTAACACAAAAACTTCAAAATGTTAAAAATTAAAAACTCATTGTATTTTCATAACAACTTATATAATTTTTTGCACACACCTTTATGTGTGTCTCGAAAAAGGTTGTGTCACAAACGAAGCATGTCTGCGAAAAGTCAAATAAAGTGTTAATAAACCCATTTTATATAAGGACTTAATTAAATTTGTGGTGTGGCATTATTAAAACTAATATGAATTCACTTTTACGAAATAGTTTTTACACCACTTTATTTTTTTTGTTAAAACCAACCGGTTTCGCTTCCGCCAGAGCTTCGTTAGTGACCCTGACGAAGCTCCGGCGGAAGCGAAACCGGTTGGTTTTAACAAAAAAAATGATGTAAAAACTAGTAAAAGTGAATTTATATTATTTGAAGAAGTATAGTTTCCTAACACTTATTCCTACATATTTTATCAATTAATTCTAATATTGTATGTCTATGTGCTTATCACTTTCTTATGCTCGATGACTTTTACAGACCGACATCAATTATAGCTTCCCTTTTGTTTATGTATGACGTAAAATTAATTTATCTTTATTATTCTGAACGCAGTGTTTTTAACTTTAAGAAGATACTTGAAATGAAAATCATTCAAAAATTTTCACCCCGTCTATGTTAGGTACAGAGTAAAATATACCCCAAACGTACTTGCAGCTGTTAAGTAGAGAGGCCGCTCCCGCCGCCGCATCATCCCCGACGCGTGTTTAACACAAATATTTCATGTCTACCTGGGGCTAATTAAATGAACCGACCAATTTTCGGATGCTACACTGCGTTCTATAATACTTCACAAACCGTTTTCAAAAATATTAGCGATTTTAAAAGATTTTTTAAGCTGAATGTATTTTCCAAATTAACATGATATTTACAATTATCTTGTTTGAGATATTTGATGATATAATTTTATATTTTTATTAATTTTGCAAAATCGAAGACATTTTTTTTTCAAGTAGGTTTTTTGTTCCTACTTCTTCTTCTTGTCCTGTCACACCTCCATGGTGCAAAGGACCTCAAGGCATCTTCTCAACTCGACTCTATCCCATGCCTGATGCCTTATATCATTCCAAGTGAGGCCTGCTGCTTTGACCTCGTCCTTCAGGGCTCTTCTCCAGTTGGCTCTAGGTCTGCCTCGCTTCCTCTTTCCCCCCATAGGGGACCAGTCTCGTGCGCCCTGAGCGATACTGGTTGGATTCCGTTTCGTCTCAGGGTGTGACCGATCCACAGCGTAATTACAAAATAATTACAACATCATGCAGTTCTGAATCATTTTGGGGTCAGGAATCTCGGGATATATGATGTCATGAGATGACGCTTTATACGGATCAATATTTTTTTGTGATTTTTTTTTACTTTTCTAATGCGCAAAAAAACGTTTCGAAGCCGAGACGAACAAAAAAATTTTCATCAAAATCAGTCAATCGGTTCTCGAAATATCATCAAAAAAGCCACTCCATACAAAATGTATGAGAACATGATTTTTTTTTCACAATTTCATTTTCGTGATTTTTTCCGGTGTTTTAATAGTTATTCTGCTATTTGGGACGGAGACAAATACAACAAATTAAAGATCAACAAAATCGGTCCAGCAGTTCTTGAGTTATATAGGGTGTTACTAACACGACTTTGTTTTATACGAGCATATATAGATATAGAAGATACGAGTATATTTGCAATTTTTGAGTTTATTATTAATATTCACTTCAAAAATCTAAATATTGAAGTTTCTATTTTCAAATTTCAAGTTGACTACTTATAAAATTAATAAAGATATGTATCACGTCCTCGTTCTAGTCGATTTAGGAAAAATATGGTGTCAATATCAGATAACTTCATAAAAAATATATACTACATGCCTAGCATCTTCACCACTCATCTTATATTAGCTATGTATGTAGAATACTTCTTGAATTATTATTGTATAGTTAAATTCTATTCATTCCTTGTCAAATTATAATCTAGTATTTAAATATCAGTCAGCAAAACAATGAGCAAACAGTTAGAGCCAGCCCAAATGAAACATATTTCCTAGTTCAGTGCGTAATATTAATGGGTGGAGAGGTATTATCATCCCCCGATGTAAGAAAGGGGGAGGGAGCCGAGCGCCAACCCTTGCCGGCCGTGTCCGAATCCCCTTGCCCAAATATGCGCTTAACGAATCTTCAGCCGTCGTAACATATTAATTTATAACTGCTAGCTGAAAGGTCATCCAAGGACTGACCCGAACCCTCGTCCTGGGCCATACGTGCCTCCTTGAGGGCGCAAACTACCCTTCTGTGTGCGAGCTACACGCCCGAAATTATACAACGGAAATACAAAATGGATCTTAATATTGATGTGGCTCACTGGAGTGTGCGTTATTTATTCAATGACCCAAAGCTATTTCTCTGTAATGTGTAAGAGGCATCACGAACCCAAACAAATGTACAAATGCTAAACTAGCTGTGTACTTGTCTGTGATGATGGGTTTGTACATACTTCATAACAGATACGTCCAATTAATTAACGGCCACTCACCTGAAAGAGATCTCAAGAAATTGGTTGTGTTTGCTAAACACAAATTGAAAAACGTTATCAACTTTTTTATATTGCTATATTTCTTTGAGTAAATTAAATCATATTTACTACAATCAATTTTATCTTTACACAAAAAATATTCAAAACGATATCACTACTTTTTGGCACACTTCACTGAAGAATATGATTACTTTCTTTTGAAATTTTATTAATAAAACCTGCTCGTTCTATTAAGACATCTAGAAACCCTCATAAAAAAAAACTGACAAGAAACTATGTTGAAAATGGAATCACTTTGTATTATGAATATATAAAAACAAATGTGGTTACTCAAAAAATGTTTTTTCACGTTTTTATTGATCACTGATAGTGAGTATGTATAAATTTGGATGAAATTGGAAGGAAGCAAAGAAGATGCTTCCATGTGTGGTGTTTTTAATATCCGAAGCCCCTGAAAACGACATAAAGTCGGCCAAACCTTTCACCACAGTGACAAGCAAAAGAGGAGATACTTATATAGGCCTTTTTTAACGCCACCTCTGTGACATAAATAGCTTTCTTGCCATTGATTAAAATATTATTCTTCTTCGATGGCCTTATAGCCTATATCCGACTTATAGCCTCTATTATTCCTCACTTCCAACTCCTCCTATCGTCTGCTTCGACCCTCCAACTGACACTCGTAACATTTTCGCTGCACATCTCCCAACTTCATTCTCACATCGTAGCATAGGTCGTCCAATTGATCTTCTACCACCTGGGTTTGCGATAACGGAATCCTCTGTACGTGACCAGCACATCTCAGTATATTCAGTCTGACCTGTGCAAAGAGACTAGGAGCTTTATAAATATTGCCGAATAAGAATAAAAATGAAATTATGATTCCGATTATTAATGTAATGCTGAAATAAGAAAGCCAAATGTAATATGCTTGTGTAAAATCTGAATTCAAAGAACTTATCAACTCCTTGTTATAAACGGCATTGTCCATTTTAACATAAGGACACACGTATTCAGAAATAATTTGACGCGGCCCATACCGCAAACATATTTGTTCAGGAATGAATACATTCTCCAGGGTAAGAATTCGTTACAAATGGCATACCGAGAGAGATCCGATAGCCACCCGCGGCCGCATACCAACTCCGGCCCGGGAGATATTCGCCCGCTATGTCCACGGTGGTTTCATGTGTGTACAGTGTACTGGTAGATGTTATCGCGGTTCATCGGGTCACTACTTCATAGAGTTTACAGGTGTAGAGTTAACGACCAGCCTGTAAAAGCTACCAAATAAATGTAAGAAGTGAAATATGTGTTGTCTGGCTTGTATCTATACTTAAACAAATTTCATTCTTGCATGCGTGTTCACAAGATTCTTTCTTTTTCAAATATAATAGAAGACATCGAAAAGAGATCGTCTCAAGTATTTGTTTTGCAAAAGTTACTAGATGACACAAACTTATTAGAAGTTTTATATTAATTAAAATAAGATATTTACGGTATATTTTAAATTGTCTCTTTTTTTGGGACTTCTTAATACTTGGTACGTTCTCGTTGTGATTGTTCATTTCTGCTATTTGTTAACTCTTTCCAATACACAAATGAACTATCTCATTTTAATCTCTAAATGCTTGTTCCTTTGTACTATTTGATAGCTCTTTCTGATTGACACTTATGCTATCTCTTTATTACCACAGTTTTTTGCGACTTTATTATTGTACAATATTTTACAACCTATTACAACCCTTATCATTATGATTGTTTTATAATGCTTATTATTGTAAATAATAAACACAACAAAGACTTTTCGCCTCGTGCAATAATTATATATGGGCCAAAATGTGAAAAAATGAATAATTTTAATGAAATAAAAGTTGTTTATATTATTATTATTATTATAATTGTAAAATAAAACATTATTTTAAATGTTGACGAAAACATTAGTTTTTAATTTAAATTACGTATTTCGCGTTTCTAGGACATTACCAAAAATATTTTGAAAAACACATAAAAAAATTATCCCCAATACGTATGGATGATAACTATATATTATTATTTATAGTAGAGTAAGTTCTTAAATACAAAAGGGTTAAACGCATTAGCATACGCGTATGTACATACGTATATAAGTATATGTAAGTACATAAAACAAATCTAAGTATACTTACCGAAGTTTCGCCATTGAACTTATACCCACCACATGTGCAAACATCTTTATCGTTTAAAACTATTTCCATATGCTAAACAGGGGTTGATAAATTCGGCCTGCTAAGCCAACCCACCCCCGTGGGGGCGTTTGGTCATGACCGAATGTTTGAGTAGCGCACCACCCCGAGTGGCTTGACTTCGGTACTACAATTCTCGAGCACATCGTGTGGTACGTGTGTTATTAACTGGCTCTGCGGCCATCATAAAATATATAAAGTAAAATCAAACGTTTAACTTCAATTTGTGTAGTTTTAATTCAACAATCAAAAAAATATTATTATTCAACAATATTTTTTTTACACTTTTATACTTTGTTTTTACACAACATTGTTTTTTTAACACATTTAAACTTTGGTTTTTTTTCATCGGACCACCCAGTTTCGCTCCCGCCGGAGCTTCGTCAGGGCTACAAAAAAACGTCGTTTATTTTTGTAACCCTTACAAAATTATTTTAATAATGCCGCACCACAAATTAAGTGCTCCATACGAATGTTACCTATTCATTTTAAAAGTTAAAAGATACTTATTTTCAATGTATAAAATTTATAAATTTATAGAGTTGATATCATATAACATAACGTTATCTTCTTCTTCTACTTTACATTTATATTGATATTGTGATATATTTAGATAGGATATCAAAGTGTATGGTAAAGACGTCTAGCATAAGATATATAATTATAAATAACTGGGTTTTTTTAAGACTAACACCAAAGATTTAAATCAATGATATTAGAATTTATTTTAGAATCTTCATTGTGAGCAGAAAATAGCTCATTATTATGAAGAAGGAATCTGGTCGTGTCCAAGCTCGAACCCACGTCCCCTTGATCAGAAGCCAAGCGTTCTATCCCCTAGAACATCACTCGATTATATATATTCTCATGGCGATGTTTGACATAAAAATAATCGTAAGTAATGACATGCCTGTGGCCTTTTTCTTCTCTCTAGCCATTTATCCACCGTTGAATGCAGACCTCTTCAAATAGTCCCCATTTGTTCCTATCTTGTGCGACTCTTATCTATCTTCTTCTATTGAATATCTATATGCCAGCGTCGAGAGGAAAGAATAAAAATGTTAATTAGAGAAATTTGTATTCTTCTTATCTTGAGAAACATCTGATGCATTTTTCTTAAATTAAAATCTTCAATTTGAAGGGTTACGATATAATTTGGATAATTATCTAGAGAACGGAACGTTTAACATCCGACTAAGGGCGCGTGTTCGACCCAAGTCTCAATTATTTATTATAATGATTATTATTTCACATCACCGTGGTGTTTACTTCATAATTATTTATTTTGCTATGGGTTAATAAAAATAGTGTGTTAATATTTGACAAAAGTTTGCTTAAATGATTAGACACGCAATTTTCACAACTTATTAATTGTACACTTTATAAAATAAGTTATGCCAAATGTAAATTATTTAAGTTGTAGATTTTTTTATTATTTGATATTCTATAGTCTAAATATCTTTATCAATGTTTAATGTAGAACAACTTTTTGGAGGTGACCGATGTCCACCGAGAACTGTAGAGCCAGAGAGAAGAAGAATTTAGGACATTTAGGTCGCGCCTTCAGGTCGTTCCTAACTGTGGACATCCACGTTGCATGAGACCGACCTGGTCCCCTATTTTCATTTTTCAATTGCAGGATCTTGTGAACGATGTATTCATTATTATAATATTACAATTTATTTATTTAAATTCTATAAAATTGTCGCAACAACTGTTTCACCAACCTATATTGGCATCATCAGATGTTACAAACAACATAGGTATATTGATGGGAAAAAAGCTGTTGCGACCATTTCATAGAAATGAAATAAATAAATAGTGATTTTATAAAAGTGGCCCTAATTAAGCATCTAATAATTTTGAAGTATCATCTGTTTCGGACAAAGAAACGGATCATCTTTAGTTAATAATTAATCTTATACAGTAATATAAGATCTGTACCAATATTTTTATAGAAAAAATATGTATGTAGAGGTTTTTAGAATGTATTATTGATCCGTATGATGAAATTTGCATTTGACAGATTTCTGTAAGATTTAACAATCATGTTAATATGTATTATTTGATAATACGAATAACAAACGTCTCCACCAGAAACAAATCAAGTACAAACTGAAATTCCTGATTCTCAAAGCAACGTATCTGGACAAACATGTCCCGAGATGACCGTGAGCAATTCGAAGCCCAGTCGTAGCGGCGCGGCGTAGCTGGCGGTGAGAGCAACGGAGAATGTAGATACCGAGTACCGCACCGTAGAGCTTTACATTATTGCACGTACCTAATAATATTTGGATACGATGCTACGGGGCTACGGTGCCAAGACATTTCTCGTCGTAGTTCCTTGTGTCATGTTAATTCAACGAACACATACACTGCCAAATGATTGCCTGACTACACGGTGTTTGATAAATTAGTTCACTTACAAATTTATTGTGTACGTTCACTCTCAAAAATATTGAATAAATTTAATTAAACATTCTTATCTCGATTCCTCAACATTTATACATCGTGTCATGAACGCACGTCGATTTCTCCGACTCCTCATGTAGCCTACATTCAATATTTTATTTGATTTTTTCGTGCCACGTTTTCCTCGGGCTTCCTCTTTTTCTAGTTCCGTTTACGTCGTTTAGATTTACTTTTTTTACCATTCTTTCTTCATTCATTCTTTCCATGGGTTCAAACCACCTTAATTGCAAACTTTTCTGTTAGTTGTAATTTGATGCGTAAATAAAGTTGTGGTAAATATTGTCTGAATATGAAATAAGCACAAAACTGATCACATCAATTAATTCACTATACACAGGAACCATAATATTTATCTATTATTTTTATAAATATTTTTCCAAGGTGGCTGTGAAGATAGACGAGCTGGCCATATTTATCGGAGAATCGACAGCCGATGGGTGAGACGGGATCTAAAGTGGAGACCGCATCCAACATTTCGTATAGTTGGACGTCTCCCTGCCTGCTGGACTGACAATCTTTAAGGATTGCAGAACATGGATGGACAAGAGTGGCATTCGAGAGAGGGGTTGCGTAACGTGCTTTGGAAAAGACCTACTTTTAGAAATAAACACAACGCGACTGATAAGTCAAGTAAGTCATTATTTTATTTTGTATAAGTATAAAAAATACCCCCAGATTTATGAACTACTCAAACCCTTTATCTAACTTCTACTTAGGATTTTACAACAAAAGATATAAAACACACTTAAATGAATGAGCAATGGAAATATAATTCTGCACGAACCCTACAAAATATATCCCAAAATATATTGTGTTATTTCATTCTCCAAATAATAAATGTATATATTGTACCCGAGTAAGCATTGACATATAGGTAAAACAAAGAACTTCTTGACATATATTTTCTACCCAGATTCTTAATAATAAGTTAAAACGTTTTCGCCCACATAACAATCCATATATTATGATTATATAAAAAAACTTATTCTACTTTTGTTTAGGTACCTACTCGTATGTTAATACGATATAAATAACATATACTCGTATACCACAATGTGTCTCGAGTGTATTTTACGCCAAAATATTGATGCACAATATTTCAATACTTACCTTTTCTTAATTGTTTTACCTTACAAATTCACAAAAGCTCATACTAGACCTAAGAAATCACAAATTCATTTTTCAATACTGATTTTTTTAACTTTTATATTGTATTATTTTGATAGTGGTGTATTTTAATTGTTTTGAACAATTAAAATACACCACCCTATCGTGATGTACCACAGATACCCGAATGGGCGAGGCGGGGTAAGATGGCACGAAGCAGGTCGGACGTCTTATGCCGAATGTATTCCACCCCAACCCTCCGTCCGTTTGGTGCGGGATGGCTTCGGGGGGAGGGTCAGCCAGGCGGATAGGGGGCCTGCGGATAGCCGAAGGTAAGTTATGAGATAAATAATTAGGATTTGCTTGTTAATGGTCAGACGTGGCCGATACATTTGAATTTCAGTGCTGTGATTGATCAATATATTATTATTTGCTTACTAAGTTTAACGGGGATATTGTTTGTTAATTTATATTATTCTATATACACGAACTATAAAATTAAGTACTAATTGAAGTTTTTGACATAAAACGTAAGTAGTCCCTCTTTTTTAATGTTTTTACAGAGACTAATCATTTTGAATATAACTAACTAACAAACTAACCATCACGCCGTCTCCCCGAATGGGTAGGCAGAAAGAATGAACTGCCACACTTTTCTTTCCTGACATATTTCTCTCGCTTCCTCAACATTCATACATCGTGTCATGCACGCGCGTCGATTTCTCTGACTCCTCACATGGCCGACATTCAATATTTGATTTATTTGATCGTGCCACGTTTTCCTCGGTCTTCCTCTATTTCTGGTTCCATTTACATCATTAACATATAATTTTTTTACCGTTCTTTCTTCATTCATTCTTTCTATATGTTCATACCATCTTAATGATCCTTTCATTATTTTGTTCATGACACCATCATTCGCACCGCATTCACTTCTATATTTTCACATTTTGTATATTTATGTTGAAAATAAGTAGTCAGTATCTAAAACGATAAAATATCTGAAAATAACCTGAGATACTACGTATTTTCAATGCGTAATAAACATATTTTTCGAAATTATCAAGATTTTTCAGTATTGCCTTGACAAAGATAAGTTAATAAACAGTATCAAGGGTGTTCTTAATGTATTTTTTTTTATGAAGTTTTTCAATTTCATCATCATCATCATTAAAACCACGACAGCTAAGATCTTGGCGGTCTAAAAGATTTATCTCCGTCGGGTTTGCCCAATGAGACTGCTATACAGTCCGCTTCACCAAAGATAAAGCAATGCGCATCTGTTCCATTTAACAATCGTTAATATATTTTCCTCTCAATGGAAGATTATTTTCTTACAAGTTTCCACATTTTATGACGTTTGTTTTTCATGTCATTTTAAGTTTAATTTGACTTCTCAATTCATCGCTATAACATGTACAACAATTAAAAAGAAAAGCATTATATGAAATCAGATATACGGAATTTCGTATATTCAAAGAGTTAAATTATGGTTTTATCGTATTTTTTATGAAACCTTACTAATTTAATTAAATTAAACGCCAAAGTTCGGATCACCCAGCTAACAACATGTGCACCATCAAAAATAACTATTATGTATTATGTGTAATGTTATTTTTATTTTGTTATTTTATTTTATATCATGGTATTTTATTAGAGATTTTTTTTGTTGATGTTTTAGTTACTAAATGTGCGTGGGAGATGCCTATTAGTGGTGATGAGGTCCGCAACCCATCACACCGTGTCACTCTCGGGGGCGAAAAGAGAAGGATGGAGTGCCGCATCGGTTAAAGTGTGGCGGTCCATCCTTTTTGCCTACCCGTTCGGAGACACGGCGTGATGGTTAATTAGTTAGTTATTTAGTTAACCTACTAAGGCAAAAATTATAAATCGTAAGAGCAAAAACTGTTGGAAACATAAAAAATATTAATATACTATGAAACTAAAGTTTTTTCAAATTTATGGTTTAATTTTCAATTTAAATTTTTTTTTTTAAAATGAAGAATTAAAAACTATAAAATTATATAATGATATACCAGAAATAGAGGAAGACCGAGGAATATGTGGCACGATCAAATAAATCAAATATTGAATGTCGGGCATGTGAGAAGTCAGAGAAATCTATGCGCGTGCATGACACGATGTATGAATGTTGAGGAAGCGAGAGACATATGTCAGGAAAGAAAAGTGTGGCAGTTCATTTTTTCTGCCCACCCCTTCGGGAAGACGGTGTGATGGTTAGTTAGTTAGTTAGTTGGTTTAATTTTATAAGGTACTTACATAAAATATTTTCAATATTCAAATAACATTCAATTCATGGAAGTGTTGTAAACTTTATAGCAAGAGGAGGGAGAGGGGTGCAGGGTGCAGGGTGGGGTTAGGTCTCCCCCGCCCACTATAATTTAATAGGTACATTTGTATTGAAGCGTATAAGGCATCCGAAGCTGTGTGTTCTTGAATCTGGCATTTGAATTTTCCAAAGTGTGTCAGATTGTTGTGCCAAATATTTTAATTATTTTACGTCCGTTGGTAAAATTGATTATTGCATGTTTTATGTAAATAATTCAAATTGCGAACAGACACGAAAACCGTTAAATTGTCGCAGATTAAAGTAGTTTATATAGTTTTTTTTACAATACATTAAAAAATACTGATCTTTAATAGAGAAACGTATTTTTATCGTTCCTACAATGAAAATAATGTAAATATATTTCATTAGATTTTCCTTACCACAGAAGAAAATATTGTATGCAATTTTTAAGTGTTATTTCTGAACGGTTTACGAAAACGATATTGGCTATAATGTCAAACTTAATTGAGAAAATACTTGGGTATACCATATAACAATAGAAGATTTATAGGTAATAGCAAGAGATAAAGGTTATAACATCTATCTTTACCGTTTAATCTTATAACGCGATAAGCTTTGTAACTAAAATTGAAAGTCAAAGATATTCACTTTTTATCATAATTTAATTAATGTTTTTTATTAACCTTAAATAATTTTTAAATTTTACGGATGCTTGGGCGTTACAGCTTACCGCACCCGCATTACGTAAGGACTAAGACATTCGGTTCTCAGTACAGGAGATGATTTTCATATCTGCGCCGCCCGGCGGTCAGTTAGGATGGCATTGTCCGTCCCCCTCCTTGGCCGACCACCGCCCCCGCTCCACCCGCTCACCCATCACACCCTGCAAGGGGTAGAAACTTCCAGAGTTCCACCCGAAGGTACCGGCGACGATAAATCAAAATTGGCTCTTGAAAGTGAATCAAACATTCGGATATGTTGTTTAGTATCAAGTGATTGTTACAAAAGCTTAATAGAAACTTGTACACATAAAATGGGTTTTAAAATTAAATTGATCACTTATGTAACAGTGCAATAGTACATAATTCTCTCGACAATATAGGCATAACGTGTATCTTTGAAATATGCGTAAATATTTTTTTTACAATAGTATAGGGTTATTCATTAAGAGCGCCAAACTTTGAAATAAAATAAAACAATCTGTATAACTGATATTGCCATGTGTATATATTTTTTTTAAATGACATTTGATGACATTATGTATGAAATATAATTTTGGCCAATTAACCGCCGTGGTTTTGCTGCAGGTGGTGTGTCCTGGTGGTCAAAGGATTTTTCAATAAGGACGCTCGAACTTTGACAGCGTATAGGGGCCATTTGGGAGAGCGTTAGCTGTCAAATTTGACAGTTAACGCTACTATTACTTATTTTGTCTTGAAATTTTACTATAAAACGCTACATCCTTCAACAACGCGTTGCAATTGTTAAAATTTATTGTCAAAATAAGTGCTCTGTTCGCCAGTTTATGGTTTTCATGGCTATCCTTCAGAGTCCACAATACGCCTTGAGATTCTTGTGGCTTAAACTGGATGATAAAGATACCAACAATACGTATATATGGTTCCAATAGTACGGCGCTACGTAGCACACAGCGTACGCCACGATGGACATTCTGCACGAGCGATTAAAAATGGAGCGTCTCTATTGAAATACCCTAAATGTATGTGTGTGTATATATTTAGTGCAATAAAAATATACATGAATGAAAATAAAATCGGACAGAAATGGATTATTTTAATAGCGTCCGAATTTTTGGATAACGAAACTAATGAAGATGATTAGTTCAGGTACTTACTGATCTTTGAAAAGTATGTTTTCCGATAAATATTTTATTATATTTATTCGCTTGGCTAAAAACTTTTAAATTTACCCAAAATCAGCAAGATTGTTTTAACCTATCCTGAACATAATTTAAATGGGGTATTATAGACTTCAAATATCTCTATTAGTAAAAATCCAATCCATTTTAAGTTGATTTAGTTTACAACAAAAGCTTTATAAATTCAATATGTTTTTATGTTATTAACGCATATTTAAACACTAATCTCCTTATGATTATCACCATACAAGAATGTAAGAAATATAGCCGCACAGAAGAGAAACATATTCATAGAATTTCCTTTAATTTCAACAAAGTTTACGAAACAAACGCTCCACTCAAATTTTGCTCAAACAAATTCGAAGAGTAATTACATACATTCAGCGTTTCTAATTCAATCCGTGTTGCTATCATTAGTCACATGTGCTGTCTTTCTATCACCCCTTTCTTTCAACCCTCTTCTTCCTCATAATACATACTGCGTGTTAAATCTTCGTGCATAGAATATGAAGCAATACCCTAGAGGTGGGTTTGGTTCATTTAAAGGGTGCAGGCGAAAACGGATACAGAAATACATTTATTAATGCATACCTGAATTTGGTATTTGAATATTTCTATTCGCCCAAATCATCGCTAAACGATTCGACATTTTATTAAATTTTGCTTTGTAATTAAAAATTTAAAAAAAAAACAAGTTTTCCGTTATTATAATAATATATATGAAAACGTCTACTTTCTAGTAATTTTATTATATTTTTTGTGTTTTGGGAAAGAATTTATATTATATTTATGGATATGACATGTTTCGCCTTGCTGAGGCATTTTCAAATGATTTTATATATTTTATATTTGATAATATCTTAGCAAGGAAAAACGTGTCATTCTCATTAAATACAATACAATTTTGAGAAAACAAAACGTTAGACCAAAGTCTTCGAGAAATGACATTTATTAAAAAAAAAACTAAACCAACTTGTATTCTTAAATTTCATGCATTTTCACTATTTTCTTTACACATTATGAAATACTATGAATTCTTCCGATTGATTTTTAACGTCAGAATCAATTATTCAATAATATACAACATATCGTCAGCCTGTCTCCAACCACTGCTGGACTTAAGTGTCTACATCCCCACGCCATCCCTCTCGGTCTAACTCTATGTTCTTCGGATCCTCCCCTCCGTCCGCACAATATCATCGCTCCACCTGGAAGGCTGTCTCCCGACACTTCTCCAACCAACATTGACCTCCATTCAGTAACCTTCTAGCTCCATCTTCAATCATCCTGTGGTAAAGACTGGTTAAATAGAAAATGGTCCCAAACGGTGGTTCATTGTTCTTCACCTGAGACCACCGGCCTACACCCAAGGCCACTCTCGTCCCACCCAAGCGACTCCTTGTCACCTTTCCTCGGTGAACACTCAAGACCTCGGCCTCTGTCCAAGACTACCCACGACCCCTCCAAACTTCTCTCTCTCTCTACCCGGGTAGTCAGATCCAAATGTTGGACACAACCCACCACGTCCTCCGAGAAACCCCCCTCTCACCATCCAACAACATCCAACCTCAACAACCAAGGGAAAAAAAACAATATCTGGGGAAAGAACAGCTTCCGGGCTGGATTTCCCGAGAAGACGAAACCTAAAGTAAAACACGCGAGTATTCAAATGCAACGCTGTGTAAAAAAATCATATCAATAATTGCATAACTTTCGGAGTTATGAGATTGTGAACATGAACATTTACATTTTTATTTATAAAGATTTCTCTTGTCAATCTTCATGTCTCGCATCCACGCGTCATAATTTTAAAATCCTAGTTTTTTATTCAAAGTGATATAAAAATAAACAAAGTGTTCATTACTCGAAATCCAAACACTCTGTCATTCATCCTTTAAACGATGTATTTTATGCATTCGCCACCGATACCGCTATAGGAACGTATGAATAACGAATTTCTACGAATGGTTAATGCTTTTAATCCATAGTCACGTACGACAAAGCAAACCGAGACAGAACTAATACATACACATACAATACAAATCATCACACGCAAATATGATAATCGATTCGCAAACTATTTGTCTCCACGGGGGAGGCTCGGACCTCCCCTCTCCGGTTCTTATCCCCCGTCCGCCGCCTCCTCCATCCCAGATCCGACTAACTGACTGGCCCCGGCTTCTCAGAATATATTATGAAGTATCCTTCAACACTCACGAGAAATGTATGCAGTGGACATTCGGGTAAGTCAATTAGCTCCGTATTGTTCGAGCCTTTGGAACTTGAAATTCAGTTATAAGATGTGTCCTCGGCCCGACCGGGGTCACTGAGTAGAGAATACGATTTCCAAGTAAAAAATATTCAAATTTTATAAATGGATTCACAATAAACAGTATTCCTCATTGACAATGACCTTTTAAACTAAATAACCATCACATCGTCTCCTCGGAGGGATAGTCAGAAGAAATGGACCGCCAAACTGCTCTTTCCTGACATACTTCTCTCGATACCTCAAAATTTATACATCGTGTCATGCTCGCACGTCGATTTTTCCGACTCCTCACGTGAGAACATTTAAAATTTGTTTGATATTATCCGGTCTTCCTTTATTTCTACTTCCATTTACATAATTTACATATACTTCATTTATAAAATTATAAAAAATTATATGTTAATGATGTAAATGGAACCAGAAATAGAGGAAGACGCGCGTGCATGACACGATGTATGAATGTTGAAGAAGCGAGAGAAATATGTCAGGAAAGAAAAGTGTGGCAGTCCATTCTTTCTGCCTACCCCTTCGGAGAGACGGCGTGATGGTTAGTTAGTTAGTAAGTTACTTCATTTAATATTCATTCTTCATTAATTTTTTCCTCGTGTCCGAACCATCTTAATAATCCTTTTATTTTCATATGCGTTCAAAACACTTTCATACTCACTGCATTCACTTTATACGAGTATATTTCCATTTGACACATCACATACAGATTTACCACACATTATTTAAATAGATCTCATTTCTAGTGCATTTATTCTACTTTTATCCTTCTTTTGTTAGTTATATGCTTCACTTCCATATATAAACATGACCTTTTAATAATTCATAATTATACAATGATTGTCTAACGATTAACAACTTTGGTAAAAAGTATAGTCTTGTCACTAATATTATTAAAAAGCTATGTTTTTGTGCTTATAAATCTCTTTGTGGTATTTGAAAGTATACAACAATTATTAATAATCTGTGAAACGACTTCAACCATTTGACGTAATATTAGAAAAAATCGTATATTTAATTTAAACTGTTAAATTAAATTAGTTTTTTTTTTGTATAATATCACAATTATATTTTATTTTACGCGACAGCTGTTTCATCAACCTATGTTGACATCATCAGGTGTTACAATAATAATTACAAGGTGGTCAACATAGGTTGATGAAACAACTGTCGCGTAAAATAAAATACAATTGTGATACAAAAAACAAAGTTATTCAATTTAACAGTTTAAAATGTTAAGGCATCATAGTGTTTCGGCCAAAACAATGGTATATTTAATTATCTAATTTTAAGATAAATAAGAAGATAAATATTTAAGAAGATAAATAAGGACAAAACAAAACTGCTGACTGTAGGCCGAACGCAACATCAGATGAGAGTAGTGATGTCAGGAGTTCCACTAAAGAACACCAAGGAGTTTGTCTACCTCGGGAGCAAAGTAACATGGGACGGTCGGTCTAAGAGCGAAGTCGACAGCCGTATACATCAGGCTAGGCTTGCATTTAATAAAAGGTCGAAAATAATAGAGTCAAATAATATAGACCTAAAACTGAGAATACTCCTCATCAAGACCTATGTATGGAGTGTCTTGATGTACGGCTGCGAGACATGGTGCCTATCCGAAAGGGATAAGCGGAGACTAGAGGCTTTTGAGATGTGGTCCTATAGAAGACTCTTTGGAATTTCCTGGAGAGACCACATCACGAATGAGGAAGTTCTTCAAGGAATCGAAGGAGGAAGGCACCTCCTCAGGACCTTGTCCGAAAGGCGTGCAAGATGGATCGGCCATGTAATACGTCAAGAAGGTCTCTTGCATGCCATAATGGAGGGTATGATCGAGGGGACAAACTCTAGGGGACGCCCACGCCGAGAGTACCTGGAGGACCTGTTGGTGGACGTGCGCTGCTCATCATATGCAGATTTCAAAAGAGCCGCACAAGACAGGGAAGAATGGAAGAGAATAATAGAGGAAATTGCTGCAAACCAATCCCAGGATTGAAACCAGAGAAGAAGAATTTACACTAAACACATACTCATTATTACACATATGGGACATTACGAATCATTTTAGTAAAATTTATTTTAAATACGAGTATTAACTGTTTTATATAATACCGTTTCAAAACATACGGAAGTAAATGGATCTATCAATTAAAGGTTCCTCTTGGATTGACTGTACTTAGCCGGTAGTTCAATGGGTTTTGGACTCGAATAACATACGTGTCCATTCGGAATATCTAATTTGTACAGTACAATAAGAGAAGGCGCTCGCCACTTCCTTAGCGAGGGAGATGTGCGCGGAGGAGAGTGGCGCCGCAGGCATAAATCGGCAATTCTAATCTCGGGCCGGTAATGCACACGTCGGAGATGTCCGAGCGCCAGGCGAACTTCTAAGGTTTGCATATCGGAACCGCCGCGCCGAGTGTATTAACTATGAATATGGACGCCACAGAAGGGGTGCCACATACATACTGTGTTTCTTGGAGATTTGACTAAGAAGGGTATCAAAGTTAAGTCTTACTTCATAACATGTATCAGATATATGAAACCATAATACATCGTGTATTATATTGTATAGTAGGAATAATATTGTATTTTGAAAATCGTATCTTCTTCTTCTTCGTCTTCTTTTAATAGATCTGATGATCTGTGACACAGAAATCATATCTCGTCGGATGATGAGATCCAGCTGTCCCTTCATGTCTAAGGCGGTCTTCCAGGTGGGCGGTGACCGGAGGGGATTTCATAAGCGGCTGTATACTCGTATGCAATTCTGTCACCATCCATTCGAGCTACATGGTCCCTCCAGTATCTTCTTCTGGATTACTACACTGAACGATATGAAAATTTGGAGCAAGTAGTTGAGTTCGTGTATTGAGGTAGTATGTTTACAAGAGATGGGCGAGTGGAGAGGGATATTGAAAGAAGGGTTGGGGCAGGCAACAAAGTGAATGGTGCACTTAAAGTTGTCATCGCAAACAAAAACCTATCCAAAAAAGCTAGAATGGCAGTGCACAATGGTGTTCTTCTACCGACCCTTATGTATGGAAGCGAAGCATGGAACTGGCAAAAGAAGGATGAAAGTAGAATAAATGCAGTAGAAATGAGATCTCTTAGACGAATGTGTAAATACTCTGTGTATGATAGAGTATCAAATGAAAATATAAGAAGTGAATGCGGTGCGAATGATGGTGTCATGATTGGTGTCATGACACAAAATAATGAAAGGATCATTAAGATGGTTTGGACATATGGAAAGAATGAATGAAGAAAGAATGGTAAAAAAATTATATGTTAATGATGTAAATGGAACCAGAAATAGAGGAAGACCGAGGAAAACGTGGCACGATCAAATAAATCAAATATTGAATGTCACCCATGTGAGGAGTCAGAGAAATGGACGCGCGTGCATGACACGATGTATGAATGTTGGGGAAGCGAGAAAAATATGTCAGGAAAGAAAAGTGTGGCAGTCCGTTCTTTCTGCCTACCCCTTCGGGGAGACGGCGTGATGGTTAGTTAGTTAGTTAGTTAGTTAGAAAGAATAAATGATGAAAGAATGGTAAAAAAAAAATATGTTAACATTGTAAATGGAACTAAAAATAGAAGAAGAACTTGGCACAATGAAATAAATCGAATATTAAATGTCGGCTACGTGACCCATATGAGTGAAAACGAAATCGAAGAAATCGTCGCGCGTGCATGACACGATGTATGAATGTTGAGGAATCGAGAGAAGTATGTCAAGAAATAACAGTGTGGCGAACCACTAATTCTGCCTACCACTTCGGTAGACGGTGTGATGGTTAGTTAGATAAGACAATATGATATAACAATATGATGAATAAACTTTGTTTTTTTTTATCACAATTGTATTTTATTTGACGCAACAGCTGTTTCATCAAGCAATGTTGACATCATCAAGTGTTACAATAAAATACAATTGTGATACAAACAGTTTATCCCTTAACAGTTTATGGTTAGTTAGTTTTTTTGACATTTATTTGTATTTTAATATTATAGTATATTATTGTAGCCAAGAATCTGTATCGCGCTATATATGTATATGTTGTATACATATAATATGTATATACGGTGTTGAGAGTGTTGGCAGTGTGTGAAAGATGGTATTTAGAGCGCCACAGATGGGATGAGGCGAGTTCGGAACCGCTATCAACCCAGTGGAATATTATGCTGGTAGGATTATTGATCATACACCATGTTGTCCCCGCAGGCAGTGGCGAGGTGTGGACATGGCTTTCATTATTTACAACATTTCGTTCAAATTAATTAAAAAGTAATTACGCACTATAACAACCACCGTTATTTGGAACTCCATTTCAAACCTTTTTAACAATGACATTTTTTTAACTAACTAACAAACTAACTCTAGGTCTGCCTCGCTTTCTCTTTCCCCCCATAGGGGACCAGTCTAGTGCACCCTGAGCGATGCAGGCTGGGTTCCGTCTCAGAGTGTGACCAATCCATTGGAGAAGAACCCTGCAGGACGAGGTTAAGGCGGCAGGCCTCACTTGGGATGATGTTAGGCATCAAGCATGCGATAGAGTCGGGTGGAGACGGTTCCTTGAGGCCCTATGCACCACGGAGGTGTGACAGGACAAAAAGAAGAAGAAGAAGAAGAAGAACTAACTAACTAATCATCACGCCATTTCCCCGGAGGGGTAGGCAGAAAAGATGGATCGCCACAATGCTCTGTCCTGGCAAACCTCTCGTACTTTCTCTACATTCATACATCGTACCATGCACGCACGTCGATTATTCCGACTTCGAATGTGACCGCCTTTTAGTAATTGATTAATTTGGTCATGCCATATTTTTCTCGGTCGTCTTCGGCTTCTTTTTACACTCACGCTGCTTGTGTACAACTTTTTAACCATTCTACTCTCATCCATATGTCCAAACCATCTCAGGTATCCTTTTTTAATTTTGTTCATGATGCAGTCATCTGCCTTACATTTCTTTCTTATTTCATCGTTCGGTATTCTATCATACAACGTTTTTCCGCACATTCTTCTTAGTGATCTCATTTCTACGGCGTTTAAACTGCTTTTATCCTTATTTTGCCAGCTCTAAGCTTCACTTCCACATGAATTAAAATATTTGTTTATGCTTTTGAGTTTATTTTTTTCGGCGTGTTTTTTAGGTTTCACACCTCCATCAGAGGCAGAATGGTTTAAACTCTTTGATAATATTCAAACTTCCATCATAAACAATAAACGTTTCACTTTATTAAGGTTTAAGGCATTAAAACGTAAAAAAAATTGTTAAAACCTTGGAATTTAAAAACAATGCTGTTCAATTTCCACATTAATTTATTAGATATATTCTTCTTCGTCTTCTTCTTTTAGACCTTTGGTCTGTTCCTGTAGTCAGGCTGGCCTTTCTTGGGAGGTTGATTCCCAGCTATCCCTCCATCTCTTTGACAGTTTTCCAGGGGAACGGTTACCAATAGAAATCTGATGCGCCACAACTTACGGGAATCTGGAGGGATCCATCCTCGGCACGTGCGCATTCCAATATTATTAAATAACTTTATGCTATGAAAATATGCACCACGACATGTTTCGGGGGTAACCTCCATCCTCAACTGTAAATATAATATATAACTGTTATATATAGTATTTACACCTGAAGAAAGAGGTCACCTTCGAAACATGTCGATTTTATTGTATAAAGATAATTAATAAATTAAAGTGGAACATAAAAAGCGTTGTTTTACAATTCCAAATATCAACGTTATTCAGGAGTATCTGTGATTTTTTCAGTTGAGAAGTTCCTTAGATTAAATAATCTCATATGGCAAAATATGTATTAAAAAAGTCTAAGAGACAATTAATAATTTTATGATTAGTTACAATATATTATTTTACCTGTTCTCAATAGATTCCTTAAACTTTAATTTTGTGATGTCTATTGATGAAATAAACTGTTTGATTTGAATATCTCTAGTAAAAAATATTTTAGTTATATTCATTATATTATTAGGGCATTACCTGTTCTAACAGAGGGAGACCTCCCCCCACACGATGGTCCGATGATATTTGAAGAATCGGAAGCGAAAGGCACAAGACAGGAATACATGGAGAAGTATGGGGGAGGCCTACGTCCAGCAGCGGACGCCGAGAGAGAGAGAGAGATATTTCTATAGACTCCTTACATTTTTTCTTTTCAATAATACATTCTGACACTCGTTATTTGTTTAGGTTTCAGAAATCAAATATTTTTCCTTGTCTTCGTCTTAGCCTGCGTCGTATGACCTGTTTGTGAGGGTGAGAGGTTCTGAGATGTTGAGGTCAAACCGTTGTTCCATCTCTTCTTCGGCCTTCCTGGTAATTTCTTTCTACTGTGGTTTTCAGTTTTAGTAATTTTCGCAAGTCTCGTATCTTCCACGTGGTCTCTTTGATCCCTTATGAATATGAACATAAAAATACTTCCCGCATATGATTATGTATTGCAACAAAATAAGAACGTATTTTGTAAAATGGAAATAATTTTTTTAAATTTTCTGATTCTGAAAAACAAGAGATTTTGTTTTTGTTTTTAATGTTTCGTATTTCCACTCATAAATGTAATCAAATATTATTCACGTAATAAAGTCAATCAGATTTACGCATTTTGAATAAATGTCATAAATAATATGAGACACAATTCCAAAAAGACCTCACTTCTTAAGCGAAATTAATACACATATCAAAATCAAGTAATGACTCATGCTTGCTAAAAATCCCAATCAAACATATAAAATGCTCACGGAACAAGGACGCAACCTTCCTACTAACTTAATATATATATATACATAATATGGCAATAACATTCGAAATAAGCGCCCCAAGCACACCATCACCTTTGAAAAAATTAACCCAATTTTTCCACCATGTATTTTTATTTAAATGATTTGACTATTAGAATGTATAATTATATTATTTATCACGTAATTAACCTAGAAAATTTTCCTTTCTAATGACATATAATAATTACCCAGGGGCGTCACTGTCTGATACAGTCGTCGTATCGAGTAAGCAAAGCGTCGTTCGAACAGGAGAAATCTAAATTAATATCCATACCTCGTATTCCTCCTAGCCACACACTCGCATGACGGGGCGGGGGGGGTGGTGGCGGCGGGTCCTCCGGCGGGGGAGGGATGGGGTGGAAGTTCGTCCGTAGTCCGGCAAGATGGAATTACCTATTAGCTAAGTGTTGCCTAGGCAACTAGGTGGTTTCGGACCGCGTTTGAGATTATCTTAACCAGTGGAATATATTCTAATTGCCTCGTCCTGTTAATTCTACGACGCTTGAGTGTGATGAATGTATTTATCTAACATTCAACACGACGCACACCTGAATATGTTTGTTGTTCTTTAAGTTCAACCCTAATGTACATGTGACAATTTTCTAGATTTGTCAAAATTTAAACACGTGTTAATTTACATTTTAATATTTATTGTTTTAATTTTGAAACATAGTTATTATACGTATAACAATTTATTTATATTTTCTGTGAGATTGTCGCGACAGCTGTATCGCCAACATATGGTGGCATCATTGGGTGTTACAAACAACTTAAATTATTTGACACCTGATGATGCCTTGTTTAAGAATCATAGTGTTTCGGATAAAAGGTAGTAATATTGTTAGATAGTATCTTATCTTCCTAATGTCGAATCATCTCTCATGCGTTCCTGGCTATGTATTTATATATTATATGTTACCTCTTCTCAAAAGATGCATTAAGCATTACTATTGTTTGTAAGTACATAAACCGATTTGATTCGAAAACAATATATTACTTAATTTAATTTAATTTTTTTTCACCATCACGACATTTTTTCGTGGAAGACCAAAAAAATTAATGTTTCAATTCCCGGGTGGCCTATTTCCACAAAATCTAGCGTCTTCCTCACAAATACAGAGTAACGTGCATTTTTGACGATATTTCCGGCTTTCAACATGGTTTCTTTAATATTTTGATTGAAATAAAATATGAATATTTTCATAATCATCGTTTTGTTTGTATTATTTATAATTATAGTTTAAACGATTCGTTTCATTTATCTCAACCACTTTTAGAGATTTTACAATACTGAAAACATACGTTTTATAGAAGTTTACTTTATTTTACTATTGTATATAAACAAATAATTTACAAACCTATTACTTTTAATTCGTCACAATAATCACATTTATAGCAAGTCAATGTTAATTGAATCTAGATAATACATAACGTAAAAAAAACAAGTGAAGTGTCATGTTTTCGATAACTTGAATTGATTTGTGACCTCATGAAAAACTAACAAACCAAATGACCTTCAACAAATCAATGTGACACAATTACCAAGATGACAAAATTATTAAATTTAAAAGTCATTCTAATATTACTATGACTGATTTCTAATATTATGCTTCGCATTAGTTGGGTACTTATATTTATCTTCAAATCAGAAAAATACCTTTCCGGCATGACTTGTGCTTTTAATGTTATTACTACTCGAAACTTTCATGTGTGCTATGTATATATTTATGTATTTATATTCATATTTTGATATAAATATAACATATATTAATATAACATTGAAATCGTTATTTTCGTGGTTAAGAATTATAATTATTGAATATGCGTTTAAATATATATTATAATAGTTAAAACGTTACTGGTAAACGAGTTCAAGATTCAATATTAAATACGTGAATGTTAAAAAAATCTTAAGGTATATTTAGTATTGAGGGGGAAAAATCGACGTTTTATAGAAGTTTAATTGCGTTATTCTATAGGGACAAGTTTCGACTTTTTAGAGCTTTATTATAAAATTTCAAATTTCATGTCACTTGCGTACCTTATCTCGTAAACACACGTTTTATCAATAAAGAATGCCTTCAAAGCGTTTATCAATAATCTATATACGATTTATTTATTCAGCTATTTCCACTTCAGTGAAAAAAAATATCCTCATGTGATATTTTTCGTGACACAATTGCCAATAAATAAAAGCGAATGATAAATTTTGCAAGAAAAAATTAATTAATTTTTCATGAGTATTTAACCATACGACTCCCTTCTGGTTCTTTATGTATTTTTAAATTAATCAATAAAACCAAAAAATTCGAGCTGAGCTTAAATAACTGTTTATACAAAGTTGAAATTTTTTAAATAGGACTAATTTGAGTGACTCTGCACAATATTAGCCATCACAAACCCCTGTCACAATCATATCTACAAAGCCGTCTTACAACAATCTTGTTTATGCTAATCCATATTTCTCTGTCTCCAAATCTGCCTTCTCCACACGTAATATATTATCACACGTCCTCGCCAACCCGGCAGCCCTAAATTTGACCGCTCAGACGATAATCCAACCCCTATCACATCGCCTTCACAAATAATATAACTACTAATAGACATGTGCCTTATTGCCCGGGAGGCCCGGCGTGGGGGACAGGACTCTACACAGACCAACGCAGCGATCAGCGTAGGTGCTAACTACGATATGGCTCTACGAAATTGGATTTACAACGGTACACGGTAAAACCGCGAGCGATATATTTGGGTACAAATTGTAGATCCCTCGCTTACTCCAGATTACAAGCATAAGGTTTATGTACCCGACCACCTACCTACATGAGATGGGATCGCGTTATCTCTCATATTATGCGGATATTACTCGTACATGGATGCTTAAAAATAAAATATGAAATTTAGTTTATCACATTAAGAAAAACGTACATTTTCTAGTAGATTTGCGTTACATGTATAAATTTACCATAGCATTGTCAAATGTGATGAAAAATAAGACAAAACGTTAATCTTTTAGTACTTACTATGTGCACCATCTAAAAAGAACATTTTGTGTTAAATGATTTTTATTTTGTTACTTTATTTTGTATCATTGTTTTTTTATATTATTTGTTTTAGGTTTTTTTGTGAATGTTGGACGATCGAAGTGTGCGCGGGAGATGCCTATTAGTGGCGATGGGGTTCGCAACCCATCACACCGCGTCTCTTCGAAAAGAGAAGGATGGAGTACCGCATCGCTTGAAGTGTGACAGTCCATTCTTTCTACCTACCCTTTCGTGGAAACGGCGTGATGGTTAGTTAGTTAGTTAGTTAGTTAATACAGTACTTTTCATAAACTAAAGGCATTCTTAATATGGATTTCCATAAATATGATTCATATAACAGTTAAAACACTGTCTTATCTATAAGGCCATAAAACAGTGTTTTTTATTAATATGTAAATTATATGAAAATGAAGATGTACGAGTATGTCATTTTTCAACCTAGAATAAATTTACTAAATAGAGCATTTTTTTACAAAAACGTTTTAAGGAGAATTGCTGGTGACTGGATACAGAAGGCGCAAGATAGAAGAAATATGTGGAAAAGAATGGTGAAAATCTTCATATATATATGGTATAGAATAGAAATGCGCGAAATCGGCTGTATCAGCTCAAAATTATCAGCATGATATCATTTGTTTTAACAATTGGATTGTTCCACAAATTCTAATTTGAGGATTTGAGGATTTGGCTCTTAGTATGATTTGAGATTCATTGTCCTTTTGTGAAATCATAACTACAACCAATTTATAAAAAAACTTTTAAAAAATAATAGAGGGACAATGTGTGATAGAATACCCCTAACGAAAAAGTAAGAAAGGAATGTAAGGCGGATGAATGCGTGCTTAATAAAATTAAGAAAGCGTCACTAAGATGGTTTTGCCACGTGGATCGAAGAGATGAATGCAAGAATGGTTTAAAATATATATGCAATTAGTGTGGATGGAAAAATAAGTCCAAGGAAGACATGGCTTGACCAAATTGATCAATTACTGAAAGGCGGCCATGTTCGAAGTCAGAACAATCGACGAGCGTGTAATATGGTCACGGTATGTGAAGAGGCGCCAGAGATCTCAGTAAAGAACAGAGTAGCGGTTCATTATCTTTGTTTACCCCTGATAGTTAGTTTACAATTAATATAATATTGATTTTCAAATATACACCAAAATGTACAAATTTATAATACGTAATAAGTAAATAAGCGCAGACTCACACAGCAGATATTTCATTAGTCGGGTTCGGCCCATGAGAGCACATACATATCGGAAAATGATAAATCATCCAATTAGGGACCCGGCAACTATTCGGGCCGGTTTGTTTTGCGGTTCATATTTGTTATAGTTTTGTCACCGGGTCACGTGACGCGTATATAAATTATTATTGTTCTGTAAGCACACCCGGAGGGGAGGCGGGGTGGAGCAGAATAACCCAAACACGATCTTCGGATATTCCATATAAGGATTACGGCCCATCAGGAATTTGCGTGTGGAGCTTTACTCCTTTTTATGACATTTTACCAAATTATACTGACTTCTTCGTTATACGGGTTTCCGTACATTTAACACGTGTTTTTAGTTATTACGAAAATAATTTATTTGATTACAAATCATATTATTTCTTTAGATAATTTCGTTAATTAGAAAAAATTTTTGGACGAAACACAATAAGGACGAAACAATTTCGAGAAAGAAGCCGACCGAAGAATTCAGTTGGGTTGGGCGGCCTTTGGGAAATTACGTCATGTTCTCACTTCCAAAATACCACAATGCCTCAAGACTAAAGTCTTCAACCAGTACGTTTTGCCAGTCATGACGTACGGAGCCGAGACGTGGACATTGACAAAAGGTCTAGTCTACAGATTCAAGGTTGCCCAGCGCGCCATGGAAAGAGCCATGCTTGAAATAACCTTAAGGGACAGATTTATAAACGAATTTATTCGACAACAAACCAAGGTGACTGAGGTGGCACTACAGATAGGCGGGCTGAAGTGGCGGTGGGCTGGCCATATCTATCGGAGAACCGACAGCCGATGGGGAAGACGGGTTCTGGAGTGGAGACCGCGTACAGAATTCCGTAGAGTTGGACGTCCCCCTGCCCGCTGAACCGACGATCTGAAGAGGATTGCTGGACATGGATGGATGGGAGCGGCAATGAATAGGGGGCGGTGGCGGGCTTTGGGAGAGGCCTACATTCAGCAGTGGATGACAGACGGCTGATGATGATGATGATGGAGAATAAATTTATTTGTTTTGGTTTTATGGAACGAAATATATTGTATTATAATATTATATATTATTATATAGATTTTTTTGAGTTATGATAGAAACATCCTAAATATAAATTATTTAAATTTGGGATCTAAAATCGATAATGGTTTTTATAACTATAATACATGAGTTTCTTAAAATCGATTTTTGTATGGAAATCAAAACTAGTTTTGAACCAACACCAAAAAAAAAAACGTATTTTGATTTTTGAAAATGTTGATTATCTGAATTGGACATTAAACAATAAAGTGCATGCAATAAAAAAAAATTCAATATAAAAATACACATTTTTCTGAACATTATATTGTAATAAATTAGTTTATTTTAGTAATAATATGTTCATTTACATATTCTTTCTTCTTCGTTGTGCCAATGGCCAGCTAGTTTTGTAGCGATGGAATACAATTATCTTTTTTTTTGCTATTATGGTCAAAGGTTTGGCCGATTTTGTGTCATTTTCAGGGGCGCCGGTGGTTATTGTTATAGTAAAACTACACGTGGAGGAACCTTTCTTGCCCTAAATGTACATTTTACAACATACGATAATGTTCTTAGTATGGATAAAAGCAAAGGTACAACATGAACATAAAATCTTCTCAGAACCTCAGAGATGAAGACTCTTAACGCCATGGACATCGTAAGATGGAGCAGAACGAGAAGACGATTCAAGTGAGAACATATAAGCCGTATGCCTCACAGAATCCCATACGCTGCAGCAAATAGAATTCCCGGAGGCCGACATCCACTTCAAAGACCACCCCAAATCAGCAGCAGATCTTATTAAAGAAGAAGAAATATGAAGAACATATAGAATATATAAATTTTATATTAAATTTTACAATCTCATAACCATCGTCATCATGTAAGACATGGGTAATCAATATATGGTTTAACAATAAACAAACAAACAAACCATCACGCCGTTTCCCCGCAGGGGTAGGCGGAGAGAATTGACCACCGCACTACTCTATCCTGGCAAATCTCTCTAGAACGAGTCATACACGCACGTCGATTCCTCCGACTTCTAACATGACCAACCTTTGAAATTTGATTAATTTGGTCATGCCATGTTTTCCTCGGTCTGCCTCGACTCCGTTCTCCATTTACATCATTAACGTATACTTGCTTAAGTATTATTTTTCCATCCATGCGTTCCATATGTCCGAACCATCGCAGCGATGCTTTCATAATTTTGTTCATAATATCTTCTTCCACTCTACATTCCTTTCTTATATCAGCATATGAGATCTTAGAGACCTCATCTCTACTGCGCTTCTCCACTGCATTCCTCTTGGGCATGCTGGGGACCAATAGTTTACAAATAAGAAGGGATGGGTGCACACTTACCCATTTCTTCAGACTTATCAAGGGATTCTTTGAGAATTCCGTCATCTTGAAGGCTATCCATCTTTATGTTCCGGATGGTTATCTTCGACAGCGTCAGCACAGACTGTTTTATCTCCCAGCATGCAGAACCAACCTGCCTTTGGTGATACCGGTGGGGAGAGCAATCAAACTGCTGAACATGGTCGCTTCGGAGATCGATGTCTTTCATATTCGTGAAAGTACGTTCAGAAGACAAATACTCTTGACTTTGTAGAGTATCTTGTATTCCTAATGTCGAACCATCTCTCATGCGTTCCTGGTAATATATATTTTTTTATGTTTTACCTGTTCTCAATAGATGCTTTAAACTATAATTGTTGTTTGTATCTTTTGAGAAAATAAACTGATTTGATTTGCGCTTATTCTGCTTTCATCATTATTCTTCAAGTTCCATGCTTCACTTTTATACATTAGGGATGGGATCAGAACTCCATTGTGAACGGTTTAAAAATAAATTACTAAAATTCGTGAGTAAGAACTGTTTTCCATTTGTGCGGTGTGCCACCAAGGCGCGTGCATTACCCAACCCCATATGTAAATTAGTTTGTATTAATATTATGGTTCCCGGTAGGCACCTGGGCTGGGCCGTGACGCGGGTCCGGGCCCCGGCCGCGCGGTATTAGGGACTTACCAAATCGTTAACTTATCCATACGTTTTGTGATTTGAATTATTAATATCTACATTTACACAAAGTGGGATATCCGATTCGGGTAACGCACCGTAAAATTATTTAGCGAAATGTGTTGTTTATGGGTGATGTGAATTTAAATTCGTTTATAATAGATTGTTCTTACACAAATATCACCATAGATAATACAATTTACACTTCTTTTTATGCTTTATTCAAAGCTGTGACTTTTTTTCCGGACTCTGTTCCTGGGATGTTAATATCCAACGCTCTCGCCATCTTTTGGGTGGTCTTCCTGTAGGTCGCTTACCTGTCGGTACTTAGTAAAAAATGAGTGGAGTGCGAATTGTTTGGATACTCTATGTATGATAAAGTGTCGAATGAAAATAGAAGAAGTGAATGCGGTACAAATGATGGTGTTATAAACACAAAAAATGAAAGGATAGGCAAGATAGTTTGGACACGTGGAAATAATTCATGGTAAAGAAAATACATGTTAACAATTTGAACAAAGAAAACGTGACACGATAGAATAAATCAAATTTTAAATGTCGGCCACGTGGGTACTCGGATAAATCGATGTATGAATGTAAAGATATCAAGAGAAATATATCAGAAAAATCAGTGTGGCAGCCCTTTATTTCTGCCTACACCTTCGGGGAGACGGCATAATGGTTATTTACTTAGTTTTAAATATAACTCGTCTTTATTTTTTGTCTTGTATCTCAATTTATATGATTTTGGTTAATCAACTTATTACGGTTTCAAATTTGATTAAAATACGCTTTATTTATTTTTAAATGTATGAAACTTTTCATAAATATAATTAAATAAATTCATAAAAAATGATTTTTTGAATTTATGATTCTTCTTCTTCTTCAAGTGCCCTGTCGGGTCCCCCCAATGTTGGCGATCACCTCAGCAAACCTGTCCCTGTCCTGCGCCGCTCGAAGCAGCTCCTCCACACTTCGGATGCCGGTCCACTCCCTCGCGTTTCGCAGCGAGGACATTTGTCTCCTTCCGGGCCCTCGGCGTCCCTCAATTTTCCTCTCCAATATCAGTTGGAGAAGCTGGTACTTTTCCCCACGCAGTATACAAGTATGACCCAGATGTGAGATCTTTCGAACCTTGATAGTTGATAACAGTTCCCTGTCAACTCTAACTCGCCTCGGGACTTCGGTATTGGTAACCATGTCTGTCCAGGGAACTCTGAGCATTCGGCGATGGAGCCACATTTCAAATGCTTCCAGTCTGTTCATAGAGTCAACTGAATTTATGATTAATTCATTTTTTTAGCGCCCCGTTTCGTGAAATTTTCTCTAAGGACGCTTTAGGAAAAAGCTAATCGAATATTGTTAATATTATAAGATTGTTGTATTTAACCGTATAATCCTCCTGATTTACAATTGAATCACGATTTAAGATATAAACAATACACACCCATTTCTCAAATGACAATTTGTGAGCCGTAAACATGAAAAAGAAAAAATGATAATATGTATCGTTTACAAGTGTGTCAAGTCCGATTCTCTTGTCCTCCAATTTCATTCAAGACACACGTTAAATGCATCGTCACTCTCCCACACACTAGGTATCGCGCTATAATACGAAATACAAAATCAAATATAGTCCGTGACTAATCACAGATACTCAGATTGACCAAAACTTTATTTCTTAGTACCTACCTTTAACAAGTGATTATTCCTAGATACGAGCGGATCACAGAGCCGCCTTGATATCTGAAGGTCCTGCTTAACCCCATGGAACCCATTGCGCGCATAATTTGTACACTCCTTGGCTGATAATGATGATGGCAAATGAAACATGTTATTTTTGAAATTACAACGTTTTTAATATGTTTAAAACATCACAAGTCATTTTGAATGACCATATAATTTCTTGTATTACATACAGATACACTGGTGATTTATTTTAACTAACATATTTCTTTTTGAACATTCATATGATGCACTTGATTTGCAGTGTGGCATTATTAAAAATATTTTTATGCACTTTTATATTTCGGTTTTACACCACATTTGTTTTATCGGACCAACCTGTTTCGCGTGTTTCAAAAACAACCAAAATATTTCGTTATTTTTCGTTTAATTTATATTGTTTTTGTAACCGTGACGAAGCTCCGGTGGGGGCGAAGCCAGTTATTTCAATAACACATAACATTATGATGTAAAAACAAAACATAGAAATGTTTTTAATTATTTTTTATTACTTTTTGGGTCTTTACTTAATGTGAGTGGAACTAGAAATAGAGAAAGATCGAGGAAAACGGGGCACGATAAAAAAATCAAAAATTGAATGTCGGCCACGTGAGGATCGGAGAAATCGACTCGCGTGCATGACACTATGTATGAATTTAAAGCGAGAGAAGTGTACCAAAGTGAGCGAGAGAAGTGCTCATTTATCCATTTCTTCAAACTTATCAGGGAACTCTTTGAGAACTCTGTCATCTTGGAGGCTATCCATCTTTATGTTCCGGATGGTTATCTTCGACAGCGTCAGCACAGACTGTTTTATCTCCTAGCATGCAGAATGAAACCGCCTATGGTGATGCCAGTGGGGAGAGCTATCAAACTGCTGAACACGATCGCTTCGGAGATTAACGTCTTTCATTTTCGTGAAAGATCGTTCAGAAGACAAATACTCTTGACTTTGTAGAGTTGTCGCACCATCTATCATGCGTTCCTGGTATTATATATTTATTATATTTTACCTGTTCTCAATAGATGCCTTAAACTATAAGTGTTGTTTGTAATATCTATTGTTTTAGATTTGATTTGAAAAGTATGTCAGGAAAGAAATGTGTAGAAATCCATCTTTCTGCCTAACCCTTCGAGGCGTAATGGTTAGTTAGTTAGTTAGTTAATTACTAATTGAATAGTAGAAAACTTTTAGAAAATTAAATTATTACTTCGAAAACAATATTATAAAAAACGAAGGAAAATGATCTGAATTTATAATTATGTTCATCGATAAATATATACGAGTATGTTTTAATATTGTAAGTTAGGTTAAATCATGTTGTACCGAAAACACATCAATCTGTTACGTTGACCGGGCCCGAAGGGATCAGTACGTAAACGAATTCAGTTCTCACATTAGAGGCATGTCATCAAGGTCCGTGTATTAAGTGTTGGTATATTAATATTAAGTATTCCAATTTGCCGCCTGTTTAAGGTGCCTATTCTGGGTGAAGCGTGAATTGCTACCGGTGATTAGCCGGCCCCGGCGCGGTCCTAGTGGTTACCGTCGGGCTCCCCGTGAGCTGCTTCCTTATTCCGGGGCCACTCCGCACCACAAATATCGCCCAACGGACTTACGTGTCGTGTCATTTGCACCAAATTATACACGCTCAGCAGTTTTCTATACGTTTGTCCTTTGGATAAATTGAATGGCGACGTGTGTCACATGATCTTACGTTTCATTTGTTTGTGTATGAAAATGTTATGTGACACATGATCTAACGTTTAAATAATCTTCTTCTTCTCCTTTCTGATTGTAGATCTTGCGATCTGTTTATGCAGGATATCAATTTTCTTCCTGAGATGAAGACGACCAGCTTTCTCTCCATCTCTTTAATGGTCGTCCTGGTGGTCGACGGCCCTATGGAGTCTCGTGCATCACGATATTAGGAATTCTTGCTGGATCCATTCTAATAATTAAATAAAGCGATGTCTTTTAACTACATCTAATTTTGGCTTTATTTCAACAGCGATTAGTTTCGCCAGGCTCGCTAGCATCGACAGACCAGTATGTCAATGCCAGCGTACCGGTCGCTCTTGTAATAAAGACAAAATTGGAAGTTGTTAAAAAAAACATCGTTTTATTTCATTGTTTATTATTATAAAATGAACTTCCATTAAGAGATTTCAGTAAAATTATTCGATTATTTAACATTTAATTTGTAGGCCTATGAAAATTTTGGAAGTGAAAAACCCTGAAAGATAATTATTATAAAAGTAGCCAAATTGTTGGATATGCGGATGATATCAACACTGTCGCAAGATCAATAAACACCATTTAGGAGGTTTTTTGTTAGGAGGAGGAGGAGGGATAACCCTTGGAATCAACCACACGGGATGAGGAACTGCAGATTGATGTGGACAAAGTGCAGAAAAAATGAGGACACAGAGCAGAAAACCATCAGACAAAGTAAGATGCATAGGAAGCATTTTAGAAGTATGCGACAATTTAATTCAAGCGTTATTTTCCCTAGACTACCAACGTCAATGCCTTATTAACTTCTTCTTCTTCTTCCTCAGCCTATTCCCGTCCACTCCTGGACAAAGGCCTTCTCCATTCGCTTCCATGTCACTCCGTCCTGCGCAGACTGCATCCAGGTTATTCCGACGTGTCTGTTTAGATCATCATTCCACCGTAGTTGCGGTCGCCCTGCACTTCTCTTCGCCGTCCACGGTCTCCAAGTCAGCAATCTTCTTGTCCACTTTTCATCTGAGCTTCTGGCTACGTGACCTGCCCATTACCATTTTAGAGTCGCCACCCGGTGGATGATGTCAGTGACCTTTGTTTTTTCTCTCACCGTATCGTTTCTGACTCTGTCTCTTAGGCATATTCCTAACATGGCTCTTTGCATGGCTCTTTGGATCACTCGTAGTTTCTTGGCACTTTGTTTGGACAATGTAAAAGTTTCAAGACCATAAGTACCAATTGGCAGAACGCAGGCTTCTTAGACTTTTCGTTTCAGGTTGACCGGTATTTTCTGGTTTTTAAGGATGTAACTCATGTTTCCGAAAGCTGCCCAGCTCAGTCCAATTCTTATTTTTAGCTCTGCTCACTAACTTACGACAAGTCAATCCGAGAGCTTATGATATTTAGACATCCGTAAAATATCACGACTAGCCGTCTCTGGATTCCATTTGCAACCAAACCTTTAAAGGCTGTCGTAGTTTGCATTACTAGGATTTTTGTTCTATGTAGGTTTTCCATGCTCGTTTCAGATATTCCGTATACCGGGTAAGACAAAGGGGTGTTGTTTCTATGGGAATATATACAATATATAACATCCATCATTCACCCTGATTGCGGATACTTTAACGGTCTCTGAAACTTTTATTATTTTAGAAATCATGAGACAGGGTTACACATAAATTATAAAACTTTAGATTACGCTTTGAAAATAATAAACGTATTCTAGCGATGGTCATGGGCGAGATCACTCAACTATTTGTCTAGGAGATGCGCTGTCATTCCTGAACGCAATCAATATCCCTTTTCAAATGAAAAAAAGACAAATATTGGTCTTTCAAATGTCTTTTTGGTCATTTTTTACATTATTCTTGAAATACATATTATGTAACAATATTGGGTTTAAAAACTAAACGTTATTTTTTTAAATAGTCCATTGTTTTGGCCAAACACTATAATACTTTATCATGACAGACTGTTAAATTTAAAAAAAACTTTGTTTTATGTATCACAATTGTATTTTTATCTTACGCGACAGCTGTTTCGTCAACCTATGTTGAGATCATCAGGTGTTACAATAATATTATTGTAACACCTGATGATGTCAACACAGGTTGACGAAACAGCTGTCGCGCAAAATAAAAATACAATTGTGATACATAAAACAAAGTTTTTTAATTTAACAGTTAATTTTTCTGCAAACTAAAAAGAGGGTATACGAATTAAAAAAATACTGGATGTAGCGAATTAATAATTATAACGTTTTTAAATGTATGAATACTTTTTTTTAAATAGTAAAACTTACTTTACCTGTGTTATTTTCTCAAATAGAGGGTTTTTATTTTTTCTTTAACAAAATTTTATTTGTTAATTGAATATCCTTTAACCAATCAGTTAACAATTATTATTGTAAAATATGCATATATTTATTAATTCATAGTAAAATTAACGATTTTATTTCCTGTGAGATAACATAAGTAAAAATATCTAGATTTAAAATGACATTCATCATTATATGTGATTCATACAAGTACAAGCATGAGCATAGCAAAATTGGATGACTCGTAAAAAATACAACAGAAAAAGGAAACAAAAAATAAAACTACTTATTTGTATGAGTGTATGTATGGTTCTAAGAATTTAGATCAGGAATTGACATTATTTCCTTATAATAATTTACTCTACGTATAAAACACGTACAATGCATATAATACTACTATATTATATTACATTACACGCGTGTCGTAATAATATTCAATCTCAAAAAAGATGGCGTACCAATGTCAATGGATAACTATAATATTCTTCCGGCTACAGACTTGAATGAACGTTTCTTCTACATGAGCGTGTAATGGCGGTTCCATTACATCAAAATACTCAATACATGTAGGACGTATGGCTTGGAGATTGGACACACACAAAAACTAAATGCAGTTTCTTTATATTATATATAACAAATAAAAAATATTAAAAAAACAGCACTTAACGCAAAGCTATTTCGTTTTAAATTGATCAGTTAGCAATAAGTAGGCACCCACTATTTCTCCGCTGATTCAATCATGCGGTAAAATCTACAAATATAAAAATGGATTTCCTGTATAAAATTGCAACGTTTTTTTACGTTTATTTTCTTGAGTAAACCATGCAATTCAATGCAAAGTAAATCAATTGTAAATAATGTTATAATTATAACCGACGTGTGAAGGAAAGGAAAAAAATAGATCTGATAATGAATATTTATTTTGTTTATTTATAAAATAGCTAATCAGTTTATAACTTTTCCTTATTCTTCTTCAATTTTCCTTGTCATGTTCCCCCGATGTCGGCTACCACTCTGGCGTAGGCCTCTCTGACCTGTGCTGACGGAACAATCTGTAAAATATTCTATATTCAGATCCCCGCAGGCATCTGAAAAACCCATCTTTGTTAGCTATTTACCCAAAAATTCTGAAATAGTCCAATTTCATATTTTTCTTCAACATTTTAACTCAGTCGTTATTATCATTCCTATTATGTTGCATTCATGGAACCGTGTGAATAGAAATAATTCATTTATTATATATTCACCGTTACTTTGTGTTGTGGATTCATAATTTAACAATGTTTATTGCAACAACACTTTTTTTCAAAATACAATAGAAATAAAATTAAACATTAATAAATAGACAGACATATTTCAGGACACAGAAGCCCTTTATCAGTCAATGTTCATGAATGAGGTCGGTTTTGACCACATTCATGAAACATTCGGTTTGGCAGTCATAGCTCTTGCCACTCTGCCACTAAAGTGTCTTACTCATAAATTAAACTGATTGATTGTTTTGCATACAGTCATACAAAAAATAGCTTTAATTTTGCATATTAATAAATCAATATATTTTGAAAGTATTGCCAAACAAAACATAATAGATAAAAGCAATTTGATCCGCACAGAATATTAATTCCTTCGAATACGTATTACACAATATGATTAAAATAATTCAATTATAATAAACTCCATACGTAAATCAAATTGACTTATGTGAAAGTTTTTATACGATAATAAGATTACTTCCCGGGTCCCTGGGTAGATCCGCCGCGCGCCGCCCAAGATTGGTAGGTAATAACAATGCGTCAGACAGTGTGACTATCCGATTTGATTACCTTCCGATTATAGATCATAAAAACGCAATGAACATATTGCAGTCATGAATAAATTATACATTGTTGTTAATACAGACATCCATCAAGGTCATAGCAGACCCACTGGTATCGGGAACGTATTTCAGACCAAGTCACGAGCATATGCGGCAAAATGTAATAATCTGGTATTCTACAAAACCGTACATCACGTAGGGCAGAGTTTTTCAAAATGTGTGGCATCCATCAATGCAATGGACCGTTGGTGGCCGGCGGGAGGTGTATAAATACCTCTTTCGAGGACTCGCTGTAAACTGGAAGAGTATTTTTACACAATCTAGAGATATATTTTTAGTACATTTTAAAAGTATAAATAATATTAATTGTTATAATTTTCTTTCGATTTCAAGATACGCGTGTAAATAAATACACAAATATACCCGCAGACAATGAGTTGAAACAAAATATCGTTAAGATAATCAAATTATGGAAGAAATCTCTTTATGGAAGTTCATTTTAAATAATAATTAAATAAAACGATGTTTTTTTATAAATACTTTCACATTTGTCTTTATTTCGACAGCGACCGGTTTCGCCAGGCTCGCTTTCGAAATAAAGACAAATGTGGAAGTAGTTATAAAAAAAATATCGTTTTATTTAATATTTAATTATTATTTTAAATATTATTCTTCAATACCAAACAAATGACAGAAACTTTAAAAAAATACCTAAGAATTTTCACTTTTGAGATTTTGATTCCTTTCATTTCATTTTGAGCATTCTTGGCACATCCTACTCTCTACTCGATATGCAACTTCGACAGCGTCCGCGCAAGATGTTATAGCTGCCTACTTGACAAACTAATGCGTTTGTTAATTACCGGAATGGAAAGCTATAAAATATACTGATTTTTTTTAATTGTTTGACATATTTCGTAGCAATGCCGCTAGAAGCTTCCATTTCATCTTCGTTTCTTTTAATATATCTGATGATCTGTGACCCAGGAATCTCGTCTCTTGATATGATGAGGTCTAACTATCCCTCCATATCTTAGGTGGAATTCCAGGTAGACGGTGTCTTGTGGGATTTTGTTAGCGGCTCTATATACGAGCCTATTACTGTCTATTCTGGCTACATGGTTCCTCTAGTATATTTTTCGGGATCTACTCCACCGAACGATATTTCGCATTTGTCTGCGTTACGGACCCGATTTCGGAGAGTTTAATGGATCTTAGGACCTTCAACTCAGATGTTCTTGGCAGACCATTGGTTTGTACAGTGTCGACCTGCGTCTCTACACAGCATACGCCATGAACTTGCTGTCAATACGCATGTGTTTGTTCCTCCAAACTAGATTTTTCTCAGACTTCCTGATACGGCAGATGCTTTATTGACTTATTCTCGTACTTCGGTATAAAGGTCATTACTCGTATGACTGCAATTCTCTATTCCCGAATATCTAAAGCTTACTACTTGCTCCACATGTATATCTTCATCTTACAGTAAGACTTTTTGTTTTGCTGACTGATATAGCCAAAAGCAAACAGTTAAAAAATGCCTTTTTAAGGTCAGGCCACCGTTCATGTATTCGTCGTCAAATGTGTTGTTCAATTTTTCATCTTGTGTTCAATTCTTCTTCTTCTCCGGCACTACAACCCTTGGTGGGTCTTAGGCTCCAAGAAACGTCTCCATCCCGTCCTGTCTCTGGCTGCCACCTCCCAGTCTTGCTGCTCCAGGACCCGACAGTCTGCTACGGCACCATCCAACCATCGCAGTCTCGGCCTGCCGACGCTTCTTCGCCTACTAGATTGTCATACAATACTCTTTTGGGGAGCTCGAAATCTCCCATGCGGTGCAAGTGCCCTAGCCAGCACAGTCTGTTAATCTTTATTAACTTGACTACGCTGACGTCCTGATATAGATTGTAGAGCTCTGTGCTGATCTCCTTCTCCACGTCTGACCATCCTTAATGGGTCCAAAGATTCTGCGGAGGATCTCTCTTTCGAATAAGTTCATCTTTAATTCATCACGTTTAGTGAGTGTCCAAGTCTCCAAGGCATATGTTAGAACTGGTCTAATCAGCGTTTTATACAGTTTGGTCTTTGTCTTTCTGGACAGTTAACGCGACTTTAGGTGCTAATTGGGGCCAAAATAGCATATGTTTGCTGTGAATCTCTTCACTGACATCATTTAATTTGTTGACTCAGGAACCTAGGTACGTGAATTTTTCAACGGTCTCAAGTTTAAAGTTATTTATATCGATATCATTAGGTTGACCCCACTCCTCTAACTGACCGCTCAAGAGCAACGAAAGCTTCTCTCAGAGCAGATAGGTATATAGATAAAATCAATTTATTTAAAATAAATTATTAGAATATTCGAACCGAAAACAATAGTAAGAAAACCTCTGGCATTAAGTATAGTGAGTATATATTACACATTAGATTCGATTATATTCCGGTAAAGATCACAATGGGTTCGGCAGGCGTATTCAATCTCAATACTAGGCGTAGGCAGCTTGAGTTTAAATCACTTTTTACCACCGCTCTATAGATTGCTTCATTAAAACACATCTCGCCTCTTAGATATTATTATTTAAAGTAAATTCATATTTTGGTATGTGGCTTAAGCGTTTTGTTAAATTTGACTTCGTATCTGCAGAGAATCGTGCTCAATGATAGTTGGACTCTCTGTACGGTCCGAGGAGCCGCAGGGCGTTGTGTTTACCAGCGGCACTCGTGAACAATGTGAAACAGCTCAAAACATTCTACGCAGGAGTGATGAATGGACGTATAAATGTTACAAATTCGATATATTAATATAACTATGTGATATTGAGCCCATTTGAGACTATTGTTTCAGTTGCGAAATCCTCAAAACCAAAAGAAACAGTTTATCAGCAAAATATCGACTAAATAATTTTTAAAAATGCACATACATGTTTGGGGCTACAGTCGCTCTAATTTGATTTTCTGGTGTATAAATTTCTAGGTTAAAATTTACACTGAAGAAGAGCGTCAATGGCCTGAAACCTGTTTGTGAAAAGTTCAAAAATGTAAATACAGTATTTTTTTAATTGCTCAGTTAATATTTTGCTGATAAACTGTTACTTTTGGTTTTGAGGATTTCGCAACTGAAACAATAGTCTCAAATGAGCTCATACTTTGCCAAGGCAAAATATGTCATTTCTATAAAATAAAATAAGACTTTGAAAATACAGAAGTTTCCATTCGATTTCATTATTAATTATGGAGGTTTTAATGTATTGTATTTTGAAAATATATGGCATTAATTTTAATATTGCAACAAAATTTCTAACAGTATGTTATTCTTTCTATGCTACATCAGGTTTCTCCGACGTTGGCCATCACTTGTGCAAAGGCCTCTTTATCAAATATATATTTAAGAATTCACTATTAGTTACTAAATAAACCTTGTTTAGCTTTTACACGCCGCTTACAGTTATCATGTACATGAAACCATTTTTTACATTGGTAAAGACTCGTATAAAACGATGTCCCTTAGATGATTTTTTTCCAACTTTCATCAACTGCACGTGACCGAACGTTTCAAAAATTCATGTTTTTAATCCCGTCGATTATGCCCCGATCATAATGCAATAAAATGTTCATAAGAGAGTGGATATGTAGGATTTGTAGCAGATATGATACGATGGAAGTGAAATATATACGCATTAGCAATTACCGCGCACCGTGCGTGGCCTCAGACCGAGAGGCCGGCCAGTGGTGAGCAACCGAGCAGCACGAGTACATACAGTTCTTTCGCCTGTCTCCGTTTCTCCCTACGGCGACGTGACGTGATGGTACATTGTGCATATCTACAGCAAATGTTTACCGGGGCAATGTGGATAAATGCAATTACGTATAAAATGTTTGTAATGTAATACTTTCTTAAACCGTTGCCTTCTGGAGATGTAATTCGACAGCTTCTAAATCATTCATTCCCAAAGTGGTTTATATCGACCCCCAGGGGTCGATTCCGACCTGCAAGGGGTCCACGTCAATAAATAAAAATTGGAGGTCCATGAGATGTAAACGGGGGTCCACGAGTGTGAATCCCATTTAGGTAGCCCGTCACCCAAATTTTGGCTTTTTGATTTTTATAACTTTAATAACTCTAGTAATTGCGTAGATTTTCACGGTTGGCAGCAATATGTTTGATGTGTTTTTGGGTAACACCGTGTGATAACTCCTTCTCGACCGACGTTTCGGAGATCGTTGCAGTCTCCATCTTCAGGGTAATGAATTCATTACCCTGCAGACTGCAACGATCTCCGAAACGTCGGTCGAGAAGGAGTTATCACACGGTGTTACCCAAAAACACATCAAACATTTTAATAACTCTATTAGATAAACCATTGTTTTGGCGAAAACATGTTAAATGTTTAATTTTAAATTCTGTTACAGTTAATTTTTTTGATTGCTGCGAAATTGTCACGACTGCTCTTTCGCCAGCCGATGCTGGCATCATCATCACTCAATAAATTTTATATTATAAATACTCATTAAATATTTTCGATGTTCATCTTTATACACAACGATTGAAATTAATTATTACTTTATAAATACTTATTGGGGTATATAATATTTTATTTTTATAGAAATTTTGAGACAAATCACCAATTCAACTGTGTCCCAAGTATCGCGAATTAAATAGCGAAGATTAAAAAATCAATGATATTTGTACAATTGTCAAACACACAAGATTTACCACCTCACTCTCGCTACTTCTATAATCAAGAGCGCGAGAATGTCAAGTTATCAGTCGTGTTCTGTCCTGTCCTCCAAGCATAGTCTGAATATTGCGTCCGTGTGTTTCTGCCGTTTTGCTCAATCGCTTTTGCCAAAAGTTTTTCATGTGTTTTGGTAATTAGATTTTAACTATAATATTATCACGTTTGGCTTCAACTGTTGTTTATTAATATTCTTTTTTTAATAGCTAATTTTGAAATATGTAGTTATTATACAGCACCATAACCCATTTACTTTCTTCGGACACTAGGAGAAAAGTTAATAAAAAAAAAACAATTTAAGTGTTGGGAGTATTCTTATTCTTAATGTTAGATAAAGGCTCATGTGCCGGTGGATATATTTAGCCATAGATATAGTAAGTAAGTAAATAATGTTGATATAAGACATTAAATTTCGAGAAATCGGACGATTATTCCAATATTTAATACATACAAATATTATTGAATGATTGATACAATACATTATTTATAAATAACAAAATCTTTTAGAATGTTAAAAGGCAACTTTTTTATGCTTTCTCGAAAGATGGTTTCCAATTCCTGAAGCAACTTATAATAGAAAGTTATCATTTCATACAATGGATTCCCGATTCATTTGAAAATTGCGGAACCAATAACAGACTGCATATTGCTTTATCGATTTATTATTTAAAACATAAGTATATATTCCTCTTAGGTTATTCCGGTAATGCCGGACGAGATATGCCCAGTGCATGCATGCATTATTAACTTGAATAATCTTCTAAAATATTGTAACAATCATGTTCATTGTAAGAACATTTCTAAAACCACTAGACCCATCCTCAACTCCTGTTTTTTTTTTTACCTTAATATTAACTTTTAAGTTCTTTTTTTATTGACATACTATATACTTTTAGACTCAAATATGTAAAAAAATTCGTTATTTCATACATTTTGAACTGTTTCATTCATTATGAATGTCTTTTTTTTAACATTAGATTTTTTTTAAACTTATTTCAAGGTTTCAAAAACCGTAGACCTTTAAGTCTCCACAATTAACCCCACACCAAACTTACTTGACGGAATGCCTATTGTGACTACGGCCAGCTTCTATCCCAGTAGTACGATACCTGATTAAAGAAACATGGAAGAAGACCTCATCAGTAAATTTATTTAGGTAAGAGACACCTTTGCAATACTACTTTTCATGTAGTATTCGTGTGTGATTTCTAGAAATCTAACTAACTTATAAACCATCCCGCCGTCTCACCGAAGGGATAGGCAGAAGGAATGGACTACCACACTTTCCTTTCCTAACATATTTCTCTCGTTTCGATTTCTCTGACTCCTCACTTAGCCAACATTCAGTATTTGATTTATTTGATCGTGCCCCGTTTTCCTCAGTCTTCCTCTATTTCTAGTTCCATTTACATCGTTAACATATCGCACGTTGAAAACAAAAGTGACACCATACAAAAATCTCAATTTTTCAGTACGGTCATTTAAAGTTTTTGTGAGGTCAATAACTTGACTGTGAGTAGAAATATATCTAATGTTGTTGTTTTATATATTAGTTTAGATATTATTCTATCAGAATCTAGTTGATTTTAATTAGGTTAATAAGCAGGCAAAACTTTAAATGACCGTACTGAATAATTGAGATTTTTGTATAGTGTCAATTTTGTTTTCAACGTGCGATATATTTTTTTTACCATTCTTTTTTTATTCATTCTTTCCATGTGTCAAAACTATCTTAAAGATCCTTTCATTATTTTGTTCATAACATCATCATTCGTACCGCATTCACTTCTTATATTTTCATTCGACACTCTATCATACACAGATTATCCGCACATTATTCTAAGAGATCTCATTTCTACTGCATTTATTTTACTTTCATCCTTCTTTTGCTAGTTCCATGCTTCGCTTCACAATAACACCATTGTGCTCTGCCATTTTAGCATTTTGGACAGGTTTTTTTGTTTGCGATGACAACTTTAAGTGCACCATTCACTTTGTTGCCTGCCCCAACCTTTCTTTCAATATCCTCTTCCACTCGCTCATCTCACAGAAATCTAAAGTTTATAATATTTAACATAAGCGTTAAAATTGTCCTGCTGTATGAATGCGAGATTTTAAAATTCATTCATCCTGGTTTGGAACCCAGTCGGCAACGCCCGGGATATACTTAATTGCTCCCCTATGGGTAAAAAAAGGAAGCAAAGCAGACCTAGAGCCACCTGGAAAACAAAACCTGCAGCACGAGGTGGTGGCGGGATTCAGTTCAAGCGATTTTAGATATCATACGCAAGTTTAAATCGAGTGGAGAAAGATCGTCAAGGCATTCTGAATTATAAAGGAGATGAAATGTAAAATAATGTTTTTTTTTTTAACGAATTAAAACACAGATTTTCCACTTCTGAGTTTATTGTTTTAAAAATGTTTCGAAGGTTTTATATCTTCATCATCGGAAGAACGATAACTTACGTTCTACTAAACATGAAGGTGGAAAACTTTGGAAACCTGTCGGGGAAAAAGAGTGTTATAATTCGTTTAAATCTTTATTATGGAATTCCACTATATTAACGCCTTAACTTTATCTTAAATTAATTTATAATTGAAATGATTACTAACAAAGCAAAAAAACTTTAAAAAATTAATCCTTTTTGAATGCAAAATTTATTACCATGTTTGCGTATCTAGGGATTTCTTATTTTCTCTCTACTCGACATTACGTAATTTAGAATTTCTTTTCGTTTGAACCAAAATCGCTAAAAATAGTGATGAGTAATTTATAAGTATTTTATTACTTACATATTATTTTTCAATCGGCCAAGTAAGCCTCGGGGGAGTCCCTACCCACATCGCACCGTAATCATCATAAAACAGTTGTATTGTGTGGGTGGGTGTGTGCAAAATGTATGGATGTGAACTCCTACTTATAATAACAATAATACTATACGTAATACTTCAAAATTGTGAACGCGTAATTCATACAATACAATCAAATTTTTTAATTAAAAATTATGATATAGTAAGCATAAAATGAACAAAATTTTTTTTAAACCGGAATAAAAAGGGACTGACTACATTTTAAATATCAGAGTAAAAAAGATCATCCAATATTGTTTAAAATTAAATTTCATAAAATAAGAAACTTTGTTTATTTTAATATGAAGAGTATTGATATCTCTTATACTCAGATGTCACATTATTTGTACAAGCTGGGAGATATAACAAAATTTTGGAATCGAAAATATTAGAATATTACATAGAAATGTAAAAACAGTTATCTTCAAAACGGTTCACGTTTAAGAAATAGTATCTTATTTATCCTTTATATGAGCATCATACAGTTATTTTATACATGTTCAATTGATATTGTCTATTTCATGTTACTAGTGATCGATTACTATGTATCTTGTATGACACGACACACTACCTGGTAAATGTTTCAAATAAAGAATAAAATATCCAAAAAAAAATCTAGAATGGCAGTGCACAATGGTGTTCTTCTACCGACCCTTATGTATGGAAGCGAAGCAAGGAACTGGCAAAAGAAGGATGAAAGTAGAATAAATGCAGTAGAAATGAGATCTCTTAGACGAATGTGTAGATACTCTGTGAATGATAGTGTCGAATGAAAATATAAGAAGTGAATGCGGTGCGAATGATGGTGTCATGAACAAAATAATGAAAGGATCATTAAGATGGTTTGGAAAAAGAATGAATGAAGAAGGAATGGTAAAAAAGTATATGTTAATGATGTAAATGGAACCAGAAATAGAGGAAGACCGAGGAAAATGTGGCACGATCAAATAAATCAAATATTGAATGTCGGCCATGTGAGAAGTCAGAGAAATCGACGCGCGTGCACGACACGATGTATGAATGTTGAGGAAGCGAGAGAAATATGTCAGGAATGAAAAGTATGGCAGTCCATTATTTCTGCCTACCCCTTCGGAGAGACAGCGTGATGGTTATTTAGTTAAGTTAAGAATAAAATAAATCGCGTCTGTTTATAAACTTAAGTACAGTTTTGAAAACTCTAATTCAAACACATCTTTTATTATTATTTTTTTTTTTTATTATTGAGGGTAACAAACAGCAATTACAGTATATGAATAACACACAGAGACAACAAAACAAGGCCAATTACATGCTACCACAAATAATATATCACAACTGACATAAGATTAAATATATAAGAAGAATAAAGTAACACTTTGATAAGTTAAAGAATCTTAAGTGATATGCATCATTACATTATTATTCTTGTAACAATATAAAATACAAAAGCAGTTATGAAGTGTTCAGTAGACGATTAAATCTCGAAAATTTCCCGTAATCCTCACTCTACCATTGAGTATTGAAATGAGTACAATCAGAATGACAGTTTTCAGCACGAAGCATTTTTATTAATTCGTATTGTATCCCGTTGTATGTATTCTAAGCCGATGGTCTCCGATTTGCTCTGCTATAGATTTGTATGACGCGGAAGTGTGTCCGAGAGTGTTTGATGGGGCAGTTAGCATTGATAATAAACATCAATTTATAGAGACAGCGCAAACCGTGGGGAGAGATGGCACAGACAGGGCCAAACCGGAAGAAATTACGTTTTTTTTCACTCTCTAATATGGTATATTCAATAAGTTTTATATATCATAACATTACAAATAATCTCTTTTTCTTTCTTAAGATCTTGCGATCAATTCAGATATGATATTAATTTAAGTTCTGTGATGAAGAAGTTCAAATTTTTCTTCATATTTTTGGTGAACGTCGATAGCGATAGCCCTCTGGAGTCTCGTGCATCGCGTTATTGGGAATCCTCTCGGAGTCCATCCTTTCAACGTGGTCTCTCCAGAATCGTCTTCTCTGCCTACTTAATCTCAAAATATCATTAATATTGGATGTTTTGCGAATCTATATGTTACGATAGGTCGGTATGTTTTATTGTTAACTATTGTAAAGACACGTTTCGTTCTGATAGTGTCTGCTCTTGCTTCGATTTCGTATGAATGAATAACCAATATATAAAATGATTTAAAAATAGTCGTCTCCAACAAAAAAAAATTACTCACAATCTTTGACGTTTCTATTAAGTACTAAGTGTTTCAGTAGCGTAAGTGACTTTTATAAACATTAAAAAATATATATTCTCAGTTCAGCTTAATCGAAAATAGAACACTACCTTCGAATAGAGAGGGTTACGAATTTGAGTTAGGTCACTATTAAATCAATTTAAGTTTATTGCTAAATACTGCTGGCATTATATTTTCACGGTCACAATATCTACATTGCTAATTGCTTCAGCCTGTCATTCGATGAAGAGAATGATTATTAAATTGTCATATGAAGCATTCGCTATGTGGTTGGACATTTTACACTTTTAAATTTATATGGTGTTATGAACAAAATAATGAAAGGATCATTAAGATGGTTTGGACATATGGAAAGAATTAATGAAGAAAGAATGGTAAAAAAAAAATATGTTAACGATGTAAATGGAACAAGAAATAGAGGAAGACCGAGGAAAGCATGGCACGATCAAATAAATCAAATATTGAATGTCGGCCATGTGAAGAGTCCAGAAATCGACGCGCGTGCATGACACGATGTATGAATGTTGAGGAATCGAGAGAAATATGTCAGGAAAGAAAAGTGTGGCAGTCCGTTTTTTCTGCCCAGCCCTTCAGGAAGACGGCGTGTTGGTTAGTTAGTTAGTTAGATTTATTTATTTTTAGAACAAAATAAACACCTTGTATGTTAACCACGGATTTTTAATTATATTTAATGCCAACTACAATAGTTTCACTAGTACCCAAGCTTCATAAGGGCCATATAAACATTTTTTTTATGTTTTCATGATAAAATTTCGCTACAAACGATACAAGTTGGCTTCCAATATAATTACGATTCCGCGCTTAAAATACAAAGTGTTTCAACTATTATTATTATTTTTTTTTTTAAAGCTTAACATCAAGGATTTATATCAATGATATTAGAATTTTTAATTACAATCTTCAATGTGAGCAGAAAATAGCTCATTATTATGAAGGAATCTGGTCGTGTCCAGGCTTGAACCCATGTCCCCTGGATCAGGAGCCAAGCGTTCTATCCCCTAGACCACCACCCGATTTTTTATAATTATTATTTAGTTACTTTAAATATTATTCGTAACTGAATGTGATGAAAATGTTGTATTATTTTAAATAATAATAACACAATTTTCTTAAGAATTATTTCCACTTTTGTTTGCCAACCCTTATGTATGGAAGCGAAGCATGAAACTGACAAAAGAAGGATGAGAGCGGAATAAATGCGGAAGAGATAAGGTCCCTAAGACGTATGTGTGATAGAACGATATACGAAAAAATCTTAAATGCTGATATAATAAAGGAATGTAGAGCGGAAGAAGGTATTATGAACAAAATTATGAAAGGATCGCTGCCTTGGTTCGGACATATGGAACTCATGGATGGAGAAAGAATGGTTAAGAAAATATACGATAAAGAAGTAAATGGAGTACGAGGAAAGACCGAGGAAAACATGGCAATGCCAAAATTAATCCAATTTTAAAGGTTGGCCATGTTAGAAGTCGGAAGAATTGACGTTCATGTAAGACTCGTTGTATGAATGTGGAGGAATCTAGAGAGGTATGTCTGGATAGAGTAGTTTGGCAGTCCATTCTCCCTGCCTACCCCTGTGGTGAAACGGCGTAATGGTTTGTTGGTTGTTGTTGTTCCACTTTTGTATCTATTTAGAAAGCACAGCGATCGGCTTCGTCGGGCTCACTGGCATCGATAAAATGGTCTGTCTGTTGATGTCAGCGAGCTTGGCGAAACCGATCCCTGTCAAAATAAAGACAAAACTGGAAGTTATTCTTAAAACAAAACGTTTTAATTATTAAATTTTGATACAAAGCCATTACTTGGTCGTTTGATATATTTAAAAAATAAAATTCAACACTCTTTCACTTAGTATAAACCACTTTATTTAAGTAAGTAACGCCAACCGGTTTCACTCTGTAGCGAGCTTCCTCGACGCTTTACACAAACCGTTTGTGTATAGCCCTGAAGCTCGCTTTAGAGTGAAACCGGTTTACGCTACTTACTCAAATAAAGTGGTTTATATAATACAAAGTGAAAAAGTGTTTAATTTTATGTTTTAATTATTATTTAAAAAGTGCTTCCACAAAACATTTTTTTATCTAGGATGATTTTCACATAAACCATTTCTGTTTGTGAAATTCAATAAAAAAAATCTAAGTTCAGTCCAGACCGGGGGTGGCGCGGCGCAGAGAGGGGACTATCGGCACGGCGCGGTGCGGATACTTGAAAGTGTCACGTATGTAAATAAGACAAGACATGTAGGGACGTGCCGATAGCGGCGGCGACACAGATTACCCGGCATTAACCGGACTAAATTACACGCCGGTTCACGCCGGTTCGCCGCACGTACCGGCTAACTACAGCCCTCCGGATTGGCCACGGGTACACATGCTCGGATGGCATTGTTCTCCGTGATTTCGAAACGGTTTAATGGACACACACCTGCCGTCGCGCAAGTGTCCATTCTTACGGATGTGTATCGGTAGTTACGGATATTGGTCACGTTTCTTAATCGTAGCTTCCATTCTTTTTAATTAAAACGTTTTTTTTTTCTAAAATTTTATCATATTTTATAGGAATGACATGTTTTGCCTTGCTAATGCATTATCAAACTTACCTGGTCAAGGCGAAATATGTCATTCCGACAAAACTCAATAAAACACCTAGAAAACAGATGTTTTCATTCGTATGCATTTTGTATTTATTTAATATAGAAATTTACGACATTGTTCAAGAAACAATAATGTCATTATTTTTCATAAATTACTTTAATAATATGTTTATTTGACGTATCACTTATTGCGTTTGTTTATTTTTTTTTTTTTTTGTACACAACAGGTCGTTTGGACCCAATTACTGTATACATTATTTATTTTTTAGCTATTATATTGATTCTAGCCATTGGTAGCCAATCTATCGCCATTTTATTGTCACGTGAATTCCACACCAGACCAAAGACAGTGTGACAATCACACTGCCATCGCCGGGAATCGAACCCAGGACCTTCGGCATGGAAGTCAGAGCTCGTAACCACTCTGCCACGAAGGTCGTCAAATTCGTCGTCGAAGGTCGTCGTTGTTTTTTGTATGTACAATTCAATGTTTATATTTTAAAACAATGCAAAGGTTTTTAATATATTTTCTTCTATATTCGCCTTCACTTTGTGTCGTGGATTCATATTTGAATAAATATTATTTCACTTGGTATTACAACACTTTATTTCACTTAACGCTTTCTTTCGGTTATAATATAACCTTTATCAATGTACACAATTTTAAATTGTGTACATTTATTGAGGTTATGTGATATGTATTGAGTAAAATAAAGTGTTGTAATACCAAGTGTAATTCTTCTTATTCTTCTTCTTCCTGGCGCTATCCCAACTCATCGTCTGTATTGACTGTTGGGGTCGGCTCTTCTCGATCTCAGGCTGTACCTGAGTATCGCCGTCACTCAAGCCATTTCTTCGCAAGAAGCTATTGCACTGAATCATCCATGAGTTCCTAGGTCTTCTTCTGGACGGTTGACGGAGAAGACTCACAGACAAAGCGCTATTTACTGTGTGGTCTGGTGGTCTCCGTTTTTAATGCCCGTACTATCTCATCTGCCTTTCTTCTAGCTTACTATTTATATCCGTAACTCCCAGAACAAAACAAAATTGTAATACTATTTGTTTAAATTTTTATTAATTTTATTTTTTACTTGTTGATTTAAGCAAAGTCATCTAAAGTTAAAATGTAACACCCTCTTATAACTAATAAAAGCTCCATGCGCCACCAGCGAGATTGATTCTAATTGCCAAATAGCACCAGAATTTTCATTTATTTATACGTTTAAGCGCCTTCAATTATTGTATACGTGTAATTTTTTTCTTAATTTTGTTTTCTTTCTATCAGAGGTTGGATCGCTTTAATACTGCAGCTCTAAACAGGTACTCCTGAAAACGACGCTATGTCGACCAAGTATTGTTTCACAATGGCAAGTCAAAGGTGTGAAGTAAAGTCTTGCCATTGTCGCGATGAAGAAATATAAGCTTTAAAAGCTTTACGCGATAATGTTTGAGACAATGTATCTTTTTAGAATTCAAAAAACAGATAAATTTTAATTAGTCCATTGTTTTGGCTGAAACACTATGATACTTTAACATTATAAACTATTAAATTAAAAAGCTTTGTTTTATGTATCACAATTGTATTCTTCATTTTCGTGACAGCTGTTTCAATTGTGATACATAAAACAAACTTTTTTAATTTAGCAGATAATTTTTATTATATATTATAATATTGTAATATTGCCATGATATATAATAAATAAGAATTTTAAAAAGATAAATAGAATATATTTTAAATAAAATTGTAATACACTATTTAGTATTTGTATCTAAACAACTTTATTTGGTAACACCAACCGGTTTCGCTCCCGCCGGAGCTTCGTCAGGGTGAGAGAGTAACTCAGTTTAATCTCTCACCCTGACGAAGCTCCGGCGAGAACGAAATTGGTTGGCGTTACCAAATAAAGTAGTTTAGATACAAATACTAAATAGTGTATTATTATTTTATTTAATAATGTCACACTACAAATTAAGCCTTTCATACAAAAGTTTCGAATATATTTTTTTTACTTCGTTATTTGTATTTAAAAACAAATTAAATTTTTATGTATAGTAATTATCGTAACATTCTCAAAATTTCAAAAAATACGATATATATTTTTATTCATTATCACAAGAACTATATCAGATAAACCATCCCATCAAGTTGTGCATTGTAATGGTAAGACTAATCTACAATTATCTTAAGCGATGCATGACCAAGAGTGTATTTGAAAAAAAATGTTACTAAAAGCTTAGCTATAGGTATAAACAAGTAGTGTGTGTGGGCAGGTCAATGATTTACACCTGCCTTTGTTCGGAGCTTCGTGATTTGTTGATGGCAATACCGATAGTGTTTAATACCCACCGAAATGTAATATATGGAGGCATTAAGACTATTATCGTTGCGAAATCAGAAAGGAATACTTCACAATAGTACCTACAGAAAGCAAATAATAATATGATCTAAATGAAAAACCTTGGTAGACGTTGTTAATTCAATGAACGTTTTAATATCGAGCAGTAGTTTGGATTTGCGTAACAATGTTATCGACTATTGTGCTGTTTCTTTATTTTGTTTTTATATAGAAACAATCTGTTTGATGATTCGACATACATTAGATTGCTTTGTAGTCTTGAAAAAAAGTGTCTGTTAATTTTGCTCTTACAAATGAAATCTAATCCAATTTCACAATGCATAATACATTTTATGTTTTAGCTTATCACTTAGAATGTTTTATATTTCCCTAAACGTTAAATCAAGGTGTTGCAAAATGATATTTGATTTAGATTAAAACATAATAAAATACTCGTAACGAAGTAAATATTAGGTCCTTACATATGAAATTGGCGTTTTGTATGAGAGGAACATAAAGTTGATTTTTTTTAATATATTATATTTATTTAATCAAAGTATGTACCATTGCTATCTTTGCACTTTTGTCATCTCATAGGTAGTTCATCGATCCCTATACTAAAAAAACCATTCGGACGGGAATCAATAAAATCTTTGAAGTCGGTTTGGACTGCCCCATCGGAGTCCCTTGCAAGAAATTATCCAAATTTCGAAAAAAATAGTAATCTGTCGGGGCAAGGTCCGGAGAGTACGGTGGATGTCTTAGACATTCCAATTGAAGCTCTTCTAATTTGGTAGCCGTCTGTTTTGCAGTGTGTGGTGTAGCGTTATCATGAAGCAGCAGTGGCCTAGAGCGATTAACCAGCCTCGGTTGTTTAGCAGCTATTCTTCATTATCAACTTCAATTCTTCATTATCAACTTTGGTCTCTGGCCGTCCACGGGGCTTGTTCTGCAGGTCGAAATTTCCAGAACGAAAACGTTGGAACCAAAAACGCACTGTGTTTTCTTTTGCGGCACCGTCGCCATACACATCATTAATCATTCGAGCCGTTTCTGCAGCACTGGTGCCACGGTGGAACTCGTACTCGTAAATAACGCGATATTTCAAGTTTTTCATTTTGTAAACTGAGTGACGCAAAGAAAAAAAAACAATTGAGAAAAAAACAAATGAATTATAATTTTCGAAACACAAATACTTGAGTAAATAGTTGTATAAATTTGAATTTGGAATTCCTAACCAAAGACAAGATATTTGAGATCAAAGTTGCCAGTACGGCAAAACGCCAATTTCATATGTAAGGACCTAATATAATCTTATTTATCAATCGATATGTATGGACTTAAGGAGTGGATTGTTTACGGTTTTAATTAAAACTCATTGTATAATTGAAATTCGCTTTAATTTTTATTACATTTGATGGGAATGATATGTGTCGTCTTGCTAAGGGAACAAAGCAAAATTTGCTAAGGGAACAGAACAAAGGAAAAAAAGAATATAGAATACAAATCAATCGCTTTATTGAACAATATAAAATAATAAAATTAATAAATATAATGACATCATCATCTAAAATAATCTTATTAGCTTCAGGCTGTTTCAGTGTAGGGGATAATTTTGTAGAATTGTATTCACAGTCCGAAATGTATGGTTAAGGTCGTTTCCAATATCAATTAATATTTACCATAATACCATGCACAATACATTAGGAAACATTACGCAGGGCCTATTGGACAACTAAACCGATTATTGCGTTTCACCGCTAATAAAATACAGAGGTTTGAAGCCATACGAATAACATTACTAGGAACACGAAACTCGGAACAGGCCGTGGACGAGTTATGGCCCTCCGGTGTCTGTGGCACCCTCGGTCGCACCGCAGCGAGCGGCCGCCAGAGTGCCAACCCTGCGATGTTCCGAGATATATTCAGGAACTATATTCAGGAGCGCACGTATTACATTAACAGTGTAAACAGAGTTTTACTCGACCAAAGAACAGTTACAAAATCAATTGACATGTTTACTTTTTTTCAGCGCAAACGCCGAATAATTAACCACTAAAAAGCGGTGTTTTTTAAACTATCCGGTAGTGTCTGCGATAATTTCTTTTTGTTATTAAAATCTGATATTAACTATTTCACAGTTTCAATTATTTATATAATAAATGCTCTATTTCAATCATTTCTAAAACATCGAAATGCTGCAGTGTTTTGTGTAAAACTTATTTTGTGATTACAATGTGTTCTTTAAAGGCCAATTATTAAATAATGAATACGGTGTTTTCTAGAAGTTTTATTATAATTTATGATAACGCATGTTTCGGCTTTCTAAGGCATTGAGACATTTGTTAACACCTTAGAAAGGCGAATATTTCAATCCCAAAAATATTAAAAAACTTATTGAAAACAAGTGTTTTCATTCAAATTAATTATTTAAGGTTTTTTATATTGTTGTTCAAGAAAATTTTAATAACTTATTATTGGGATTTCAATAAACTAAATTGGGATTTTTTTCTTCAATTATAATTTTATTAAATCACCCGTGCTAGAAAGATGACCTCAAATTATGTTCAAAATCTCACTCACTTTTGAATTAGCGATATAACCATTCCTAAACCGTCCATCCGTTTTAACTATGATGTACCATATATTTCATTAAAGTTACGTGTTTATTCCTATATTTATATTAACGGCAACTAAATGAACTAAAGATTGTGAGCATATTCACTTTTTAGAAGAAATAGATATTGTCTGGAAGTTTCTTGTCCAAAGTTACATAGCATCTGTTTTCTCTGTTCCTCTACCAACATGTCCCAAATGGTCCATATATTTGCATATTTAGGATATAATATAATTGTACTGCAAGATGCAGTGTCTCAGTGTCATCAAAATACAACCATATTTTATTTATGAACTAGTCCCATAATCAGAATATCGCGTTTTTTTAAATTAGTTTAAATATATTTATGCTTAGAATATTTTATGAATATGTTGTCAAACATGTAATATTGTTTACTTTTATCTATCATTAAATATTGTGGATTTTTCATCAGACAACGATGAATTGATAAATAAAATTAGTTAGTCGTTAAGATTTTTATTAAATACTGAAATTTAATTTAATTATCAAAAGGTATGCAAAGGTATAGGATTTTAACAAAAGCTGAATTGTGAAACGAGAAATCTCACGTACACATTTTTTTATCATTTAACTTCATGCTTATGCTTTGTTTTTCAGCATTAACTAACTAACTAACCATCACGCCATTTCCTCGGAGGGGTAGGCAGAGAGGATAGATCGCCACACTGGCCTGTCCTTGCATACCTCTCGAGCTTCCTCTACATCATTACATCTTACCATGCACGCACGTCGATTGTTCCGACTTCGAATGTGGCCGCCTTTTAGTAATTGATTAATTTGGTCATGCCATGTTTTCCTCAGTCGTCCTCGGCTTCTTTTCCCACTCACGCTGCTTGTGTTCAACTTTTTAACCATTCTACTCTCATCCATTCGTTCCATATATCCGAACCATCTCAGGGATCCTTTTTTAATTTTATTCATGATGCAGTCATCTGCCTTACATTTCATTCTTATTTCATCGTTCGGTATTCTATCATACAACGTTTTCCCGCACATTCTTCTTAGTGATCTCATTTCTACGGCGTTTATCCTGCTTTCATCCTTCTTTTGCCAGCTCCAAGCTTCACTTCCATACATGAGGGTTGGCACTAGAACTCCATTGTGTACTGCCATCTTTGCTTCTGTGGATATATTTCTATTTGCAGTAATGACTTTGAGTGCGCCATTTATTTTATTCCCAGCACCAACCCTCCTTTCGATGTCTTTCTCCATTTTTCCGTCCCTTGTAAACATGCTTCCCAGATACGTAAATTCAGTAACTTGCTCCAATTTCTCGCCCATCGCACTTATATCACAAATCGTCATACATTCTTCTTTCTCGAAAACCATCACTTTAGATTTAGACACATTCATCACCAAGTTACTCTTTTTGCATGCCTCATACATCCTTGACACTAAGGCTTGCAATTTTTCTTCTTTACTGTCAGCGATTAACACAGCATCGTCTGCATATAACAAACAGCTCACATCTAAAAAAAAAAAAATTTTAAATTCTCACATTTCAAAAATAAAATTCATAAGATTATTGTCTTATTTTAATTGCCATTTTCTTTCACTGATAAGAGTGCGTTAGACATGTATCAAATACAGTCGTTTATCGGCATTTACTTAAGACTTACGAAGAACAACTAAAAGAAATCTGTTGTGAAAGTATGATATCTTGAACAAACTTGGTTTTGATAAAATCCATATTATTCTACGAAAAACTTTGCTTTTTTTATTGATCAATAAATACTTTATAATTTATTTACGTATTTTGCTTAATTGTAAAACACGTTTCGCTTCCAATCTTAATAATAGATGAAATCTAAATACAATTGCGTCTTAGGCAGAAACAGTCCGACAAAGGAGAACAGAGCTGTCCTTAAAGTTTGCGTCTAATTTGGAAGGCCTATTATTAATTTAATCGTTCAATTTGGTTCTCAATATTATGCACACCATACTGACTGACCATTACATTAGGATTCCGGCTCATCTCCAACTGGGGGTTAATTCTAAACTCCATCTATGTACTGTAATTAAATTTAACGTCCAGTATTGCATAAGTTAAGCGACGGACGTTACAGATGCGGGGGCGGGCGGGGGTTCATTGATGACACGAAATAACTTTTTAAAAAGTATCTTACGGAAAAAGGACTTTTACAATGTTACTCTCAAATCTTAACCTTTTACTAACTAACTAACTAACTAACCATCACGCCGTCTCCCCGAAGGGGTAGGCAGAAAGAATAGACTGCCACACTTTTCTTTCCTGATATATTTCTCTCGCTTCCTCAACATTCAAACATCGTGTCATGCACGCGCGTCAATTTCTCTGACTCCTCACATGGCCGACATTAATATTTGATTTATTTGACCGTGCCTTGTTTTCCTCGGTATTCCTCTATTTCTGGTTCCATTTACATGATTAACATATAATTTTTTTACCATTCTTTCTTCATTCATTCTTTCCATATTTCCAAACCATCTTAATGATCCTTTCATTATTTTGTTCATGACACCATCATTGGCACCGCATTCACTTCTTATATTTTCATTCGACAGTCTATTATACACAGAGTATCCACACATTCGTCTAAGAGATTTCATTTCTACTGCATTTATTCTACTTTCATCCTTATTTTGCCAGTTCCATGCTTCGCTTCCATACATAAGGGTCGGTAGAAGAACACCATTGTGCACTGCCATTATAGCTTTTTTGGATAGGTTTTTAAACGTTTATATACCTTTTACTTATTAAAAATTTACTATAAGCTCTCTATATTATTTCTCAAGGCTTTATTTAAAATGGTATTATTACTGACCGATTCTTATTCTTTCTTCGTTTCCTCATTACCGAGGCTCGCTATCTATGGAACTCCACTTGGCCAAAACAAAACGCCTCTAATCCCTTATGTTCTCCGCAATCCGCACCGCCGCGCCGAGTAGAGGTCTCCCCAGTCCTTAATCTGGTCACACCACCGCGCAGGAGGTCTGCTTCTATTTCTTTTGCCTGAACACTTCCTGTGACAATATTTTCTTCCAGATTACCAAGCTCTCTCCTGAAATGTGACCAAAGAAACTCAATACTCACCGACTGCGTTTTACAGACAGTCTTCCTGTTATTTGGAGTTCATTATTACTACAGCAACGTATTTAAATTAACAAAACGTATACTTTCATAAAAATCACTTTATTTGCGGTGTGGCATTATTAAAAAAATATTTAAAACACTTCTGTACATTTTTTACACCATTTTATTTTCTTGTTTTTTTTTAACCAACCGGTTTCGCTCCCGCCGAAGCTTCGTCAAGGTTACAAAACAAACTGAAAAAAAAAACAGTTTGCTATGTTACCCTAACAAACCTCCGGCGGGAGCAAAACCGGTTGATTAAAAAAAAACAAAAAAAATGAAGGGACGGGTTTCAAATTATTTTTCACAAATCTCATTTTTTATTTACTTTGCTAAGCTAAATTAATACTGTTGTACATGAATAGTAATTATCAGAGACATGCTCGATCCAGTATCATCCCCCTTATCTGACAATGTCTTCAACATGAAATTCTTCGAACTTCCGCATTTCTTATTCTCTCATGAAGGCTTTTGCCGGCTATCATTGCAGTACTTTTATCTCGTTGATGCGCATGAGTTGCTTAGTTCGAGCCGTGTCTTCTCTGGATTGTGTATGTTAAAATAAATAAAAATTTGACGCATGTTAAATACATGGATCCTTATTTGGCCCTGGAGGCTCATGTGCTTATTTTATCAAAATATGTATACACAATGAAACATGGTTAAGTTCGATCTCCTTTGTAAGAAAAATGGGGTTTAATGAACAACATGAAAAAAGCATTTTATAAGTAATTACATACTCCATCTTGTATATAGCAATTGAATCGACGTTTTCGGGTTTTTCGAAATACATTTTGGCAAAGTTTTCCTCTTGCCGCAAGAAGGACGAAGGGGAACGTGTATTAAAAATTAATTAATACCTCGAGTGGGTGGAATGCCAACTAGAATTTTTAAACTCTGCGAACGTTGTAATTATTAGGCGATGGTTTCTGGGGGAGGGTAGAAAGGTGCAATTTCTCATACCACTTCATAATTTTAAGCCATTTCAAGCGCACTCTACCAACTTAAAACTGGTATTTTAAATTAAAACTAACGATATTAATACTAGTGAGAAGTGTGAGTTCAATCAAACTTTGAAGAATACATATTTTTGGTTTTCGTGTACAAATCCATACATGATATCTCATGATTTCCAGCGTACCATATACGAGGTATGTTCAAAAAGTATCGCGAATTTTGAATTTCCGCCGGTTACGTATATTCGATTTTTGATTTTTTTGTGGCGTTATGTTGGTACTCATGTTTCTCACTTATGCCAATAAGTTCGGCCAGTTTGAATGTTCAGTTAATTTTTGAGAGCCACTTTGCTTGCACGTGTTTTGGCTCGTCTTCGATTTTTGCCCACTCCAAAAAAATGGATCAAAGAATCTGTATCAAATTTTGAGTGAAAAACAAAATTAAGTCCCCGGACGCATTCCGAATGTTGACTGTGGCATATGGTGAAGCTATCTTGGACCAAAGCAACGTTTATCGGTGGTACAAAATGTTCTCAGAGGACCGAGAAGATGTGAACGAAAAAGAGCCTGCCGGACGCCCGAGCACGTCAACAACAGACGAAAACATTGATGAAGTGAATAACATAGTATTGGCCAATCGTCGAATCACCGCTAGAGAAGTTGTTGAGGACTTAAACATATCGCTTGGCTCGTGCCATTTGATTTTTACCAATGATTTGGGCATGAGATCGGTCGCCGCGAAATTCGTACCAAAATTGCTCAATTTCGCATCTGCTTGTGCGCGAATTTTTGGCCAAAACAACACACCAATAATGCCGCAGCCACCGTATTCCCCAGATCTGACCCCCTGTGACTTTTTCTTGTTCCCGAAACTGAAGAGGCCCATGAAAGGACGACGCTAGGCTACGATTGAGGAGATAAAGACGGCATCGAAGGAGGAGCTGAACAAGATCACAAAAAATGATTTTTTGGGGTGCTTCGAGGATTGAAAAAAACGTTGGCACAAGTGTATAATATCTGGTTGGGATCACTTTGAAGGGGACAAAATAGAAATTCATGAATATATAAATAATTTTTGAAAAAACACAAAATTCGCGATACTTTTTGAACAGACCTCGTATACTATTATAATATAACCAAATTAATTAAATTTATTTATTTGGAATCGACGTGCGTGTATGACTCGTTGTATGAATATGGAGGAAGCTAGAGAGGTTTGTCAGGATAGAGTAGTGTGGCGATCAATTCTCTCTGCCTACCCCTGCGGGGAAACGACGTGATGGTTTGTTTGTTTGTTTGTTTATTTATTTAAAGGATAGCCTTAAATGACTGTCCAAATATTCAAGAAATTTAACAACAAAAATAATTGTTTTGTAAAATCGACAAATGAATTTATAATTGCACATGTGATGTGTGCGTTTTCAACAGTCCTATGATAAAAATTCACTTCACAAACATTTGAAGCATGATGACGCGATAACATTAAGCATTTCAATGTTCTAACATTATTAGAGGCTGACTGGTTACGTTTGCTGTAAAAATGTTGGTTCCCCAGATAAAGGTTCCTCAGAATTTCCAAGGTATATAATATAGGTTTATAATATAATATAGGTTCCTCAGAATTTCCAAGAATAATGTAGTAAAAATATGCTACACTTATATGGTATTTTCTTACAAAATATTATCAAAATCTATGAACTCTTACACTGCTTTTCAAAGAATGAGTACCAATTTCTTCCATATATCATCGCATGTATTTCGAATGAAAGGTATTTTATTTTTATTTTGAATATCCACACACAATGCCCTGACACAAGGTCACAAAGGTATAATAATAAAACAATGATTTTAATTTCTAATGTATTAAAATCGATTCATTTTTCAGAATCGGAAAAAAACGGTGATGGTGTAGGGGAAACAACGTTGGGCTCCTGATCCAGGATTCACCGATTCAAACCTGGACACGAACTGATTACTTCTTCATAATATTCAGGTATTTCTGCTCATATTGAAGATTATATAATAAATTCTAATACCGTTAATTTAAATCTTTGAAAAGGCAACTCTTGAAAAATCTTAAAACAGATACTGACTTCTTCATTTTCAATACTTTAAAAGTTTGAAGTTATTGTTTCAATAATTTCGTTTTGCGATATTCAATGTTTATTTCTATAATCTCATTTGGTTTCACGTACTTGTAAATTAATCATACAGCAGTTAGAGAATTCTCAAAGGGTCTGTTAAAAGAAACACGTCTGGGGAGCAGAATTTCTTTCCTAAAACTTTTCATGTTCCGCGCCATGTTATCTCCTAGCTCGGAGCGTGCGTCTTGTTAGACAATACACAGAAGTGAAGTATGCTCACAACTTTGTGTTTTATTGCATCTCATTCCAAACATAATTATTGTTGAAAACTGGGGATTTTTTTGCCCCCCTCCGAGGAAACTTTCCACCGAGTTGTATGGACTCGTGAAATTTTCATCTGTTTCCGGACTTGGAAATTCTACGTGTAATGTTTATTTGTACTCTTCAGGTGAGCCACTGATTTTTTTTTGTTGCTTTATAGCTTAAAGCATTTTTATAAGTGTGAGGTATTACAGCGCTCCAATACTAATGTCAATAAACAAATTGTACTTCTTCTTCTTCTATATGGCTTGGTGATTTGGCGATCTGTTAGGATATCAATCTTTGTCCTGTAATAAACACGTAGAATTTTCTTTCCATCTCCTTGGTGGTCGTCCAGATGATCAGTCCTCTAGAGTCTCGTTCATCATGATATTTAATATAATATCCGAATCACGTGAGAGATCTTGGAGTCATAATCGACCCGAAACTCACTTTCCTTAGTCATATGATGACACGGTGGACAAATGTCTCAGAACATTGGGATTCATTTTACGTACATGCAAACCCTTCCATAATATCACTGCCCTTAAATTACTTTATGCAACCATGGTTCACTCACGCCTTAAATATTATCTCACGTTTGGTCTCCTTATTATGCAGCACATATCCAACACATTGAAAGAGTCCAAAAAATGTTTATTCAACACATTCATTTTAAAATGTGTAAGTCGTTTTCGAATTAGAAGTCTGCCCTAACATTTCTCTCCTTAGATTCTCTTAATAACAGAAGAACTCTTAATGATATGATGTTGCTTCAAACAATTATTCACTTTAAAATTAGTAACTCTGAACTTCTTCGCAAATTAACACTCAATACCCCTATGTCTTGCACAAGACATACCGCGAGCCAAGTTTTCCACCTTCCTGCATATCGTACTAATTACGCTCAGAGCACGGCTGAAAAAGTAATGTAACCGTCATATTACATTACTTTTTCTTTTACTATTAATATTATTTTTGACTCTTAAGTATTGTTGTTTAACCTCACTATGTCAATTTTTCACAATTTTTAACTTCAATCTCGTCTGATACTGTCGTCTGTTAACAATCGTATTGATTTATATTTGGCTTTACTTTCTTTTTTCTAATATATTGCATGTTATTGATATCGCTGTATATTAATTACCTTCAGTAAACAATTTTTTTTAATTCCAATATCACATACATTATGTTCCTTAGCTAGAGTAGGGAAAATGTGTAATTTTTAAAACTAACTAACCATCACGCCGTCTCCCCGAAAGGGTAGGCAGAAAGAATGTGGGGCCATTTAATCTAGTTAGTATGGGTAAATACAGAAAAGATTTGGCGTTTGCTTATTGTCACAATGAAATACTCAACTATATCGAGTATACTTGTATGGTATACATATAAGTAACTAACAAACCAACAAGCCATTTCCCCGGCGTGGTAGACAGAGAAGATAGACCGCCACACTGCTCTATCTTAACGTACTTCTTGAGTTTCCTCAATATTTTCAATTGGTCATGTCATGTTTTTCTCGGCCTTACGCTTGTTCTCCCATTCACGCTGCTTTTATACCACTTTTTGATCATTCTTCTCTCATCCTTTCGTTCCATATGCCTAAACTATCTAAGTGATCCTTGTTTATTTGAACTTGCAATGCAATTAATAAGCTTCATTTCCATACATGAGAATTGACATTTGAACTCCATTATGTACTGCCATATTTGCTTCTAATATTGTATTATAATTTCCTTGAAATATAATACACGTGACTACTTATCGTTAAATGGGTACTTCGATCAATACAACGATGCGTGATATTCGTAGGTATTCACATACTCGTATAAGTATACCCATTCGCGCACGGGAATCGAATCAGATCCAAACACGAACACAACAGGAAATTCATACGTGAAATTTTGAGGGTTACCAATGATATTAAATTACATCCTATACCCCATAACCTCCTAACCCGCGAGCAGTTACCCCCGGATATCGGATGGGGCGGCAGGGGCCGGCGGGGGGCGGGCCGGGGGATGGGGAAGGGGGCCACTCCTCGGTATTTAGAGTAGAAGAGTAGTCTTCTTTCCCCGCATTGCATAGTCTTAAGCAGTGCTGTTTGCCCCGCTCATCCACAGGGGGCTTATTGTCTCATTCCATGAATATTGCTCCGAATCGGATAATACTAGCTTATTCTACAACTGTCATTTTAGAATTAATTCTACCGCATGAAAGTACGAGTCTTGGTTAACATTTGCCTTGAATATAGTATTTATTATCACTTGATATAATAATGGCATACAAGTATTAAATAATAATTTTAAATAAAAATTAAATATTTTGTATTGAAGATAGTTTTGGGAAGTTTTAATTGATAGCATATTTTGTCTTAAAAGTGCATCACATAACTACCGTATAAATAACTCGGATGTCCTGAGCGATGGAGGTCTATTTGTTCCTAATAATTACTGATATTTGCCACGTTGTAAAACCAACCGGCTAATGGTTATGCCTATGGGTAGAGTAATATTTTGCTTAATCGGGTCACCTCTGAGGTCGTCATATTATTACAATAAAGTATTGTGAAAATACTAAGTGGTAATCTATTTATTCAAATGTGAATCCACACGAGAAGACGAATATAGACGAGTTTCTAAAGTATTTGTTTGGTTATTTCAGTCAATTTCAGTTTTTAATCGTTAATACAGTCAATGTATGACATGTCATACATGTCATATATGTCATATGACATATGACGTATGATATGTCATACATGGAGAAGTATGGGGGAGGCCTATGTACAGCAGTGGACGACAACGGCTGTTAAAGAAGAAGAAGAAGCATAGAAGAATACAGTCAATTATTATATTTTGTTAAGTTTTCTCACTAGAAAGGGGATCTCTATTCGATCGATATTTAGTGCCGGCATTATTTTAAACATACGTTTGCTACTCATGCGAGTATACATGAACATCTTTTACAATTCCTGTATTTTGGGCATTGTCAATATAGTATTCAACAGACCAATTTCATCAAATTTCTTTAATTATGTGCCTAAACTATTATTTTCCATTCACACGGGAAATAAATGCATATTCTCATTCATCAATTCGTTTAAAACTTTTACACTAATTTTAGTGCTGATCCTTATTTTCTAAACACATACTTTTAAAAATAATAATGGTGTTCTTCTACCGACCCTCATGTATGGAAGCGAAGCATGGAACTGGCAAAGGAAGGATGAAAGTAGAATAAATGCAGTAGAAATGAGATCTCTTAGACGAATGTGTGGATATTCTGTGTATGATAGAGTGTCGAATGAAAATATAAGAAGTGAATGCGGTGCGAATGATGGTGTCATGAACAAAATAATGAAAGGATCATTAAGATGGTTTTGGACATATGGAAAGAATGAATGAAGAAAGAATGGTAAAAAAATTATATGTTAATGATGTAAATGGTACCAGAAATAGAGGAAGACCAAGGAAAACGTGGCACGATCAAATAAATCAAATATTGAATGTCGGCCATGTGAGGAGTCAGAGAAATCGACGCGTGCATGACACGATGTATGAATGTTGAGGAAGCGAGAGAAATATGTCAGGAAAGAAAGGTGTGGCAGTCCATTCTTTCTGCCTACCCCTTCGGGGAGACGGCGTGATGGTTAGTTAGTTAGTTAGTTAGTTACTTTTAAAAATAATTATAAATATTTCTTCAAAAATGTATGTAATATTTTTTTGGTTGAATTCGCGTTTGCAACCAATGTACCCAGTCAATAGTGTACTCATAATGAAAAGGATTTTACTGTTTATGTTTGAAAATAATTGTAACAAACGAAATAACTATTTTTCAGTACAATGGAAAGAATAATTTTATGTATATTAATTCCGTATCTACCATACACAATAATTAAAATGTATGCATTTTTTTATCGTTGATTAAATAAAAGTTCTTAACTAACTAACTTACCATCACGTCGTCTACCTGATGTTGTTCTTCCAATTGTACCGAAAAAAAGTTACTGCGTATGTTACAATCATTTTCAAACGTAAACAGTAATATCCTTTTCATTATAAAATTCATAGTTTTGAAAAACATGGATTTCTACAAATGACGTAAGACAAATATCAAAATTTAAACTCTTCGAATATAATGTATTCATTACAACATATCAGATAACTATAAGTTTATTGGTAAACCCAAGATGATTAAAAAACGTATAATTGTAAGTCCTTTAGAGCTATACGAGAATGTTAAATTGTTGGGACTTTAATGCAATAAGTGATATATAATAATACACACCAGCAGACAGACAAAACCGAAATGGAAGTGATCTCTTGAACCCCCTGTACAATTTCCACCATTTCATTTTTTGCAGTTGAGTTATGAATTTTTAATGAGATTGCTGGAGAGATTAAGAGTCGGAAAGTCATTTCCCGCAAAAACCGACCATTTTCTTTCGTCTTTGGTAAACCGTGGATACCAAACAACATTTCCTCTACCTATCTCAGGATTTCCATTAGCCCCGCAACCCGCTCTGCCCCGCTCGCCCCCGGCCACCCCGGCGGACCCCCGCTCGTCTATGAAACTTATTAACTTCATTGCAGATTATCAAGTATGGCATTCCACCGAGCCACACGCATGAACAAATAATGTAATCAATTTGATTATAATCATGTACTTTTTCAGTGAAGATGATGAGAATATTTTTTCATTATAAATTTGCATTTAATCGAATGAATTCTAAGTTAAAGATACCAACCACATATCAAGATAAAATTTTATATTTGAGAGTGAAAATAATTGAATACACCTTCTTCTTCATATCAATGGCAAGAAAGATTTATGTATCGTAGGGGAGGCTCTAAATTTGCCTGTTTCTCCTATTTTATTTGTGGTAGAAGGTTTGGCTGACTGTATCGTTTTCAAGGACACCGTATGTAATAATTATAATAACACGTGGAGCCACTTTTTTTGCCCCCTACCTATCCATTAACTTCCGTTCATTTTAAATGCCTACACAAATGCTAAAACACCAATGTTAAAATTTTTAATTATAGTGGATCAACCAAAAATTTCTTTATGCCATCTATAAATCTTTTTCCTTTGATGTGATTATTTTGATTTGATTGAAAATACCATTTTGTTCCACTTCCTCGCCGTGATAATAAAGGTTTTACCCCTTCATTATCATGTTGATAAAAATATACTCAGAAGTGGAATCACAATATTTCAATTCATAAAAATCGTCAGAATTAAATTCCACAGGAATAAATAATGCTTGAAGTTTAACAAAATATGATAAAAGTGAGGCAAGTTATTCTCACATATTACATCTAAAAGATCTGCACAACTAAACATTTACTTAAAAATATGTTTTCTTTTAAATTTAAATGCAAATTTAGTATGAAGCATAGAAAATAAATCATATATTCTCGATGCGAGAAGAAACAATGCAGGCGGGTGAATTAAGCCCAGCAAGAGCGGGAAGCTTAGACTTTCTGCACATTTTTATTTCATATTCTTCGACCTGACCTAACCTCACCCTTGTCGCAAGACCCGTTTCCAAGGGTGTGTCAAAAAGCGTGTCAATAAAATTTTATTTTGTTTTAAAAAAAGCATTACTTTAATAAATATTATCCAATTTGACTACAATCTAATTAAAGAATCTGCAAGTTATTTTTTTAGTTCACTGCGCTCTTGTTTTTATTACGCTTCTTTCGCATTTTATTGATATCTTTTGATAATCAACTTCTGTGCTGTCATTCTTTTTGATGTGTTTTAAAAGTAGTCAATTTTTAAAGGACGATCGTTTCGGATATGGTCTAGATAATTAATAAGAACAATGCTGAAACCACTGTATTTTTCAGACTAAAAGACGTTACTTATTACTCTGAATATTGGGGTGCGTCTTATCGTCCAAAAACATTTTTTATTTTTATTAAAAATTGATAGATACATTTTGGATTGCGTCTTATGGTCCGATGCGCCTTAAATACGGTAGTTATAATTTAAATTTTGTAATAAGTGGTCAAAACAATGCAAAAATTCTTAAAGCGTGGTAGAATTTTCATTATTATTATATTACTACAGTTCCATTATACATTAAAGATACACCGTACTGTTTGGTGTAAAATAATCAATCCGAATGAAAATGTATATTTTCGATAAATATAATTTTATGGGAATGGCATGTTTCGCCTTGATACGGCATTGTCAAATGCCTTAACAAGGCGAAACGTGCAATTCAATTTAAAATATAATAAAACTTCTAGCAAACAGATGTTTTCATTCGTATTAACTGTTAAGCATTAAATAGACTTGTGCCGCAAAGGAAACTAAAATAAATTTTAATAATTCGTGAAATTAAGTTGACAATGAATTTTTAAAAATATTTAACTTATGTAAATAAAAATGTTTATATTTTTTCAGATTAATTGAATTAAATCCTGTTGAAAACTTTATATATTAGGAGCAACTGAGATTTTCGTTTTATTTATTATCTAGGATTTTAGACTCACTGATTATGTAGATATATGTGAAGCGACATTATTGTAAGCTTTGCACGTCAACAATAGCAACTAACTAAAAATCACGCCATTTCTCCATAGGAGCAGGCAGAAAAGATATATACCGCCACACTGTTCTATCCTGACATAACTCTCGAACCTCTTCTACATTCACAAATCGTGACATGCACGCTTGTCGATTGTTCCTACTTAGAACATGGCCGCCTTTCAGTAATTGATTTATTTAGTCATGCCGTGTCTTCCTTGGCCTTCTTCGACTTGTTTTTCCATTCACTATATTTGTAAAAATCTTTTAAACCATTCTTCTCTCATCTATTCGTTCCAAATATAAAAACTATCCTAGAGACCCATTCTTAATTTTATTAAGGACGAATTCATCTGCCTTACATTCATTTTTTACTTCAACATTAGATATCCGATCATCATTAGATCATACATTGTTTTTCCGCATAAGTTTTCGCTAAATCGAACTATTTCCACGAGCAACCGCAGGGTAGCGCATCCTTCGGAAACAAGTGAATAGGGGGCGATTCTTCTTTTTCGATTGTTCAGTTTTTCTTCTGTGAGATAATTTCGTCGTTTTTTTCCGTCCGCGTGTAGCAGCCCGGGTTGGGTGCCCGCTGTAGATATTTGTGTAGGCGAATGTTGGAATTAAAACATCACAACGGAAGCGCTTTAATGAGAACCTTAATACTTATGATGAATTTTTACTCTTGAACTCGTGGCTATGTATATTTTTATTTGTTTTTACTTCTACATAAAGAGTATCTCCTTACAAAAATGTTATTAGCCTACTCCATACAATAATCATGGTGCAGTGCAGTGGTAAAGTATAATATTTGTTCATGGATTTGAACAATTTTGTCCATATATTAATAGAGAATAAAAATTATATAAGCGCTGCAGAAAGCCATTCATTAAATATTGAGTGTTATATAAAAATAGTCAGTGTTTTTTTGACACATAAATATTGAACAACAAATTGAACCATGGTTGTTCACAACGGATAAAGAATAGATTTTACCAAAAAAAAAAAAAAAACAAGAAGGCTGAATGCTGAATGCTGTTTAATGAAAAACATATTTTCAAAAAGCAGGTATTGAAAATATTTGTTTTCTTTAGATAGCAGTATTAAAATATTTTTCTTCTTGTGACGCTGTCTACACTAACTAACAAACGTGATGGTAAGTTGGTTAGTTAGTTAGTTTAAATAAATATTTTTATTTAAACTAACTAACTTACCAACTTACCATTACGCCGTCTTCCCGAACGGGTAGGCAGAAAAAATGGACTACCACACTTTTCTTCCCTGACATATTTCTATCGATCCTCGACCGACTCCTCACGTGGCCGACATTCAATATTTGATTTATTTGGTCGTGCCACGTTTTCCTCGGTCTTCCTCTATTTCTGGTTCTATTTACATCGTTAACATATATATTTTTTACCATTTATTCTTTCCATGTGTCCAAAACATATTAATGATCCTTTCATTATTTTGTTCATAACACCATCATTCGCACCGCATTCACTTCTTATATTTTCATTCGACACTCTATCATACACAGAGTATCCACACATTCGTCTTCGATCTCATTTCCACTGCATTTATTCTGCTTTTATCCTTCTTTTGCTAATTCCTTGGCTTCGCTTCCCCATACATAAGGGTCGGCACAAGAAGTTTGAGATTTATTTAAATAGGTACTCTAAATAGTGAATTTCTGAAAAATTAGGAGTTGACTGCAGACCCCGTTGATAAAAACATGACTGTAATACATTCAAAAATATAATAATGAAATAGTAAGATATTAAACTAAGTGTGTTTCTAACCACACTTATTTAGGTACTATCGGCTCATCACTAATTGGTGAACAAAGTGTTCTCTTTTACAATCACAATAATCAATTCTATATACTTGTTGACTTCCGTTTTTTTTTTACTTTTAGACCGGTCAGTATAGCTGACCTCTTATATATTATGTATAAAATTTAAATATATTATATTGTAAATTAAATATCTTATAAGCATAAGCACAATGTCTTAGATTATAATCTTCTTTTAGTGCCGTGTCAGGTCTTTCCAACGTTGGCGATCACTGCAGCGAAAGCATCTCTGTCCTGCGCTACTTGAAACAGGTTCTGACAACTGCCTTTTACCAACTCTCCGTCGTCCCTCTATTATTATCTTGAGGTAAGAATATAATTAATTATTTTTATACAAAGACTAGTAAATTTTCCAGAAAGAACCGCGGTCATATACAATAGCACTCGATGCATGGAAACTTTCAAATACGAGTATAATCACGTTTTCTCCCCGCATATATTCTAACAGCAAATAAAACAAAACCCCTTTGCTAAAAAAAACCCACATGCAAAAGACTGCTGAATGAAGTAAAATAAGATCCGTCTGGCATAAAGAAAGACCTAATTAGATCTGCCTCGGAGAGGGGGCGAATGTGCCTACACACGAGATCTGTAATATGTTCGTCTAACCGCATTAAGACACTCATTATGATGTCTGTGAATCGGGAAGAACCAGAGAGGTTGAATAATATAGCGAGAGTCTTTTTAATTTAAAAGTTCGGGGTAGAAAATAGTAATCATTTTTTACAATTCGAAAACCAGAGATTCACGTTTATTGGTATTTATGCCAAAACGTTTAGTTTTTAATTCTTTTGTACATATATTTTATAAGAAAATTTCTTAAGATTAGATTTTAAATATAATTCTAAAAGCATTGCGTAGTGAATAAGTTTTTTATTAACTGAATTTTATTAATATATTTTTTAAAAATTAATTTTAGCAAATTTCAATCAATTTGTTTAAAATAATAATCTTATCGCAATTCAAACCCACATCCGCTAAATCAGAATCTGTGAAATATATTATATTATTTGGACCCCTACCCGAATCATGGATTTTACGTTACTATAAATATTTTATAAAAACTGTCTCCGAGACAGAAGCTTGGCTTTTGATCCAGGAAACTTGGCTCAATTCTGGGTACGATCCGATTTGTTCTTTCTTTTCAAATAAGTCATTCTTTTTACTCATATTTGGAACTGAAAATCACTAAAAAAAAATTAAACATTTGATATATTTAGTGTCAATTATTATTTTTATCGTTGTTAGGTGTTAATCATAAAAAATCATTCCGTTAAAATTATTTACATTGAAGCTTCACCAAAAGAATATACCGACTCCCATTAAGTGCAAGAAATAAATTCATGTTTTTTTTCCATATTCATAGACATAGAAGGTCCCATCACATTCCTGAGGCTGTTACGAGGTGCAGCGGAGCCCTTTCGTCAGCCTCGCTCATATACTTCCTAGGCCTGTCCTTCGTCCTTCCGGAACTTACATTTAAGATTTCATGAGCATCGGGATGCCAGGCCACATTAAATCTACTTTCTTTTTTTTCCATATTCAATGGAGCCGACGTTAATCAGGGAGAAAATGATATCTGAAAAAAATAGGTATCTAGTATTAATCACTAATAAACTAACCATGACGCCGTTTCGAGATAGGCAGAAAGGATGGTCCGCCACTCATGTTCATACATATTATACAATATATTCAATCATCGTTAAACGTAAAGGTACATAAATAGTTTGATAATCTGATAATAAAAATTACTGCAATGATTATATAATAAAACTAATAATATTTCAGAACCTGGAATGTTTCCGATTATTCATTTAATATACAGGTACTCTATGATTATTCAAAGTTATTTTAAAAACCTGACCTAACTTAATCTAACATAACCATTAAAAACTTGTGCTTAGTCAAGTAATATCTTTCCTCCGCGGGCGGAATGGAGGAATGGGTGCATATGGGGAGGCTTTCTTTGTAAGGTTCCCTCGTTAGGGTAGTGGAAGGACTCTGTAATTATTAAGTAACATTTCCCGAACAAGCCTTTCGTTAGAGATCATCAATTATGGCGGTAAACATGCATCACATCTGCTCAATGCGGCCGCGCCGGAGTGCACTCGGCCGCCCGCGTCCCGCCGGAACGGAACGTACGACTGTAATATCAGTAATGATGTTGTTTGAGTGGAAATGTTATTTTCAAAAGCGAAGAAACGTAAATATCAGCAATAATTAATGGGAGAATACTACATCATAACCTCTTGTTGTTTTCAAATAATAGTATGCATTCATACTCTCGTGCAGTAAATATTCAAAATGTTTACACTGACTTTAAAGCGTTCTTATTTATTACGGCGGAAGGGACAAGACAGGGACGAGTGGAGGATAATGGAAAAAGCCTACATCCATCAATGAAAGGAAGAAGGCTAAAGAAGAAGAAGAAAACTGAAAACTGTTGATTGAAAACACGGGTCGGCAAAAAAAAAATCTTTCGGGAGAAATGTAAAGGCGAAAAAAACTATTTTTATCCCTACAAATTATGGAGAAGTGAAAAAAATAGGTGGGTAGCCATTCCTCAAAAATGCCGGGTGATGTGGAAAAACTGAGGTCATATACGGATTTAAGAGATCATTTTACATTAGAATCAGCAAGAATGGTGTCAGGGGCAAAAAAAAATATTCTTTTTGCCGACCAGTGAAATTGATTTTTGACTAAAGTTTTTCTATAAAATCTATTTAAAAATTTGATATCAACAGTGAATTCGTTAATTTTCGGATATAGCCCACCTTCAATCGTTGACAAATTAATTGAAATAAATGTTCTTCTTCTTCTTCTTCTTCCTCAGCCTATTCCCGTCCACTCCTGGACAAAGGCCTCCTCCATTCGCTTCCATGTCACTCTGTCCTGTGCTTACTGCATCGAGGTTATTCCGACGTGTCTGTTTAGATCATCCTTCCACCGTACTTGCGGTTGCCCTGCACTTCTCTTTACCGTCCACGGTCTCCAAATCAGCAGCAATCAATTTATTAAAATGTATTTAATGTATATCACCTTACTAGGGCATTATTCCAATGGTTATGTACTAGTTAGGTGACACACGCACATCAAGGGTAAATTGATATTTACAAAACCTGCCCCTTACCTATCTTGGCATACGCAATAGAATCCAGAGCCGACATCAGAAATCAGAAAATGAATGTATTACGATGAAAAAATAACAAATAAATCCATTGAAAAACCTTCACGATAGAAAAAAATGCTAAAGACATTGTTAGATGGGGGCACCAAATGAGAAGATACTATAACATATCTCCCGTATGTCAGAATAAAGGATTCCATAAATTGCCCAAAACAATCAACCAGAGAGTTCCCGACCACGTGACCAGTGAGATAATTGACAGTGGCTAGAGATGCAAACAAAAATAGATCATCAGATCTATAAGAAGAAATATGGCAGGTCTTATAGCAGGGACAACGGATGGTGGGTGGACCAGAATGGACGCTGGAATGGCAACCGATAACCGGCCACAGAAACCCTGGCAGACTACAAGCATGATGATCTGATGATATCAAGAGAGTGGCAGGAGGCCAATGGCACAGAGTGGCTACTCCAACACTCGACAACTAATGGCTTATGATGATGATGAAAGGAAAAAAATAAGAAATATATGAAACATGATAGCCGTAAAATAAAAATGAAGCTGTTTGATGTTGCATTTCTTTATTCCAATCGGATTCAATAACCAAGGTTTACATGTTTTTCTATAAATATTTTTAATTGCTATTAATTTTTTTTAAATATTGTTTAAATACAGTTTATAAAAAATACTTAAAGCTTGCTCAGAATACTATACAAAATAAACAATAGGCTTACTACATACCCGTGGTACATCGCCTGCCAGAAAGACCGCCAAAAATATGGAAAGGTTGTTGGTATTCCAATTTCCAAAAGGATGGTTTTTGTTCAAGAACAATATATTGAGCAAAAAGAAGTACGTATAAACAATGTATTTAAATCTAGTAATATCAAACATTAGATGCATGTAATAATTCGTAAGCATTTTTTTTAATTACGACAACTTCAACGCAAATTTAAAAAATACATATTCAAGCACTGTCTTATGGATGCACTAAACGCACGCAAACGGATGCACTCGAGGGATGCAGAAAACCACCCCAGTCCGCCATATCGAATTAAAATTCTCTAAGTATAATATCCTGACTAGGCGAGAGACATAATTGTCCCTCATAGCGAGTGGGAAACCAGTTAGCGTATGAATTGAGCACTCCGAGGCTCGCGTGTACTTGGATATGATTGGAGCAGATGAAAATATTTTCCGTGTGAGTGGAGAGGAATTAGAGAACAGACATGCGGATTTCATGATGAACCGCCAAGTTCTGAAACTCCCTTTCGAACCAGCGGCCATACATTTTTTCAATTAAATATTTAAAGGGGAGATTGAACTTGTGGAAATCTCATTTGATCTTTATTTATATTTATGAATACACAAAATAAAATAAACACTCTGTACTTTAACCACGGAATTGCAATTATATTTAAAACCAACTTATTTTCATGTACCCAAGGTTCATCAAGGCAATATAAAAAATGTTTTCATATTAACCTGATGAAGCTTAGGCAAACTAGTTGGCTTTAAATATAATAATAACTCCCGAGTTAAAATACAAATTGATCTTTTTATAAATTTATAAAATCTAACCACAACATTAGTGGTTCGTAAAAAAACGTTATTTATATATTTTAGATAAAATATGTGTTTCGAAATATACTTAACGATCTAACGCTTTCTAACATTATTTATTTTGTTATCCTCTAATATATATTATACATACATATTTCTCAAATGCTGATATAAGAATGGAATGTAGAGCGGACGGTATTATGAACAAAATTTTGAAAGGATCTCTGCGTTGGTTCGAACATATAAGGCGCATGGATGGAAAAATAATGGTTAAGAAAGTATACGTTAATGATGTAAATGAAGTACAGAGTCGAGGCAGACCGTGGAAATCATGGCATGACCAAATTAATAAAAATTTTAAGGTTGGTCATATTAGAAGTCGGAAGAATCAACGTGCGTGTATGACTCGCTGTATGGATGTGGAAGAAGCTAGAGAGATGTGCCAGGATAGAGTTGTGTGGCGGTCCATACTCTCTGCCTACTCCTATGGGGAAACGGCGTGATGGTTTGTTGTTGTTGTTATTTCTTTTATCGTTCTATTTTTATAAATATTTAATCAATTTTTAAATTACATCAATGTTCGTGTACTTATCGTCTACTAATATTAATAAAATGCATATTGCGTATATCGTATGACTGGAACAATACTGCGTATAAATGTAAAAAGTTTTTTTTTTATTATTGTTGGAATTGTTGTTTTCTACACTACCGTCATACAACGATAATCAGATTTTTTTATAAATTATTCCAGAAACGTTCTCAGGCATGCGAAACATGTGCATTTCGAATTACTTTCGGGGAGAATCGAAGTATTCATCTTTCATTCTCTTGTATTCAAAAAATTCTCGTACTTTTTCTTGACGACATCTGTGTTTTTGCCTTATAATTTATCAGGCACACAGTATTATTTCAAAAACACTCTGTTTTTAGTACATCCGCGTAAGACGCCCGTTAAAGTAAAGATTTGTACAAATTAGCGTTGTAGAAATGAACCGACTTTGTTTTTAATAATATTATGTAACTAACTCACTAACTAACCATCACGCCATCTCCCCGAAGGGGTAGGCAGAAAGAATGGACTGCCACACTTTTCTTTCCTGACATATTTCTCTTGCTTCCTCAAAATTCATACATCGTGTCATGCACACGCGTCGATTTCTCTGACTCCTCACATGGCCGACATTTAATATTTTATTTATTTGATCGTGCCACGTTTTCCTCGGTCTTCCTCTATTTCTGGTTCCATTTACATCATTAACATATAATTTTTTTACCATTCTTTCTTTATTCACTCTTTCCATACGTCCAAACCATCTTAATGATCCTTTCATTATTTTGTTCATGACACCATCATTCGCACCGCATTCACTTCTTATATTTTCATTCGACACTCTATCATACACAGAGTATCCACACATTCGTCTAAGAGATCTCATTTCTACTGCATTTATTCTACTTTCATCCTTCTTTTGCCAGTTCCATGCTTCACACCCATACATAAGAGTACATTATGTACAGTTATATTAAAGGTAACCGAGTATTGCATAAAACCTGGTTGTTTTTGTATTTGTTTATCAAACACCTGCATTAAATTAAATTATAGACAAACATTACATTTGTATGAATATTAATATTATTATATATTATAATAGCATTGTTAGCTAAACTTTCATCGTGCATATGAATCATGCATGACATTTAAGCACTCTATTTCAAAAGCCAGCCATACATTGCGGTAGTACCCAATAACTTCACCTGCAGCCTCATGGTAGAACAATGCCAATTGTTTGCAGCCTAAGTCCATTGAAACTCTTTTATCCATCTCGATACTTAGGAAATGAGCTAGTCTAAATGACCAATGGAGAACTTAAGAATCTGCCCACTCGAAATTGCAAATATCATAAGAAGAGAACTGTTATCAATCTTTGCAACTTCTTCGTAATTGTTTTTATTCCTGTAAAAAATAGTATTTGTCATATGTGCATACACAACTTACGTATGCAAATATGTTTAACAGCTATATATAAAAAACGTTCAATACATTTAATAACCTTAAAGAGCAGTTATTGCATAACGAGATATTTTATTATTATTGTTTTGTTGAATAGCTCTGTACATCATTACAGCGCGAGCCAAATCGATGTAAAAGGTATTGCCACTATATTGATTCTCATGACATGTGATAGGTGGCTAATCTATTGCCATTTTATTGTCAGGTGAATTGTACACCAGACCAAAGATAGTGTGAGAATTACACTATCATTGACGGAAATTGAACCCGGACCTTCGGTGAGGTAGTAATAGATGTTGACAAGATAATCTATAACTTTACTACAATAAAAGTCATTTAAATATTAACGTCCAATCCGTCCAAATGTCCGACCCAACCTACCACATCCTCCCAGAAATACTCCTCTCCCCATTCAATAATATCCAACCTCTACACCCAAGAAAGAAATGTTTCCAACATTTCCATCTGGGCTGGAACTCGCGGTATGACGATATCCAAAATAAAAACACGCGCGCATTCGAATGCAACGCTGCGTTTAAGTTTGAAAGCAATCGATAAATATTTTTAGGAGATTTACCATAATATTAGTAACAAACGAACATATCGTGGGTATACTGGCAAAAAACGTTAAGTCTAAAATCGCTGTTTTGAGAAATCGAACATTTAAGTTTTCTTTAAATTTGAAACATATAAGTGTCGTTGTCAAAAGTCAATCGAGGGAATTTTTTTCAGCCGAAGACAATAAGTAGAGTTAACGTTTTTTTCCAGTACAAAAATGTTCAACAAGACTCTTCGAAAAATATTAAGTTTTTTGAAGCTTTTAGCCTGTATGAAATACCTTTTGTACGATTTAACGTTAAATTTATTTTTAAAACTAGAGAAAAAATCTGTTTCATTCGACTTCGTGTATTTTGCCAATTTGTAGAGCATTGTAAACTTTACAATACTGCATCACTAAGTCAAAACTGCCAATTTTCGACTTAACGTTTTTTGCCAGTATACCCACGATATATAGTTTAATTTATACGAATAAATAAAAGCACGCGCGTATTTGAACGTTGTGTCAAAATTTAAAAGGAATCGGCAAATATAATAATTTCAAAGCAATCGATTTTTCTAAAAAAACGAAAGAGAAATAGATTATATAAAAACCCGCGCGTATTCGAATGCAACGTTGTGACAAAATTTAATTCAAAGCAATCGGTAAATAACTTTAGGAGATCTTGGATTAGTAACACGAACATTTACATTTTTATTTATATTATGTTATATACTCGTACCATACATGTAGTGCAGTGTTAAAAAAACATATTGAAAAAAAAAAACGATATTCTTTAAACATGACACTCGGTATTAATGCGTTGATATTTCTGAGAAAAATTAACGGAAAATCATCGTCCATACATCTTAAATTAAAATGGTGCAAGCGTTTCAAAATGCACTTAACATTAAAGGCGCCACCCAAAGGAAATGCCAAACCAGTAGATAGGGTACTGTATGTTAAAAATGTATAACACGGTTGTTGTTATTATGAATTACAAAACCTGAACATTATATTTATTAGTACAGCGATGATTCAGCGTAATAATAATATAACAATGTTTTTATGTGGTCCAGCCCAACCTCGATACAGAAACAGTTGACTTACGAGGATTTCATAATACAAGTAATTTCATTGTGTTGTTATCATCGTGTAATCACTAACTCAATAGTAACACAAATTTTATAATTAATTTGTTATTAATATATTCTCGGAACTGTGCATTGCTTTGGTTAAATGTATATTTTTTTCATGTTGTTATCTAAGAGCCCGATTAGTTCAATGTGAATTTTTGCTCTAGATTTTTCTAAAAATGAATGGTTATTATTTATATTGAATATGTGACCCAATATTCTACATAAATTAATTGAGAAATGCATGGAAATATATGTGAGTATAGAATATATGTATGCAACTACATGTGTTTCGTTTAAGACAAAATTCGATTATTAAAAATGTTTATGTTTTTAAATGAAATTTATTTGTTGAAGTTTATTGTACGTGATGAAAATTGAAAACATATTATATAACAATTATAATGCATATTTATTTTTATTCAAATTTTTCTTAAGTTTCGACCGGTTTGGGCAGCTTGCTGCCAGACCAGAAGATGTCAGCGAGCTACCAATACCAGTAAAAACTAAAGAATAAGCGAAATAAAACTAAATATTTATTATAAAAGATTTTTCATTAATGTTTTAAAAGTGTGTATTTTTATTTTTATTTTAATACCAAGAATTAAAAAAAAAGATATTATAATTATATATGGAATATTATACAATTTCCAATCCGAGTATAAATAATAACTTATTACTCTAATGGGGGAACTGGTTCGAAGGATTTAAGGTAGTCTGGTAACTTGAGCCGATTTTCATGTCTTTTTTGGAGGGCTATTTTTTGTAGGAAAATAAAAATGAATCGTTTTGGGAATTTAGGATGTTTTTATTTACATATTAAAGATACAATTTTTTTTTAATATTTAATAGTTTATTATTATTATTATTATTATTATTATTAATCGAAGTTGGCCCCTCGAAAAAAAAGCGCATGGGTGGTTCGGGTGATTTTCATCAGAAGTTAAATTTCATGGATAAATAACAAAATGGCGGACTTTGAAAAAAAAAATCAGTAAAGAAGGGGTTGTAAAATAAAAAGTTAGTGGTGGAAAAATGTCTCGGTCTTGTCTTTAGATTAAGAATTTTTAAGAATTTTTGATTTCAGGTTACATCAAGAGCCAAAATCACCCGGGCCACCCATGCGCTTTTTTTTTCGATGTGCCAACTTCGATTAATAAAAATAACAATAATAAAGTATTAAATTTTTTCAAAAAAAAATTGTATCTTTAATATGTAAATAAAAACATCCTAAATTTCCAAAACGATTAATTTTTATTTTCCTACAAAAAAACACCCTCCGAAAAAGACATGAAAATCGGCTTAAGTTACCAGCTTCCTAACATCGGAAGCCAAGCGTTCAGTCCTTTGGCCCACCATCCGGATATTTGTGTGCACCTTATACTCAATAACGAATAATTCAAAAGTATTTTTGTCAAACAACTTAAGTATCAAACTGTTCATTTTTAAATACATGAATGATAATAAAATTTGTATTTTATTAGTTATGTATCAAACATTGTACGTCGTTATTGTTAAAGGTGTAACTTTTTAAGAATTATTGAGATCATCAATATACAAAACTAGGATAATAAAATATGTTTTCTATCAAGTCCTTGCTGTAAACAAGTCAACCCTATTTTCGAATTATATTTCGTAACAGACGTAAAAAGTTAAAAGTTAAATCTCAATGGCAGAACTTTTAGTCACTGTAGCTACACAAAAGAGTTTTGAATATTTTTACTAAGCCTATTACAGTATTTTACAGAACAAGTGTATTAATTCCGATTACAGAAACAGTTATTTGATGTAATTAAAAAAAAAAAATTTTTCATTCAGAAGTTTGTTGATTGCCATTAAGTTTGATTTAAGAATACAAATATAAACGGATTAACATAAAGATCTTTTCAATTTTAACACAATTACAACAATTACTAGTCTGTTTTTATTATTTATTCCATGACATTAACTTTTGAGTCATATTAAGATTACACGAGTGATTGTTTCGGGAGAAAAAAAAACATAACCTACGATTGTTCTCAGTTCTCGTAATGATCGTGTGTCATACAATACCTTTTTTCACCAACAATCCAATTCCACTAACACTAATGCGGTCAGTACAATTTCAATCAGAAGGCCGTCCCGCCTCTCCACCCCTGCTGTGAGAAGACCATTCCATAACACGCGAACACTCATAAAAAATTCAATTATTAACACATCATAAACAGCACTACGTAAATTTATGCATGTACCTTTTGACTGAATCCCTTCGTATTGTAAGTAATTTAATTGAATGAGGTGGACCGGACTCTATCTGGTAAGATAACAGACGATAATGTGATTTACCAAAGTGAACGAGGACTTGTGAAACTGTATAGAGATAAAATTTAATTAAAAGCACACATGGCATTAAATGTTAATTTAATTTTATTCAATTTCCGAGCGGAGCTTATTACTAGACGTGTAGAGACAATCACAAGATTAACAACGCTTCCTCGTCACGACTATATAATTCACCGTAATGGAAAACATTAATATCATTATGAAGTACATACGTTTTATATTTAGAAGTATAAACTTATCTATTATAAATGTATTCTAGCTTCCGACGTTGATACAAAAGTTCCTAAGACTTTGCCTCCTTAATAAAGCCTATCCATGTTCTAAGACCCGAATCCAGATAGTCGAAAGTATTCAAAATCAAACACTTAAATATAATTATATTCTAGAAATACTCTAATGTAATAAGATAGAAATTGATTCCAAGAATTAATTCAAAATTGTCTTGTATTGAAAGCGATCCTCCTTTTCAACGAATTGGCAACTTACAAACTTACATAGGTTTATTATTTACGTAATAATTAGAATATAAAGGTATTATGAACAAAATTATGAAAGAATCGCTACGTTGCATTGGTTCGAACATAATATGTGGTGCATGGATGGAGAAAGAATGGTTAAGAAAGTATACGTTAATGATGTAAATGGAGTACGAAGTCGAGGCAGACCGAGGTTTTCCTCGGTCTGGCATAAATGAAACACTTGTTTTTCACCACTTGAGTTTTATATTTTACACGACTAGTTTCGGAAGCTACAAATGCTTCCATCTACAGGTTTAAATATAAACTTTATATTTAAACCTATTTATGTTTAAATTTATTTATATTTAAATTTATTATATTTAAACCTAAACCTTAGTTTATATTTAAACCTGTAGATGGAAGCATCTGTAGCTTCCGAAACTAGGCGTGTAAAATATAAAACTCAAGTGGTGAACAACAAGTGTTTTATTTATAATTTAAAGGACTTTTACGTATTCACATTGTTCAAATTTAAGTTATCGATAGGAATAAAGTCTTATGCAGAGGTTAATATAATAATAAAGCACCGATCATGTGTCACACATTAAAATTTTCGATCAGTTCTATTTCTTTTGATAAGTAACTAATCAACTGTCACATGGTCTGCCTGAAGATGTAGGCAGAAAAAATGGACCATCAACCTGTTATTTCCTGTCTTACTTCTCAAGATTCCTCTACATTCATACATATATCGCGTCATGCACTCTCGTCGAATTCTTCCACTCCTCATGTGCCCGATATTTAATATTTTACTGGTTTGATCATGCCACGTTTTCTAGATTTTCTTTTATATCTTGCTCCATTCACATAATTAACTTATATTTTCTTAACCATCATTTCTTCATTCATTATTATCTTCCATTCTTCTTATCTTAATGAACATTTCATTATTTTGTTCATAACGCTTTCATTTGCACTGCATTCACTTCTAATAGGCATAATATATTTATTGTAAACTCTATTCTATAGATATAATATATGTTATATTCATTTAAGAGATATAATTTCCAACGCATTTTTTCTACTTTCATTTTTCTTTTACTAGTTCAATAGCATAAATAAGCACGGGACTGGTAAAATTACAAGTATAAAAAATACAATTAATTTTTTTTTTAAATGCAGTTGAATGCAGTTATCAGACGAATGTGTGATGAATCTCAATATTATAGAGTGCCAAATTCAAATATAAGAAGTTAATGAAGTGCAAATGTTTTTAAAAAAATAATAAAAGGTTAGGAAAGGAACAAAATCAAAATGGTTTGGGCTCATATGTGTTTACGATGTGAACGAAACAAAAAAAATGGGAAAATATTGAAGAAAACGTGGCACCATTAAATCAAACAAATTTAATATTTTGCCCCCGTTAGGAGTCAGAGCGATCGATGTAATTGCATGACACGATGTAAGAATGTTGAGGAATCGAAAGCAGTATATCATGAAAGAACAGTATGGCGGTCCATTTTTTCTACCAATTCCTTCAAGAAGACGACATGATAGTTCGTTATTTAGTAATTAAAAGATTGATGATAAATAATGTAGTAAAAATGTTTAAGGCGCTTGTTTGAGTTTCAGTTGTTTTACAAGAACGTTTAGTTCACATGTTCCAGACGGAGTGATTTGAGTTCAGCATCCATGCGTGAACAATGGCTCAACTTTCACACCATCACTTAGGCGAACATCCATCTTGTTAATACATACCGAGCCTTCAAACAAAGTGTTAATAAGAACTATATGACTCGACTGTTTGCGGCGGAGTCGTTACTTGTTAGTAAGCGCCTTAATTCGTTTTCGGCGCCTCAACAAAAGCACAGGTGGTGCCAAAATCCATTGTGACGCCGAGATGTGTTCCGAGATTAGTAATGCATATCCACATATCAGCCGCGAGGGAGACATGTCGATTAATTGAATTCCATTCAATGTAAAGTGTTTAATTAAATTTGATTATCTCACAGGTTGAGCTGGGGAGCCTGCAATTCCATATTAATAATTTATTTTTAATTATGTGTTTATCTTTGCCGACTATTTACTACGTAACATGCATGCACGTCGACGACCTTCGTGGCCGAATGGTAAGTGCTTCGACTGCCACCCGAAGGTCCCGGGTTCGATTCCCGGCGATGGTATGATTGTCACACTGTCTGCGGTCTGGTGAAGAATTCACGTGACAATAAAATGGCAATAGATTAGCTACCTATCACATGTCACGAGAATCAATATGATAGCTAAACCCTTTACATTGATTTAGCTTGCGCTGGAATGTTGTAAAGAGGGATTCAACAAAATAATAATAATAATATGTTTCACGTTTATTTGAGTATGCAACGTGTTAACATTATTGTTTACCCACGGTACTGGACGATAGTTAAAAATACTTAAAATTGATAATTATGAAGTAAAACCAAAAAGGTGATTTTTTATATATTTTATTAAATCTTAAAGGTGTGTAATTCCATAAATTTTATGAATTAAATTTTTTTTTTCCACTTCGAATTTATTTTTCTAGACATGTTTTGAAAGTATTACACCTTCATAAAACGATAAAATAATCTGTATATGGACAAATGTATGAAAGAGCTGAAAGGGTTGGATGTAGATGCCAAAATAAGCGGAGTGTCAGTAAGCTGTCTCTTGTATGCGGATGACGCTGTCCTTCTTGCAGACAACGAGCATGAACTACAAGTTCTGGTGAATTGTATGTATGAGGTATGCATGCGAAATGATTTGATGATGAATGTTATTAAGTCCAAGGTAATGATTTTTGAAAAGGAAGAAACCATGACAGTCTGCAACATTAGCGTGAATGGTGAAAATATGGAGCAAGTAGTTGAGTTCGTGTATTTAGGTAGTATGTTTACAAGAGATGGGCGAGTGGAGAGGGATATTGAAAGAAGGGTTGGGGCAAGCAACAAAGTAAATGGTGCACTTAAAGTTGTCATCGCAAACAAAAACCTATCCAAAAAATCTAAAATGGCAGTGCACAATGGTGTTCTTCTACCGACCCTTATGTATGGAAGCGAAGCATGGAACTGGCAAAAGAATGATGAAAGTAGAATAAATGCAGTAGAAATGAGATCTCTTAGATGAATGTGTGAATATTCTGTGTATAATAGAGTGTCGAATGAAAATATAAGAAGCGAATAATGCTGTTATGAACAAAATAATGAAAGGATCATTAAGGACATTTGGGAAGAATGAATGAAGAAAGAATGGTAAAAAAATTATATGTTAATGATGTAAATGGAACCAGAAATAGAGGAAGACCGAGGAAAACGTGGCACGATCAAATAAATCAAATATTGAATGTCTGCCATGTGAGGAGTCAGAGAAATCGACGCGCGTGCATGTCACGATGTATGAGGAAGCGAGAGAAATATGTCAGGAAATAAAAGTGTGGCAGTCCATTCTTTCTGCCAACCCCTTCGGGGAGATGGCGTGATGGTTAGTTAGTAAGTATTATTTCACTCTCTTGATGATAAAGGTTTTAACCTTCGAAAAAATTCTAAAAAAATTAAATTATAAAACTTCGAATAATTGAAGATAAACTCAATACTTATAAAAATGTACACACTCCCGAGGGACAGTTCCTACAAGAGTGAACTTAAGCGTCACAAGTCAATCGGTATCTATCACAATGCGACGAGTGTTAATATTATTGCGTAAAACATGTCTTTCTTTTATGCACACTATAATATTGACGGCAGTTTTTTTTAAGATATTATTTTTGTAGGTACGTGTTGTAATTCTTAGTAAGTAGATAATACTCGTATTTCTCGATGAATATACTTCTGAATTGGGCAACTTACCAGATTATAAAAACGTATGTATTTCGGGATGTGAACACGTCGAAGAATGCATCGAATACCCATAACAAACTTTGATACCGAATTTTGAAGTTGGGACGCACTGCTACAGAAATCCAATTATTTAAATCTGAAAATTGACATGGTTAGGACAAACAAGAAGTCAAAAAACTCACATAGAGTACAATTTAAGTACAAAAAAGATAGAGGAACATTATGGATTCGCGAGTCTTAAATATTAGACAATAAACCTACTTTGGAAACTTGGTGAAAAGCTTTTTTGCACGGCTGATATTAGAGGTATTTTTACCCATGTGCTTCTCAATATAGAGAAGAGTAATGCAATATTATACAAAAATATTTGAAAAAATATGAATTCATTATATACTACAAATATATATAATATATACAACAAGTTTTGATAAACAAACAAAAGAAAAATGAGATTCATGTATATATTTTAAAATAAAATGAATAAAAATAGATAAAACTAACGAAAGATAGTTACAGAAGTAAAAAACATTGTTTTATTGGGTAAGCAACACAAAAAATATTGGTTAAGTTAAACGAGAAAAAATCTACTAATCAATATAATCCACAAACTTATGTAAAATATCTATTGTACACGTATAAAATAAATTATTTGATTAGTCATTTCACTAAATTTTCTAACTATTCACTTGTTACTGTAATATTTATAGTATATAAAAGCTATCGTGGCGATGAGGTTCGCAACGCATCACACCGCGTCTCCCGCGAGGCGAAAAGAGAAGGATGGACTGCCGCATCGGTTAAAGTGTGACAGTCTATTCTTTCTGCCTACCCATTCGAGGAGACGGCGTGATGGTTAGTTAGTTTATTAGTTATAAAATATGGTTAATTGATACGAATGAAAACATATGTGTTCTACATTTTTTATTATATTTTATGGGAGTTGCGTGTTTCGTCTTTCCAATACATTATTAAATGTAATTTTATAATGTCTTAGAAAGGAGAAAATAGAAAGAAATAAAGACTTCTAAAAAACAAACATTTCAATTCGTATTAATTATAATACGAAGCTTTACTTCATTCTTCAAGAAACAATGAATAAAACAAGGTTATTTTAACGTTAATAAAACGTGTATTATATGATTGATACTCATTTTTATATAGATGAAAAATATGTTATAAGAATATTATTATTCACCCCTTACATATATTATGGCTTTCATACGTATAAACACACCCTCCTTCTCTGAGGAAGAAAAATTCGTAGCAACACTTAAAAAAACAGGATATTGAAAGTCAGAACATAGGGGGGAAAGTATTAGATATGCGGTTATATGTTGGAACCGATCGAATTCATAATACGCAGAAGTGTTACATTGCTAAACAAATTGGTTTTCTTCACTTTTCCGGTTTCGTTCGGTGTTCGAGCCAATTTCCTTTCGTTACCAATAAAGAGTCCTATATGTAGAGTGTATGCGCTTATCTGTGATGCCCCCGGCGCCTCGCCCACTTCAGAATAGATGCCCATTGTACGCCGGGAATAAAAATAAAAGCGAAATGTTTCTATAACATGAAACACCCGTACAGAAAACAATCATCCAAATGCTTTTTATGTATCTAAATGAGTACGGAGAACGGAGAGGTGCAGTACGCTTTCATTTCACATTGTGTGTCGCAATATTCGATATCGTACCTGGGATTAAATGAAATATGAAATCGAAATAAATAGGCACACGTTACTGGATATAAGAGAAACGGTGATGTTTTTACTTGTTCAGTATTAAACACACAGCGACTTCATCTATAACACCACCAACTTTCACGACATATGAAGGAAAACATTTATCAAATTTAACATCTCAAGAAGTGATTAAACTTATATTATATGCACCAAATAAGCAGTGTACGCTTTATTCTATCCCGACATGGCATAAGAAATGCTGTCACCATGTAGCCTATTTTTAGTTTTTTTTCAACAAATCTTTATTAGCAGGACAAGTCCCCATTATGCTCTTAATTTGTGGTGTGGCATTATTAAAAATAAAGTATAACACTTGTGTTCTTTGCTTTTACACCTTTTTTATCGAATTAACAGGTTCGCTCCTGCGTAAGAGAAAACGATTGGTTCGATAAAACAAATTAAAGTGGTGTGAAAACAAAGTATCCAAGTGTAATAAATCTGACAATAATTTATCCTAGTATTCAGAACCCAAATAACTCTCTTATTATTTTTTTCAATAATTTTGTATAAATATCAAATTTTAACATATAGCTTAATTCTTTATTAACTAATAACCATGGAACCCAACCATGGACCCAGCAGGCAATGGAAAGGAGGATGTTAAACATCAGTCTGCGAGACAGAATGGATCAGAGAAAGGACCAAAGTTGCGGACGTAGCGTGCAAAATAGCCTCGTTGAAGTGGAATTGGGCCGGCCATATAGCGAGGACAACATATGATCGGTGGACAAGACGCACCCTGGAGTGGCGACCGAGAACCAGTCAAAGAAATCCTGGCAGATCACAAGCCAGATGGTCTGATGACATCAAGAGATTGGTAGGAGGTCAATGACACAGAGCGGCGAGAGATAGAGAGTCGAGAAGGGAGGCCTATATTCAGCGCTGGACTACTAAAGGCTGAAGATTATGATAAACCGTGGAAAAATGCGTTGCCGGGTGTAAACTTTATAAGCTCTGAAAGTAAAAAAAGTGGTAGTGGACTACCGCACTTTCCTTTCCTGACATACTTCTCTCGCTTCCTCAACATTCGTACATCGTGTCGTGCACGCACGTCTATTTCTCCTCTCGTGGCCGACATTCAATATTTGATTTATTTGATCGTGCCACATTTTCTCGGTCTTCCTCTATTTCTAGTTCCATCCACATCGTTAACATATTACATATTTTTTACGTTTCTTTCTTCATTTATTCTTTCCATGTGCCCAAACCATCTTAATGACCCTTTCATTATTTTGTAACTTTTCATTCGCACCGCATTCACATCCAGATTATTATAAGTAAAAGAATTTGATAGTTTAGTATGTCAGAGATGCACCATAAAATTAGACATGCGGTAAAATTCCAATAAAAAACATCGTTTATTTGGTTGTTTATTTGTTTATAATTCTATTAGTTTGCCGACATGATCCGAGCAATAGTAACGCGGCTCTATCCTGTCCGACTCTGACCGTCTACAGTCGACATGACGGAAGCGGAAAGGGCGTGGGTCCGTTTCCCGCGAATAATGAATCAGGAAAACACACAAATGTTGCCCTAACCATTTGAATAATGGATTGGTGCCATTTTCAGATTGGTGGATTGTTCAATCTTGATTGTGGAAGAGGCTACCGCGGCGCTTTCAATATGTTTAACGAAAAATTCTTAGTATAAACTGTTTTCTTATCACAAAGCAATCACGAACTTGTAAATACTATTTTTTATTCATAATTCAAGCTCACTATGAACCAACTACGTAATTTTAATATTTATACTAATACGTTTATCTCTGTTATTTTGATAAAATTCACGTGAGTTTCTTAATATCGATAAAAATATTTGTTTTATAGACATTTATCATCTTTATTATAAGACGCGCAAAACAAAATAATATAATGTCACGCAAGATAGAAAAAAATTGAGATTATTTGAAGAGGCCTACATCCAGCAGTAATTTGCCTTGCTAGGGCATTATAAAATGGGCTCTTTCAATAGCTTAATAAAAAGAAACAAGTCACTCCCATAAAATATAATTAAACTTCTACAAAACGGACGAATTTAGGAATATTTTATATTTTAATTGTATCTCAATAGAGACGAAGACGTAAACTGGAAACTGAACATGGATGATCAAGGTGTTTACAGGACTTATGACCTGTCATTGGTTGGGTTAAGCGCACGCTTTATGTAATTACAACATTCCCCATTCCACCTTTGTTATTTGTGATCATGCATGACAAATTTTTGGAAGATGTATATATACTTCAAAATCCATATTTATCTTCACGTGTCAGTTTCAGTCAGCTATCTATGTAGATTTGGTTGCACTTGTGAATTTTTTCAAGAATTAACCTATACAACCGACCCACTAACGCCATCTATGGAGAATGATTTTCGGCATTTAGCAAACTACCTTATTAACACAATGCGAAGGCTGTCGCCTAACATATTGTTAGAAGCCGCTAGGAGTATTATTCCATTCTATATGCCAAAGAATTTGACCAGAATATTTGAAGACCAAATATTTGTGAATGTATACTTATACCTGTATACAAATCCTGGATTTACACCAAAGGGTGGTTAATTCCAATTTTAATTGTATCTCAATAGAGACGAAGACGTAAACTGGAAACTGAACATGGATGATCAAGGTGTTTACAGGACTTATGACCTGTCATTGGTTGGGTTAAGCGCACGCTTTATGTAATTACAACATTCCCCATTCCACCTTTGTTATTGTGATCATGCATGACAAATTTTTGGAAGATGTATATATACTTCAAAATCCATATTTATCTTCACGTGTCAGTTTCAGTCAGCCATCTATGTAGATTTGGTTGCACTTGTGAATTTTTTCAAGAATTAACCTATACAACCGACCCACTAACGCCATCTATGGAGAATGATTTTCGGCATTTAGCAAACTACCTTATTAACACAATGCGAAGGCTGTCGCCTAACATATTGTTAGAAGCCGCTAGGAGTATTATTCCATTCTATATGCCAAAGAATTTTGACCAGAATATTTGAAGACCAAATATTTGTGAATGTATACTTATACCTGTATACAAATCCTGGATTTACACCAAAGGGTGGTTAATTCAAATTTTAATTGTATCTCAATAGAGACGAAGACGCAAACTGGAAACTGAACATGGATGATCAAGGTGTTTTACAGGACTTATGACCTGTCATTGGTTGGGTTAAGCGCACGCTTTATGTAATTACAACATTCCCCATTCCACCTTTGTTATTATGATCATGCATGACAAATTTTTGGAAGATGTATATATACTTCAAAATCCATATTTATCTTCACGTGGCAGTTTCAGTCAGCCATCTATGTAGATTTGGTTGCACTTGTGAATTTTTTCAAGAATTAACCTATACAACCGACCCACTAACGCCATCTATGGAGAGTGATTTTCGGCATTTAGCAAACTACCTTATTAACACAATGTGAAGGCTGTCGACCAACATATTGTTAGAAGCCGCTAGGAGTATTATTCCATTCTATATGCCAAAGAATTTTGACCAGAATATTTGAAGAACAAATATTTGTGAATGTATACTTATACCTGTATACGAAATCCTGGATTTACACCAAAGGGTGGTTAATTCAAATTTTAATTGTATCTCAATAGAGACGAAGACGTAAACTGGAAACTGAACATGGATGATCAAGGTGTTTACAGGACTTATGACCTGTCATTGGTTGGGTTAAGCGCACGCTTTATGTAATTACAACATTCCCCATTCCACCTTTGTTATTGTGATCATGCATGACAAATTTTTGGAAGATGTATATATACTTCAAAATCCATATTATCTTCACGTGTCAGTTTCAGTCAGCCATCTATGTAGATTTGGTTGCACTTGTGAATTTTTCAAGATTAACCTATACAACCGACCCACTAACGCCATCTATGGAGAATGATTTTCGGCATTTAGCAAACTACCTTATTAACACAATGCGAAGGCTGTCGCCTAACATATTGTTAGAAGCCGCTAGGAGTATTATTCCATTCTATATGCCAAAGAATTTGACCAGAATATTTGAAGAACAAATATTTGTGAATGTATACTTATACCTGTATACGAAATCCTGGATTTACACCAAAGGGTGGTTAATTCAAATTTTAATTGTATCTCAATAGAGACGAAGACGTAAACTGGAAACTGAACATGGATGATCAAGGAGTTTACAGGACTTATGACCTGTCATTGGTTGGGTTAAGCGCACGCTTTATGTAATTACAACATTCCCCATTCCACCTTTGTTATTTGTGATCATGCATGACAAATTTTGGAAGATGTGTATATACTTCAAAATCCATATTTATCTTCACGTGTCAGTTTCAGTCAGCCATCTATGTAGATTTGGTTGCACTTGTGAATTTTTTCAAGAATTAACCTATACAACCGACCCACTAACGCCATCTATGGAGAATGATTTTCGGCATTTAGCAAACTACCTTATTAACACAATGCGAAGGCTGTCGACCAACATATTGTTAGAAGCCGCTAGGAGTATTATTCCATTCTATATGCCAAAGAATTTTGACCAGAATATTTGAAGACCAAATATTTGTGAATGTATACTTATACCTGTATACAAATCCTGGATTTACACCAAAGGGTGGTTAATTCAAATTTTAATTGTATCTCAATAGAGACGAAGACGTAAACTGGAAACTGAACATGGATGATCAAGGTGTTTACAGGACTTATGACCTGTCATTGGTTGGGTTAAGCGCACGCTTTATGTTATATTTTATATTTTCTATGAGTTCTTACACCATTGTTCAAAAAACCATATATTTGAGTTAGATTTGAATTTTTTTAAATCTTTATTTACACAGATATATGTATATTAAAGTTAAACATTGACTGCAATGATGATTATATATTGTAGAATTGATTTTGAATATAACTCAGTATGTCAAATAATTGACACTAAACAAATATTTTTTAACTGATTCAATTATTTAATGATTAATTTTCATAAAATGAAAAGCTATGCCATAATCAAATACAATCATACACTTATAACATATTGTGAAATCATTCTGCCAACATATTTTAGCAAATAAACAATGATTTTAAGATAGTATTCATACTCCAAGCACAGTGCTTATTTTCGATTAATCTAAAAAAAGGCATAAGGTATTCTTGGTGTAGCTATAGGCAAACATCACATCGTCCATTAAACAAGAATTGCGGTTTCGATTTCCATTATCGGTATAAATTTTCATATATTTTGGTACGACATTTGCAGAATAAATGTTTGAAAATACAACGAATACGAGTGATTTTTTTAAATATTTAATTAGTTATCATTTTCAAGTCTTACGTAATAAATATTATTTTTAATTTTGTTAAGTACAGTAAAATTGATGAAATAAAATAATAATTATAAATTAAATGATTTATAGAATGAAATTTTTATGAATTAATCATCTTAGGGGTGCTGTAGAAAATGCTCCATTATATGAATATTATATTTTCTTCTATGTTCGTCATACTTTGTGTTGTAGATGTTTTTTTTTCTTTTTTATGTACTTTGTATACGACACAAATTTTAAAAATATAATTAAATTAAATATCAGATATATTTCGGACAACCCGGTCCTTCTTCAGTGATATTATAAAGATATTTAAAATATTATAAAATATTGTAAAATTTTACAAAATTTTCAATATCTTTATAATATTACTGAGGAAGGATCGGGTTGTCCGAAACATGTCTGCTATTTCATTTTAAAAAAATTAAAGTTAATGTTGTATTCAAAGTTTATAAAAAAGAAAAAGACAAATAATAATATTATAGTAAAAAATAAACCATCAGGTATTTAAAATGAGGGCTGCAATCGATTAAAATCAGGATTGTTTATTTTGAAAAAATGCATTTTGAATCTCAATCTAAACTCTGGTAACACTTTCAATTTAAAAAAAAACATTATTCACAATTTACCCACGTATGTATTCACTGATCGAATTGGATACATTAGGGTTTGTAAGCTTTTAAAAATACCCAACTTACACAAATAAAACAATTCCATGATAGACGCTTCCTTGTGTTCCCAATCAATGAGCATTTAAAAGCTTTGTGTTTAAAGTAAACAGAGTTTAGCGTGAGTCGCGTATATTTTTTTGTATCCCGGGCGGGCTTCAGTATTTGCTTAATTCATTTCCCGGCTAAGGTTCGGGGGGGTAATACATCAGCCAGATATGATCCAGGTGTGCTGACAGCCTACACACTGTGTATGAAATATGAAGTTTGATAAGAAGAATGATAGAAGAGGGTACCAAAGTTCTTTTGAATTTCTCTTAAGAGTTTTACTCTGTCAGTGTTATTTACTGACTCTGGAGTACCGGGTTTATCTGAGTACCTACCTATTTTTTTTAATGTCATTTAAAATGTACGAATATCCATGTACATTTATTGGTATTGAAATTATGATTTTAATTTAAGTACACATGAAAAAAAGCCTTCAATTTTGGCTTTTTAAAAATGTTTATTCAAGTTTCTTTTATATTCGCCATCACTTAGTGTTGTAGATTCACAATTATTATTATTTTTGGAAACATTGTATTTTCACAACACTTTAATTGTACAATTGAAGGTTAAAAAAATATTAAGGCATCCTACTAGACAAAAGATTGAAAACATTTCAAATAGTCACTAATAATGATTTTAAAAAAAACTCGGTTTTCTAAAAGTTTTATTATAGTATATATGTTTAACTCGTTTTTGTTAGCATTATTATCATACGTGATAAACACAATGTAGCTGTAAATAAACCCAATCTTCCAATAAATACGCCATAGACGCAATCAAAATCAATCAGTTTTTTGTAAAATTGGTTGTAATTTCATCAAGTAGTCATAATTTCTCCAGTTTTGCGTTAAGAGTACTTTCTCGTTAGTATAAGATTGCCATTTTGAGTTCTGCTTAAAGTGTAGATGACTATTTTTCTAATCTTTTAATGTATCAAATCCATTTCAATAAAATTATGACTATTTTTTTTCCAAAGAAATAATTATCATTCTCAAACTAAAATTATACATTTTTTTTTTGTAACAAACAAAAAAGATGTGTATTTTTTACAGTCAAATAACTAGGATAAAATACACTATTTACTACAAAAAATAATAAGAGTATGATTGAGCCAAATATGTCGAAGAATGAGATATCTCGGAGTCAAGATATTTGCATTGCATTGAATCTTGACTCCGAGAAATCCCAACATCGACCGACTCTCGCATATTTTTGAAAAGGAATGTTAATTATTTTTCATCTGCTCATATGGCTGTACCACTGCAGATAACCTTCTCTAATTTTTTTCGCTATGTAAGTGACTTTTAGACTACCTCTGATGTGTTAATTTCTCACTTTATACAGCATTGCAATCCCGGCGGCCCACCTCAGCATCTTCATTTCTGCTACGTGTAACCCATGTTATTATTGTTGCCTTGTAATCCTAACCTAAACCTAACATTTTCTCTCTTCCACCCCATATTGTGTCCCACCTTCCTCACACTATTAATTTTAAGATTGTTGTTTATATTTCCTTACAGATAAGATGATTGTATTGGCTGTATATACCATGTGTTTGTGTTTGTAAGTACGGGGCATAAAAGGGGGAAAAAAGTGTAGCTTAAATGTGACCTGGTGTCTCTTTGATTTTCGTAAATGAAATAACAATTATTGTCAGTCCCAGATGGACGGTGGACGGACCTAGGAAGTTAATGATTGAGGCTGACGAAAGGACGTCGCTGCGCCCTATAACAGCCTCGGGTAAGCGGTGGGTACCCCTTCTATGTCTTATCAATCAAATACAGTTCAAAAAACATTACCGTGGTAAAGTTAATGCAAATTAATAAATTAGTAAAAGTTTAATAACTGTACATACTAACATGTCACGCGTGGTGATTCTTTAGAAAAAGAATATCTATAATAACAACCTCATAAAGAATCTGATCAATTTTACCCACCCTATTTTTTTGCTCGCGTGTGAGGGCGGACTACAAAACATATTTTATTGAACTCACCCCTATGAAAACAATAGTGTGGCGGTAATAGAAATTGACACCGCATCAAACCAGATACCATCTCGCCCGGAGCTGTTTACTTACGGGAAATATACAGCGGGGATTGTTGGTTTCCACATTCGTGGCTTGTTTTTTTTAGGGGAAGAAAAAAAATCACTCCACGCGTGCACCCCTTTCAATTTACTCGGAATAAAAATAATTTATGAGAAACGTGCAATTGATATTTGATATGAAGTGCAAAACGTGTTTTTTTTTCGTCATTATAATATGTATACCCTTACGTATTGTAATGAAGCTTGGAGCTGCCAAAATTTGTATGTCAAGTTTTTAAAAAAATGTATTATAAATTTTAAATATAATTAATCATGGAACACGAAGATATCGTAGTGCTTATTCCAACATCTGTTTTTATTTTACTTGAAATTAATGAAAAAATCACGCTTATCGAAAAAACATTTTCAAATAATTTTAACTTGTTTGTCCTTAACGATCACAAAGACATATTTAAATATGCTTATTGGCAGATTACAACACCTTATAGCATTTTATAAAAGTTTCATCATCATTTCGTCCAAGATGACTTGTATGAAAATTAACCCACTTCTTACAACAGCGCCTGATTTATTAATATATCCAAAGATACCGTTATAAATTAATATTATTTAATACAAACAGTATAATAATTAAGGCAGAAATTTCCAATAGAAAAGACTAATTTTCAAGTAGCTCGAAGAGCGTAGGTAACAAAATTAGCGAATTTTAATAAAAACAATTAGAATTGATGGCCAATTAAGACGAATATAGTTAATACATCTTCATTAGGGGGCTACAATAAATTAAGACCGAGAGAAATCTGAAATTCCTTGATTAACAGTTTGCGCTTTTATTATGGCCGATACTCTTATAACCCGGGTAGGAGACTTGAAGACAATCGCTACGTTGAATACGTAAGCAATATTCGAGGTGAGGGAGGGATCGAGATGTTGCCAGTAAAATAAAATACAACCTCATCCCGCTACCGCCGCCCGCCCCCTCGCCCGGGGGTAGCTGGCGGCCATACTTTATGAAGACAATGATATTTAGCAAGGCTGAGAAAGTGTTACTTAGTTCTAATTGTACAATGGTATCTCTAGGGTGTAATTTTTTACCAAAGTGTGAGTACGACTGATTTTAATGCGAATGATAAATGTACGACAAGACATTGAAATAGTAAAATCTTATCTATTTGTACAATAAAAATATGTGACTGTGATATTTAATAAATTACCGATTTGTATTACTTTTGCCTAACTCATTCATTTCCAAAGTACATATATACTAAGACCTTCGTGGGAGAGTGGCAACAGCTATAACTGCCATAGCAAAAGTTCCGGGTTCGATTTCCGGCGATGAGAATCACACTGTGTAGAATAGAACAATAAAACGGCTATAGATTAGCTACCTTTCAGATGTCATGAGAATCAATGTAATAGCTTTACCATTTACATTTTTTTAAATATATACTTTTAATATGGGAGTATCCTGAGAGGACTCTCATTATTGATACCCCACTATTTATGACGTGAGTTATTTGCCTGACACTATTAATGACATGAGTTATTTTAAACATTATTATAACCAGTAAATATATTTAATATAGATTGTGAAAAATTATACGTAAAATTACTTAAACCTAACTGAACTAAACAATCGAGCAAATAACAAATTGTGGCAAGTAAAATTACATTGGCTTTTGCTGTTATGATGTAAAGACATATTCAAAATAATAATAACAATAATAATATTTTAAATGTGGAGCACCAAAAGTTCCTCTACGTATGTTACTATAACATTATCACCCAGCGCCCTAGAAACAATACAAAGTCGGTTTCTTAAGAGTTATAATATGTATAAAATATATAATAATTAAATTAAACGATGTTTTTTTACTACTTCCACTTTTGTTTATTTCGACAGTTTTATTAAATTTAAAATACATGTTATTGAACTTTTTATCTAAAATGAAATTTTAAAATTAATTACGCAATTTGACATATCGCGATTGTGGAAAGGAATTATGCGTCTTTTATACTATTTGTAAACAAAAATACACTTCACGTGTTTGATTAATAATATTATTTTTAATCAGGTTTATTAAGGCTGTATTAATGAAACATGTACATATTTCCAGGTTGTCGCCATGCGCTAACGGAGCTCACCTGCAGCCGAGCAACGTGATACACCGTAATAGCTAACCGCCTCATTAGGAAATTTACAGGGCGCTCAATTAGCACTAACATCTTTCCTTACACGACGTAATAACCAACATCGATAGACAACGATAAGCTCAATCTTATCGTACGTACACTCTTACACGTATTTTATTAACCGAACATTCAAAATTTAGTAACAATAACATTTCTTAACTAACTAACTAACCTTCACGCCGTCTCCCCGAAAGGGTAGGCAAAAAGAATGGACTGCCACACTTTTCTTTCCTGACATATTTCTCTCGTTTCCTCAACATTCATACATCGTGTCATGCACGCGCGTCGATTTCTCTGACTCCTCACGTGGCCGACATTCAATATATGATTTATTTGACCGCGACACGTTTTCCTCGGTCTTCTTCTTTTTCTTGTTCCATTTACATCGTTAATATATACTTTTTTACCATTCTTTCTTCATTCATTCTTTCCATGTATCCAAACCATATTAATGATCCTTTCTAGGTATTCATCAAAATGTTAGCATATCTGAGTAGTAGGACACGTATTTCAACTTGGCATCAGTAGGTTTATGACTTACGAACTCGCCTTTTGAACTAGTATTTTTAAAGAGTACAAACAATTTTAATAAAAAGGTTTTCATAGTCCCAAATATGAAGTAGCTAATCAAAGACAACTGTTACTATGGAGGCTGTCACAAAGAATGTATTTGAATGTGAAGACAAAGCGGGCCAAGATTAAAAGCAGAGAGTAGCGAATGTTTCGGGAAGTATAGTAGATGCACCCTGAACCATAATAGCCCTCACTCCAATCGGGTCATCCAAACAGTCCCAGCCGCGAGGGCTAGCGCCTGCATCCTAATTAGGCCGCTATACTTCTAATAATATACACACAATGCCATTCAAACAATATTGTGTTCTAGTTTCTATTACATATACATCATAATATTATTATTATTTTGTTGAATTGCTCTTTACACCATTAAGCACATACAAAAGAAGAGCCGAATCCATGTAAAGGGTATAGCTTTCATATTAATTCTCGTGACATGTGATAGGTAGCTATTCTATCGTAATTTTGTTGTCACGTGAATTCTGCAGCAGACAAAAGTCAGCGTAACAATAACACTGTCTTTGACGTGAATCGAACCCGGGACCTTTGGGGTGACAGTCAAAGCACTGACTACTCGGCCACGAAGGACGTTAATATCCAAATAAAATAATGGGTTATGCTGTATCGTAAGATCTACGCCAATAATAACAATTTTATTTGCTAGAAGTAGGTTCTAACGCATTATAGTTTTAACATCAATAAATGACCATCAGTTATTGATAGCATAAATTGTTTTACATACCGGCCGCCAGAACCGCCCTGCCTCTGGGGACACCGGTGAGAAGAATAATTAATCTGCTGAACGCGGTCTTCTCGTAAATCGACGTCTTTCATATTACTGAAAGTACGTTCAGAAAGCAAATACTCTTGATTTTGAAGAGTATCTTGTATTCCTAATTTCGAGCCATCTCTCATGCGTTTCTGGTATTATACTATTGTATATACAATATATTATTTTTCTTGTTCCCAATAGATGTCTTAAACCTTAATTTTGTAATGTCTCTTGATGAGGTAAACCGATTTTATTTGATTTGAAAATGAACTTTATTATATCTTTTCAAGAAAAGCTATAAGAAATGCCACTAACCAGCTCAATTGTGAAGGCAAAATATAATTTTTCCGGCCATTAGCAAAAACTGTTAATTATATAAAAATTACGTTTAATGTGTGATAATATTCTATATCGTGCATGCGTTATGAAAAATACTACTAAAATGTGACATCAAAACCAGCATACCCTAAAAATAATCACACAAAAGCGGGGAAGAATGAATTCTTTCTAAAAGAAGAACGAAACCTTCAGACGTTTCATCAAAAACATTTCCATTAACACATAAAAATAAAATATCGGTACAGAGAGCAAACAGCAGCCCGGCCATATTCAATCAGACAATGTATGCAGATCCTAGGCGGCCGCTAAGTAAGGGGGAGGCTAGAGTTGTGGGGCGGAGGAGCCTCCTCCCCTGAAGATCCTTAGGGGTTGTACCTACAAAATAAAGTCAAATAATTATTTAATTATTTTTTGTTTACTATTAACTTACTTTGGAATATTTTTAGTTAGTAACATTAACATTCTTCCGTTAAATTATATGCGAAAATGTTTGTTTTCAACATTAATAAAATAACAATTATAAGTTAAAAATGAAGTAAATGGTATAAACCCTTTTTCTGGAAAGTTAATGATATCACACTTCTTATTATTACGTGTCGTCATATAAAATATCATACGACAAATTTTTTTCTATTATTGAAAATTGAGTTCTTTATTTAATGATTATTAACCATATCATTGTAGTAATATTGGTGTTTTTTTTAATAAGTATTAAATCTTAGTTTGTCTTATTGCGCTAATCAAGCTCCGGTAAGAGTGAAACCTATGGGTGCTTTCAAAACAATATATACGGTAGTGTTTAAACAAAGTATTTTTTTAAATATATTTTTAATAAATTTATCGTTTATAATACGATACATTTTTATCCATAAGAATGTATAAAAAATATTCGGGAAAACAGAATTATTTCATAAGTTATAAATGAATTATTACTAGGCATTTCATAAATCTATGCAAATAATCCAGAAGACAGATTAGGAACAGATAATTTATACATTTATAATAATTTGAATAAAACGTAAATAGTCAACACTAGAATGTATCTATTTGTGTCAGTCTGCGCAAATTTCACCCCTTTCTCGCTTCCCACAACCTCCCGCAGCCCCCACATCGCAGCCCTTAATGACGTAAGCAAAAGCAAAACAAAGAAAGGTTTTCTGCGGACTCCCGCGTCAGACTTATTTTAAGTTTCAGTGCTGGCGGATATGTTAAATAAATTTAAATTAAATTTCGTGATTTTGTGCTGAAGTACGCTAAACAAATTCATTTCGAAACGAATTAAATATATTTATACGAAGTTATGATGAGTGAATGCAATGCAAATTAAAGTGTTATAAACAAAATTATGTTATAATATAATAATAAAAGAAATAATATTTCAATGGAACAACAAATAGAGAAAGACCCAGAAAAAAGTGATATCGCCAAATTAATCAAATATGAAATGTTTGCCATTTGAAAAATCGAAGAAATCGACGTGCGTGCATTAAACGATGAATGAATGTTAAGGAAACTAGAGAAGTATGCCAGAAAAGAACAGTGTAGCGTTCCATTCGTTTTGCCTACTTCTTTGAGGAAACCGCGTGATAAATAATAAATATTCACGATGAAAATACATAGTTTTAGTTTATTATACGTTTTTTTATCGTCTGTATTATGGAAGTAGAATACCAGAAATGAAAACATTTCGACCTATCGTAGGTGATAAAGAGGTGGAAAGAATGTTTAACGTCTTCATCAAAGGCTCAATATTGATATTCAGTCAGAATATTTAACAAGAACAATAGAAGGAGATTTTGTAAGTGATTTATTTTATTATTGAGGATTAGGAATTCCATATAAAAGATATTGCAATGCATTGTCTTAAATAAATCATCAAATCACTCACTATATTTCTTACTAATATAGCCGATGTCGTTCACTACTAGACATAGGCCTCCCGGATACTTCTTCGCATATTCTACCTGGCTTCTGTATCCAGGCACCAGCATTTTTTTTAAGTCATCCGACCATCGTTAGGGGGTCTCTCTCTACTTCTTCTATCTTCACGTGGTCTCCACTTCTCTACCCTTCTGGTCCTTTTAATCCACCAGTCTGGCAATGTATCCCGCAAACCGTTTTAACTTAGCCACCCTTAGCCATCCATTACTCTCACAATAAAATGCTTCATTAATGGAAAGGATTGATGAATGATATATAATTTTATACTACCTTCACGTTGATTTGAAGATAGTATAATAGGAAAACATTTATTAAAAAAATAAACTTTAATAGATTTATACGACGACTTTCGTGGCCGAGTGGTTAATTCTTTGACTGCCACACCGAAGGTGGGAATGGCAGTGTAATTATCACACTGTCTTTGGTCTGGTGTAGAATTCACGTGACATCAAAATAGCGATAGATTAGCTACCTATCACATGTCACGAGAATCAATATGATAGATATACCATATACATCGATTTGGCTCGCGCTGTAATAATGTAAAGAGCGATTCAACAAAATAATAATAATAAGAAAAATATATCAAAATAAAATGTAACACTATCACTTTGTATAAACCACTTTATTTGAGTAAGTAAGACCAACCGGTTTCATTTTGTAGCGAGTTTCCTCAGGTCTATACACAAACTGACACAGTTTGTGTTTAGCCCTGAGGAAGCTCGCTACACAGTAAAACCGGTTGGCCATACTTAGGTACTCAAATAAAGTGGTTTATACAAAGTGATACAGTGTTTTATTTTATTTTTAAATATGTCAAACCACCAAGTTATGGCTTTATATTAAAGAAAAATATATAATACGTTCTCGTATTTTATCGTATTTATATACTATCTATTATATTTCAAAAGATGAGGTTCATATCTCCGTAAATATAAATTTCTATTATATTATATACTCGTATAACTGTTTTTGTAAGCAGCGAATGATCGTAAGATTGAAAATATTTTTAAAAACATTAACTTGCATATGAATATTGCAATTGGCGCACGCTTCCAAGAAAATGAGGCACTACCACTACCCCTAGTCGCATCTGCGGCACAAGACGGAGCGCCAGGCAGCGCCCGAGCCCGCGCCCGGCCGCGCCCCGCGTCACTCTTAATGCCACACCGCTAGAACTACACACCATTTCCTGACTGCTCCATTCTTTATCAGATACGAAATCAAACACGACACTGGCTGTAAGCAAATTTAATGGAACTTTTATGAAAGGAAGATGAATTATCGCCGTGAAACAACACGGCAACTAAATAAACAAAAAACAGACAACGTTACTTTGCATTACATGTAAATTGTACATTGTTCTTGGGGCGCTCGTTGCCCACACTTTTCTTACTTTTTACTTAAATTTTCATTACGCAAGAGTGTGGTTCATCGCAAGACGTCCAATTAACTTATGAGCATGTCAAAACAGTGAAATCAGGCGGACAGAAATATATTTTACTAGCATTATTTGAATAACTCTAATAATTGTCACTTCGTCTTCTTCTCATTTTTCCGTTTCAAGGTTATTTTTACATTAGAAATAATAACTGTGATGTTGTGCTGAAACTGAACCATAATCGGTGTTTTTTATCCAGGATTTTCTTACTCTCACGTCATATCGTTTTCTTTCAATTTTGTCTAATACATTCAGTTGTATCACGTTGTATTTATCATTTTTCATAACATGCTTGAAGTATCCCAGTTTGCTGGGTAGTCCATTTATCACTAATACAACTAATTTCACTATATACGAAAATCATCCTCGTCATTTTAAACATTTCTATGTTCCCCTATTGATATCTATTTAAAATAAATCTATAGAATCCTTTGGTCGAAAACGTGTATATTAAATGATAGTTTATGATTTTTTCCTACCTATGTATTACTTATGTACTCGGTTTCATCTGCATTACTGAGATATGTTATTCTATTTTTATAAATACTAGTTGCAGCCCATGAAATATTCACGGAAGTTAAGATTTTCTACCCTTTAAAACCTTGGTTCACTGTGTAAACTCAATCAGTAACAAGTTTTAACATTTAATTTTTTTTAAATTCACATACCTTTACACACCATCGCGTGGATTCCAAATTATTATACTTTCGGAGAGAATCGAAGTATTCCTCTTGCCTTAAAAGTATTCTCGTACTCTTTCTTGACGACTTCCGAGCTTATTCCTATTAATATTATGATTATAAATAAAGTCATAATAACAGAAAATTTTAAAAATATTTAAAAAATATTTGTTCATATTTAATTAATAGAACATAATTATAGAGATTTTAAATGATTTTTTGAGAATGTATGAGGCATTTTAGACGCGATTTATGTATAAGTGGCAACAACTATAACTGCCACACGAAGTTTCCATATTTAATTTCCGGTTATGACGATATGAAAAAAAAAACTCACTGTCTTTAGTCTGGTAGAATTCAACTAAATGCCTATCGCATGTTATAAAAATCAATAGAAAAAATGTATACAGTAATAAGGTTAAAAATAACCTGTTGTATACAAAATTGTGGGAAGCAACTGGAAACTACAACATTATAGGTCCAAGAGGCATTTAAAGAATCATTAAAAATGTTATATGTTTCGAAAGATTTACACCTTCATTATCGGGAGAACAATATAAAATGCTCAGTTTATATTGTTCTCCCGATGATGAGGGTGTATGGTTAAATTAATTAAAGAAATTGAAAAAAATAGTGCTTTAATTCACAAAATAAAATATTTTGCCACAAACCAACCCTTAGGATTAAAACTTGAAAAGAAGAAGCATCACCTTTGAAAATATGTTTTTCGTATGAATAAAAGTTTAAAGTATATCTGCGTTCAACGTTATATCTGCCGTTTGAGGCATCTACATATTCTTGTCGCATAAAAAATGACAAACAGCTCTACAAAGTCGCATTTTTATCAAACAAAGTCCCGGAGAGTGGCTAATAAAAAAGTGGATTTCCATCGCAATGAGCACCGACTGCATAAGGAGTGGTATGAGTCGTGTCCTTTGTCTCAATAAGAAGAGTAATTCTCCATGCGTCTAGAGTAGTCTGTCGCTCCTTCCATCTGCCCGGCACCATTGTCTCCGCTTCCCGCTCGGATGATGACATTAGCCGGGGCTGTCAGCGGCCATGACAGCCTAGAATAGGTGACATAACATGAATTTTTATCATAAATTACGTATGAGACTATAAATTACAGATTTCGCGGTTTCAATTAAAATTAAATGAACTAACTGAAAAAAAAAACATTTTTTTGCGATTTGCATTTCATTTCAATCTTATGTGTCTCATTAGATTTTGTAATTAGCTTTTTTTACGATTTAATCCTAGGGATTGGGTTTGCAGCAAACTTTACTGTTTTTCGGGACGTCACTTGAACTTTTAATGTGGAAGTTTCCCAATGCTTTCCACATCTAATAAGTTAACAAAACATTCGTTCGAAAACAAAGTTCGCCGTGTCAGCAAGTTAAGGATAAAAAAAATCAAACAATTTAAATTATCCACTGTTTTCACCGAAACACCATAATACTTTAAAATTCATCGTCAGCCATTCTCCATCCACTGCTGGACGTCAGCCCTTCCACCCCACGCCATCCCTCGTTCTCTCGCCTGTGTTCTCCAGGCTCTTCCAGCCGTCCACACAATATCATCCGACGTCTCCCGACACTCCAGCCCATTCAGTAACCTTCTGGCCTTATCTTCCATCATCCTGTTGGACACATATCCAGCCCATTACCACTTTATCCTCGCAATGCGTATCCCTATATCGGTGACCCTGGTGCATCTTCTAATCTTCACGTTGACAACTGACATGATTTTTTTGTAACACCTGATGATGGCAACATAGGTTGTGATGTGACATCCCTTCGGTGATGATTCACAAAGAATTAGAACTAGAGGTCGTGTCTTTCATGATTAGGATAGTAAAGGACCTTAAACCAAAATAGGGAACAAAATGCCGTACACTCTTCTAGTGGAACGGAAGGCCTGATGACAACAGTCAACAGGTCGGCTTCTCCTGGAGAGTTTTAGGTGGTTTCCTCTCCACAAGAGCAAATGCTGAGAAGTTCCTTTTGATCCACCATATAATAACGTATTCTTTCCAGATCCCATCTTTATTAATTAGCTAGTTAGTTGACCTTAAGTTAAACCAAAGCAGAAAATCTACTTGTTATAATATAAACCTTGTACATAATATGCAAGGTAAATAATAACGCAACTCTCATTTAAAAATAAAAAAACATAGGTTAGCGAAACAGCTGTCGCGACGATTTCGTATAAATGAATTGTGATACGTAATTGCAGGGTTCCAAATTTAATAAGTATATCCTAAATAATTTTACATCATTGATCGATGTAATATTTATGAAATGAGAATCTGTTGTTTAAACGAGTGTATTAAACTGATAAAAAATGTTTGAAGATATATATATTTTTGTAGCAATTAAGTGTTTTAATATTGTAATATATATTTGAGTGTACGAGTACATATTTCACATGCTAGTGTATGGGTCCAGACAGGGCCGGGCGCGGGTTTCGGGTGAGCTTCCGCGCTTTAATGAGAGCGGAAGGAGCCGCCGCTCCACCGCCCATCTTGTATTGTTCTAAGAAGCAGACCGTCTGCCACTATTTCGGAGGCTGCAGACTTCAATATTTCGTACCACAAACCGCTAATCACGAGCACGCGGCACTGCAATGCGAGATTAACTAAAATCATCCAGCCGCACACCTGGACAAGAGAAATATATTCAATCGTCTTGTGCATAAAATGAATTTTTATAAATTACACTTTTTCGTCTCGTCGCAGCGCTGTTTAGGGGTTGGAGTCTCGCGGTAACCGATTTTTGTGAAAGAGGTGGGTGGCAAAGGTTCATTACGGGGCGAGAGTTGTTACTTTTATTTTGGATTTTAAAACAATTTGGAAAGAAAAACAATGAGATGTTTTCTTCATTAACAACAATGCCTAAGTAAACTTCTTAAGGGATTTTGGAATTAATCAACTTTTAAGCGACGCGCTTAAAAAATGTTTTTAAATATATTTAGTCATTCGTTTTGCTTCTAATAAAAGCAATATTTAATTCATCAGAGGAATCAATGCAATATAATTAAAAGAGTTTTTTCGTAATTTTTAACAAATGTTAAAAAAAAATATATATTTTTAAACGATCGTGTTAAACTCTATATTAAATAATAAATACTTTAGAAAACATCTGTTAAAATTGTTTGGACATATGGATAGAATGAATGAAGAAAGAATGGTAAAAAAAAGTATATGTTAACGACGTAAATGGAACTAGAAATAGAGGAAGACCAAGGAAAACGTGGCACGATCAAATAAATCAAATATTAAATGTCGGCCACATGCGGAGTCAGAGAAATCGACGCGCGTGCATGACACGATGTATGAATGTTGAGGAACCGAGAGAAATATGTCAGGAAAGAAAAGTGTGGCAGTCCATTCTTTCTGCCTACCCCTTCGGGGAGACGGCGTGATGGTTAGTAAGTTAGTTAATTAGTACGAAAAGATCTGTTCAATAAAAAATTTATATTATTATTATGTGATTATCACGAAATTTTAAAAAATTTCATGAAATTTTTCGTATTTCGTATTTTCTTTACTCTATTTTCTTTATACATTTATCATATATGCAACGACTATCGCTATTTGATTTTTATTGCATATTTATTAAAAAAAATTATAAAAAATCAGACATCACTATATTTTAAGTTCTTTTCATTCTTTTCAACTTAACTAGACTGAGCTATAGCAACGCGTGGCCGGGTACAACTAGTATTATATTCAATATATTAAGTATTTTTTAACAATGATATAAAACTAAATATTTTGTATTTAGCATTGATAACATATTTGCCTAGAAGTTTCTATTTTTTTTTCTTCTTCTTGGATTAGCCTTCTTGGCCTGTTATTCCTTGCGTCAAGTTTTCTGGAGATGTGCTGACTAGACAAAAGTGGAAGTTGTAAAAAAAAAATATTATTTCATTATTATTTAAAATTAACTTCCATCAAAAGATTTCAGTAAAATCATTCGATTATCTCATAATGTATTCAAGAAAGTTAAACATTTTGACATTAGCAATAAATTATCAAATTATAAAACAAAGATTTGACGATACTTATAAAATAAATATTATATAAACTTGTTTTTTTTTTATATTTTATAAATACACATATAGAAACACAATAAATACACGCTCTAGGTTTTTTAACAAATGAGCGATATCTTTTTTTTTTTTTTCATTTCTTAGCTTCAAATAAAGTATGTAGAACGTAATAAGAAAAAGGCTTTTTTAAAATACGTTTTCCTAACTAGCGAATGAGATACGCACCCCTTTAATATCCTGAATGTTTATACGTGGAGTACGAACGGTCCTCGAGCTCACTTGATTTTAAAACCGAAATCATCATTTTCGTGAGTTTTAATTGAGAGTATGGTTAAAGTTCATTTAAATATTTGACGTCCCCCGCTACTTGAGAAACAAAGAAATGCTTAATGTGTCGTTTTCCCTCAGAGCCATCAGCCGGAGCTCTCTCGCGGCCCCATACTAGACCTCCACTCACTCAGACCTGTTCAAATTGCCCGAAAATATTTTTTCAATCACACTTTCTCAAATATCCTTACGTTATTTTAAGTCATTTATGATCACTTCTAATATACATTGAGTATATTGCACTACGTAATAAAAAATTGTTGTAAATATTATATACTCGTACACATTGTTTTAAAATATTTATGTTGTTGTTGATGAAAAAGTTATGAACAAAATAATGAAAGGATCATAAAGGTAGTTTGGACACATGGAAATAATTAATGAAGAAAGAATGTTAAAGAAAGGGAACTAGAAATAGAGGAAACCGGAGCACGATCAAATAAATCAAATAGTAAATGTCGGCCAGTGAGGAGTCGGAGAAGTCGATGTGCATGCATGACACGATGTATGAATTTTGGGGATTTGAGAGAAGTATGTCAGAATTGAACAGTGTGGCAGTCTTTTATTTCTGCCTACCCCTTCGGAAAGACGGCGTGATGGTTACTTAGTTTTCTGTTCATTGAAATTTGTAAGTACATATAAACTGATTGCAAGTAAAAAAAAATCTGTGTATGTATTTAGTTTTATTCAACTTGATTTTTAGCTTTGACAGTTTTTGGCAGCTCGCTGCCATCTTCTGGTGACATTCTTGCAGTCAACTTCTTCTAACCAAAAAGTAAAGCTTTAGTAAATATGCTTCAACTGTAATAGAGTGAAGAGTTAATTTAGGGTTCCATCTTTTTTCTGCTACGCTACATTATTTGTGATCACTAATCACACGTTAATATTCATGATCTGATATCGAGTTTAACATCTTTTGATCAAAAAAAGTCTAAATGTCGACCAAAGAAGAAAAAAAATCCACATGAGTTCATGACACAATATATAAAATATGTGGAGGCGAGAAAAAGAACCTACAAATCCGTTCAGAGAAACCGCATAAAAGTTAGCTGTTGTAGCCGCATGTTAAGTTATCATTATATCAAGATGGTATGTTTTATCAAGATTTATGCTCTTTCGTCACAAGTATTATGTACTTTCTTTTGGTAATTCGCTTTCTTATAAAATACATTTCATTTCATTTTCTAACTGTTTTCATATGTAAATACAACATTTCATATGTTAATACAACATTCTCAAAGTAGTTTCGATATAGAAACGTTACTTTTATTCAAACCTTAAAAAAAACTCCATTTTACGTTTCAAACGTCGTAAAAATATAATAGCAGGTTTGAAAATCCCTTCCATTTTGGATCTTGCCGCAAGACAGCATATATTTATATCAAAATGACTTTGGGATGACAGCAACCAGCGTGCGATAAAAAATAATTATTATTTTCTGTCTGCGACACACATTTGCAATTCAAAGTGTGTGGAATATCAAATTTGGCAATGCGACGATTTGAAAGTGAAATAAATTACAAATCTAAAGAGCGTTTTCATTTGTTTTATACAATTTTTGATAGCCTTTGTACACAATTTGTCTGCTCTGAAGGGGTCGAGGCGTCTGCAGCGTCTGCATACTGAACTCTCAAGTATGTCGCAGTCTCTTGTAGTCTGGTCCAGCTACCCGCAATACGAGCCTTCATTCATATTCATCGTTTTAAACCAAATAACTGTTTCGATGTTTATTTTACTAGATACACAAAATTATTATACGTAGGGTACACAAAAACGACACAATAAAATAAAACATCTATTTCAATATTTATGTAGGGTTTTAATTAAAATCTTTATATTTTTGTCAATAACGACAACTATATTATTTAATTTTTTTTATTTATCTGGTATAATGATTCGTCAAGAATAAATATATGGTAATAATGTTACTTTTATTTATTTCTTTTAGTTGCAAGGTTTTAAATGTAACTAACTTACTTACTATAACGCCGTCTCCTTGAAGGGGTAGGCAGAAAGAATGGACTGCCACACTTTTCTTTGCCACACTTGCCATGCGTTTCGAAATCATTTTACGTTATATCACTGCTTTAACTGATTAGATTAAAGAAATTACCATTTACAGCACCTATACACCAGTGTATTTGGATTTCTACCTTAAGTATATCTGTAGTATGCAAATGTCGCTACCTGCATTCGTAAAACATTTTAATTAGTCTGGTTTTGTGACTAAAACAAAGAATTAACCCCCCCCTATATCGAACTCCAAGTAATACTCTTGTCCTTATAAATGGACCGCGTTGGGGCACGTACCAAAATACGTACTCACGTCTTGAGATGACCTCCTGAGACCCCCTCCCCCGGCCCTAAACAAACACGAGTGGCGGCGAACATAAAACAAATGTGTCCCCACCCCCGCATACTGATGAGCCCGGCCGGGGCCCACCCTTCTGGCGCCCCTGCCCTGCCCCCGCCCGTCTCCACAGAATCATCACTTCAGGGTCCTCTGAAACTTGGCTCTTTCTAAAGAAAATTAAAATGTTATCCAACTTTTTTGACGAAGTAATCAATATATGAAGCTCGTTACGGCAATAATTAATTAGGTAACTTCATTATTTAATACCGTCTGAGCGAAATTTTGTTTGCTTTTTAAAATTTAATTAAATGCCGAATTACTATGAAAAAAGCTTACCGTTGATAGGGTTTAAGGAAATTTTCATCAGTGCCCACGCTTTAATGGGTTTATTTCATGTTTTTATGAAACGTTTTTTCATTACAAATATTTGCTGAATTATTACGTCTTAAAAACTTTCTTCAGATTGTATGACTTCGCTTATATAACATTGATGTAATCGAGTTTTGGCACGCTTTTCCTGCGCTAATAATTAGCCGTTATTGAGTATGCTGGTTTTCTTAACTTCATTAACAATAATAAAGATTTTTTTGGACATTACGTCAAATACAAACTTTTTGTATGGGGTTGAAAACGTGCTGTTTATAAAGAATGTCGTTTTCACAATTTGTAAAGATACATTTCCTTTTTTCAGAAACACAAAAAAACAATCACAACGGCTAATTAGGGAGACTAGGGTAATATGTATACACGAACGTACTATTTTTACGTGTATTAGTAGTTTTTTCGCGATTCCCTAAAAAACTGTTATAAAAATTGATATTTTATTTAAATATATTTTGCTTTTTATAATAAATTTTGTGGTCACGCATTTATTTATTTACTTTTCCATGATATACATGAATTTGATGAAAAAAGTTTATGGACTGTAGTTGTCACACTAATAAGCATGGCGTGTATCGTGACAACTACATATTATAATAGTAATATTCTCAAATGTTATCATTGAGATAACTTTTTACATAAAGTTTTATATAAATTATAGTTTTATTATATATAAACTAACTAACTAACTAACCATCACACCGTATCTCCGAAGGGGTAGGCAGAAAGAATGGACTACCACATTTTTCTTTCCTGACATATTTCTCTCGCTTCCTCAACATGCATACATCGTGTCATGCACGCGCGTCGATTTCTCTGACTCCTCACATGGCCGACATTTAATATTTGATTTATTCGATCGTGCCACGTTTTCCTCGGTCTTCCTCTATTTCTGGTTCCATTTACATCGTTAACATATATTTTTTTAACCATTATTTCTTCATTCATTCTTTCCATATGTCCAAACCATCTTAATGATCCTTTCATTATTTTGTTCATAACAACAACATTCGCACCGCATTCATTTCTTATATTTTTATTGGACACTATCATACACATAGTATGCACACATTCGTCTAAGAGATCTCATTTTTACTTCATTTATTCTATAATACTTTCATCCTTCTTTTGCCAGTTCCATGCTTCGCTTCCATTTATAAATTGTATCAAATTATAATTGCTTTGTATTTTATGTATGACTCCTTTCTATATTATATATTAAATTGTGAATTTCTGAGGTAATCTATACACGAGGAAGTATATCATCACTTGTGTTTTTAGAAATGTTGGCGCCATCTCTCTGCAACTTCGAAGAGATAGGTTTCTCATAAACTATATATTTAGATTAATCGGGAGATAATAATGATACTTCTATAGAACGTACGTTTTCATTCATATTAAAAAAAAAATTCTGATGTCCCTTTAGTAGTGTTGCACTACACCTGAAAATATTATTATACTTTTAGATAACAGTATTAGAATAACATACAATAATAATTAGGTATTACATTTAATCAAATAAACTATTTATGTAATTAATAAACTATTCTTCAATATTATTTTAAAGTTCTTGCTGGTGTTTGGTTGCTTTAAGTACCTAATTGCAGCTAATTTTAAAAAAAATGGTGGATGCGAGTAATATAAATCTAATAATCACAAAAGTCCGGATCGTCCATGTCAACAAGTGCACCATCTAAAATGAACATTATGTGTTAATATATGTTTATTTTGTTATTTTATTTTATTTTATATCATTGTATTTTATATGATTTGTTTTAGATTTATTTTGTGAATGTTGGACGATCGAAGTGTGCGTGGGAGATGCCTATTGGTGGCGATGGGGTTCGCAACCCATCACACCGCGTCTCCCGCGGAGCGAAAATAGAAGGATGGAGTGCCACATCGGTTAAAATGTGACAGTCCATTATTTCTGCCTACCCTTTCGGGGAGACAGCGTGATGGTTAGTTAGTTAGTTAGTAACTATTTATGTTCATTTTAAATAATTAATACGAATGAAAACATCCGTTTCCAAGAAGATTTATTTTTTAAACTTTCGTATGAAGCACTTAATTTGTGGTGTGACATTATTAAATAAAATAACAATACACTTTAAGTAATTTGTATTAACACCACTTTATTTGGTAACACTAACCGGTTTCGCTCCCGGCAGGGCTTCGTCAGGAGTAAAATATATATATATATATATATATATATATATATATATATATATATATATATATATATATATATATATATATATATATATATATATATATATATATATATATATATATATATATATATATATATATATATATAAATTAAAAATAAATATTTAGTTTACTCTCTTACCTTGACAAAGCTCCGCCGAGAGCCAAACCGGTTGGTGTTACCAAATAAAATGGTGTTAATTCAAATTACTAAAGGTGTATTATTATTTTTTTGAGATTTATTTTATTATATGGAAAGAACATGTTTCACCGAGTAATTTTTAAATTTAGATAATTAAACCAATAAAAAAAGTTTACCTCTATAAAACAGATTAGTTTCAGGTATCAAAAAATTATTTAGTTAATCCCTTTATTGTTTTTAACGATTTATTGAGCCACATCAATTACCTTAACTACCGTATTTTGAACTTTTAACTCGTGTATACGAGTATAAACAGTAGCGCGTTTGATTTTTCACTACATTTGATAATGCCTATAACAGACCAAACTTGTCATTCACATATGATTGAAAATTTCTAGAAAACGGACTTTTCTTTCGTATTCATTATTTAAAATGAACATAAATAATTTATCAGGATTAATTGTATCTCAATAGAGACGAAGTTATAAATTGTTTTCTGGGAACAGAATATGGTGTTCGAGGCGCTTACAGGACTTATGACCTGTCATTGATTGGGTTAAGCGATCGCTTTATCTTAACAATATTTCCCATTCCTCCCTTCTTATTTTTGTTCCCAGAAAACAATTTACATATTCGTCTCTATTAAGATACAATTAATCCTTATAAAAAAATTATTTATTGTAATTTATTATACGCTGTAGAGACGCGGGCTGACACTGTGCGAACCAAGGGACTACTAAGAACATCGGAGATGAAGGCCCTAAGATCAATTACTGGAAAAACCTTCCGAGATCGTGTCCGCAACGTAGACATAAGAAAAACCTGCGAAATAGAGGATATCGTTCAGTGGAGTAGATCCAGAAGAAGATACTGGAGGGACCATGTAGCCCGAATGGATGGTGACAGACTTGCATATACAGCCGCTTATGAAATCCCCTCCGGACACCGCCCACCTGGAAGACCGCCTAAGAGATGGAGGGACAGCTGGATCTCATCATCCGACGAGATATGATTTCTGTGTCACAGATTGTCAGATCTATTAAAAGAAGAAGAAGAAGAAGAAAACTTAATTATCATCATATGTTATTCTAATACTTGTTATGTATAAGAAACTTCATTTTAAATATCGAATCGTATCATATGATACCATTTTCATTGGTTCATGATTGTCGCCAACACACTGTAATTACTCACCGCATCCCGAGCTCAATGGCCCTAGTGTCGCTGAATGGATCCCCTTTTCCAGAGAGCGGCGTGAGGCGTGAAGTGTGAAGTGGCGTGACGTGTGAACTTATTAATTATGTGGATTTAAGCTCTCTATTCAGGTACGAGAGCTTTTAATTAACACCGCGAGGTGTCGCCTGCACCGAGCGGCAGCGGGCGCGACTCACGTATGCTGTTTGATTGGTTTCATTAATATCAAGCCATGTATGTTGCTGCACGGAAATAATGTGTAGTCGTTTTTTTTAATGAATGTATAAGTAAATGTTATTATTGTCAGAAAAGTTATTGAAAATATTATACCTCTTTTATTACCTGGTTAATTTTAAACAATATTATTATATTACAATTCATTATATATTTTTTTCTTTGTCTCGATAGCTGATCACCTGGTGTTAACATCAGACGATTCTACCTGATGATGCCAAAACTGGTAAACAAAACAGATATCGCGACAATTTCATAAAAATAAATAAATAAATTGTGATGTAATACAATAACCGTGTTCTAAATTTAACCCTTAATTCAATTATATTACCATGAACGTATTAATTTAGTTGTTCACTTATACCAACCCCTTGTGATTTCGAATATACCAAGGGAGAAATTATTTTTCGGTAACGGAAAAATCTTTTATAAAATATGTATAAATAGTCCATTGTTTTGGCCGAAACTCTTTGATACTTCAAAATTATTAACTGTCAATATTTAAAACGCTGTTATGGTATCACATTTTTTTCGCGATAGCTGTTTCGCCAACCGATGTTGACATCATCGAGTGTTATAATAAGTTGTTCATTTGTGTGGAGAGTTTTGATAGTTGTTCAAATAAATTTTATTCATATTTTTTTTTTTAAAGTTCAATGCACAAATACATAAGCGGAAAATTGGATAATGTAAAATAAATAAATATCAAATAACCCAAATAACCGATCTCTATATAAAGTCGTCACTTCTACCGGTTAGAACCGATCCTTTGTCTATTCCGTTTTGCTACGACTGTTCTCTAAAAACTTCAATTGTAATGGCTATTTGCGTTAATGCTTCCTTTTTATAAACTAACATCAGATTTTTGATGGTAGAGAACAATAATAATCATATTTTTCCAACACTCGTGCATCCTTTTCTAGTTTCGAAGTTATTGTAAAGTTTTACGAACATACAATTTAAAAAACTGTTTACCATACATCAGAGAATAGAGCAGTGGGTGGGCCGGTTGCGCCCGCAGTCCACAGACTGAGGTGCAGATGCAATTTGCGTGTAATGCCGTTATTATGGCGCTAAATGTGTAATGATGTCATCTCTCCGCTGAAATGTGTCGTAAATGATGTGCTGCATAATTGTGTCATCGTTTTCATACTAAAAGCTTCTTGAATTCCATTCAGCGCGCGTGTAAAGAATGTGTCGCGGAGCAAGATAGAAGTGTGCCATTAATTCCGGAACGGCGGCGTAATACACTCTTATAACTCATTCGCCGTTTTTCTTAATTATTATTTACGAAAGCGATAAATTCTTTTGAAGAGGAGATATCATTTTACTTTCTCTCGACTTGATAAACACAACCCAATAAAAATTCTCAAAGACATTATTACGCCAGCGAGACGTAATATAATAGTAGCGTCGTGTAATAAATTTCCCGAAAGAATTCAGCGGAGCTTAATCAAAAGCATATTACGTCCGCTAATTAACCACGTAAAAACTCTTTGGAACAATTTATTTTTTTGTTTCGATTGAGTCATAACACTTTAAATTCCTGCGCGTGAAATTAATGTTTCCATACCTTGTCTCTTTTCTTTCTTTTTTCCATTTAATTAAACCCCACGCACGTCACGAATGCCTGTCAGGGGTGCCGGGTGGCGGGCGGGAGGCGAGGCACCCAGGGGGGCGCGTACGGAGTAGCTACACGTAGCGGAGACTTAGCCACTGGTCCCCCCTTTTATTTCTTCTTAGTCTTACAGCATTCATAAATCCCGACGTCCACGAACTTTAAACTCTGCTCAAATTAGGTACGTTTCTTTTTAAAACTCGGGAGTAAACATTAACTTTAGTCGAGGTGTAAATTTGAATGCTCTCTTGGATCCGTTTTATTATTCTGCTGTTATATTTTATAACTACAGTCTTTTATTATCAATCATAATTATTTAAATATATACGAGTAGTTATAAACAGGCTTTAAATTAGGAAAAGACAAAAATACAATTTTAATCTGTTTAGTTATTACATACTTCGTATTTTGCACCATTTAATATAAAATTCGACCCGCTTATAATTTATTTAAATGACAAGTACTTAAAGAACGAACCCAGAGGTGTTTTTTAAAAAACTTTATATTTATTGTTTCTTGAACAATGATGAAAAACTCGATATTAAATAATTATAATAATACGAATGTAAACGACAGTTTTCTAGAAGTTTTATTATATTTTATGGGAATGATATGTTTTGCCCTTCTAAGGCATTATTAAATGTAGCCGAAATTTCGCCACATTTGGTAATGTGGCCATAAAATATAATAAAACTGATAAAACTTCATATGCTTTTTTTCTTATTGTTTTCTTGTTCGTAAAGAAGTTTTAATTCTAAGCCCTTATGTTTTTTTAAATTCATGGAAAAATATGTTAAGCATTCTGGCTTTCTGATACAATCAATAAGTTGTATTCTCAGTTTAATGAAAAATTATTAATTAAATTGTCATTTTGAAATATACATGCTGTAGCATCAACAGCATCCACCAAAAACATCGATGACGGTACACAGGAAATTACAATTTTTTGCAAATATCTTTGCAATCTGAAGCACGTGATAAATAAATAAATATATTAAATCAATAACTGTTGTAATACTTCTTCTTCGTCTTCTTCGATTTCGCTACAGCCCAAATCAAGCCTTGGACTCCTTCAAGTTTTGCCTCCAACTACTCCTGTCCTCCTTTATTTCTATTATAACTTATAAAAGATGTGTGTTGATATTAATTCTAAAAATTAATTAAATTAATTATGGAAAAATAATTACCCATAAGCAACACATTGGGATACCACTCCAGTAAAACGTCACACAAAAACAATGTGGCGAGAAAGCATTCGCCACAGTGATCTCCAAGTTACCTACCTGACACGGCACTGTAAAAAGAAAAATATATTTATATTAAACCTATAAGTTTAAGGCGTCAACTCTATGGTACTCTCTGTAATTATAAATTAAACCAAAACTGAAAACAATATTTTACCACATAATTAATAAGGCTTTTTCTACATCTTCGGGTACTTTTAGAGACTTATTTCAAATAAGCATCTGAGGATTGTTTTACGAAACACGTGTTTTTATAAGCTTCAGGTTTTTACACTCTAGAACTCCACAAAAAAGGCATTTTTATGAATTTAAACTCCGTTTTGATTTTTCCGTGTGATTCATTTAAATATACAAAGTGGTCAAATACAATGTTTTCTATAATTAATTTGAATAAAAACCTCTGTTATCTAAAAGTTTTACATTTTTTTATGGGAATGACATGTTTTGCCTTTCTTATAAGGTCATCAAAAAGTTAAATATCATTGTTCAATTTACAACAAACAATATTTACTATATATAAAAACTATTTGTAAATACCATATTTCATATGTGCTTGATTGATTTATATTGTGTTAAAGGTCGCCCACGTGAAGAGTCGAAAGTTAACGTGCGTGAATCACACGAAGTATGATTGTTGAAGCATGTCGGTAAGAATAGTATGGCGACCCTTTCTCTTTTTCCAAACCCCTTCGAAGAGACAACGTAATTTATTAGTTAGTTAATTGTAAGTATAAAAAACATCAAGAGTCAAAAGTAATGCTTGTAATAAAAGAAACAAATAATAAACACTAATTTTATTTACTATTTTCAAATGCTGAATATCTTTAAAAAACACTCAGTGAAAATCCGGCTTTATAATGAAAGCGCGTAGTGGGGTTTGCGAGCGGTAAGGGGTAAGGGCTAAGACGGCAGTGAAATTGTGAGAAAATATATGAAGAAAATAACGCGCTGTATGAGCGGGTGAAGGCGGCAGGGCCCGGGGGCGGTGGGGGAGGGGTGGGCCTTCGCCCCCCTACCCCATGATTGCACGACTAAAAGTATTTGGTTTCATTAGCAATTTTTCACTTCCCGACTGCTAAAACAAGTAGGTACTCAAATTTTCTAGATATTGAATTTTCTTTCCATCAATTATTTAGAATACTCCTACTAAAAAAGGTTTAATTACGAATCGGGTAGTATAATTAAATTAATAATAACCCTATTGATATATGTATTTTATGTCTCGGTCTTCGAGACTTGGTGGCAACAGCTATGACTGCCACACGATGACAGTATGGAAAAAAAATCTCACGCTGTTTTTGGTGTCGTATAAATTCAAGTAACAATAAAAATGCTGATAGGCTTGCTACCTATCACATGTCATGAAAATCAATAGCTACAAAAATGTATACAGTAATTGGGTTCAAATCACCTGTTGTATAAAAAAAATGGAAAAAGCAATGTGGCATCCCAAGAACCAGCAAATATACTAATACATTTGCTGCAAACCGATCCCTTAATTGAAACTATCAAAAAAAATCAATATTATGTAGTCAATAAAATACAGTTTCACTTCAATAAATTTTTGTATACAAATTCGCTAATATGCATGAGTGAACATTTTTATACAATAAATAGTGAGAATATTTTAGCGAATACGTAGAAGTGATTCAATAAAAGATCAAGTGATCTTTGATCTTTCGTGAAAAGCACGGCAAAATAAAATAGACATTAAAATTAAAACATTTACTAATCTATTGTAGGTAGGCAGCGGGTAGCGAGGTACGACTCACCTCCTTTAGCCACCTCCCCATCCCCCCAACGAGAAATGGGAGGGGTGGGAAAGAAAGGGTGGAAGGGGGCACACATTTAAAAGTTGAAAGGAACGGGAGGGGAGACGAAGATGCTGAGTATAATTAGAAAATGTAAAAGAGTCTAGGGAAGTAGGCGGCCGGATATATGCTTTATTGATGGAGTTACGTGTTTTTCTTAAGCTCGCTCTACCAAGATTGATTTACGCCCTTTGCTTCCCGGGCTATTTCTCATTGTTTTAAACTGCCTAAGAAAGGCAACTTTCCGGTGGAAATTTTAACAACTCATTAAATATTTGGAAATTCTTGGGGTTTCGAATATTTTCAAATCCGTCTTGGTAACAGTTTTGTATCAAATTTTTCGTACGCAGTTTGTGTGGAGCAATTTTTAATTAAAAGCTAGAATTAACAAATATTGCGAAGTTTTAATTGAAATTCGCCCCGGCCACATATTTCCTCCGGATTCATTTTTAAAGTGTATTGTAATCTTTGGAAGTGCTTCAAACATTTCTTAACTTTAACAAAATTTGTTTACCTCAAACGCGGTGATTAATCATCTCTTTATTATTAACAAAGAATGTTCCGAGATTCTTAATTATCAATAATAATGCCTCGAACCCGAGCTATGGAAATTTAGAATATTTCAAAAGTTCCCAAATCGTATTTTTTGGTGTATTGAAGTAATTTTAGTATCGTCATAGTGCATCGCATATGGAATAAAAGTCAACATTTTACGGATGCTATGGAAAAAAATAATCTTTGTGAAATAAAAATAAATACATTGATTTATTTTCCTTTTTTATAATTCAACATGGACAAATCCACAAAATAACTAACTAACTAACTCACCATCACGCCGTCTTTCCGAAGGAGTAGGCAAAGAGAATGGACTGTCACACTTTAACCAATGCGACACTCCTTCCTTCTCTTTTCGCCCCCGCGGGAGGCGTGGTCCACAAAACAAATTTGAAATAATGTATAAAATTTAATTAAATCACTTTTTTATATAAAATATTCAAATATTTTAATGAAGTGGTATCTTTGTGTAAAATTTCTTTATATGGTATAATAAATTCAAAGAATAACATAACTGAGATAAAAAAAAGGGAAAATATTCAACGCGACTACATTAAAATGAAATATTAAAAATAGTTAAATTCGCATAAACTTAAACAGTGTATCATTGATTTTATTCTAAAAAGACAGAATATGACAATCGAAACTAATTTTAAAGAACGTTTAAAAAATGCAAAATTGTATTTATAATAAATACTAGGATCTTGAAAGAAAATGTATTGAAATTTATTTTCCACGTTCAAAGAACAAACTAATTACAAATCGATTACGCGTGCAATCAATTCGCATAAGAATAAAAGGAATTAAAAAGCAGTGCTCCCATTGTCCCTCCCCACCTTCGACATGAAGGCATGAAGCATCACGGCGGAGGCCCTGCTTACTCCATATTCAAAGTGACTCGGGGAGATTGAAGCTACGGGGAAATAGAAATGGGTGGCGTCGGGCGGATAGGGACGCTCGCCCAAGAAAAGCCTTGATTGCTTTTTTAATTAGTTTTTTTACCCAACCTCCTCTTGCCCGCGCCTTCCCGCGTATACACATACACACACACACAAGCGACTAACGCACACGATGCCATACAGTGTAGTAGAGTTGTGATCTTAACAAAATATGAACCTTAATCTTTCTTACATCATGAGTAAGCGACGTTACCATATCAGTAATATAAGGTTAAATAAAAGGTTAATATAATTATCACTATTGTTTCTTACTAGATTTTTTAATGCTATACGAGAATGATCCAACACTTTATAATGCCTTAGACAGGCGAAACATGTTATTCAAATAAAATATAATAATTTTTCATCATTTTAATTATCAACTTTATTTCGATATTTTCGATTTCTAAAACCAAAATGAAATGTCTTTTTTTATTGTTATTTTTCCTCTACATGTTTCGAAAATATTATGAGCCCTTATCACCGTAAAATGATATAAATAATTGCGGTATATAAACAATCGAAACAGTCCAATATAAATCAACTTATATTTTTTTTTTCTTCAACCTTCTTCCTTCCACTGCTGGATATAGACCTCTTCCACTTTCCTCCACTCATTCATGTCTTGTCCCTTCCGCATCCAGGTCATTCTAGCTATTCGAGCATCATCAGTCCATCTTTTAGATGGCCTCTCGACACTCCTTTTCTTTGTCCAAAGGCCTCCATTGAAGTATTCTGGGTAACCATCGGATACTGCCCTGTCTTTTTATATGTCCAGCGCACTGCCGCATTAATTGAAGGCTGGACATTACAAAGGTGCCAACTGTATAAAAAGTCAAAAATTAGTTTTTGATGTTAATTGGTCTTAAACTGATAGAACAATAACTGTTCAAAAGTGCGTAATGAATGAATAATATAGTGAAGTTTAAACGTCACCCTAAAGATGTCACCCGTGGTACATGACATATGGTACAAAAAACAGTTTTTGCTTATTTGCTCTTATTTTATATTTAAACCACTTGGCACCTTTTTAATGTACAACCTTCATTTATCTGTACGATCCATATTAACCATTATTCCTATATATTAATCAATATTTCAATTATATTAATGCACCTCACATGTTATTTAAAAAAACAGCGTTTTAATCGTAAGATTTAAAACAAAAATGTGAATAAGAATTTTAACCACCCCATTTAAACCCTTCTAATTGTAACTACCTTTGGAAGAAAGTTTCATCCTCACTTCATTTCTCCGGGGCTAATAAAACCCGGCTATTTGTCATCTTTTTTTTTCATTCCAAAAGCAATCAACCTTTTGAAATCTTAACTATTTTACGTACTTATCGGAAACTTATTTTATCGTGATTAGCTCTAGATTTAATATCAGCACTCGAGATTTATATACAATTTCATTACACTAACAATACATATATTGTACATATTACTCTTGCATTATGCATTCTAATCAAATTTAATCAATATTTATTACTAACACACCAATATTAAAAAGCGTGACTAGTTTCATCTTATAACGGCATTATCAACTGAGTAGGAAATCATAAAATTTTATTTAACCAGAAATTAAAATTCACATTAGACTCTAAGGAAGACGCATGGATTCATAAATGTTCAAAAAAAATTTAAGATAATCAAATGATTTTACCGAAATCTCTTGATGGAAGTTCATTTTAAATAATAATGAAATAAAACGATGTTTTTTTAACTACTTCCACTTTTGTCTTTATTTCGACAGCGACCGGTTTCACCAGGCTCGTTGGCATCGACAGACTGGTTGTCAGACCAGTCTGTCGATGCCAGCGAGCCTGGTGAAACCGATCGCTGTCGAAATAAAGACAAAAGTGGAAGTAGTCAAAAAACATCGTTTTATTTAATTATTTTGTTTAAAAATTTGTTTGAAGTTAACGAAAGTACACGTATATCTCAACGACGTTAATTGACTAGTAATAGAGAAAGACCGAGGAAAACGTGGCACGATCAAATCAAGCATATATTAAATGTCGGCCACGTGAGAAGTCGATGAAATCAACGTGCGTGCGTGACAGGATGAAAAAATATTGAGGAAGAGGAGAAATATGTCAGGAAAGAACAGTGTGGCGGTCCATTGTGTCTGCACACCCCTTTGGGGAGACGGTGTGACGGTTAAGTTAGTTAATATAATTGAGATAGGTTTTAAAATGATCTACAAGCATTTAAAAATATCACATGTACTATTTGGTTCGAATTATTCAGTTTTATTTGAACTGTAAGTGTAGGTCCTTTGTGTTCTGAGTAAGTACCGAATAATTGTGTGAAATCTACATTTCTAATGTACGTTGAAATGTGCTGGTAACCAACGTAACGAGTATTTTCATCACTTATCAATCATTCCACTTGTGCTATACAACATTAACTTTCTAAGTACCCCACATACAGGAATACCAGGAACTAACGCTATAAAATAACATTTCGACTTCTTCTTCTCAGTCGTATTCCTCATGATTGAGGGTTGTGTCCATCCTGTAAACCATTGATCCATGGCACGCCATGCGCTTCTGTCACCCGTCAGTCTCAAGGATGCAGCTAATGAGATATCGGTCAGCGCCCTGATTTGATCGGACCAGCGGCTTGGTGGTCGTCCTTGTAATCGCTTTCCCTCTACTTTGCCCATGATGATGAGCTTTTCAAGGTTGTCTTGATCTCTCCGGGCTATGTGCCCAAAATAAATTAACAATCCCTGAGAGCATATCTGCGAGAGTCTTGCCCTAATATCCAGCTGGTCAATGATCGACTGGTTTATTCTTTTTGCCGCCCAATGTATACGCAGCATTCGTCGCCAACACCACAGCTCGAAAGCATCAACTTTGAACCTCTGCAATGTTTGCATAGTCCAAGATTTGCAACCACAAGGGAATATGGAGAAAACAAGGGTTTGAACCGGTTTCATCCTGGTCTTGTTAGAGATATTTTTGTCTCGCCATATCTTAATACTGACCCTCTACAAAAAGAGACAGAAGGTGTTTTGTATAAAATCACTATAATATCTAGTATATTTACATGCAGTCGTTATCAATTAGGTTAGGCAAGGTAAAATTCGGTTCCTGTAGTCTATATATCCATATCATTTATTATATCAGGAATTTTGAAATTTGCCCAATCAAATAATTTTATTTAACATTTTCTTTATCTTATCTTAACTTATTCCAATTGTTATTTTTACTATCAACCAACGCCACATGACTCTAGGTATCTTATCCAGACAAACCTCTTTAGTTTCCTCTACATTCACACAACAAATCATGCACACACGATGTTCCAATTTTGATTCTTCCGATTTCTGTAATGGCCGAACCTTTAATATTTTATTTATTTGGTCTTGCCATATTTTCCTCGGTCTACTTCGAATTCCAAATCCATTTACATCGTTAACCACTATTGCTTCATCTGTACGTTCCATATATCCAATTCTCTTAACCACTCTTGCTTCATTAGAAGTTCCATATCCATATCCACAGCGATATTTTCGTAATTCTCTTCATTATATCATACTTTCTTTCTCTCGCATTTTCATCATATTATAACCAATTAACATTTTAACATACGAGTATATCGTTTAACGATACATACATCAATGGGCATTTTTTGCTCTCATCTTTATTTGGCCAGTTATGCTTCACTTCACTCGTATTTTAAAAAATACATAAAAAATAATAATAATTCGACATGTTATAATGGTTAGTGCTAACTATCATCCAACAAAGTAAATTATTCTTCCACTAATTACCATACGAATTGAAATCGTTTGCATATTTGTTTTTATGTCTTTTAAAAAAATGCAACAAACATATTTACATTACTTACGTATCGGAATCCACGGATGAAGAATGACGCTACATCGATGACCGCTTTTCTCAATTCATTTTTTAAGATACTCATTTGTTATTCAGTGTTTTATGTGTATTTTTTAATAAGACTGTTATATTTCATATCACTGATACAATGCAATCAGACGCAAATCGTGATTTGATTGAACATTTTGTGGTGACCAAGGTTTATTTTGAACGCATTTTCAAATAATGTCTGTATTTAATGTTATGAGGCATTTCTTAATCACCCAGTTCTCACAAATAACACACATTGTTTCCCCAAAAAGGTGTTTTGAATAATAATTGATCGAATTCTCTGATAAAAATGTAGTGTGTTAAGATTGATATTTGCCAAACTGAACCAAGATCTCGTAAGGTTAAAAGAACAACCATACCAAAAGGGAATAACTCATAAATATATACATAACATGTTATATAAGTGAGTTGTATATTCATTTTTTATAACGAACCAGCTTCTTAACGAATTACTTTGCGGTTAGGAAGTCCACAGTTCCGCCGTCGGACGGAGGTAATCTGCCGGAAAGATTAACACAGAGATAGTTGTTTTACTAAGGAAGAGTGCTTTAAAGTGGGTATCTTTACTTTTGGTTTAAATTATGTGAAACATGAATTAAAGTTTAATTCAAAACTCTCAACAGTTCCAACACATAATATATTATAAATAATTTATTTAATTTTTTTTTGTCAATAAACGTAAATAAAATCTTCATTTTAATCATCTAAAAAAATATTATTTCTTTAATAAAACTTTTCGCTCTTTTTAAAAGCATATTTTTCTTCTGAAATCTTTTGTTTGTTCGGTATATTAAGTCGTGAATTAAAATTAACATCACCATGATAAAACCATAACTAACATTAGCATTACTAAGTAATGTATATTGAGATTATATATTTTTAATTGAGGAAAGTGTTACATCTTTAAAAGGGACGTACGTATCACTATTTATTTTTATGAGATTGTCGCAACAGCTGTTTCGCCAACCTGCGTTGGCATCATCAAGTCTCTTGCAAACAACATCGAGTGTTGCAAACAGGTGCAACGAAATGAGTGCTTATAACACCTGATGATGCCAACATAGGTCGGCAATACAGCTTTCGAGACAATCTCATGAAAATAAATTATTATACGTATAAAAGTGTTTCAAATTTAAATATCAAATTGTTTTTACTATAATTAATACAAATGAAAATGCCTGTTTTCTAGAAGTTATATTTTATTTAATGTGAATGACATGTTTCGTCTGTCCATCATCAAATGCACACATTTGATGATACCTTAGACAGGTGAAACATGTCATTCACACAAAATATTATAAAACTACTACACTTGGATTTGGACTTGGATCTTCTGGCTTACAGAGGTTCAGCTCATGTGGCTATTCCTCTTACGTCTGATGGGAACATTGTTGGAAGATGAAAAGTGACGTTTTCATTCGTATTAATTATTCAATATTGAGTTTTATATCAATGTTCAAGAAACAATAAATATAAATTCTCTCATTTTTTAAGAATTAAATTACTTAGAAATATTTTAATATATAACTAACTAACTAACTAACCATCACGCCGTCTCGCCGAAAGGGTAGGCAGAAAGAATGGACTGCCACACTTTAATCGATGCGGCACTCCATCCTTCTCTTTTCGCCATCGCGAGAGACGCGGTGTGATGGTGATGGGTTGCGAACCTCATCGCCACTTGAGGTTCGCAACCCATCACACCGCGTCTCTCGCGATGGCGAAAAGAGATATTATTATTAGTGTATGTGTACAACCAAATGTACAAATGTATGTATGTCAAATGTACAACCAATAACTTTGTTATTGAACAATCAGCATTATAATTGTTGAAGAAACAAAATATTGTGTTACGTGGGTATCCCAGTTCTAAAGTACGGTCATAATTCTTACAATTGCCAATGTCGAAGGATTACAATTTATGATAGTTGAAGTAAATGCACGCACGCAAAATATGAGCGTAGGCACCTTGCAGGTTACCCGAGCATCAGACAATAACTGCTCTCATATGCTCACCCGCGAGTCGTGATATTGTTGTATTACCTCGACATTACATCATCGCGAGTGCAAACCAAGAACATTGTGGCATTTTACGACTAACATAATATGGGAACTTAATATTACATGCTTAATATGCATAGTTTAGCAACGTCTATGGCAATTTCATATGTAGAATCGTGATAGCGATTAAATTTCAAAACAACAATCCAACATTTTCTCAGTGGGATACACATTGCCTATTGCTGAAACACAAATATCAGCATAAAGGTTTCCTTCCGCGGCTCCATTCGCATTCCTTCCCATGATTATTAATAAATTATTATTTATCGTGTGCATCTATACATTGCGGCGATAGTCAATACGAGTACCGATACCATATCAATATTATAACCACAAGTACTTAACTAATACTATACGGATATTTCACTTCCTCTTCTTCATCTTTAAATAGATTTGACGGTCTGCGACTCAGATATTATGTCTCCTGGGATCAGTGGCGGTACTTATAGAAGCCCAGAAGCCCGGCTTGCGAAAGAAATTTTGAATCAAAACCTCTTCTGGCTTACAGAAGTTCAGCTCTTGGGGCTATTCCTCTTACGTCTGATGGATCATTGTTGGAAGGTGATTTGATTAGTTGTTGGTTTATCCGAGGGCATGATTACTTAGATTTGAGGGTTTTGATTAAAAATTTCTTACGCAAGCCGGGCTTCTGGGTTACTAGGGAGTTCCGCCACTGCCTGGGATAATGATGTCCAGCTATCCCTCCATCTCTTAGGCGATTTTCCAGGTGGGCGCTGTCCAGAGGGGATTTCGTAAGCGGCTGTATATGCTAGTCTGTCACTATCCATTCTGGCTTCATGGTCCCTCCAGTATCTTCTTATGGATTTACTCCACCGGACGATATCCTCTATTTCGCAAGTTTTTAAAAATAATACAATCTCAGAGATACAATCTCAGAGAGTTTTTTCAGTGATGAATATTTCATGTATCTAATATGTATTTCAAATGATGAGTCTTATATCAACGAAAGCAAAACAAACCGTTCACAATGAAGTTTAAGTACCAACCCTAATGAATGGAAGTGAAGCATGGAACTGGCAAAAGAAGGATAAAAGCAGAATAAATGCGGTAGAGATAAGATCCCTTAGATTTATGTATAGTAAAATAATGTACGACAGAATTTAAAATGCTGATCTAAGGAAAGAATGTAGGGAGGAAGAAAGTACTATCAACGAAATTATTATATTAAAGAATCGGATGGAACACATAGACGAAAGAAAAATGATTAAGAAAGTAAACGTTAACGATGTGAATGGAGTACTGAGTCGTGGGAGACCGAGGAAAAATTGGCTTGACCAAATTCATCAAATTTTAAAGGTCGGCCGTGTTAGAAGTTAGAGGATTCGACTCACTGTATGAATAATGAAGAAGCTAGAGAGATGTGTCAGGATCGAGTAGTGTGGCGGTCCATTCTCTCTGCCTACCCCTTCGGCGAAACGGGGAGATCATTTGTTTGTTTGTTCGTTTATGTATGAGTCTTATATAGACTGCTCCAAAATGTACTCGTACACACAAATTAATTTACTTTTAAGCGTGACCATAATAAGCGTGATTATAAAACTACGGCCACACATGAAGGAAGACTCCCGTCTGTCTCCCCGGAAGACCACGAAAAAAATGTTAGAATGGCTGGGAGTCAACTGTCCAAGAGAGAAAAGACCAAGGGTCTTAAAGGAGAAGAAGAAGAAGATTGAATTTAAATGGTTAATAGTACTTGAATACATATCTGATCAAGTTGTCATCATTGATCATTTTCACATTAGGCTCACCAGATGATTAGCAAGGAAAGTGCTGCTGAAAGCACCCGGCTCCCTTGGAAACGACACACAGTCGGCCACACCTTCTGCCATAATGGCATATGAAATATAAGAGATGAGACCCTTTTTAAAGGAATTCTTACTATATATAAGACAACCTTGAAAAGAAGAAAATAATTAGTCATAATGAAAAAAGATTATTTACACTTCATAAAGACAGGTTATAAAAAAATAATGTACGAGTATACTATAGTATAATAACAATAGAAATCCCAACCGGTACAAATGAATGATTAAAATATATATGAACTCATGATGTATTTCGTGTTAAATTATGTGATTACTGGTCAATTTTCAAATTTGCTAACTATTGTAAGCCGTGTACCTGAAGTCGTGCCGTCAAATTATTTCACAGTTTTGATTCTAATAAACTAAACTGGATTTACGCTAATGTGCTAGAAGTACCGATTGACTGAAATTTTGTAAGTCTCAACATCTACCGTGGGCTGGCCATATGTAAAAAGAATGCCAGAGGAGAGAGTACCAAAATTTTGGCCAAATGGGTGCCACGCAAAAAGAAATCAAGAGACAGACCAAGAAAAAATGGGCGGATTGCGTGGAAGAGGACTGGAGGAGAATGGAAAGACCTGGAAAATGTATAGAGATGGCCAGGGATAGGGGCTAGTGGAGGACTGTTATTGGAGAGATCAAATCTCACACCGGAATGTAGCACCGAAAAGATGTAGAAGATACTGATTTTAGAAGTGAAGAAATCAGTAGTTTCTTTTAATATTTAAAAAAAAACATAACGTGTTGCTTAATGCGTTTTAATGTGCTGAAAAAATATCTGAACGTCGAAATTCTTTGCATAAGTATTCTTTTACCGACTTTAGTATTCCTCGGTCAATTCAATAAAAGAAGTGTTCCCATAATTTGTGTGTTGTATGATGAAATTAGGAGTTATGTTTTCACCGGATGCCGAAATCTCCGGTATAATCGTGAAGGGAACGTCTTAGTGTGATGATATGTTGATATCATTTTTCAGACGAAACGTCTTCGATTCACCTATTACTTAAGTTCTATTGTTCTCCGGGTGTTTTGCTCATTTCAATCGGTAATATACATAAAAAGCTCTCATGTTTAAAACTGTGAAATTTTGGTATACGTAAATGCGATTTCTTCAGACGTAGGTAATCATATTTGCATTCGGATGCTAACTACGTGGGCGTACACCGTCTTGACCGTTATTCAATTTTGGATCGTTTTCCCAAAATATAAAGCAATACTAAAAACATTTAAGATAGCAATTTGGCTTTTGTCTGCTTGCTTTTTTTTAAATTAAATAGGTTGTTTCACACAGATACATTTAATACATGACTGAAACGAGTGTAATTATTGAACCAACCCAACAATTACATCTTGTACATGACATGAGCTGTGTAACAATCTGAACACGCTCTTATTAGAACAATCTTAAAATGGTACCTAATCTAGAGCAATAAAACAATTACATGTTAGCAATTATAAGAATCATTGTTTTAAGCAATTATGCTACAACTTTATTCGCATAATTTAAAATCCTAGTTAAGTGGTTTAAACAATTTAATCACTTATAAATCTTCACATAAGTATTATTTTTTTAAGCAGATAACGCCATTTTTATTTTATTTTTACTATTACTATTATTTTTTTTGTCACATTATTGAAACATAAAATTTAACATCAATAAATCTTCATTTTATTTAAACTTTGATACGAAGCCATAACTTTGTAGTATGACATATTTAAAAATAAAATAATTGATATAATTTTTGTGTAATATAGCCCTGTTAAAGCTCGCTACAGGGTGAAACCGGTTGGCGCTACTTACTCAAATAAAGTGGTTTATACTAAGTAAGAAAGAGTTTTGGAGGTGTGACAGGACAAAAAGAAGAAGAAGAAGAGTGGTTATGAAATTGTATAATATATACGAGTATATCGTCGGTTCAAAGGTAAAACTCATTAAGTGACATTTTGGTCAAAAATGAAATTTTTGCATTTTCTGTATCAGATTTGTGAATTCTACGTCAGAAAATAATCACCAAGTGTTTTTATTAAAGAATAACTGTTATTCTTTAATAAATACACTTGGTGATTATTTTCTGAAGTAGAATTCACAAGTCTGATACAGAAAATGCCCAAATATTTTTTTTTACCAAAATGTCACTTAATGAGTTTTACCTTTGAACCGACGATATAATAGTTTAAAGACATATCATATTTTCATTATTTATATCATTTATTTTTATTTGTTATTTTATTTTATATCATTGTATTTTATATAATTTGTTTTAGATTTATTTTGTAGACATTGGACGATCGAAGTGTGCGCGGGAGATACCTATTGGTGGCGATGAGGTTCGCAACCCATCACACCGCGTCTCTCGCGGGGGCGAAAAGAGAAGGATGGAGTGCCGCATCGATTAAAGTGTTGCAGTCTATTCTTTCTGCCTACTCTCTCGGGGATACGGCGTGATGGTTAGTTAGTTAGTTAGTTAAGAAAGAGTTTAATTCTATTTTTATTTTATTTTATTCCGGTTTTTTCCTAATACGCAAACATGTTTTTTTATAAACCCGATCAGAATCGGGTTTTTTATTTGTTTTGTTATAAAGATAATCTGATAAATAAACTGATAAAGAAGACTTCGTAAAAATGTTGCACTACAGAAATTTTCGTTCATTATAATAATATATTATGCACCTTGCTAAACTGAAACGTGCCATTCCCATAAAACAAGCGTTTCCATTGGCATTAATTAATCACCTCTAGTTTTTTATAATGTTTAAGATAATTCTTATTATTTTGTTAAATCGCTCTTTACTTACAGCGCAAACAAAATCGATGCAACATCAAGGGTATAGCTATCATATTAATTCTCATGACATGTTATTGATAGTTTATCTATCCCTATTTAATTGTCACGTGAATTCTGCATCAGATTAAAGACAGTGTGACAATCACACTGCCATTGCTGGGAATCAAACTTGGGACCTTCGGGGTAGCAGTCAAAGCACTTACCACTCGGCCACTTATTATATATGGTATTTTATAACAGGTGCATTACTTTTCCGTACATTCGGCATTTGAATAATTATAATATATCTGTGATTAAAAAAACATCTTTACCGTGTTAAAAGTATTGTTAAAAAATTCAATATAAAAAAATACTTAATATATGCCGTTACACTATTAAATATATAATTTAAATACACCAATGCGATATATACTGTCAGAAATATTTCCTTCCATTTAAAAGGATGGAAAAATGTTTTTCGAATTAAAGGACATTTAACAATTTTTTGTTTCAATTCCTGAGTTATCTAAATATTTGTTTAACGTATTATTAGAAATATCTCTGTATTCTTAAATTATTATTAATGATATTTTTATTATTTCTTTAAAGTATTATATATTAAATAGTTAATATAAATGAAAACGTCTGTCTTCTAAGACTTTTATTAAGTTTTTTTTATGGAATGACATGTTTCGCCCTTCTAAGGCATTATCAATTTTAATTAGACATTTTATAATGCCGATAATGAGGGCGAAACATTTCATTCCATAAAAAACTTAATAAAACTCTTAGAAGACAGACTTTTCATTTCTATTATTTTTTTAATATGGGGTTTTACATCATCGTTCAACAAACAATAAATATTATATATTAATATAAAATTTGGTCGTTAAAAACAGGATGTAAATACATCTATGGTAAGTACATCCAAACCTATGCAAAGCAGTTTGAGTGAATAGATACTTAAAACGCGATACCTAATCTTTCTTATGAATGACCCGGGAAACAACACTAATTTACCCCGAGGAACAATTGAATTACCTGTAGATAAGTATGGTCTAAGAAAAATGTATGTACAAGCTCGTACATACTTGCCAAATGTATGTATACAAATAGTTTAAACAAATGTTGTTGTAGATTTGGATATTTTTAACAAACAAAAAATCAAAACGACTTCATGAAGAATTTTATTATACATTTACTTTTAGATGACAATACAACTCTATCAGAGCTTTCCATCATACGTATACAACTCTAAGCCCTCCCAGATGACCAGCCTAACCATAATACAACAATTATAAACCATTAGGATCCCGTTTTAGTCTTCGCAGTAGTTTGACTCTGGTGACTTTGACATTTTCAACTTTCATTGAATTCTTTCTTTTTATGTTTAGCCTTGCTCAAACATTATTAAATACATGTAATAATGACTTAGCAGGGCGAAACATATCGTTCCCATAAAATCTAATAAAACGTCTAGAATGTGGATGTTTTCACTCGTATTAATTACCTTACTAACTAACTAACTAACTATCATAACGTATCCCCCCGAAGGAGTAGGCAGAAAGAATGGACTGCCACACTTTCATTTCCTGACACATGTCTCTCGTTTCCTCAACATTTCAAATCGGGTGGTAGTCTAGGGGATAAAAAGCTTAGCTCCTGATCCAGGGGACCTAGATTCGAGCCTGGACACTACCAGATTCTTTCTTCATAATAATGAGCTATTTTCTGCTCATATTGAAGATTGTAAAATACATTCTAAAATCATTTAAATCTTTCGTGTTAGTTTTTTTTAAACATACAACGTGTCTTGAACGCACGTAGATTTCTCCGACTTTCAGGTGGCCGACATTCAATATTTGATTTATTTGATCGTGTCGCATTTTCCTCTGTCTTCCTCTATTTTTAGTTCTATTAACATCGTTAACATACACTTTTTACCATTCTTTCTTCGTTCATTATTTTCATGTGTCCAAACCATCTTAATGTTCCTTTCATCATTTTGTTCATAACACTTTCATTCGCACCCCATTCACTTCTTATATGTTCGTTCGACACTCTATCATAGACGGATTTTTACTTATTCGTTTAATAGACCTTATTTCATCCTTCTTTTGGCAGTTCCATACTTCACTTCAATACATAAGGTTTTGTACAAAAATACCATTGTGCACTGCCATTTTAGCTTTTTGGATAGGCTTTTGTTTGCGATGACAACTTTAAGTGCACCGTTTACTATATTAATTATATTTTTATATGTATTATTTCAAATTGTCCATTAAATACCCATGTGTTATGTTGTCAAGTCGTGAGACACTTCCGATCCGTCTCAACATTTTTCATTTCAGCAGTGTACAATTGATGTCCGTATGAGCCATGCAATTGTTTGGCCTCACTTCAGCCTTGAGAAAATAACAATAGTTTGAGAATCCCGGAGACCTGGCGTACGAGAGGTCCGCGAAGTACAAGTTGCCATGCACGTACTCGTGTGGCACGCAGAAAGATTGATATTAGCCGGCTCCCATCGGAGCTAATTGTTTATGTAGAGCCATTAGCCCGGTCCCAACATCACAACGGCGGCGCTACATACGTGTCAGGGGGCCAGTTGAATGATTACCTGAGATTTTCCTACAAAGTAACGGAGTGACGATTTAAATATGTCGGCAGAATAGGCGGAGCGTGAAGATGTGTATCAGAATAAAAAACGTATTACCGAAAAATGTTCCTACATAAAAGTAATTAACGTAATTGTCAACCACGCAATCTTTGTCATGCATTCGTGAGAGGCAATTTACCACTCCAATATTATAATAAACTCCGGTAAACGGTTTTGGCTTCATTCACATTGAGACAAGCCAATGGAGTTATTGCTAGATCTTAAAACGAATCAAAATTATTACAAATAAAAAATACTTGCGATAGATTATTCGCATATTAAATTGTCAATTCCATTATATAACATAACAAAAGATTAAATTAAATTAGTTTACAGATAAAATATTAAAGTGTTGTAAATACGGAAACTCTTTTCGTTAATATGGAATAGCTTTGTGTTAAAAGCATTTCAGTAAAAGCTTTATCATATGCAGCTTCATTTGTTTTAAAAGTACTGCAAATAAATAACGAGAAAACCATTATCAAGTCCTGTGGTCAAATCACTAAAATATATAGAAAAATAACGTTTTTATCAGTATTAATTTAAAGATTTACATCTTTATTCAAGATACAATAAAAAAGATTAATACTAAAAAAGTTTCATACGGTACTACACGTGCATATTTAAAATCTCTGAAACCTCGTCCGTGCTTGTCGATTCAAAATTCCAAACATAATTTAACCCACTTGTAGTGATCAAGTATTCATGGGATACAATTCAATATAGAAAATAATGTCAATTTGAAGACCAATAGTTATGTCTCAATTTAATCAATGTATTAATTTATTATTCGCCAATTTTTTTTTACATATTATTCATACATCAGATTAATCGATGTTCATAGAATTATAGAAAATGTTTTCTACATTGTTTTTATTTTAAAAAAATTATGCTGTTATTGGAAATTTCATGGTAGAAGTTCATTGTAAATAATAAATAAATAAAAATGTACAATATTTACAATATTTACTTAAAGTCCACGTATGTTTATGGCTTCGACTGGTTTCGGACGCTCCATGCCATCTTCTGCTGAAAGAATCCCAGAAGGTGGCAGCAATCTGCCGAAAGCGGTAGAAACCACAAGCATCAGTGAAGACAATAAATGTATGTTTTTTCATTACAAAAATACATGCATTTTCATTAAATTTGTATTTTATGATCTATATTTTTTTTTAACATCCAAATAGTTTATTATATAATATATTTTTGAAATTTATCTTTTTTAACAATTGTGTTGTTGTGTTTTTAACAATGTTTCTTAAAAGCATTCATTCAGGTAATTTTTTTTTAATAAACTTAGTTTATCGTTACAGTGTGAATGCTGCCTTAACGCCGCCTCTCACTCCATGGCTGGCTGTGCAGATAATACGTACGTTTACTAAGTGTGAAATATGCGATAAAATGCCCATCTACTTACACATTATGCAATCATTTCCGTTAGGTTTAAATTAATAGTGTAATTTGTGAAACATCCCACATTTTAAAAAATCAAGAACGGTTTTCCGCAATGCATTCGAAAGATAACCAATTTGTTTTAACTGCTTCACGATTACATATAAACATGCAGCGCACATTATCAACTTTATTTGATAATTTAAACCATTTTATTGTTTGAAAGAAGTGAAAAGTGACGTTTGGGTAATCATTTCATAACGTCACATTATATTAAGCTAAATAACGAAATATTATAAATATGTCAATAATCAACATTGTTAGTAATGTCTTTAACATATCTTTCTTGTTTTGCAGATGTTTGGTGATAACATGGAGCGATGGAGACACTCTCTACGCAAAAGAGTTCCTTTCAAACGGGTTAATCTAGCAACTGACGGGGAAATGTTCCATCCGGGTACTATTATAGAAGTGCCTACTCCAGCTGAAGTTGAAAAATTGCAAATTTATAAAAAATACATAATTAGGTAAGTACTCTAAACTCGTTGAAAATGTGTACATCAAACTATAATATATAACCACATTTATCGCTACTTACTCGCTTACTACTTGAGGAATTTATTATTTGATTATAATTTATATATTGTTACCCTTCTTCTTCTTCTTTCTCGTCGTCAATTACCGTTATTCGGGCTCCCCTTTTTTATAACGGTGATCATATTCCTATTTAATGCAAGAGGTCTTCATGTCCTTTTATACATTCGTTAGCCAAGTGGTTTGAGGTCATCCTCTACTTATCTTTTTACTAACCACGGAATGTCACTTTTCCACGACATGATCGAGGGGTCTCCTCATACGTAACCGCACCATCGGAACCTTTATTCTGATAAATTTACACTTATGGGTGTAGCCTCCAAACTTACCATTTGTTACGTACTTTGACTTTTATTGTGACACATTTCTGTTGTAAAGAGTTTCCGTTCGTGGATCTTTTTTACTGAGCATACATCATTGCCGTATAGATATACCAGTCAAACAGCTGCTTGTATGTTATTCATATCTTTAAAATTTTATTACGTGTGTGTTTATATCCATATATTTATAAATATTTTTGCATATATTATAATTTGTGCTCTAATCGCACGATTTTTATAGTGAAGAGGGATTACACGCACTAGTGATATTTTATACACACAAAAAATGGGTAGAAATTTACCCAGCAATGTACTTTACTATATTAACCTAATACACACTACCTAGTGTAGGCGAAAAATATTTACTGATGCATATGCTTAAAAAAAATGCGACGTAAACAATAATTAAATGTATTATTTTTGCGGCATTATACATCTCGCAACTTATTTATTATTTTTTTTATAAGATTGTCGCTTGTAAGTTGTTTGTTACACCTGATGATGCCAACATAGTTAAGGAAAGCAGGTATCGCGACGATTTCATAAAAAAATCATTATATAATTGTGATACGTTAATAACTGTATTTTAAAATTAAAGCGTTTAATAATTTTGAAGTATTATAGTGTTTCGGCCAAAACAATGGATTATCTAACAAACATTCATGTTTGTGCAGCCAAGCTCTTAAAATATCTTAATTTTTAATATTTTAGTAAAATTTTAAATGCCATATATCTTTGGAAGTCGGAAAAATCGACGAGCGTGCATGTTACAATGTATAAATGCAGAGGAAGCTAGAGAGAGATATCAGGACAGAGCAGTATGGGGGTCCATCGTCTCTTCCTACCCCTCCGGAAAAACGGCGTGATGATTAGTTAGTTAATTAGATATATCTTTGAAAAATTAACTTTCTAGAGAAATCTCGGTAAATTATTTGTTATAAAAAACAATGATCTGAATCACTCAAATCTCAAAGGACATATAATTCGGGTAACTTTATCTAATTCATTGTTTGTGGGGTGTCATCCCCTACGCGGCTCGTATAATACAATAAACTGCTCAACTGCTTTTAACTTCGGAGGAAATACACATAAACCGTTAATTTTTTTTAAATTTAACCAAAATTCACAATTCATAAAGCTGAGTAGGCCCACATTCATCTGGCGATATAGCCTTCTTTCTTAATGGAGAAATAACTTTTTTTGGGTAAAATATACACAAATACATTTAATACAGTATATGAACGAACAATCATATGTTTAGTAAAGGGCAAGAGAAATGATTATTGTTTTATATAATATCTGAAAATCACTATTGTCAAATATGTATTTTTAGGCATGAGTTCATTGTCTTAAAAGACATATCGCTTAGTTTTTGTAAATTGCTACAGCTCGGGTTATACTTTTGTAATGAAATTTATTAAGTTTAATATTTTTATTTTCTTATTTAAAATTTCAATCATAGGAAATAGTTTATACCAAAGTAATATATATATTTTTGGTTCTTTTGCCACTTGGGCCTTTAAATGCGGTAATTTCCCGTTTAGTTTCATATTTTTGTATACATCGGGTTATTTGAACCCGATCACTGTATACATTTTTTTAGCAATTGATTCTCATGACATGTGATAGGTATCAAGTCTGTCTGTTTTTCTTGTCACGTGAATTCTACTAGAACAAAAGACAGCGTGAGATTTTTTTTCACACTCTTGTAGCCTGGAATCGAACCCGGGACCATAGGTGTGGAAGTCAGAACTCTTGTAACACTGCCACGAAGGCCGTCAATATTTTATAATATGTAACATTATTTTTCACAGTTCCTCTCGTTAATTCATTCACCAAATATAAAGTACCCACAAATAATAAAGAAATGGAATAATAAATACAATTCCGCGTCGGAAGGGTACCCCGGGCCGGGCCCCGGCATGCCGGCACCCGACGCCCGACCAGCCCTCGGCCTCAGCGCCGCAGGGACCAGGCCCGAGAATGGATAAATTACATTTCCACACAAAAGATATACGACACCTGTGGTACCCGTGCAGCCGTACGCGCGGGACGTGAGAGGAGACGTTATTTATTATTTCTCTCCCGATAAAATGTGATAAAAATGTCGCTTTAGCGTAACGCAAATTTAAATCTTCCTTGTATTCTTTTGGTTTGTTGATTCAATTTAAATTTAATATGGTATTCCACTTATTTTACTGGTTTATAAAGCATTATAGCTGATAAAGGAAGTGTAATATACAGAGCGTGCAATTAGCTATTTACATAATAATTTTTTTCTTTTGTATGTTTTTTTACATTTTATTTGTTTTTAGAACCAAACTGGTTTCACTCCTGTCGAAGTTTTGTTGGGGTAACAAAAAAAGCTTCAAATGTTAATTTTTTTTTCTTCATGCAAAATAAATATTTTCTCTATTTGTCAACTATTATCACAGATATATCGCGAATGTAGGCTTAGATGACAAATTCAGATATTTCTTCTATGTTCGCCATACTTTGTGTTGTAGATATTTTCTTTTTCTTTTTCTTTTTTACATGCTTTGTATATACGAGTACAACACTAATTTTTTTAAAAATTCAAATTAAATATCAGACATGTTTCGGACAACCCGGTTCTTCCTCCCTGATATTATAAAAATATTTTGAACTTTGGAAAGAAGCTATTACTTGGTGGTTTGACATATTTAAAATTAGAATGAAACACTTTTATAACTTTGTATGAAACCACTTTATTTTGAGTCAGGAGCGCCAACCGGTTTCGCTCTGTAACGAGCTTCGTCAGCTCAGCGTCAGCGTGACGAAGCTCGTTACAGAGCGAAACCGGTTGGCGCTCCTGACTCAAAATAAAGTGGTTTCATACAAAGTTATAAAAGTATTTCATTCTAATTTTTTATGAAAATACTCGTATCTTAATATTATCACTGAGGAAGGGCCGGGTTGTCCGAAACATGTCTGATATTTAATTTTTTTTAAAGTTAGTTTTGTATTTACAAAATATATAAAAAAGAAAACGAAAAATAAATTCTGATATATTCTTGTTTGATTTGATTCATTATAAACAATTCATATTCCTATAAAATCTATTTATTTTATACATATTAAGATTTATTTCATTTATTTGTCTACTTTGACTGGTTTCGGCGTGGTGCAGCGGTTCTCTAATATCTTCCAAGTTTTGCAGCTCGCTGGCCAGAAGATATCGTTAGAAACCGATGCCGGGTAGTACTAAAAGGTGGAGTAAAATCAAACTTATTTTTATTGTCAAGAATTTTATTTAATCTAAAATATTTACAATGAACGTACGCGTATTAATATTAAAATCCAACATAAACATTCACAATGAAATGATGCGATATGATTTTTTTTTTTTTTCAACAACACCGTAAATACAAAAAATATCGTCAAATTAGTTTACCCGCAAGTCAACAAGCCGTGTATTGAACTCAAACATACAGTCTATGATCACGAGGGAACCTCCTCGTGGACAGCAGCTCCCGCCAAGTGCATTACCTAACCATTTTATTGAGTGATTTACGATCCAGCGAAGAATAAAAGTGAGTGAGCGAAGAATTGATTTGAATACGGAATGAGGAGCCATGGCCACTGACGTTTCCCACATCTTTTGTGAATTTTAATTCGTCTTCCCATCGAGGGAATAGAAAGGACAACCTGAGATCACTTATTATGGAAATGAAAATTGTTTGACGGAATATTAGCAAATTTGAATAATTTCGATGCCGGGGTCCTGAGATGAATCACGCTCGAGTGTTTCGTCAGGCTTCGTGCGATGTGCTCTCGGACCTGTTAATTAAAAACTCCTTCCACTTCCACCGGAGACTTCCACCAGCTCGGTTCTATGCCTCTCCATCTCCACTCTGTCAGTTGCTATATTATTTCACACCGCCAATGGGAAATAGTCATTAACTTCTCGATAAAACTTTCAGCCTTTGGAAATCTTCTAAATAAATCTAAGTTTTGTTATAAGCATGTAAATTTAAGCACATTTTCTTTATTATATATTGAAGTGCTCAATTGAAGTCAATTTTATCTGAATTAAGAACAAAATGTTTTTCTACTGGAAAACTGTGTCCGGCGAACGTTTTTAGAAACATTTTTCGCGCGCGTATTAAAAATATGTCAACTGATTGTAAAATAATTCGAATCTAGTCCATTGTTTTGGCCAAAACACTATGATACTTCAAGATTATTAACTGTTCATAATGTAACAATTTATAATACCAATCGTTACTTTTATATATACCATAGTTTACCAATGATGATTTCACGTGTGAAAATTTGGTAATCGAAATCGACACGTATTTCAAAAATATTAAGAATACTTCATATAGTCAATTTGATATTATAAACAAACACATTTAAATATTTTTAAAATGTATACATATACTTGTATACGAATACTGGATTTCACCCATTGCAGGTTATCAATTCATGATTTAATTGTATCTCAATAGAGACGAAGATGCAAATTGGAAACTGAATATGGTTGATCAAGGTTTTTACAGGACTTATGACCTGTCATTGGTTGGGTTAAGCGCACGCTTTATGTAATTACAACATCCCCATTCCACCTTTCTTTATGACCATGTCTGACAAATTTTTGAAAACAAAAAAAAAAAAAACAAAAAAAAACAAAAAAATAAAAAATAAAAAAAAAAAAAAATAAATAACAAATTTTTGGACCTTCCAAAAATTTGTCAGACATGGTCATAAAGAAAGGTGGAATGGGGAATGTTGTAATTACATAAAGCGTGCGCTTAACCCAACCAATGACAGGTCATAAGTCCTGTAAACACCTTGGTCAACCATATTCAGTTTCCAATTTGCATCTTCATCTCTATTGAAACACATTTTAATTTAAGTACTAAACACGTTATGTTATAAACAATATACAGACATTATTTTATCATGTAAACATTTTCTTTTGAATTTCCTTTCACTCAGTTTTAAGCCCTTAAACTCAATAGTAATTTTATAAGAGAAGAATAGACAAATATTGAATACATTTCAACGTGTTCTTTCTTGGGCTATCTGTTGCCACACGACCCGCTATAATATCATCCTTCCTTCCAGTTTTTTTATGGTCTTCCTGTGCCTCTTCTGTTGTTTCAGGGCCTCCACTTAAAGATTCTATGTGACCACCGAAGCTCATATTGCCTCGCCACATGCCCCATCTGACTGACTAGACTGTCTCCTTATTACCATAAAAAAAACATAAATATCCTGAAATATGCTGAAATGTTTATCAATAGTTTTCCACTTTACTTTCATCTATTGCATCAAGCTACATATTTTTTATTTTCTCTTAATTCTATCACCATGTGTGGTTACCAGGAAAACTTAAACAATCTCATTTAAATACTCTAACAATGTTAACAATTACACAATGTATGTATATATTGTTCCAAGTTTTTATTTATCGTAGCTTAAATATGGATGTTTAGCCTCCTAATTAGTATTAAACCTTAAAAATATATTTGTTTAATCATACGAGTATTTTATATGAGTTACATATTCACCTTGCTGAGGCGTTGTTAATCAAATGAAACTGCCTTGGTAAGGTGAAACAAGTCCCTTCGAATATAATTTTGTTTCTAGAAAACATAGGTTCTTCTCAGTGTTAATTATTTACTTTTTTTTAACAGAACGACACATTTTCTCGTAGGTGTATACTTATACTTAGTATTATATAACAATCTAATTTGAACAAAGGTACAATTACGAATTTTATGAATTAACACTCTGTTAATTGCACTTTTGAGTTTATTTTTCTCGAGATGTTTCACTATCGGAAACACCACACAAACTGATGATGAAAGTCTCCCGACGATTAAGGTGTAAAGGTTTCAAAATATGCTGAGTAAAATTAACTCAAAAGTTAAAAAAAGGTGTTTTAATTTTAATAAACGTCGTCATTGTGGAATTCCAAAATGTTAACGTCTTAACTTTATCTAAAATAACAATCATTTCATTTTATCGTCAATTTTGAAATGACAATTTGGCATAAATTTCGATTACTTAATTCGTAAATGCTCCCCGACTGAGTTTACAATAACGTATGGAACACCAATAAATTAGCAACCTAAGTAGATCTACCACCAGCAAAAAAGCAACCTAAGTAGATCCTGAGAATCTTCAAGGCGGAAGGAGTGGGATGTATCGCTCTCGGAGTTTGCATACCAAATACCAGATAACTGCATAAAAACGTTGCAGTTTAAAGGCGAAGGGATTGATGGATATGCTTTCGTTTACCGGGAAATGATTCGATTAATATGTTTCTGTTTGCCAGGAAATTAAGTGAAGATGCGCAGCGAGGAGCTTATTGGAAAATCCAGAACTTAACAGGGCTGGATAAAGCATACGGTTATTTATTTCTTGTGTGCTTAGTTAAAATATAACCGTCAATTCCTTTCTTTTGTTTAATTTTTTAATAAATCTACCTGTTTCCTAGAAGTTTTATTATAGTTCGTAAGAATGACTGTTCCTCCAGAAAATATTAATACAATCAGATTTAAATATGAGAAGCAACACCAGAATTAGATGCGATTATGAACTTATTAAAATAATACCAGTACTGACAGGTATACGACAAGGAGACAGCCTAAGCCCATTTCTCTTCAATCTGATAATGGACGAACTTATAGAGGAGACACAATCACTACAACTGGGATATTGGATTGGAGAGCAAATTGTCACTGTGGTATGTTATGCAGACGATGCTATAATCATAGCTGAAAAAATAATAATGGCTTACGAAAAATGCTAGACAGACTACATCACGTCTGTAAGAAATACAACATGACGATCTCTATTGAAAAGACAAAATGTTTTACCTTTTTCCAAAACATGTAACCTGGTTATAGAAATCAACGCATACAAGAAGTTAGGACCTTCAAGTATCAAGTCATAGACCTAGTCGAAGGAGCTGATCTTCGGGAAGAAATAAAAGCCCAAGTAAACAAGTCAGCTGCAATCTCTGGTGCTCTAAAATCCACAATATGGAAAAACAAAGACATAGCCATTAAGAGTGAGAAGAAAATCTATAAAGCATGCGTAAGACCAACAATAACTTATGGCGTCGAAGCAACAGTTGAATGTAAGACGACGACTGACGAAGCTAACATCGGTTAGTGAAACAGCTGTCGCGACAAAATATAATCAATTGTGATTTTTGTAACAAAGTTATTAAACAGTTAATAATGTTGAAATATCAAATTGTTTCCGCCAAAACAGTGGTTAATTAGTTAATGGTTAATTGGTTAAAGGAAATTTAAAACATCTGGAATCTCCACAATGGTCCGGATCTGCTAGAATACATTCTTATTGGTTCTGACATCAGGGCTCTGGAGCGAGATATCACGACCAAATAGGTGCTCTGGAATTAGTAAACGAGATTCGGTCGTGAAATAATATTTGCAATAGACTTCCAATAGTAAAGAACGAGGTACAGTCATGACCATACGAAAAATTAGTTTACAAACCTTTATTCCAATTTTAATATGAAAACTGTTGGCCAATTAAAAATTTTGGGGTCTTTGAAATTTTAATTTTAATTGTAGAAATAATAAAAATTTACGTTATGATTTATTTTAATTAAAAGACTGATTTTTGAAATCCCTTGAACCAGTGTAAATCGATATACCTTTTTTACAATTACGGGTGTTGGTAAAAGGAACAAAACGCTTGACTCCTGATCAATCCAGAACACGACCCGGTTTTTTCACCATAATTATGTTATTTTATGTCTTCACACATTACGGATTGTATTAAAAATTATACTATTCAGAAAAACTCAAGAAAAAATATCAACTTATATGTAATAAAAATTATTATAACATAAGTGAAAAATCAGTGTAATGGCTTTATACGAGTGCATTATGTATTCTCTGAATTCTAAGTTTTTTTTGTAATGTTTTACATTATATATTGTTCCACTAAATAATCATTCCTACAACATCTTATATTAAAAATGAAATGAAATATTATAAGGCTCGATTTTCCAACAAGACTCTACTTCTTCTTCTTCTTCCTTGTTGTAGACCTATGTGGTCTGTTCTCCAGAGTGTTGCTCCTCCTGTGAGGTAGACTACCAGCTGTCTTTCCATCTTTTAGGAGGTTTTTCACAAGGACGAGTCCCATGAGGCTGATTATGCAACGCAATATAGGGGAGTCTGGTGGTGTCCATTCTTTAAACATGCCTGTACCAGTCCCTTTTTCGCTGTCTGCTCCATCTTATAATATCCTTAACCTCACATATCTTTCTTATTCTGGTGTTCCTCGCGCGATCTCTCAGCGTCTTGCTTGCTATCGTCCTCAATGCCTTCATCTCAGAACAAGCAATTTTGCAACAAGCAATTGTGTTATTACAATTTGCCAAATTTCGACTTATGTTTATATATTTATTACCTTGTACCTACCCATTTTTGTTTTCATACAAATGAAAAAAATATATATTATTTACCTTTTTCACAGACTCAATCCTAGGGATTAGTTTGCGGAAAAGTATTGCAGCTCGTCCTCCACTGCGCTCGGTCTTCTGCAGCCCTCTTCAGTTTAACATATGAGACGCAGTTCATGTCACCCCGTACCTGCTTCATATATTCCCGTCGTGAGCAGCTTCTGTTATTATTTCTAGAAAAAGTATTGATTATATACTAACAGACTAACTAACCATCACACCATCTACTAAGGGATAGTTAGAAAGAATACACTGCCACATTGTTCTTTCCTGACATACTTCTCTCGATTGCTAAAAAATTATACATCGTGTCATGCATGCACGACGATTTTTTCCGACTCCTCGTGTAGCCGACATTTAATATTTACTTGATTTTATCGTGCCACGTTTTCCTCTGTCTTGTTTTGTCCCGTTTACTTCGTTTTCGTATACTTTATGAACCATTCATCATTCATTCAAACCATGTGTCCGAACCATCTTAATGACCCTTTCATTATTTTTTTCATATTCACACTTCATTAATTAAAGTTTACATAATATTATTACACAATAGATAGAAAACTATCTTACTTGTAGTTATAATTTAGCGCCTATGTATTGAACAAAAGGGTAATATTTCAGCAGGTTTGAGGGTCTGCGAGAATGGAGGAGGGATGGGTAGAACCTCGCACGAGAGCTCCTTGACTCCTGACTCCTATACTTTGTAAAGCAAACACATTACAGGATTTTTCTCACTTCATACACCGCTCCGTGCACTCGAAGAGCTTCGGTGCACGGAGTCCAGCAGAGGCGACTCGTAATGTTTACTAAAAAAATACAGTCAGAACAAAATAATTTTAAAATCTAAATTTTATTCAGTTTACACAAAACTAAAAGGCGGCCACATTCGATGTCGGAAAAATCGACGAGCGTGCATGTTACGATGTATGAATATAGAGGATTTCCCAGAGTTATATCAGGATAGAGCGGTGTGGTAGTCCATACTCTCTGCTTACCCTTTCGGAGAAACAGCGTGTAGATTAGTTAATTAATTAATTAGTTCTTGAGAAACAATATTTAATTATTATTATAGAAAAATGGTAAAACTGTAAAGAGTTTTTATTATTATAACAAAAAGATAAAATTGAGAAGAGTTTTTGTGGCATTTGCAAAACGTGTATTGTCACAGCTTTCTGTTACGTAATAATATGTATACGTAATAACCGGGAAAACATAATTTTGTATATTTAATTAATGTTTATGTTAACGTTTAGTTATAATTAAATAAATTGATGTTTTTTAAGAACTACTTCTTCCAATTTTCTCTTTATTTCGAATGTGACCGGTTTCGGTAGTCTCGCTGGTATCAGCAGACTGGGCTGTCCGATGAAGTGGATAATGCCAGCGCCTAACGAAACCGGTCAATCTGGAAAGAAAGATAGAAGTGGATATAGTTCATACAAAACAGCGTTTTATTTTAAATGAATTTTCATCAAGAGATTTCAGTAAAATAGTGAGATTATCGTAAAATTCAGTAAAAACGGTTCATCTAAAAAATACCGCACAGAAAATGACGCGCTTTTCCGTGGAAAATAATTATGACTTAAATTATATTATTACTTTGGTACCTCATATTACGATCAAAACTAAAAAAAAAAACTTTTTGGGATAATATTACATAACATTGATAAAAAAAATAGCTTTCTATAAAAAAAAATTCTTTTTTTTTTGCAGTTCTGCTGTTTGTCAAATCAAAAATCTCACGCGACCCCCCTGTAGCGCAGCCTCCCCCACGACTACGTGTATTTGAATGTGTGTATGTATGTGTGCCCGCACCTACACTGTCACATACCTATCACGAATCATGCTATTATAGTTATCCAGTCAAATGTACAGGATGTTGAATTGCCTTTACTTTCTTCGACTCAAATTAATTAAATTATTCAACTGTCTGAAAGTATAAACAATTAAGTCAGTTATATTCAAACGTTATAAATATTCGGATAATTTTTTTTCTGAAATATATTTAGTTTTACTCCATTTTTTATTAATCTCATTATGTTAAATAATCAGTGACTATTTAGATTTACTTATTTTTAGACGACTATTTAATTTACCTTTAACATATTGTAACTGACAAAAAAATGTACGAATTAATAGTTTTATGTATTTACCCATTATCAGCGGTAACTGTATTTGTATTATCGAAAAAAATTATAATAACTAAAAACCAGTCCCAAAAAACTAAAAATAAACACATCTCAAAATAAAGGTAAAAACAATAATACTATGTTTATTCAGTTTTTATGATAAATGATTCGTGCAACATTGGATTACTTACACATATAAAAACTCAGTAGAAGACAAACCCTAATTAAGAATTTATTGTTGTTAAATAAATTAATAATTTCGTATTTGCATCAAGAATTTTTTTAAATATATTTATTAGAAATAAAAATTGACATATTCATTAATACGAATGAAATTCTCTGTTTTTTTTTAATTTTATTATATTATATTTTATGGTAATAACATGTTTTGCCTACCTGAGGCATTTTTAAATATAATAAAACTCTTAAAAAACTGACGTTTTCGTTCTTATTAAAAATGATTAAATATGGAGTTTTACACCATTGTTCAAAAACAATAAAATAATCATATGTTGTTTTGTTGGAAAATATTGAAACATTTTACAACGCAATGGAACCCTACATATATTCAAAAACATATGCATTCTAATATACTGTATATCTAATTTGCTTATTTTCTGCAAGTCCATGATTTCCGAAAAAAAATCACATATTTTTTTAAACTTTCGAATGAAGCACTTAATTTGTGGTGTGGCATTTTTAATTACTCGTATAATATTAAAGCACTGGTAAATTTGTATTTATACCACTTTCTTCGAAGCTTCGTCCGGGTTACAAAATACACTTAGTACAAAATCAGAGAAGAACACAAGATATAAAAAATAAATATATAAATTGGAGGAGGAAAGAGGGATAAGAGGAAGTGTGCACGATGTCAATTGATATGGTAGAACGGTGAGTCATGAGCATTAGGGAAATTACAATGGAGAAGCTCTGGCGGGAGTGAAACCCGTTAGTTATTGAAAATAATGAAGTGGTGTAAATACAAGGGTATTAATATTATATTTAAAATATTTTTTTCTTTATCCGCAAAAATTGTATGCAACTACCTGTACAGCGAAAACACACAGAGCCCGGTACTGCAATGTTCGTGGAGGATCTCCCAGTCGGCCGTTGTTAACTAGCACAATTATATTGATGCACGATGCACCAGTTTGCTCCATTAAGTAAAGATGCAAGCAGGACTATAAATCTCCAGGCTGTAAAATAATTCTGACGTTACTCATTCTGCGGAGCATTCCGTGATGCTCGATTGCATTACTCGGCTCTCCAATAAATCACCTCGGATTCGAATTACTAAATTTGACGGGAAAATGTTGCAAGGAAAAATCTACTGATTGGTGATTGGAAGAAAAATTCAATTTTCACAAGAATGTTGGTGCCTTCTGTTTTTTAACAAACAACAAATAAAATTCTGGATTATGTTTGGTGATCTTGTGCCGACTCTTATGTATGGAAGTGAAACATGAAACTGGCAAAAGATGGATGAAAGTACAAAAGATTAAATGCAGTAGAAATTAGATCTTTTAAACGAATATGTAGTAAATATCTATATTATACAGAGTAAAATGCAAATAACAAATATTGTAATACGAAGTGAATGCGGTGCGAATGGAAAATGTGATAAACAAATTTTATGCCCCAAATTGCCGCACAGAGGCCCTTCGAAGTTCTCCTGTAATGAAAGCGATTCGTCTCTTAACTGAGGTTGCAAAAGAGATAGACCTCTTTGGATGCAATTATGGCGAGTTCGTAAATACCCTTACGATAAAGGCAGCAAGCAAATAACTGGCTTCACCTATTCATAAGGTTTTATGTATGTTTCCTTTGATATTCTTTTTTTTTTCACCCTTTACATCGATTTGGCTCGCGCTGTAATGATGTAAGAGTTTTTTCAATAAAATAATAATAATAATAATAATGAGAGTCGTTTGGACGGTTTGGTAACATGGAAATAATGAATGAAGGCAGAATAGTGAAGTATATATAAACGACGTGAACGGAGATAGAAATCAGTTTTGATCGTGCCATAGAGGAAAACGTGGCAATATCAAATCGATGAAAATTTAAATGTCAGTCACACAAGAAGTCAGAGATATCGACGTGCGTGCATAAAACGATGTTAGAATGTAATGGAACCGAAAGACAGAAAAATGTGGCGGTCAATTCTCTCTGTCTACCCCTCCGAAGAGACGGCTTAATGGTTAGTTAGTTAGTTTCTGAATTATCTATTTTCGGGGCTTATTAATAAAATTTTAATTTGATATCCAGCAACCTTCCTGTAAAAAAACTTATTTCCAGTAAAGTAAGAACATAATACTTTTTAATATTCCCAGTAGCTCCAAATCCCCTATTTTAATATTACTTGGAAATAAACCAATTATATTCCATATTTGTAGCTTCCATTAATATTTTAAAGTTTTATTTTCGTTTAAAATTTTTCAATATGAATATTTTATACTATATTTTCTCCTCACACCTCCATACAAAGAATTAATAATCGTTATCACCACAACAAGAAAATAAAATCAAATCGCTAATTGGGCCAAACTATAGTAACCATAATGCAACATTAGGTACCATAGCTGGTAATTTCACTAAAAAAATCCGTTTCACTAAAAATGTCGTTCTTGTTCATGTTCGACACTATCATGCACAGAGTATCCACACATTCGTCTAAGAGATCTCATTTCTACTGCATTTTTCTACTTTCATCCTTCTTTTGCCAGTTCCATGCTTCACTTCCATACATAGGGGTCGGTAGAAGAACACCATTAAAAACAAATTAAAAGTGTATTAATATTACATTAAATTTACTATTGATTTTCACATACTAACTCATTATTACAAATCAAATAGGCAATGTTCTTGATGCAATATATTATACACAGTGATGCACAACAGGCCGACGAGACAGGAGACTGCTCGCTATTATGTTAACGAGGAAACAGTCTCTACCAGGGTGAGGACGCCTCTCGGTGCCTCAACTTGCCTCCGGTTACAAGACTTGCTAATGTCTTGATTGCGACTTCAGATTTGACAACGTCTAAGCGTCGTTGAACCAATTTTCTTCATACACAATAATGATTTGAATGCATTTGAAATTGTGAGAAAATTTCAAAGTTTAACGAAGTATAAAATTATCACGACACTGCAAATGCGAATTGGGTATGGGAATGATATAATTAATTCTAATTTCTGTATGTTCATATTTAAAAATAGTTATTAAAATTATTTTAATTTATTGCTTAGATAACGAACTAAATACTGAGTTCATTTTCCTTCTTCTGAATGAGTTTATTTATTGTTTCTTGAACAATGGTGTAAAACTCCATATTAAATAATTAATACGAATAAAAACGTCTGTTTTCGGAAAGTTTAAGTACGGGATGGCATGTTTCGCCTTGCTAAGGCATCATCACATTTAATAACACCTGTGCAAGGCGAAATAAAGAGTGTTTTTTTTAGAGATATTCAAATTCAAAATGAAAAAAAAAACACATTAAAATAATGTTATTGTCTATGATATTGGCTTTATTTCATAGATAATTTTATGCCATTATTGTTTAAATATGATTTCGGACATATGAGCGCCGAATCAAGCGCAATCGTGAAGTCCAATTTTCGACAACTGGGGCCGAATATCGGCAATAACACGTCGAATGTTGACTTCCAAATGGTCCAACGTCTCTGGTTTATCAGCATAGACTAGTGACTTCACATTCCCTCAAAGAAAGTAATCTAATGATGTGAGATCACACGATCGTGGAGGCCAGTTCACAGGTGCTTTACGTGAAATTATGCGCTCACCAAATGTTTCCCGCATTAAATTGATGGTGGCACCCACCGTGTGACATGTTGCGCCATCTTGTTGAAACCACAGTTTTGTCACATCAATGCCATTCAACTGATGTACGGAGAAGTCAGTAATCATGGTTCTGTAGCGCTCTCCATTGACCATAACATTCTGGCCGGCATCGTCTTTAAAAAAATATGGGCCAATGATTCCACCTGCCCATAAAGCACACCAAACAGTGACTTTTAATGGATGTAAGGGCGTCTCGACAAAGGCTTCTGGGTTTTCGCCACTCCAAATTCGGCAATTCCGCTTATTGATAAAAACAATTCAACCAAAAATGTGCCTCATCGGTGAGAAAAATTTTGCGTTGAAAAAGAATATACCTACAAGCTGAATATTGTTTTCGCCCCATTCACCGAACCCACGACGCGCATAATAGTCACTCGGTTTCAACTCTTGCACAAGCTGGATCTTGTAAACTTTTAAGCCAAGATCTTTCCGCAGAATCTTCCCCGAAGTGGATGGGCACAGCTTCAATTGCTGTGCACGATGGCGATTCGACTCATTCAGATTCTCCTCAATACTACGCTCCACAGAAGCAATAACTTCTTCTGTGCGCACTGTTTGTCGTCTTCGTGGCTGCGTATTATCCACTTAGAGTGTACGTGGTGCGAAAACGATCCATGGTCTTCCGAATAACTTGCTCGGATGGACGATTATGCCGACCGTAAAATGGACGTAGTGCACGATAAGTTTAGCTAACCGAACCATTATTTTCAAAATAAATTTGCACAAGTGATTTTGGAGGGGAAAATTGAAGAACACCGAGGACCCGGTAGGAGACAGATGTCCTGGCTGCGAAGCGTGAGGGAGTGAACTGGCATCCGACGTGTGTAGGAGCTGTTCCGAGCGGCGCAGGACAGGGACAGGTTCGAAGGGGTGATCGCCAACGTTGGAGGGACCCGACAGGGCACTTGAAGAAGAAGAAAATAACTGTTTCGTGGGGATGGCTCTAAAAGGGCTTTATTAATCATTCTGCTCTTGCCATTGTGGTGGAAGGTTTGGCCAATTTGTGTCGTTTCCAGGGGCGCCTATTGCTATAGTAACACCACATGTGAAGGCGCCCTTCTTTCTTCCACATTTACCGATAAGCGTGATAAGAAATTAAACAGATTACCAGCATTTGCTATCTTTCCTAAAAGCGATCAGTGGAACTCACTAGAGTGATGCTGCGATGTCATCATGCATTGTTTAGGATCCTATTAACATTACATAACAATCGCGGAGAGCGCTGCACAGTACCCACACTTTGCAATTATCTTCCGCAAATCGATTCCGATCTGCCCAATAATGTGACAGGGGAATCCCCGATCGAATGTGACCCGGGGTCGGGTTGCGCGCGCAGTCGTGACCGCGCCGATCGCCCATTTTGATTGCTCGAGCCGGCGGACTGGCAGATCGGCCGCTCTCGGCTCCGCTTCGTGCCGTTCTCGGTGATTGACGTGCCTTCAGTGGAGTAACTCACCACCGTAGCATTCCAACACCCTCAACATCCTTAGCATGGAGAGAAACTAACGATAGAACACCGGACGGTCTACACTTACTTCGCGAACAGCTGAAAACACCAATCATCATATTGCTCTTAACATTTAAATTGTTGAAATGGAATTGATAACAATACGCGCGTTGGTGTCCAAAACCAGTTTATGTAATGAGGTAAAATTGTCTTATTCTTTCTTATTTTCTTTCTTATCTTTCTTATTACCTTGTGGCCTGTTTATTAAGAGGAATTGACCTCCTGCGAGGTCGACTCCCAGTTGTCGATCCATCTCTTTGGTGATCTGCCCGGGGGTCGTCTACCTTGGGGCTGGCCGTGCAACACAGTGAGAGGTAGTCTAGATGAATCCATTCTTCTCAGGTGTGCATACAAATATCTTCTCCTTTGCTGCCTCTACTTAACGACACCTTCGACCTGCGTATTTCCTTTATTTTCTATTTCCATAGAAGAAACGACATTTTTTGTAATAAAACTAAAATACTATCTAACCGTCACACCGTTTCTCCCGAAGGCAGAGATGATGGACCGCCATACTGCTCTGTCCTGATATACCTCTCGAGTTTCCTCTACATTCATACAGCGTACCGTGCACGCTAGTTGATTTTTCCGACTTCGAATGTGGTCGCCTTTTAGTATTTAATTAATTCGGTCATGCCATGCTTTTGTTGGTCTTCGGCAGCTTCTCTTTCCACTCACACTTCTTGTATACAACATTTTAACCATTCTTCTCTCGTCCATTCGTTCCATATATCCAAACCTTTACCGTTACCTCTCTGATAGTTATTTTATAAACAACCTCAATAAATAGAATGGACATCATGTTTTATAGCTCCAAATGAGTTATCTCCTAAATGACCACTCTTCTTGCTGTTTGGGAGATTTCCAAATATGCGATCATCTATATTTTTCTTTCTCCTCACCTCATCCCGTTACTCGAGTGAACTTTTTCATCACCTTGTGCCAGGTGTTTCGCTTGTATACATCTTCTTCCTTGGGTCTTCATGTACATCTGCACATTCGTCATTCGGGTAGTTATGGGTCTTCCTTTCTCTCTACCACGACCCACGGAAAGAGTTTTTTTTAGACAAGACTCAATATACGTAAGATGTACCTATGTTTCTATTAAATCGATTTTTAAACAATTGAAAAAAAAACGATATCGAACTTCAATTAACTTACTAGGGATTTTTTAAATCATTTTAAATGCCTGCTTTAGTGTAGTATGTATTGATGCGCTTTTGTTTTTGTCAACAACCTTACACGTATTTTAAAACAATTTATTAGAAGCCAGGTATTCATACTAATTTGAGTGTTAATAACAAATTTAGAAAGTTTTTGGTATAATTAAATAAATTTTTCTATATATGTTTTATCAAATGAAAACTAACTAACTAACTAACCATCACGAAAGAATGGACTGTCATACGTTTCTTTCCAGATATACTTCTCTCGCTTCCTCAACATTCATACATCGTGTCATGCACGCACGTCGATTTCTCCGACTCCTCAAGTGGCAGACATTCAATATTTGATTTATTTGATCGAACTACGTTTTCCTCAGTCCTCCTCTATTTCTAGTTTCATTTACATCGTTAACATATACTTTTTTTACCATTATTATTTTTTCATTCATTCTTTCCATGTGTCCAAACCATCTCAATGTTCCTTTCATTATTTTGTTCCTCACAAAGTGTTGAATTTGGACAAATATTATATGATGCATGAAATGATTTTTTTGTAGTTACGCCAGTGCAAAGGACTCGCTCTCCAAGGGTTATTGGTTCGATTACCAGTGGTGTTTACTCCTATTGCCGATCCAAGAGATTCGCTCGACATTAAATAGGTAATTCAGAATGCAGCTCAAGGAAGGATGCACCAAGGCTAATAAAATAGAACGGTGTAAGAACCCTTCTCGCAAAATGCGGTTTGCTAAGCGCCAATGTAAAGCTGATGTAACTTCGGAATCCCGCATACCTCACATCAATTTTTTTTGTTATTATTTACGTGAAACAGAATGAAATTTTGTCGAGTGTAGTATACCACAATTGTGATTCTAGAAAATTCTGAGTTATGTTGAAAGTGCGGTACGAGATCGGAGTAAGGACTCATAGAAGGGCCGCTTCATAGATTCAAATACCTATTGTTACGTAAATGGAAATTACACGCCCGTGGATTACACGTCATTATAGAGGAAGGTGAAATGTAATTCTGTTTACACATAAATCTCTAAATCTCAATAAGAGTCTGTTCCTTCAAGGTGCTGTACATGCCCGTTGGTTTATAAAGTGTTTTATGCTATATAATTATACTTGTGAACATCTAATATTACGAAATAAATTGATTTATTGACGTACGAACTCACTTGTTAGAATAGAAATTGTTCTAGAGTAACCAATTTAATTGGTACCAATTTAACTTTAAAATTTTCTTAGAGCATGTTTACAAGAGACGGAAAAATGGAGAAAGACATAGAAAGAAGGGTTGGTGCTGGAAATAAAAGAAATGGCGCGCTCAAAGTCATTACTGCAAATAGAAATATATCCACAGAAGCAAAGATGGCAGTACACAATGGAGTTCTAGTGCCAACCCTCATGTATGGAAGTGAAGCTTGGAGCTGACAAAAGAAGGATGAAAGCAGGATAAACGCCTTAGAAATGAGATCACTAAAAAGAATGTGCGGGAAAATGTTGTATGATATTATAACAAACGATGAAATTAGAAAGAAATGTAAGGCAGATGACTGCATCAAGGATAAAATTAAAAAAGGATCCCTAAGATGGTTTGGACATATGGAACGAATGGATGAGAGTAGAATGGTTAAAAAGTTGTACACAAGCAGCGTGAGTGGAAAAAGAAGCCGAGGACGACCGAGGAAAACATGGCATGACCAAATTAATCAATTACTAAAAGGCGGTCACATTCGAAGTCGGAATAATGGACGTGCATGCATGGTACGATGTATGAATGTAGAGGAATCCCGAGAGGTATGCCAGAATAGAGCATTGTAGCGATCTATCCTCTCTGTCTACCCCTCCGGGGAAATGGCGTGATGGTTAGTTAGTTAGTTCGTTAGCCAATTTAACGTTTTATTCCCTTCCGTCCAGAATAAATATTACAAATTTTAGTATGAAGCACTTAATTTGTTGACATTATTAAATAAAATAATAATACACTTTTAATCATTTGTATCCACACCACTTAATTTGGTAACACCAACCGGTGTCGCTCCCGCCGGAGCTTTGTCAGGGTGAGGGAGTAAACTGACAGTTTATTAATTATTTTATTCATTTTAAATTTATTACATTTCATTATTTGAAAATATAAAACTGCACTTAGTATTTTTACAACACTTTTCACAGACACGTTTCTGTTATGATACAACCTTTTTCGATGTACTTTTTTTTTTACATTGAAAAAGGTTGTGTCGTAACCGAAACATGACTGTGAAAAGTATAATAAAGTGTTGTAAAAATACTAAGTGCTGTTATATTTATTCAAATATGAATGCAAAACACAAAGTGATGGCGAATATAGAAGGAACATATAAAGATATTTATTTTTTCTTTAACAATGATGTAAAACTCCATTATAAAAATAATTGATACGAATGAAAACGTCTGTTTTCTAGAAGTTTTATTATAATTTCTGCTGATGACTATGTCGCCGGATTTAATTTGATAATAGGGGAGCACGGGTAGAAGTGAGCCACGGGGAGGAGTGAACCATTTACCATATTACTGTGAAACACGATTCGAAACATGTTCAAACTTGACCAACGTGTCGCATACTCGTGCTCGTCCAGCACATCCACTTGCCGCCTGAATCTCGTCACGGGTTCACGTGCTGACAGTATCGCTCGCGCTTTTCGGCGCTAAAGTAAAATTTACGAACTTTTTATGAAGGGTTTGACACCTTGCTGTTTAGTTCTAAACAACGGAAAGTGACTCGAAAGTAAGTACTAAATTATATAGTACCTAGAACTGTGTGTTAGTCGTGCATATTAGACATATATATTTTTTTGGAAATTATTTAACTTATTTTGGGTGCTTGGGGAGGACTGAACCAAGTTCGATTGGGGAGGATTGAACCATGGTTTATTCCTACCCCGCAGTCACTTTAGTGACTGCGGGGTAGGACAATAAAATGAGGAAATTATGAACAGGTTATGTAATGAAAAGCTGGCTAAAAAAAAACAGAAATATTCATCAAGACTTGATGATCAGCGAAGATGAATCAGAAGAAGAACCAGTATTACAGGATTCATCAGATTCATATTGTGAATTTGAAGACTTAATTATTCAAGAGGACGATTTACATAATGATTTCAATGGAGATCCTGGTGAAGGGAGTTTCGTCTTAGTTAAATTTACTATTGCTAAAAAGTCTGATATATACTATGTTGGTAAGGTTAAGTTTTGATAATGTAAGATAAGAGATTATCATTAATTTTCTGCGTAAAAGGGTATTTTTTTATGATGTCAGACATTCCTGATATTTCTACGATAGCTCTAAATGATGTTAGATTGACACTTCCCCAGCCAAGAAAAAGACAACACTGCCATTACAAATTTCCGGTTCAATTTGATTGTATTAACGTTCGTTGATTTTTTGTCTTTTTTTATTACCTTCATTAATTTGTTATAATATTTTAATACTTATTTCTCTTCATTTTTACTTTGATTACATTATTTTTATATTACCTTGAGTGAAACAAATATTTAGGCTAAACATTGTTATACTTTTAGTTGGTTTTATATTAATAATACCACCATCATGTAAATGGTTCAACTCAAGCCACTAGTTGGTTCAATCCTACCCGTACACGGGTAGAAGTGAGCCAGTAGGTGTCTTGCTGTATTTACTCAAATTATAAAGAACTTAAACATATTATCAAATTTGTTTTATTACCATCACATTAACAATAAACGTAGCTAACATAGGGAGCTTACTCTGCTGGTTTATCTTGTTTCCTTTCCCCAGAACAACGGTTTTAAAAAAAAAGTGGTTCACTCCTACCCGTGCTCCCCTACCTTAGACAGGCGATAAAGACATTTTATAATAAAAAGACATTTGTATCTTAGCATTATTAAATACGAAACATGTCATTCACATAAATTATATTAAAACTTCTAAAAAAATGTGTTTTTATATATACCAATTACGTACCTATAAAGGTGATTTTGTTTTGTTTTATTATTTATTTATTTTTGTGGAACAACTAAAGTTATTTTTTGTTTGAGATAATTTATGTTTTGATAATCGTTCATTTAAAACATCATAAATATTCCAAAATAAGTCGTAGAAATGTTGCTAACAAACTACATATTATTATACAAAATTATTACTATAATGTCATCGATAGTACCATGTTTGTTAAATATTACGTAAAAGATTTGTATATCACTTTTGCGTTTATATGTCCTCATACAGTCATTTAAAATCGCGCGTATTCCTAATTGTGTACTTTCACACAATGTGTAATGCGCAGAATAGAAAAAATCTGAAATTCAGATTGTCTGTTGTTTACTAGTATTATATATTTCAATTCCAAAATAATAATGGGACGCATACTGACATCTAGCGGAGATTTACAATAACTCGATACATTAAAAATACTACTCGTCTACTGATCGACTTCATACAGATTAAATTAAGATTATTTGATAATGTTATACTTGTAACAGATATGTCTTACAAAATCGTTCGCACAAACAATAAACTTGTAAAATATATTCAAAATATATAAAATGCTATTAAATATAGAGTTTACCGCGAGAATTTTCAGAAATACAAGCTAAAAGGGAACCATTTATGTTTTTTCGAAGATTCATAATATTTTATTTAATAGCATGTATTGCTTTACTTGTGTTTAATACCTTAATTAGGCGTAACGTATCACTCTAAAAATAATGCAAAACTTTTCTTTCATATTAAATATTTATTGTATATGTATTTACAAAATAGGTTATCTACATGTTCGTCTTACTAAAGGAAATAATTTTAAGGAATAAGATATTCATATAGCATAGCAAATAACATTGATTAACAAGCTACTCCCTTATAATTGGAAGAAACTTACAGAAAACGTAATTTTTTTCTTAAAATTTCATATTTGTTAATGATACGAATGAAAACGTCTATTTTCTGGATTATATTTGATGGGAATGACATAATTCGCCGCGCTAAGGTACGAGTATTATCAAATGTCATTGGTATAAAATATAATAAAACTTCTAGAAAACAGACGTTTTCATTCGTATTCATATTTACATCAATGTTCAAGAAACAGCAAATATTTGATACTGTTAAAATTTAAAACACTTATAATATCACAATTTATTTTTATTGACTCAGAGTGTCGCGACAGCTGTTTCGCCAACCGATGTTGGCATCATCGGGTGATCATATAGTACACTGATGATACCAACATCGGTTGACGAAATAGCTGTCGCGACACTCTGAGTAAATAAAAAGAAATTGTGATATTATAAGTGTTTTTTAATTTTAACAGTAATAATGTTGAAGTATCATAGTGTTTTGGCCAAAACAATGGGATAAATATTTGTTAATAATTTCGTTATGGTATTTGAAAAGGAAGAATGTATAATGAATTGTGACAAGTTACCTAATTTATTTATCTGACTAGCTTGTTTACAAAAGATAGAAAAATGGAAAAAGATATCGAAAGAAGGGTTGGAGCTGGAAACAAAATAAATAATGCACTCATAGTCATTACTGCAAATTAAAATATATCTACTGAGGCAAACATGGCAGTGCACAGTGGATTTCTAGTGCCCACAATTATGTATGGAATTGAAGATTGGAGTTAGCAGAAAAAGGATAAAAGTAGGATAAATGCCGTAGAAATGAGGTCACTAAGAGGAATATGCGGAAAAACAATGTATGATACCTAATTATGAAGATTAAGATTATATTATAAACAAAATTAAAAAAGGGTCACTAAGATGGTTTGGACATATGGAACGAATGGATGAGAGAAGAATGAATAAAAAGATATATATTATACAAGTAGTGTGAAAGGAAAAGGAAGGAAAGGAAAAAAGAAGGAAATCGGGTGGTGGTTTAGGGGATAGAACGCTTGGCTTCTGATCAAGGGGACTTGGGTTCGAGCCTGGACACGACCAGATTCCTTCTTCATAATAATGAGCTATTTTCTGCTCACATTGAAGATTGTAAAATAAATTCTAATATCATTGATTTAAATCTTTGGTGTTAGTCTTTTAAAAAAAAATAAAAAAAAATAAAAAATAATAATAAAAAATAAGAATTAAAAAAATAAAAAATAAAAAAATAATAAAAAAAAATAAAAATAATAAATAATAAAAAATAAAAATGAATATGAATTTTAAAAAATAATAAAATAAAATAAAAATAAAAAAAATAAAAATAAAATAAAAAATAAAAAATATATATAAAATAAAATAAATAAAAAGTCGAGGAAGGCCAAAGAAGACATGGCATAACCTAATTAATAACTTACTGAAAGACGGCCATGTTCGAAGTAAGGACAATCGACGAGCGTGCATGGCACGATGTATGAATGTAGAAGAGGCGCGAGAGCTATGTCAGAGTAGAAAAATGTGGCGGTCCATCCTCTCTCCCCACCCCTCTGGCGAAACGACGTAATGGTTTGTTGGTTAGTTTTAACGTCGTTTTTCAAGAATCAAACAATGTACTCGTATTAAAAATTCATTCAATAAACTCCTTTACTCCATCTTTTAAACAATATGTCAAAGAAGTACTTGTTTATCTATACTGACGCTATAAGTACGCTGAGAAGCGCAGATGAAGCTCTTGTGTGAGCCATATACTCGTACATCTAGCGATCCGGCTCCAGAGAGGAAACTAGTTCAATAAATCACCAAACATATTTGAAATTTTCCAATCGAACTTCCATAATACACAACATCCAGCGGCGATCATCCCTTTTGTCTTCCTCCGTGTCCATCCATCTTGCCCCGTAAATTACCGCCACCTTGGACGGAAATATGTAAACTTCTTCGAGGAAGTTCTCTTCGGGAGGTGAAGGGACAAAACGAGTGTAACGGACATAAATTCAGCACCGACACGCCCATACGTCACATGTCTGATTGTACTTTAATATCTTACTTTATTCGCGAAGATATATCCAATAGATAATCTCTTGCATTTAGGGCGGTCCAGTAACATAAAAAAATATACAATTCATACAAGAATACCATTAAATTCGAAGGTTCAAAAAACATATATGTACTCTGTACTCGTTTATGAAATTTTACACTTCATACTTCTTATTTCATACCTTTTTTTTATAAGACGATCTTTTTAATATTTCTACGATTTTAGAACTTTTTATAAATGGAATACGTACTTAGTTATTATATATAATTTTGTCGTGAACATTAATTTAATAACATATAAGATATAAAAAAGAAACTCTTTCCTACATAGAATAATATTTACTTCTATGTGAATTCTTCTTCTTCTTTTGGTGCCGTGTCAGGTCCCCCCAACGTTGGCGATCACTACAGCAAAGGTATTCGCCATAGTGATTCCTGGAAAAAGGTGACCAGAGCGATTTCCCGTTGCCTTCTCTTGTGGATTTTTCTGTCGGGGTTACCTTCCTTTAGCTGGTTGGATCTGGTTTGGAGGCGCCAGAAACTCACCTTTCATCCCCTCGTTATCTGCTGTGATCACACGGTTATGAGTGTGATCCCATTGCACGGGGTTCGCGACAGGGACGCTAACGAGTTGGACTAGTCAGCAGTGTTGCCGGTGGAATGCAACTGGGCGTTTCGCAGTATTTTATAGAATCACACTCCCAGCAAGATGTGACTCGCCGCGACCCTACTGACAATTCGAACCCCAATTGTGAATTAACAAACTGTAATTGTTAAAAGTAATATTTTTATTCTTCCTTGTTGTAGACCAATGTGGTCTGTTCTCCAGAGTATTGCTCCTCCTGTGAGGTAGACTCCCAGCTGCCCTTCCATCTTTTAGGAGGTCTTCCACGAGGACGAGTCTCATGAGGCTGATTATGTAGTGCAATAGGTATAGGGGAGTCTGGTGGTGTCTATCCTTTGAATATGACCGTACCAGTCCCTTTTTCGCTTGTCTGTTCCATTTTATAATATCCTCAACCTCACATATCTCTCTTATTCTGGTGTTTCTTGCGCGATCTCTCAATGTCTTGCCTGCTATCATCCTCAGTGTCTTTATCTCGGAAGTCCTCAAAACTTGTTTGGTCTTTGCTGTGTCTGTCCTTGCTTTGACGCCACATGTTATTATTAAAAGTAATAATGAACTTATTTATTGTTTCTTCTAAGTTCGTCATACTTTATTATTTATTGTTTCTTGAACAATGATATAAAAATCCAAATTAAATAATTAATCCCCATGGAAACGTTTGTTTTATTATATTTTATGTTATTAACATTTGATCATGCCATAACAAAGGGAACATGTAAGTCCCATAAAATATAATAAAACCTATAGAAAACATTATCATTCGTATAAATTATTAAAAGTAACAATCATTGTATTATAGTGTACGAGTGTGATGAATCTTGTAATTTTTATACTTGATACCAAAAATGAAGTTTATTAGCTGACTACAATGTTTACAATGTACGCACTCAAGGGTAATATTATTACAGATTTTTGGTCATCTCCTCCGAATACTTGTCTGTTGGTTCTGAGGAATTAACCGGCCTCCCTTCTACCCCGGCCCCATTTCCATTTCCTGTTCCCCCACCCCTCCCGCTCTCCCTAAACAATTCAACATCGGATGTCATTTGTCTTCGTCCTAGCTGACCTGTGGGCAATCATTTATGCCTCATCTTCCTATTCTTGGGCGGGGAGGACTACCTTAGTGGGTCGCTCGGTGGCACAGTGATTAAATACTCATATTAATCTATACATGTTTTATTGAACATTTATATATTTTCTAGAAAACATTCACAGATTAATAAAATTACATAACTTCTTAAAAAATTTCACAACGGATAAATTATTTTAAACGAAGGAATGATATGATTGCTTACAAATACATATGTGCTAACAAATTTAAAAATGAAAATCTTTTTTGAATACGGTTATCGAATTTATAATAAGCCACATATTGAATTCCGTAATATTTTTTTGTAAAACATTGTAACATTAATTAAATCATGACATTTATCAACACAAATTTCTTAATAACTTAGCAAGACGAAATATGTCATTTTCATAAAAAGTAATTAAACTTCTTGAAAACAGACGTTTTAATTCGTATTAATTATTTTATACTCGAAAATAGTTTAATATAATTTTTCAGGACACGATAAATAAACACGTAGTTTGGTAGTAAATATCACCACTATATTAATAATATTAAACTAACTTCATAAAATTATAATTCACGAGAACTGCTGTGTTAAATAAATCAAAGATTTCAGCGATATTTCATTTGTTTTTTGTTTAGCTTTCTAAACTTGTATGTGATCAAACAAATCATTTCTAAACAAATCATTGAAAATTGCGCAATGTAGCACCAATCTACTAGAGGAATTTTATTGTCATTAATATGAAAGTGCATAAACATTGCGTGAAGCTACCGAAAGGGTTTAAGACGCATACCGTAAGTCACTATCTGTATAGCCTGCCAATACCTTATCGTGGGGGCGGCCTAGGAGAAGAGCGGGCGGGCGGGGGCGGCGCGGCGGGTCCGGCCGGAGATGTTGGGGCGGGCTGGGGGGCGCTGACCGGCGCGGCCCTTCTCTGTGTTGGGGGGCGATAATATTTGTATGGCTTACACGCACATCTGACTAAAGTTTGTGGCCGGATGATTGTGTTGCAAAGTCAGAAGGGCCTAAGTCCAAACTAATTATTTAAACAGCGTAATTCATTAACTTAATTTAAAGTTATTTTTGTGAATGTATACTTATACTTGTATACGAAATTCTGGATTTTCAACAAAGGGTGGTCAATTCAAATTTAATTGTATCTCAATAGAGACGAAGACGCAAACTGAATATGGATGATCAAGGTGTTTACAGGACTTATGACCTGTCATTGGTTGGGTTAAGTGCACGCTTTATGTAATTACAATATTCCCCATTCCACCTTTGTTATGATCATGCATGACAATTTAAAGTGTTTTTTGTATCATTGATCCTTAAATTTTGTGTATTGTATTATAGTTACCTAAAAATATTGATGTAACAAATGTTTAAATTAATAAATGAAGAAAATACAATCAATTTTTCGCATATTAACCACAGACTTCAAAATACATCTGACGCAACTAGTTTCTATTGTACCCAAGATTCAGAGCAATATAAAATGTTTTTAAAAATTTATAAGTTGTAAGCTTGATTATAAGCAAAACAAGTTGGCGTCAAATATTATTATAATTCCGTGGGTAACTTAAAAATATATATTTTATTTTATGTATTTATTTATTTAAAAATACTTAAAAACTACCAAAGTAAGTGCTTCATACAACCATTTAAAAAAAAGTTTTTTGGTATCAAAGTTAATTTATAAAACATATGTTATTCAAATTTTAATCCACAACACAAAGTGATGGCCAATATATACGAAAATCATTACTTCGTTTCAAATAAACATGCATTTTCCGTGTTTGTAAGTAAAATGTTGATTTCATGCGTTCTCAACAAATTTCGGATTTTTTTTATTTTATTATAGTACATTTAGGTTAAAATTATATTACCAGAATATGTGTTGAAAATGTATACCTGACCGGCGATTTTTGTTTATTCAAAAATCGTATTTTTATCGTATTTTAAGAAAATATATAATTGTAAATAAACTCTTTAAATTTCATTAATACTCTTCTAGAGCTTCGGTATCAAATTTGCCATCGTCCGCATGATTACTGTCAAACACTGCCATCTGTAGAAATGTAGATTTTTTTTAATTTAAAATTAAATAAAATTAACATTATTAAAAAATATATATAAAAATTATAATAAATATTATATTATTTTTAGTTTTTCAGTTATACAACATGAAAAATAGTTTATAATTTACAAAAAAAAATCTAACGATAATGTTATTTTCAAAGCAACGGTTTAGAAGGGACGTTACACTAGCTTTAGGCCATTCTGTCCTTGCAGCCCTCTCGACATTTCAACAATCCTATAAAGTGACCAACTTAGTGACCTCACCTTATCCCCCGAGTGTGTGTGTGAGGAGGTGTGGGGTGCGCGTGTACATATACACGTGTATGGGTGTAGTAAGACATGGCCACACCTACACGCGCAAGGACGCGTACGCAAATTATTTTGATAGAGGGTGCAGTCAACTATTCAATTCCTTTTATTTTATATAGAAATAATGAAAAATGACTTCATGGTGGTGATCCTGATAAAATAAAGTCTTTTAATACTGATCTAAATGACAGAAGATTTTAATACTGATCTAAATGACAGTATATTTTATATCAATCGTGATATTCGCCATGTTCTTCTGTCGAAGAGTGAATTAACCTTATTTATTTCGATTAATTTATATAACATATCCGATATTCCCATTTTTAAATAGATATTCTCATCAAATATGTATTTAAAATACAATTTACTTGTTTAATGCACTGAATTAATGCTGTGAATACAATTTGAATAAAACAAATCAATTAGCATTTAAAGAATGAAAAGATATTTATTGTTTTTTGAACAATGATATAAAACTCCATATTAAATCATTAATACTAATAAAAACTAGACGTTTTTTTATATTTTATGTAAATGACATAATTTGCTTGTCAAAAGCATTATCATATGTCATTTGACAATGTCTTAGACGGGCGAAACGTGTAATTCACATAATATATTATAAAACTGTTATAAAACAGGCGTTCCCATTTGTATTAAATATTAGAATGAAAATAAATTATAACAAATTTGAACATGATGATTTTTGTAAAATTTTGATTTCATGTAAACAATTTTAAGCAATTAGTTTGATCACACATTAAAACTTTTATTACATTCCAACGATGAAACGTGTTTTTCAAATATTCCGCCTGCACCCTCCTTCTCGCAATGTCGGTTAACTCGGAAAGGGTTTGTGGATCCCTCGGCTTCCACAAGACAATGGGAAGCCCCCGACTGACCGCCCCCTCCTTCCTCACAGCCTACGATCCACCCTCACCCCCACCCCGGGCAGCTTATTTGACCATTAGATATGAAATAATTGCGTCAGCGTATGAAACAATTATAATTGTACGGTCTTGAATCCACGACTTAAATAGTTGGAACTTTCAGATTTGGTTAATTGTTACAGTAGGTACTATCTATCTCTACAACTTTCTTCCATAAATAATAAATTAAGTAATTGACTTTTTTATTACATATTACCAACTTAACGTTCATTATCCTACAATTGAAATTATTTTATTTTTAACAAAAATGTATTTTATGTATAATACATACGGATAAATTATAAGAATTTACCTTTGAGGGTATATTATATTTAAGGATGCATATGCTTTTAACAAAAATGTTTGAGAGAAAAAAAAATATATTTAAAACCTAATAAGTACTGTAGGTATACTATCAATTACTTCTGTGGGTGCTTCCAGTACATGGTGAATCTAACCCTTTTTAAGTTGCTAAATCTTAGTTCCGTGTTATGTTTGGATAAGGGTTCATCTCGGCTCACCTCTGCGGCTGGTGGTACTGTTTGTATCTGAATACATTTTTTATGTTTCCCTTTTCATTCGGACCTTCGTCTGCCGCCCTTGTCAGCGGAGACTCTGGCTTGGCGGGCCTTAGGAACTTCCAACCACCTTACTATACAAATAAGTAATTATGTTATTGTATCGTATATTTAGTTAATAGTTTCGGGTTTAATGAAAACAAATTTTAAAAATACAGAATTGAATTATTTTATTGGAATACTTCATAAAAATAAGAAAACAAAAATGTCGACAGTGATTTAGATTTAAAATTAATCTGTTTCTTGGACTAACTAAGTAATTAAATAATTAAATAACCATCACTCTGTCTGCCCGAAAGGAAAAGCAGACAGAATGGACCGCCACATTGTTCTTTTCTGCCAAACTTCTCTCGATTCCTCAACATTCATATATCAAGTCATGCCCGCACTTCGATTTCTCATATGATTAATTTCGAAAAACAACGTTTTCTTTCATCTTCCTCTATTGCTTGTTCTGTTTACATCCTTCATATGCATTATTTACCAATATTTCTTTATTCGTTCTTTAGATGTGTCCAAAATGAGCGTTAATCACCCTTTCATTATTTTGGTCATAATTTGCACAGCAAACATTTCTTTTATGTATTTATGTATTAGCATTTGACACATTATCATATAAAGACTTACCACTCATTTGTCTAAGAGATGAGATGAAGAGAATAATCTGTCACTCCCATTAAATATAACAATACTAAGAAATCGGATGTTTTCATTAGTATTTAAAAAAAATACAACTTATCAAAACGAAAATCGACCCCGAGCCCTTTATAAATTCAATTATCTGGGTAAATTCAAAATAAACACAATATCGTTTTCTTTAGATGTTTTAATGTTTTTTTATGTTATTCACATTTTGTTATTTACTGATTAGCCACTACGCCTTATCTTTGAGCAGAAAGGCCGACATGGTGATCCAATAGCTTCCTAGATGTGTCTTCCAATCGGGTATTCAAACGATTTTTCACAATATTATGGATAATACAATAGTATAACATATTACGGCCGAATGATATTCAAATAATTTTTTCTTCATATAAAGCACTCACTTTGTGGATAGACATTTAAAATAATTATATAAATAAAACAACTTTGTATTACCTGTGTCTCCTACCGTGGTTAAATACAAAGTTGTTTTATTTATATAATTATTTCAAATAATTTTGTTAATGACGAATTTTTTATGAATTAAAGTACTGCTTTTTCAATTTTTGAGTTTATTTTTCTCGACATGTTTCGAAGGCTTTACAATTTCATCATCGGGAAGATCAAATAATCTGTTTTTTAATTCAGAAAAAATCGTCCCTATGGTATTCCACACCTTAAGTTTATCTAAAATTATTATAGTTTTATTCATATTTAAATCAGGACTTATAATCATTTCTTCGTATTACTAACTATTTTTTTTAAATAAACAATATTTCCATATGTTCGTGTTGTAGTTATAATGTTTAAAACATTTCAATTTATATCACTTTTATATAATGTCTTCTACCTTGAACTAGTCATATTAATTAACCATTCCTCAAGATAATCACACGCGTCTAATATGGAAAGCGAATTGAATTATTATCATTGTTATTCATATAAAATTTCGCTGTGCAATAAATCATCCCTTGTGAATCAACACCCTAAGGCAGAGTACCTTAAAACTGAATACGAGTACGCTCTAACGATGGCGTGAACATGAAATGTATTATTTAATTTCTCGATCTAAAAAATACTCTTTACTTATAAAATTCACAAGCAAATAAAGAAATTGATGTACACAACGGGCAAGAGTTAATCTATATCTTTTTTTTTTATAAATGAATACCAGAGTTTTACCGTAACTCAATTGTTTCAAGAGATCTTAGCAAACTCCATCATCATAAGTGTTGAGATGTATAACTCTGTAAAGCAAGGTTTTTGGATTATACCGTGCCGCCAGCAACGCATCAGAACAAAATTATTTCATAAAAGCGGTGTGATAACGTACCGCCAGCAAATTAAATTATGTCATGTTTAAATATTAGTGCATTGGAAAACTTTTTTACGTTATTAGATAATCCTGTCTTACATATACGAATTACGCTTTTTTATATATTTATATTTATTATATTAAATTTCCAACTCTTTCCGCCCGAGACGTAATGTCAGTGAATAGGTGATACCTTGAAAAATATTTATTTAAAACATCAAATTATATTTATAAATACAAATAATGTTCTAATTAAAGGTGAGTCTTGCTATTCAATTAAGATGTTCGTTTTCTGATTCTTCTTATCTGTTTCTCGTGGTATCTTTCACTTCTACGTGTAATATCTATTTTCGGAATATTTGCAATGACGTAAAACTCTTTATTAAATAATTAATACAAATGAAAACGTCTGTTTTCTAGAAAATTAATTATTGTTTATGAGAATAACATGTTTTGCCTTTCTAAGGCGTTAATAAATGCTATTAGAACATTTGATTATTTATTTATTTATTTATTTAAAGCATGAACGCCACAATGGCTTTTACAAAATAAGTACAATAACATAAAATTCACATTATAACAATAGCATATAATTCATATGATTCACATAAGAACATAAGAACATATAAAGCAGAAGGAATAATGACAAGGAGAATATATAAATGAAATCATGACAATGTACAAAAACACAATAATTTGATTATGATGAAACAGGTAGAATGATAATATAAACTCGTATAATAATAAAACACATAGTAATACATAGAATTAATCTTGTTAAACATACTCGTACATAATGACGGGTACATACGAGTAATTACACATAGAATTAAACACACAAAACACAGAAAATAACAGGTATACATAATAACACACAAAACACAAATTGACAGGTCGCATAATAACAAATACTTAAAACTAATAATATTTATAAATTCTATATCAACAATTCATCTACAATAACTTATCACGAGAAAGTTTCTTATACAAGTTTGACTTAAAAGCGAATATGTTGGAATGGAAGATGTCAATATCTCCGTATTCATTAGCCAATCTGTGTAATCTGGGCATGGGAGAGTTATATAAATAATTTCTTGTCGCATTATCACAATGAAAGAGTTGATGCTGTCTGGTAGACCTTGATGGTACATGATACTTTATTAGTTGGACCAGGTCTGAGCAGTCAATCATTCCATTGATTATTTTGTACAAGAATATAACATCTGTTATAATGCCTAAGAAAGGCGAAACATGTCATTCCCATAAACTTGAATAAAACTTCTAGAAAACAGACATTTTCTTCTATTTATTTTCTACCAGGTGGCCGGTGGCCGGACGAGATTTCGTAAGCGATTTTATATGCGAGTCTGTCACTAACCATTCTAGCTACATGGTTCCTCTAGAATCATCTTTTCCATCTACTTCACCGTATTCATTATTTCATGTATAGTATAATGCATACTATTTAAGTAAAGGTTTTAATAAATATATTACCCATCATATAAGAAACATTACCATGAACTTTTACGTTGCAGGATAAATTCGTTAAATTTATCAAAATATTTTGAATTTTCCATCCGATAAATCCCACCCCTAACCAAGAACTTGATTTATACCCTTCTTCAGCGGGGTATTAAATAAGACGTGAGGGATGCGTTAATCCGGCGTCCTTAGATCCGGGTAGTGGAGTGCCTTCAACTCGGTCAATATATCACAATATCTCAGCCGCCTGTTTATACATTCATTCTAGCACGACTACATACGGAGGTATCCCTTGCGCCAAGTTATGCTTTGGGGTCAATATCGGGGATTATGTGTACCTACACAATCATTCATTTATATATTTGCTTACACACTATCCAATATACGAGTATAATACTTTAAATTGTATATTTGAATCGCAATACTCTAATATTTATTATAATATCAGTTTTAATACAAAAGAAGAACTAGAAGTACTGATTAACCAGGAAACAGTGTTAAGTATTTTTAAGTCTCAACGCTAACGGTGGACTGGCCACGTAGAAAGAATGCCAGAAGGGAAAGCATTGAAGATTAAGTCCAGATGTATACCGCGCGAAAAGAGACCAAGAGGCGGACCAATAAAAATACAGCGTGGAAGAGGACTGGGAGAAAAAAGAAAGATCTAGAGAATGGGGATTGATGGCCAGGGACAGGAGTCATTGGAAGACTGTTATGGAAGACTCGGCGCTTCATCCCACACCGTAATGTAGCGCCGAGAAGAAGAAGAATATTAGAAACCTACAAACTAACATTTTTTAAACTACTCGTAAATTTTCACTAACGAGAAGATCCACTTATATAAATAATTTTATAACCTATTTTGTTGATATCGCTGAAATAACTATATACATACATCATCATCATCGGCTAGTAGTCGTCCAATTTTTGACATAGTCCTACCTTAACGATTTATACAACTCTCTATCCTTCACCATTCGGTATCATTGACCTTCCGCAAATTTTTTTGACGTCATACCATCTTGCTTGTGGTCTGCCCGGGTTTCTATGGCCGGTTCTCGGTCGCCTCACCAGGGTACATCTGGTCCACTGATCATCCGTTGTCCTCAATATACGGCCAGTCCAATTCCACTTCAACGAAGTTATTTTGCAAGCTACAAAATGTTCTATAATATATACTCGTAAGTTAATAATTGTGGTACTCTAGATTACTCAATGGTTTACTCATATTTTGCCATAGATATGTACCTTATAAAACTGCCATATGTTTGGTTATGTTTATTCAAATGATTAATTAATTTCAATAAACTTATGCTTTAATCAAGTCAATCGTAACTTCCTCTTTGCAATAAAATTTCAATATGTTCCTAGAAAAATAATCTGGCTTGTTTTGGTCACATAGCCCGGCAAGATCAGGACATCATTGAAAAGTTCATTATAATGGAATAGCGACCACACGGACGCCCACCGAGCCGCTGGTCCGATCAAATCAGGTCGCTGACTGGCCTCTCAATAGCTGCAGCCTGGAGACTGACCTGGCGAGACGTGGTGTATACTTTACGGAATGGACACAACCCCCAGGCATGAGGAGTACGGCTAAGAAGAAGAAGAAGAATCTGATGTATGTAATATTATGTTTTACTTATCCACAAATAAGAATTATTATTCAAAACTTTGACTTATCTTTCTCATAAGATTTAACAAAAAAAATGAAATTTAATATTTACTCAAATTTCTCCAAAATTTTCATGTTGAGTAGTTTTTTGCTTTTCCCATTGGCATGACCACAATCAGATGATTCTAAAACTTGGCTAACATACCATATTTATAGTGATTAAGAATGACATTTGAATACTTTGAAACTTATTTATTGTTCGTTGAACAATAATGTAAAACTCCATATTTATTAATTAATAAGAATGAAATCGTTTATTTTTTTAGTTTTATTATAATTTATGTAAAATTTGATAATGCCTTAGACAGGCAAAACATGTAGTATCCATAAATTATAATAAAACTTGTAGAAAACATGCGTTTTCATTCGTATTAATTATATTTTAAAACCTTAGCTTTTAAAATATTTTTAACCTTTGATAAAATTTTATATAAAAAGTTCAATGTGATTTTGTTCATAATTCACGAAATTAAAATCTGAAGTTATAATATTGAAATGAACTCAATTTATTTAATAATATTATATATTCACGTATTCTAAGTAACACATACTCAGTAAAATTTTGTAGAAATCGGGTAAAGATTGTTCAATTCAGAATTCAGAAGATAAAAACAAATCCAATTATTTTTATACTATTCGATTCTATCAATAGTATCTCCATAAAAAATGACAAATATCTTTTCCCAAAGATTCCGTAAACACTAAACTAATATCCCAAGAATCCGCATATTTCGCCAACTAGCGGCGCTCAAATATCCCCATGAACAAGGCTTACTCGAAATTGAAATTCTGGCGTATTGTAAATAACGATGAATTTTCAATAGATATATTCCGCAACACTTTGGACACTTGTGACATTTGTTGACCCATGGCCGGTGTTATTGCTATTATCTTTCCAGCAGAGTTATGAATAAGTATTGGTGTATCTCCTTCGTCCGAAATCCCCTTTCTCAAAGCTTAAACCAGACTCGACTAACTGGAAAACTTTGTTTCTCTACCACCAACATGCAAAAACTTACACGCAATAGCACCAAATCAATTGAATCCGTTTCGTTTGCTTCATGCCCTTTTGTAAGTGGGCTCGAGTGTTTAAAGTTAACTTGGTTATTGGGGACTGTGCCTTAGGTAAATTCAATATTACAAGAAACCCTTTGGTCCAGCGCGGGGGAGGTGCCAGCAGAGGGATAGAATTATCGAGGGCAGGTTACCGAGAATTAGCCAAATTAGGTTGAGCAATTAGACAACGTGAAATCTAATCGTTTTTCTATTTAACTACGTTTAAACTATGCTCCTTTAGATAATCGTCTCGGTGGTGTAAAAGTTAATTGTTCACTTTGAACCAAAGGAACAAAGAATTAAGTTCAGCTTGAATTTAAACAAAAACCCATGTTTTAAAATTAGTGTTATCATAAAAAGAAATACATTCTTTCAATAGTTAAAGAGTTTACAAAATGTAAGATTGGGGTGATAGACTATCCAAAAAAAAATTATACCTCATGTATATTTTCAAAGTATTATAGTTTTATATTTGATCAATTGTAAATCGATTTTTATAAAATGGATATTCTTTTATTAGAGTCAAATCGTTATAACTATCGTGTTTATCCTAATGATGAGGTAAATAAATCGAATCAGGTCGGTGGATACGTAAATGCAATACTACATTGAAAAAAATCTATTTACTAAAATTTGTTAAAACTTCATGACTAAATGATTGTATGCTTTTAATTCTTTGATCATCCATTCTACTCAAATAATATATCATATCATTCAGTAAATACGAGTATGCGTCGTTTGGAAAAAGTACGAGTATCAAGCGTTTTGTCCCTTAAATAAACATTAAATAAAACAATTTTTGATGACTGAAAAGCTGTACACGTAACATAAGAAACCACTCATTAGATATCTAGTTCTAATCTAATTCTACACTACTTCATCTTATTTTTTCGAACCAATCGATTTCGCTCCCGGTCGGAGCTTCGTCAGAGCTACAAATCAAACTAGATCAGGTTGGTTCGAAAAACCAAAGAGAGGGGTGTAAAAATAAAACACACTATCTTGTTAAATTATTTTTAATAATGCCACACCACAAATTAAGTGATTCATTAAGTTATACAATAAAATGCATTGTCGGCAATTCAAAGATATGTCGAATCTGAATAGCCAGAACTTACCTAGCCGCCAGTAGAAAATATTATATTTTACAATATTAACAGGCGGTCACTATCTCAAGTGGCCCAATAATACTTCAGTTAATATCAACAGTTTCCTGTCCATTTCGCCGGAGGATTTATAATACGTACCTCGGTGATACTAGCGAACAGATACTTGTGTAAGGCGAGCGGAGGGTGCGTGCGTGGGGCTCGCGGGGCGCAGGGGGTGGCGGGGGACAGAGAGAAGGGCGAGGACGGAAGTCCGGTCCTGGATAATACCCTCGGCTGAGCCCCTGTCCACTACCCACTGCCCACTGCGATCCGGACGTGCACCACCGCATGATATGGTCTCATTTACACTTCATCATTCTACCTCACATTATTTATTTCGATTATTATTTCATACAATCACGCGTCAGTTAACATTATGAATTTCACAAGAATTGATTTAAACGGCGGCCTAGAAGTAATAATTACTGATTTATGAAAAAAAAAATACTCTTTCATGTAAAAAGTAAAAAAATCTTAACATTTTTAAGAAGCTATAACACAAAGGTGAGATTTTTTCTTGATTAATATTCATAATTAAATGAATACACTATGTATTACACCATTATTATTATATTATAGGAGAAAATAATTACCTGGTTATGAGTAAATAATCTGTACTATATATTAGACATTTCGAAAGAAATTTAATTTCATAGAAAATCAATTACACACCACAAACATATAACTACCATGAAGATAGACACTGTAACGATCTCCGAAACGTCGATCGGGAAAACAAGTTACTCGTGTATAACCAAGATCCCAAAAAACATATTTCTACCAACAATGAAAATATACGCAATTATTTGAAAAATAAATCGTTCAGATTTTTTTGTGAAACGTGGCACGATCAAATAAATCAAATATTGAATGTCGGCCACGTGAGGAGTCAAAGAAATTGACGCGCGTGCATGACACGATGTATGAATGTTGAGGAAGCGGGAGAAATATGTCGGGAAAGAAAAGTGTGGCAGTCTATTCTTTCTGCCTACCCCATCAGAGAGACGGCGTGATGGTTAGTTAGTTAAATCGTTCAGTAATATTACCATGGTCAATCATACCTATTAATTACGATTTCAATCTAAAAGATGGTCGAAGACACATTAGTGGATTTTAACTAAAAATACATTTACAAAAGATTTTTTAAGATTTTTTTTTCGTATGAACTTATTAATATTTTAGAGAGTATGATTTTTTCTCCTTTTATTGTGAAATTTAATTAATCTGTATTTTTTTTATTTAAATCTTCTTCAAAATTTAGTTTTAAATTTTCATGCAATTAATTACTTAGTGTAAAATATGGAAAACGTAATCAAAATTATCTGAAGGTAACTACCAAAAATGATTTTCATCTTAAGCTGTCGCTTCATAAAACTTTCCGTGAACATTCTAAATAAGTTTTAATCTGACCGTTCAAATGTTTCAATCGAAAAGTCCAAATCTTGTACCCATTTAATTCTGCCAAACTAGGGGGGTCCGGAAACTTTGCGGGGATGATAGCACAACTTCCTCCAGACACACACACACAACTCATCCCATCTATCTCCGATCATATCGTTCACCTGGATTCCTATCTCATCTATACACTGTATACTAAGGTATACGAAGTACATCCATAGTATTAAAATAGGGGTGACTGGTATCGGTTGATACAATTTCAATTTTCCTTATTTATTTAATTAATTAATCAAACACAAGGGATCAGAATATTATAAGAATTAAATGATTACATACATATATAAAATAAAATAACACTTTTTACCCACATAAAACGTTGTATTATTCACATAAATTAACAGTTTGTATAACCATGAAATTGTAATTATGACTAATTTTGCTTATATCCAAGTTTCATCAGAGCAATATTATTTTTCTTCAAGTGCCCTGTCGGGTCCCCCCAACGTTGGCGATCACCTCGGCGAACCTGTCCCTGTCATGCGCCTCTCGGAACAACTCCTCCACACTTCGGATGCCGGTCCACTCCCTCACGTTTCGCAGCCAGGACATCTGTCTCCTACCGGGTCCACGGAGTCCCTCAATTTTCCACTCCATGACAATTGAGTCATGGAGTGGACAATTGAGTCAAGCTGCGCAGCTTTCCTTCATGACAGTAGCTTTCCTTCACTGACAGCAGCTTTCCAAAAATGTGTCAACTTATATAATTATCGAAATGATGTCACACTTTAAAAATTCGTATTGGAAAATGTATTTTTATTACGAAACTCATTTTATTGTAGTTAAATTTATAAACTGTTAAATTTAATAACTTTGTTTTATGTATCACAATTGTATTTTTATTTTACGCGACATTTTATTTATATATTGTGATACACCTGATAATGTCAACATAGGTTCACGAAACAGCTGTCGCGTAAAAGAAAAATACAGTTGTGATACATAAAACAAAATTTTATAATTTAACAGTCTATAACGTTAAAGTATCTTGATCGGCCAAAACAATATACTGTTTAGTTATATTTATAATAAATTAATTAAAATTGTATATTCAACAATTTTTACTCTACCGATGTAAAGGTGTTGGGCTCTTTTACATCTCTGCAATGTATTTTCCATTTTCTTTATTTATAATTAAAAACTCTACGTACACTCCGGTGATATCAATTGAGAACATAATTAACTCTCCCGAGTATCAAACATCTCCGGCTTCCCCTTCATCTCGTTATATACAGAGGTATTCAGTAGATCTCCGAAGTGGAAACTTTAAATCGAGTATGAACCGCCTAGTTTGGAACATTGCTATGCTCCATTTGTTTCAGTCTACATACTTACTTACTTCATTCTATACGTCTTCTCCTTTCTCATCTTCTGCTCAACTTAATGGTATTGGTATCCATTTATTTGAAACTATCGATGGCACGGTCGGAAATACTGTTATCAAATATTGTAAAATAAGATTGTAAAGTATCGGATACACAAGTACTATACTAATATTATTTAATATTCAGATAAACTTCCTATTTCTGTGGCGTTTTTGATAACAGTATCGATTTTTGATAACATAAAAATGCCATTTAATATTTCCGTTAGAAATCAAATGGAAAGATTGTGAAATGGAGAATTAGTCTAGAGGCATTTAAGACATTGAAACAGCAAATAGCGCCCCCAAATACTTTAATGTGTCATAATTATGAACTATTGAAAACCATTTGGGAACTAACTTTTGATAAATCCACTTAGGGTACGGCCACACTGAAGTGCCAGGGTTGGAGGCTAGATGGACTCCTGGCGAACCAACACATGGCGTAATATGGGACCGGCTACACTATAAGGTTTGCGCCACAGGGCGTGATCACAAGCGAGCTGTGTCTTGGCGCCTACCCAGGCACTTCGATGTAGCCATACCCTTAAGAGTTTTTAAATAATATTATACAATCGTAAGAAGAATGGTGATCTTGAAACGTAATTATTTAAGAAATACCAATAACATGACAATTATTCATCTTTAAAAAATTTAAATGGCTAGTTAATGGAAATATCTTCTCCTACGGTCCTCCACTGACTTCTGTCCCTGACTATCTCTCTCCAACTACAATATCTACTATTGAAACAAATAGTTTGAATATGGGCTTAAAATAAATCATTTATTAATCTCTTATTCTTCTTCTTCTTTATTTAGGACTGCGTCATGTTATTTCTCGGAGCCTGTTCCTGGGATGTAGATGTCCAACTGTCTCGCCATCTTTTGGGTGATCTTCCTGGAGGTCAATTTCCTGTTGGTACTTTATTTGCTTCTATATTTATTACTCTTTCAGAATATGCTCTATCCACGTGATCTCTCTAGTAGCGTCTTCTCAGTCTTCCCTATCGCACGGCATCTTCTTCATTACAGATCTTTCTTATTTCAGAATTTCTAACTCTCATTTCTGTGGTTCTAAGGATACTTTTTGTTTTGATGGTGTCAGCTCTCGTTTCTCTTCCATATGTCATTAAAGGAAGTATGCATATCCTGTAGATTCGCATTTTACTCTCCTTTAGCATATTTTTGTTTTTCCAAACAGCATTTTTCAAGCAGTCAGCCACAACGGCGGCCCTGTTTGTTAGTTCACTCACTTCTTCGTAGAGGTCACTGCTGCTTGATACATCAACACCTAAGTACTTGAAATGCATCACTTGTTCTATTATTTTATTATCTAATGCAAGCTTGAATAGTACTGGTTGTCTTGATGTAACCACTGCTGATTTATTGATAAAATTATTATTCACAAAATATCAAAAGGCAAAAATTGTAAAATCCATGCAATCTTTACACATATCGCACGCTTAATAGAACACTGGCTTAACTCAAAAAAGCAAGTTTTTCTCAATCTGACATGAGTCGGTGTTTTAAAAAAAACAGTCGAAAAACACGTACGAATGGATAACGTTAACATTGTGAACAATTATCGTACGTACGAATGGATAGCGTTAACATTGGGAAAAATATATGGATAGCGTTAACACAAGCCTCTGTCTAATGTTAACTCAATTATGACCTAAACCATAATCGGTCAGTTTACTATTAAGCGTGCGATATCATAGTTTACATGTTTTCAATAAGTAGAAGGAAAATTTTCTCCCTAAATCTACATGAATAGCTGATTTAATTGAAAATGTGTTATCTCTAAAAGTGGTGATATGTGAAATTTTTCACCGATAGCTGATTTAATTGAAAATGTGTTATCTCTAAAAGTGGTGATATGTGAAATTTTTCACCGACACTAAAATAAATCCTTTTGACAACATTTAGCCTCATTAGTCTAATTAATTACAGAAAAACTTTTCATGTCTGTATTTATTCGAGCTACACCAGGGTTATATACAGGTAGCTATTTTAGAAATTAGTTGAGTAAATACAGATAAGTGTAAAAATATAAAGTAATTTTATAGATTAATAATACATCAGACTATAAGATTACTTTCATTATTTGTACTTTAGGGGCAAGAAAGGCGCATCCACGTGTGGTTTTACTAAAACTTTAACACCTACCACCCCTGGAAACGACACAGTCACACACCCTGGAAGTTACTAATCAGCCACAATTACAAGTTTAAATAATAGTAGAGATATAAAGTTAATTTATTTTCATACCTCAAGTGGAAAAATAAAAAGAAGAAGGTTTGTACTCTTTTTCTGATTATATGTACGAGTATTTCTATTTTTTTTTTTGTGTATGTTAGATTTTTTACTTTCTAGATCAACGTCTTTCGATTTAGTTTCATTTTAGTGTCGTATTAGTAGTTAGACAAATACTCTTGACTTTAGAGAGTATCTTGTCTTCTTAATGTCGAACCATCTCTCATGCGTTCCTGATATTATGTTGTATATTTATATAATATTTACCTATATCTAATAGATACCTTAAACATTTATATTGTTTGTAAGGTATGTTGAGTTAGTAAAATGATTTGATTTGATTTGATACTAGAATTCGGAAGAATCTCGACGTGCTTGTATGATGCGCTTTATAAATGTGGAAGAAACTAGAGAGATGTGTCAGGATAGAGTAATGTGGCAGTCCATGCTCCAAATTCTCAATATATATATTTGTTCATTTATTAATTTGAAAATAATGTACTTTATGTTACTTTATCAAACCAACCGTTTTCACTCCCACCGAATTTTCGTCAGGATTACAAAAATATTACATTCAGTCAGGGTTACATTCAGTTTGTTTTTGTAACGACGCGACGGGCGAAACCGGTTGGTTCGTTAAAAACAAAATAAAGCGGTGTAAAGCAACGCGCATAACTGTTATAAAGTATTTTTATTTGGTTCCAATTTCATAATTATAAATATTAGTAATAGAAAAACACAAGTTAAAATCTTCTGTGTTTATATAGTCTTTGTGGATAAATATTTATACAATTTCTCTTCCGGTCAAGTTTTAATGCGAATGGTATTATTATTATCCTAAATCCCCTACCCGGCACCACTGTCCAGTCGTGGGCTGTTCAAGGTGTAGCTCACAGCCGGAGCTAAGTCCGCTGACGTGATGTTTGCACAACTTGAGGGATATTCCGCTCTCCTGGGCGCCTGTCTACCTCCTTATCCTCCTACCGTCCTGGTATCAGTTTCCGACAGTTGTTGACTTATTGTTCGACGAACCCGACATACTAATTGATAATCTTGACTGCCAAAACCTGCGAAAGATAGGTACTACCTTCTGCCGAATTAGAACACGAATCAAACAAAATCCTGGAAATATTTATATTTGTATATAATTAATTTTATTTCAAGCATAGGTCCTTAAATTCACGTAGGAATACCTCAAACTTTAAATCCGCCCAAAATAAAGAAAAGTTACTTTGTTTTAAGACCATTCCAAATGTTACATTTGCTAAAATTGTATGTGTTTTAACTAACTAAATAACTAACCATCACGCCGTAGGTAGAAAGAATGAACCGTCAAATGATTCTTTCCTGATATACTTCTCTTGCTTCCTCAACATTCATATATAAAGTCATGCATCCACCTCGATAAGAACACGAGTTAATGTTTTATTTATTCATATCAAACGACTTCACATGTCATATCGTCACTCGGTTCATTGTAATCATGAAAGCATAACAAAAACGGGTGTTTTTATGGATATATTTAAAATTTTGGAATATCATTTGAACAAAATACCAATAGTACCAAATCACGCTTCGCTATTTATCACCTTTTTGTCTCAAAATACATAACAATTTTAAAGTAATATTACCCGAACGTGTTCTCCGAAATTCTGAAGGTGATTAAGTGGTGGTCTATACGGCAAAGTGTAAAAGTCATATGATTAGTAAATATATTATAGAGTCGCACAACTTTGAGATTCGGTATTTTCCTTCTGTTGTGGTTATTTTTTGTGAAAAATATTTTGGTCGGGATTCTTATTACTTCTCATCCTTCGTATCAATAAAAGCTTTATATATTGCAGAGATAGTGCTTAAAGGGAAAAATTATACAATACATCTCCACTTTCTCATGCTTTTGTGGTGAAACGTTTGGCCGACTTTGTGTCGTTTCCAGGGGCACCTAGTATTATAGTTATGGTGATACCACACATAGAGGCACCTTATTCTTATTCCAAAATTTATAAACGAGGCTTTTGTAGTATGTCGAAATATGATGCAAAAATAGATAAGAAAATTGTTGAAAATAAAATGTTATTATATTTATGCAGCCTAACTGAGAAATTGTATATTTGTATTCATATTTTATTATTTTAAGTCATAATCAGAACATTGCGCCCACTAGATAATAATAAATAAATTGCCTCCTCGAGTTCCAAACACAAAACATTTAAATCCATCTTGGCGATCTTCAAATAAAAGGTATAAAATGTAGTTAAGATACCACAAAGTTTCCCTTTATTAATTCAGTCATGGAAAAGCCATAACAAAGACAGTTATTATTATTTAACTAAATAATCGCGCCTATTCAGGTCCATTCCGTCTACTTTGTGTGGTCATGAATCTCGATTGTACAAGTCGATATATGCATTACAAATAGCCGTTGATCAAGATATCAAACCTTCGTAACAAGAGCTCGAGTTTCCAAGGAATATTATGCGCAAAAATGAAGCCGAATGATCAATAAAATCACACTTTCCAACTCTACAATAAAATTCGCTTGTCTAAAATATTCTCGATCTAGCTTTAGAAGGTTTGGAAGAATGAAGAATGATGGTGGGCTTTATTCCTTTTATTCGTGTATTATCGCCTCTTCTTCTTCACTTCTTGTCCTATCACACCTCCGTGGTGCAAAGGGACTCAAGGAACCTTCTCCATCCGTATCTATCGCACGCTAGATGCCTAACATTATCCCAAGTGAGGCCTACTGATTTAACCTCCCTGCATGGTTCTTCTCCAGGTGGCTCCAGGTCTGCCTTATGCTGCTATCTTATTTTTCCTACATGGGACCAGTCTAGTGCGCCCTAAGCGATGTAGCCTGGATTCCGTCTCAGAATGTGACCAATCCACAAGCATTTGCTTCTAACAACTTGTTCTCTATTTGGCTTTTCGCCTGCCATGGCCCTGATATTAATATTTTACACCGTTTGGGGCCGAAAGATCTTGAATATTGAGCAAAGACACCTATTTATAAACACCTGGAGATTTAAATTTATTTCCACTTTTTTTATTGCCAACAAAGACAAAATATCGTTTCAGCATTAATTTTATTTTATTCATATGATAACTTTTTTTTATATAGTTAAGTAATGCCCCTTTCTTTCACATAAATATAAACATTCAAACAAATAAATGTGTTAATATGTATGTATTATACTCGTACTTAATTATAAGAATTGTAAATATTTTATAATATTACAATAGAAATTAATGTAAACGACATAGAAATAAGGCAAATACTTTTTTTTAACATAGGGTAAGCTAAAATTTCTGGGGTGTTTTATACTTATTTATTTAGTTATATTTTTTTTTCTTATTTATTACAACTAGTATAAGACAATTTCAAAACATAAAAGTTTAATGTGTAATGAAAACATTTTTTTTTTAAATTGGCCCAAAACACACAAAGAAGAGATTTAACAAAAAAAACACATTAATAACTTAAAAACTTTAAAAAGTGACCGGACGTCATGATTTTATTTGATTTGATTTAAAACTTGTTATTATAAATCAGTATGGAATATAAATACTCTCCTGACCCAACAGATATTTATAGCCATATTTATCAACTGTTCTTTTGAATATTAGAAACTCTTCCAAATGTTTTAACCATTAGAACTGCATTAAAAAAGCTAACTGACACCAGGCCTATAAACATTATTTAAGTTACTTAATAAGCCACCATGCAGTCTCTCCAAAGCGGTAGGCAGAAAGAATGGACCAGCACACACACTGCTCTCGCTTTCTTAACATTTATACATCGTGTGACGCACGCAAGTCGATTTCTCAAATCCTCACGTGACCGATATTTAATATTTGATTTATTTGATAGTACCATGTTTCCTCGTTCTTCCTGTGTTTCCTGTTCACATAGTTACGTATACTTTATTTTCCGATTTGCTTCGAAATTTTCAGAAGTATTGCCAAATAGCATCTCCAACAATATTCTTCCTCCCGCTGTAACAATAGGCCCCGTGTTCTTGGCCGCTCGGGCACACGGCGATCATCAATAATCTACCGACCGGTACTATTTGTTCAAAAGTGATCGCTTTATTGGCTCATTAGCCGGAGATGTTCCCTTACCAGCGCATGCGCATGTGTGATCTCTCCGGGGGCCAGCGGGCCGAGAGCGGAATTGTCTAATGACGGCTCCACAATGAATGCGAGGTCCGAATACAAGGGAATTATACACGGTGATGATTAAATGCGTATGAACATCTCCAATATAAGCTATATTACATTATTGGAATTATCTTATTCAGGTTCATGCGCCCAAGAACGGATAGCCTAACGCATATTTTAAACTTTCAGCTCATTAATTATACAACCAGAATCCGTATTTTATTACTTTAGTATTCTACACGTCAGAAGAGGTAACCCTAAGGCAAATTATGTATTGATCATTTGAACAACTTCCTTTTCTTAAAATTAACATGTTACTCCGAGAAAAATATTATTATTTATAATCAGCTGGATATGTGTGTTGCGTGAATGATGGTGTGAAGAATTATTGAGAGTTCATGAATATGTACATCTGAAACGTATGGTCAAACTTGGCGAGACAATCTAGAAGCGGAAATCAAACGTACCCAGGACTTGCATGGGCTGCTTTTGTTAAACTCTCTTATATTCTCAGGTCCAAACGATTCGCGAACCACACGAAGAAAAATATATGTGAATCCTCCCAGTAAAGACATCTTCTTCTTCTTCTTCTTCCTCAGCCTATTCCCGCCCACTCCTGGACAAAGGTCTCCCCCATTCGCTTCCATGTCACTCTGTCCTGTGCAGACTGCATCCAGGTTATTCCGACGTGTCGGTTCAGGTCATTTTTCCACCTTAGTTGCGGTCGCCCTGCATTGCCGTCTACGGTCTCCAAGTCAGCAGTCTTCTTATCTACTTTTCATCTGAGCTTCTAGCTACGTGACCCGCCCATTTCCATTTTAGAGTCTTTCCATGGCTCTTTGGGCAGTAATTGGGGCATGTCGAATTTTAAAACAGTAAAGACATACGGGTTTGAAATAATCACGTTCTCAAAAAGAATAGTGCAGAAACTATGAGTGACCCAGCAGTTAATGGAGAAGAGGATATTGAACATCATTCTACAAGACAGAAAATGAAATGAATGGATCAGAGAAAGGACCAAAGTTGTCGATGTAGCGTGAAAAATTGCTTCATTGAAGTGGAATTGGACTGAAAAGATAGTGAGGACAACGGATGATCGGTGGACCAGACGCATCCTGGATTGACGACCAAGAATCGGCCGCAGAAACCCGGGCACACCACAAGCAAGATGAAAAATTGTCTTTCGAATAACATAAACATTACTGAAGCCTAATAGCGAGCGCTCCAGATAATTTTTACATTTTAAACAAAACCAATTATTCATTGTTTTGGCGGGAACACTTTGTTATTTCAACATTATTAACTGTTTAAATAAAAACTTTGTTAAAAATATCACAATTGATTATATTTTGTTGCGACAGCTGTTTCGCTTACCCATTGTTAGCATCGCTGCTAACATTTTACAACAAAGTTTTATTATTTTAGGAGTTAAATCCAATAATGTTTGAATTTTTAATAAAATATACATAATACATATTTACAAATGTCCGTTTACAGTGGAGTTCTGGTTCCAAACTTTATATATGGAAGCGAAGCGTGGAAATTGCAGAAGAAGGATGAGAGCAGAATAAATGCGATAAAAATTTGAACCCTTTAACTTGTGTGTAGTAAAACAATATACAGGTATGTTAGAATTTCGAATTCTAATATCAGGAATAAATATTGAGCGGATGAAAGTATTATGAACAAAATTATACAAGGATCACTGCGTTGGTTTGGACATATGAAACACATTGGTTAAGAAAGGATGGTTAAGAAAATATACGTTAACGATGTAAATGGATTAAGGAGTCGAGGAAAACCGAGAAAAATATGGCATGACTAAATTAATCTAACTTTAAAGGTCGGCCATATTGGAAGTCGGAAACTTGCGTGTATAACTCTCAATATGAATGCGGAGGTTGTGAGAGGTGTCTCAGTGTTTTTTTTAAAGACTAACTAACACCAAGTATTATATTTAAATCAATTATATTGGAATTTATTTTATAATTTTCAATATGAGCAGAAAATTGCAGAATTATTTTGAAGAAAGAATCAGGTTGTTTCCAAGCTTAAACCCAAGTTCCCTGGATCAGGTGCAAAGCATTTTATCCACTAGACCACCTCCCGAGTTGTGTGGCAATCCATTCTTTCTGCTTACGCTTCCGGGAAAACGGCCTGACTGTTTGTTTATTTGATTGTATATATTTTCATAGGCTAACCATATAAGAGATAGTCACTGCATTTTTAACTAACTAACTAACTAACCATCACGCCGTCTCCCCGGAGGGGTAGGAAGAAATAATGGAACGCCACACTGTTCTGTCCTGACAACTTCTCTCGCTTCCTATACATTCGTACAGCTTGTCATGCACGCACGTCGATTTCTCCGACTCCTCACGAGACCGACATTCAATATTTGATTGATTTGATCGTGCCACGTTTTCCTCGGTCTTCCTCTCTTTCTAGCTCCTTTCACACCGTTTACATATACCTTCTTTACCATTCTGTCTTCACTTATTCTTTCCATGTGTCCAAACCATCTTAATGACCCTTTCCTTATTTTGTTCAAAACACTTTCATTCGCACCACATTCACTTCTTATACTTGCATTTGTCACTCTATCATAAACAGATTTGCCACACATTCGTCTTAGAGATCTCATTTCTACTGCATTTATTCTACTTTCATCCTTCTTTTGCCAGTTCCATGCTTCACTTCCATACATAAGGGTCGGCACAAGAACACCATTATGCACTGCCATTGTTTGCGATGACAACTTTAATTGCACTATTTATTCTGTTGCTTGCCCCAACCCTTCTTTCAATATCCTTCTCCACCCTCCCATCCTTTTGTAAACATACTTCCTAAATAAACAAATTCATCGACTTGTTCCAGAATTTCACCGTTTACACTAATGTTGCAGACTGTCATAATTCCTTCTTTTTTGAAAATCATTACCTTGCATTTTTTAAATTGGATCAAATAGATCCTGATAGAATGGGAATAGCTCCATAAAGTGTTATTTGCCCCGTCACTCAGAACCAACCTACCGTTGATGGTGCCAGTAGGAAGAGCAATTCGGACGTTAATTTAATCGTTTTGGATTATTTCCTTTTTAGTGTCAGTGAGGCAGTATTCATAAAAAAAAAAAATTACAAATTCTGGAAAGAGTACTGCCTCACTGACGTCGAATTATTAGAGATTCTTCTGTGATACTCGCAAGTTTTCTCACAGTTTCATATCGATTTTGTATTTTTGTTATATTATACCGTTTTGTGTCCAAATGAGTCGCCTATATGTGTTTCGTTTGTTATGTCTCATTTGTGATTAAAAATTATTAAATCACGTTTTTCTAGTACGCGAGAATATTTCTAGTAAACACGAAATAAGCGTGCTTGTGCCCACCCTGCCAATAAAATAATATCTTTATTTACCATTTCCAATCCGGCGTAATCTCCTCTAATGTAGGGCAATAAATCTAAACAGACACGTCAAATTACAATACAACTTCGAGGTAACCATAATCATTCTTCCGAGCCATATGTTTATTAAGACGTTCTCTACATAATTGCCGTATGGAAGATGATAAATGTTCATCTCGGATGTGGGGTAATGAAGTGCTCGCCCAACCACTTCGGCGGAGCCCGCACTGATGCTGCGTGCAATCTTCTGGAGGTATCTAAAATATCAATAACTATTTATTACAATCGCTTTTTATCCCAACTTCATGATGTGTTTATCTTTGCGTTACGTGTCTACTTTTCTTCTATAACGGATTCCGAGTAATGATTTAATTTCAGAACATTTTAGGTCAATTGGCAGGTCAAAGGAAAAATACAAAATATTAATCTATACAAATAACAATTTATTATTATTACCCTATCATGCTGTTATTATCTGATACATTTTAAGCAGAAATAAATGTATTATAAAATGACACTATGTCAATGAGATAGTATTTTTTGCAAGACAATATTATAAGAAAGGCTTCGAATGTTTTATTCAAATGTCATTTAAAGGACAATCTTTATAGAGTATTAAATAAAATCATATATGATCATTTATGATATTTTTTGTTTTTGATTGATTTAATTAAAGTTCTTACCATTGACATGTATCGTCCCACGTTCAGTAAATCTCGATTAAAATATACTTTTATCAATGTTAGACCAATAGAAAACAGAAAATTAGCATTCTCTTTATTGTAATTATTGAATGAAACTATGTTTTTTAAATTTCCACCTTTGCCTGCTTTTACAGTGACCAGTTTTGACAGACTCGCTGATATCGACAGACTGATCACCAGTCGGACTTTGCTAGCGAACCTGGCAAAACCGGCCACCGTCGAAAATGATGTAGTTCTTAAAAACATACTATTATTTAATTAATACGAAAACGTCAGTTTTCTAGAAGTTTTATTATATTTTATGGGAATGATATGTTTCGCTCTTCTAAGGCATAATCAAATATAATAAAACTTATAGAAAACTGACGTTTTCATTCGTATTAATTATTTAATATGGAGTTTTACATCATTGTTTAAGAAAAAATAAATACTATTATCTAATAATTATTTCCAATGAATTTCCACCAAGATATTTCAGTGAAATCATTTGATTCTCTTTATTATTTTAAACTAAAAACTCTTTGCTTTAAAAACTTTTACAATAAATTATCACCTATGGTATATTTAATCATTATAAAAACACGTTGGGTGTACGTACCAATATTTATGTCTGAAAATAACCTATAATTACGTTTTTTTACTATTCGTCATGGCGATAGAGCACATATTAAAAGATTGCACACACTAATCCTCATAAAATATATAATTTAAAGTTTATCGATCGAATAAACACATTGTGGATAAACAGACTTAATGCATGTCTAAGAACTGTGAATACAACACATGAGCAACATATAATTAACCGTTTGAGGCAGTCTTCCGCTATGAGCGAATCAAACAATCAATTTCATCAAATATCTGATAAGGGGGCAGTCGTGTCCGAGGCTCCGCGGCTCCACGGCTTCCTTTGACCGTTTCGGCGTGTTTGTTCTGAATGCCGGCCGGCCGCGACTGCGGAGGCAAAGGTTAAGACAATATTTCTCCGCGTGGTGGTTACAGAAAGCGGCCATGTGAATCTGGTGCTCACACATCAATTTGTATTGTAATAGGGTACCGGGAACGCGGGTTGTGGAATGCTGAAACAATTCTAGTCTCAATTATGGCCGATTTTTTTTTAATTAACAACACAATGAGAAAATATTTGATCTTAACTAACAAACCAACTAACCTTCACATCGTCTCCCCGAAAGGATTTGTACGTTTTTAAATCAAATCAAATCAATTTATTTTCCCAAAATACATTACAAACAACAGTTATAGTTTAATGCATCTATTGAGAACAGGTAAAATATAATATACTCGTATAATACCAGGAACGCATGTGAGATAGTTCGACTTTAGGAATACAAGATACTCTCCAAATTCAAGATTACTTGTCTTCCAAACGCACCTTCACCAATATGAAAGACGTCTTGATGTATTTATTGATGGTTGAGATATTAGTTTTGTAAAACTCCATTATTAATTTATAATAGTAAACACGATTGTTGAGTGGTTTTACTTGGATTAAATTTATATAAATTATATAAATTGTGACAAATTTGTTTCGCCTTGCAAGGGTATTCTCAATCTGAGTCGGTTTAAGAGCGCCTTCGCAAGGCGAAACAAATTTGTCACAATTTTTATAATTTATGTAAATTAAATCCAAATTAAACCACCAAACAATCGTGTTTACTATTATAAATTTATGTTCAACAGTTTAATTGCTCTCCCCACCGGCATTATTAATCCCCAGCATGCCCAAGAGGAAAGCAGTAGGATAAAGCCACGGATAGCTACCGAACTCCCTCGTGTAGAGATATCTTAGAACATTTTTAGTGTCAGTGAGGCAGTAATCATAAAAAATGTATTACCAATTCTGGAAAAAGTATTGCCTCCTTGACGTCGACATATTTAGGATCCTTCTGAGATACTCGTATGTTATGTCTTAGTTTCATATCGATATAGTTTTTTTTGTTCGCCGTTTTATTTCCAAATGAGTCGCCTTAGTTTTGCATTTGTTATGTCTCATTTGTGTATAAGAAAAATAAATAAATAAACTAAATAATGTAAATAAAAAATTATGTAAATATAAGGGGTAGGCAGAAAGAACGTACCAACACACTATTTTTTCCTGATATACTTCTCTCGATTCCTCAACAATCATTCCTCGTATCATGCACGCACGTCAATTTCTCCGACTCCTCAAGTGGCCGACATTCAATATATTATTATATTATTAATTCTTCGCTAGTTTCAATCCAAGGAATTAGTTTGAAGCGAAGTGTTATGTTTTTGCTATTTCTTGGTATGCCACTTGGGCCTTCAATGTGGTAGTTTCTTGATGCTTTCCACATTTGTATAAAGCTGGTTATTTGAACCCAATAACTGCATACAACTTTTATTAGCTATAGACTCTCATGATATGTATCCAATCTATTGCCATTTTATTGTCACGTAAATTCTACACTTGACCACAGACAATGTGACAAACACACTGCCATCGCCAGGAATCGAACCCGGGACCTTCGGTGTGGCAGTCATAGCTCTTGCCACTCTGCCATGAAGGTCATCAATTATTATTAATAAAACATGTTTTTCAGGACCACAAGTATTGAGGACTTCCAAGATAGAGACAAGACATAGGTTCCCAACGTGGGCAGTACCCCCCTTGGGCGCTGGAGCTTTCCGTGGGGGCAGTAGTGGTTCTAGAGCCAAGGAGAGGGCGTTGAGCCAGTCAAGAGGGCGGTCGTGGGGTAGGTATTTTAATTAATAATATAGAAATGTTTTTTAAAGTAATTTATGAAAAATGTTATCTTTTAAAGGGGGCGATGGTCCAGAAAAGGTTTGGGAACCAATTTATTAGACTATTTATTTCATTGATCATATTTATTTATTTATTTATTTTGTTGTTGACGGAATTAATTCCAATACATTATTCATAATACAGATAAGTTACTTAAATCTAGGAACATTTTAAAACAGTAACAGTAAACAATTAGCCTAGGACAAGTTAAGAGGATGATCTGGAAGAGAGTAAAGAAGAAAGATTAATAGATATGTATACCAGAGATGAGCAACAAGAACACGACTGCAATTAGCTAACGACATATTTGATTATATTGTGGAAGGATTACAAGGTACAAGTAGTCTCAGTGACAAACAAATAGTAAAAGCTGCATCTGGTTTAGACAATTTAAGGGTTTGATGGAGGTCGATATTTTTTAAGTTTAGACAAAAAAGAATTTAGATTTAATCCAAAAAAATCTAAGTCTTGACAACAGTTTACAAGTCTAGTCATTCTAGGTATAGGTGCATTATATCCGTAGTTTGTTTAATGGAGATTTTCGTGAAAAAGTTTAATTTGCCTTAGATTCCGGGTGGGTACATTGAATGTTTTATTTTCGAGAAGACAGGGTGCATCAAAGTGTGAGTTTATTATTTTAAAAAAGGAGATTAAATCATTTTTATTTCTGCGATCAACTAATGGTGAAATATTAAGTAGCTTTTCCAAGTCAGAATAGGAGTAATCTTCTCTGTCAAGTCTGAGCATTCGACCAATACAATATAATAATAATTACCAAATAAAAAAAGTTTGGTTTTTGCAAATGCAAAATCTTTTTAATAAATTTTAATACGACACTAATAAATAATGGTTTAATTGCTGGTTCACCTAATATAATGTTGTAAATAAAATGAAAATAAAATTTGATCTGTTAAAAAAGTTTATGATTTGTGATTGATTAGCGAACTAAGAAAAACAAATAATAAATAAATAAATTTGGAAGGAATGTCAATTATATATAAAAAAAATCCGGTCATTCAGATATTCGATATTATTGGAAGGAAGACCAATGGTTTAAAAGTTATATGCAAGCACTAAAAACGGAAAAATAAGCCGAGGATGGCCAAAAAAAATATCTTGACCAAATAATCTACATAATCTACCAGAACTAAATGGTTGCCATGACTACCATCGGAAAAATCGACGAGCATGCCTAACACGATGTATGATACAAATAATCTCGAGCAAAATGTTAAGATAAAATTGTGCGGCGATCCATCCTTTATTATACAATACTAACTAACTAACCAAGCATCTCACCGTTTTCCCGGAGTGGTGGAAAGAGAGGATGGACAGACATACTCCTGTGTCCAGATATACCTCTCGAGGATCCTCTACATTCATACATCGTAAGATGCACTCTTGTCGATTTTTCCGACTTCGAATGCGGCCGCCATATTATATAGGTAACTTCATGCTTTCCTTGATCTTCCATGGCTTCTCTTTCCACGCACACTACTTGTATACAACATTATAACCATTATTCTTTCATCCATTCGTTCCATTCGTCCAAAACATCTCAGGGATCCTTTTTTTAATTTTATTTATGATTCAATTATCTGCCTAACATTTCTTCCTAATTTCTTTCTTAGGTATTTTATCACATATCGTTTTTCAGCAGATTCTTCTCGGTAATCTTATTTGTAAGGCATTTATCCTACTTTCGTCCTTTTTTGCCAGCTTCAAAATTCACTTCCATTCGATATTCTATCATTTACCGTTTTCCTACCCATTATTTTCAGTGATCTCATTTCTAAGGCATTTATCCTAGTTTCATCATTCTTTTGCCAGCTCCAAGCTACACTTCTATAATTAGTATTCGTTATAATAAGGAAGCAGATTTATGGTTAGTTATTGTGTAAGATACTGTAATATGTATTTCCTCGTGCTTCATTAAGCCTGCTAAAGGCAGATGTAATAAGTGAAAGAACTAATCGCATGTTGTCTGAAGGGTGGCCGCCGCCTCCATAGCGCCTAATTTAAATAGTCTTCCCGGAGACACTGCCCCCAGTCATTACCCGGGAAGTACGCCCGTACCCGACATAAACTGCAATAATTATTTTTCTCCTAGCGCTACGCGATTGCATCATAAACCCCGGTCGCATCTTCATCCTCCTACCGAGTTATGTATTAAACTTCATCGTCTAGCAAAGCACAATAAATTAATTACTTTTAACTTGAAACATTTCACGCATGGAAAAATCTTGTCTTTGATAATCAGGAGATTAATTATTTAGTATTTAGTTATCGTAAAGATTTACCGTATTTATATTGTTTTTATGATATGTTTGCTCTCATCTTACCTTAAGACGATAACAACAAATCTGCTTTTTATAGAGGATGAAAATTAAGTAAATTTCGATTCATGTTTTTTTTTCTGTATAAATCTGATTGTTCTACAAAGTAAACAAGAAAATGGCGTCAATTAACCTACATTCTATGACACTTTCATGTTTGCTCGTAATCAATCAATTTGATTTAAAAATATATTCCCAAAAAGGAATTTTTTAAAATTAATTAGTACTTTGTTTATTCCACTTTTTTAATTATATGTATATGACATATTTCGAAGATTTCACACCTTTATTATCGGGAGAACGATATAACTTAAAATTAAAATAAACTCAAAAGTTCATAAAAAATTCGCAGTGGAAAAAATCATAATGATTTTAATTCAATCGAATTTCATGTGTTGCCTTTAGATTAACAAAATAATAAATTAATTGAATATATTACCCAAAATTGATTACGAGTATATTCCATATGTGTGTTTTTTATCAAAATTACCTATCAAAAATACCTTCACTTACAACCTTCTACATATATCATACACCCAATGGAGAATTTCCTGTTTTATTTTTATAAAAATGTAAAAGAAGAAGATAGAAAAGAAATATGAATAAGCTAAACATGTTATTCCCATAAATAATAATAAAACTTTTAGAAAACATATGTTTTCAATCGTATTAATTATTTTCCTGTAAACGCCTCGACCACCATATTCTGTTTCCAAAAAAATATTTACATCTTCGTCTTTATTGAGATAAAATTAATCCTTAAAAATGACTAACTCGCAATGGGTTAAATCCATTCTACAAGTATTTGAATACATTCAAAATGTTGTATTTAATATAGAGTTATACATCATTGTTCAAAAATATTTTAAATATGCAATTGAATGACACATAAATTTAAATATTGTAGATTTAAACAAGAGCAATCCAAGCTCTACAATAAGGAGCAGTTAGCCTCAAATGAATGTAGGTATTATGCCATAACTCAACTACGGGAAGCGGGGACACCAATCAATTGAGCGCCGTCTGTATGTAAAGCTGGCGCGGGCAGGGAGTGAGGAAGTAATCCCCGATAAAAAAAATCAGCAGATGAAGTAAGTCTCCGCGCGGCACTCCAGGCCGCCCCCACCCGCTCACTTAGCCATTAAGTTCCTCCCGACTTGACTGCGGCAGGAAAACTAAATTTTAAACAAATATCCTCGGAGCGTAATGAAGTCTTAACGTGATTTTTAGCCACATTCATTTACCGTGTCTACCGCGTGGAAGCGCCCGCCTAACCGCGCTACAGTCGGCTGCCTTCCCATCGTAAGATCCACTCCAGAACAAAAATTATTTAAATCTTGCCACATTTAGAGTTTTTCTGTATACAATGTAGACACAGAGGATTCCCACCGCTTATCCGAAGCTGTTATAGGCGAACGGCGCCTTTCGTCAGCTTCGCTCATTCTATCCCTAGGCCCGTCCCTCGTCCACGCGGGACTTACGTTACAATAATCATATGTAAGAAATCAAGAGGGACCCAGTCCACATTTAATCTACTCCTATTTTGCTCTTTGCTCGAAGACTTTTGTTACCTGGTGAGCAGTATTACATGGGATGGTCGATCAAAGAAAGACGTCGATAGTCGTATCCACCAGGCTAAACTTGCCTTCAACATGAAAGCTAAAATATTCGAGTCCAATAACATAGACCTTAACCTCCGAAAACAACTAATAAAAAACATTGACGTGGAGTGTTTTACTATACGGCTGCGAGACTTGGTGCATGGGCAAAAGAAAGCGCAAAAAGCATGTTTCATGGTGGGACCACGTTACAAATGAGGAGGTTCTCAGCAGAGTTGAAGAGAATAGACACATGTTGAACACCATAGCGGAGAGGCGCGCGAGATGGATAGGTCATGTGTTGCGACACGAATATTTCCTGCATGACGTATTGGAGGGAATGGTCGAGGGATCGATTGGCAGAGGACGACCTCGCCAGAAGTACCTAGACCAGATTTGCCGAGATATGGGCTGCACCTCTTATGTGGAGTTGAAAAGAGTTGCCGAGGACCGAGCGGAGTGGAAGAGGAGATGCGTCGCCTTGCTGCAGACCAATCGTTAGATTTTGAGAAGATTTTGCAGATTACACTTAAAATATTCATAATCAATGAATATGAATAAGGGACATGGGATACACGGGTTCATACGAGTATACAACATAGAAAGTCCCACCACATACCCGAGAATTGAATCCACAGTAATATTCCGTTCCCGTATTTATGCACCCGACTGTTCACCTATCTACCCAAAATATATATTAATACAGACGAACTGCGTTTTATTTTTTGCCCCGCGCAAACTTCGGTCCGTATTGTAACTCCACTTTTACGGCTATCAAAATTCCTGCAGAATGTTCTTCGTAGTTTCGCAATATCAGTAATGAGCAGAAATAATCTCTATGTGTAACTTTTGCGCTGCTAATTTGATGAAACACGTGAAAGTTGTATGGGGCAACCATTTTGATTAAAGATTTAACACCCGATTGCACTTCAAATGTTTAATGCAAAAAATACAATGCGAGGATATTAAAGTTGTTTTTTCATGGTAAGTTTTTATGGCGTAGTTAATTGGGCACCTCATAATGATAAGTTAACTCATGTATAATCTATCCATAGTCAATTACTAAATAACAAGATCTTTATTAGCTATCTTGTAAATATAATGTACTCATCACGTCATTTCCTGAAATGGCGATAGTGGATACCTAAAATTCTGTTGTGTATTGTTTCATGTAATGTGTCAAATGCATTCATTTAATGTGTCACGTTCGTACGTTGATTTTTCGACATGTATTATATCGTAAAAGTCGTTAATTGTAGGGTTTATAAAAATATGTCGCCTTAGTTGATTGAAACCATCCAACGAATAGAAGAAAAACAAATTACAAAAAACGTTCTCGACACCAGACCAAATAGAAGACAATGTTTGGGAAGGTCCTAACTGAGGTGGATGGATACTATGGAGAGAGATCTGAGGGAGCTTGGAGTTGTAAATTGGAGAATGCAGGCGATGGACCGGGAACAGTGGCGAAAAATTCTGGAGGAGGCCTACGTTTTTAGTGATCTGTAGCGCCACTTATGATGATGATGATGAACGTTGTTTAGAATTTGGTTAATTAAGTCGTTCCGTGTGTTCCTAGATTCCCTAAACCATCGTTTTCAGTGCCCAAAAATCAATAAATTCGAACAGCAATATGGGAACTTCTTGCCTTCTTAACGTCAAACATGCTAACCCAAATAGATATTTCAAGTTATACACCCTTTCTAATCCTTTCATAATTGAAATCAACATACTTTCGTTCGCCCTGCTTCCCCTTCTTATATCGGAGTTTGACATTCTATGTAATCTTTTACTGCAAATTTGTCTGAAAGAACTCAAATTCTCTTCAATTATTCTACTTACTTTGTCTTCTTTTGAACTTAAATCCATGATCCCTAGATTCGAATACGGACACAACTACATCTTAAGCTATAAAAATACAATATAAACGATTGAAAATATATTTTCATGAAAATACTCGTGAATTATAACCGTTCTATGATGTGTGATTCTTGAACTGTATAAAAAAACATCAACTGGATACTTAAGGATAAATAATAATTGAATGAACACCCCTATTCTGCCTCCAACCCCTTCCCGCTGCGCCGCACCGGTCTGAGTTAGCTGCGGTATTTTTTGCCGTAAAGTTGTGCTTTGCTTCTTTTATATTATTATTATTTTGTATGAATTTGCATTCGCAAGGTTGGCGGCATTGCATTCGTGTTTATTCAGCGGGAAAGTGGGAGCAACTCTGCGCTGCAATGGCGTGGCGTGAATTTTACAAAAGTTTTGAAAGATCAAATTTGAAATCTTTAAATTAGTACACATTGGTTTTCTTACAAATAAGCTTTCATCCACACATCTTAATACAAACAGCACAAAAAATAATTAAACAATTGTGTATTTTTTACAATTGGCTCATTTTGATCCTGTTCCTATTTCCTGTGATTGATTTTTTTAAACATTTTATTTTGTAACCTTCATTTGAAATATTTTGAAATCTTCATTTATAGAATAAACCAAGATAATGGCCAATCACCGCCAAAGGTTTCATTTTCAGATTTTTATTCTTTCTGAAATTAAATATGATTTTTATAATATTTAATTTTACTGTAAGAAATACGTAATCTTACTAAGTCTTTTCAGAAAATGTGTTGTCGATGATGTCCTTGAAAATCAAAGGCGTTAATAAATACCAACGATAAATAGTTTTTCTTATTAATGAAAATGGCATCCTATTTTTTCATAAATAAGAACAATTTGACCATTATCTCACTTGATTGACTTTATTGATGTAATTGCCTAAGCAATTAGATTCATAACATTTCATTATGGAATTCCGGTGTTAATGCTTAAAAAATAAAGATACAAATTAGATCATAGGTTGAACTCAAAAAAGGTTTGCATTTCTGGACCACCTTCTTCTTTTTCTTCGAGTGCCATGTCAGGTCCCCACGACGTCGGCTATCACCCTGGCGTAAGCCTCTCTGACCTATGCCAGACGGAACAACTCCCCCACCCCCGAATTGCAGTCCATTCCTTGATATTCTCGAGCCAGGACATCTGTGGTCTTCCCACACCACACATGCCCTCGATCCTCCCTTTCATGATAAGGTGCAGCAAATCGTATTTTCGTTGCGGAGAATATGTCCCAAATATGCCATCTTTCTAGACTTCACATCAGATAACAATTATTTTGCTACTCTGGCTCTATGTAGTACCTCATTGTTGGTGACCATATCAGTCCATGAGATCCACAACATTTTATTTAAAGCAATCAAAAAAATTCTAACAGGACGCGTTAAAAATTTTCTTTCCAAATGAAAATATTTCAAAATCAGAACAAAAAACTATCACGCCGTTTCCCCGAAAGTCTTCTGACTTCTAACGTGGCTAACATTTAAAAAAAATTAATTTGGTCATGCCATTATTTCTCTCTTCCATGCGTTCCACGTGTCCAAACTAGATAATCTTTTCATAAGTTTTTTTTTTATAATACAGTTAATTAATTTTTTTATAATTAAGTTAATTTAAAATCAATATAATGGACTAATTGGGGAAAGGGGGTGTCCATTAAAGCCGAAAGTCCGTTATATAAAAATTGGTTTAAAGTAAATCATTTTTTTTTTTTAGAATATGTACGCTGTATTTACATATAAATAAACAATACAAACAAATTTCTATTTATTGTCTTCGGACACTCGTCGTGAAGTGACGTTGACGTGCGTATAATACACTTCGTTATCTGACGAATAATCAATAAATGTTATTAGATCTTCGGTATATGATCTTACCACTGATAGCTTCATTTTTGGCAGTATTGTTTCTTCTTCTTCGCTATCTTCACTTCTATCCTCGGCATTATGTCTCAAATTCTAGTGCTAGGCGTATGACGTGATTATCATGGCCGCTAAAATTTTTTAGCGATTTTTAGCTCTACATTCCTTCCTGACATCAGCATTAAAAGCACTAAAATCGCATGGAAACATTTATCGTTCACGCTTGCAATAATTCATATTGTGCGCCGTCTCTGTTGTGCCGTTCCCGCGATGGGCTGATGGGGTGGAACGGGGTTTGTCTTATCAAATCACATGATAACCTCTATACGTATTTTAAGACGCAGGCATAAGAAAATCCGATTATTCCTTACTAGGTCTCCCGATTGCGAGACTAATAAGGAAGCCCGCCTCAAGCCGGCGCGGGCTGGCTCATCCTTGGATAAACTTCATTAACTTATTCAGATACGAAGTAATAAAATCATAAAAATGTGACCTTAAGATATTTATTGCTTTTCATAATCTTTTTATTGGCGGGAAACATTAAATGCCCTCATTTAATAATTTTTCTATGATAAATCTATTGTATTTTTATAATGAAATATTGTAGTTAAGTTCCATCTCCATTTATATAAATCCTTAACATATATGCCATGATGACATAATGTGAAAACATATTTGGGTCATATACTAAGGTGAGAAAAGTACCACCTTCTTCGACTGATATTAATGGGTAAAGTAGAGGGACGTCAGGGAGTTGGTAGAAGGCAGTTGTCCTGGCTGCTGAACATAAAAGATTGGACACGAATGACAAGAGTCCGGAACCTGTTCCAAGTGGCGCAAGACAGAGATGCCTCTACTGCAGTGATTGCCAACTTGGGGGGGGGGGGGGTCTGACACGGCACCGAAAGAAGAAGTTATGTGATTCAGGTTCAACATCGTTTTGGATTATTATGACTTTGATAGTGCATTCAACCAGTTGAAAGTGATCGATGCCTTATATAGGCAAACATGTCATTCCTATAAATTATAATAAAACTTCTAGAAAGCAGGCGTTTTCATTCGTATTAATTATTTTTATAGGTTCACCTATAAAATATGTACCTTAACTTATAACCACGTAGAGTAATTATTTAAGGAAATATAAAATGTAATTTTAATAATGCCTTAGAAGGGCGAAATATGTCATTCCCATAAAATATAATAAAACAATTAGAAAACTGGCGTTTTCATTCGTATTAATTATTGAATATGGAGTTTTATATAATCGTTAAAGTAACAATAAATAAGTTGTCACTTTCATATTAAATATCTGTGTTTTTATTATTCTAGAAATGCAAAGCGAATGAAAGTGTTATGAACAAAATAATGAAAGGGTCATTAAGATGGTTTGGACACATTGAAAGAATGAATGAATAAAGAATAGTAAAAAAGTAAATATTTACGATGTTTACAGAACAAGAAAAAGTGGAAGACCAAGTAAAACGTGGCAAGATCAAATCAGTCAAATATTAAATGTCGGGTACTTGAGGATGAATCGACGCGCATGTATGACACGAAGTTTGAATGTGGAGAAATCGAGATATATGTCATGAAAGAAAAAAGTGATCATAGTTCTCCAGTGATCATATCATCATAATGATGAGAGCGTTGGAGGATCTCAACTTCATTATCCGTACCTGCATGAGCACCTCCTTAGGTGGAGTATTATAGTAGGGAGGCAATACTAGATATTTCTTACTAACTGACTTAGTTACAAATATCTAGTATTGTATCCCTACTATACCACACCTGAAGAGGTGCTCATGCAGGTACAGATACGGAGATTGAGATACTCCAGTGATCTGTACCGTGGCTAATATTGATAGGTAATGATTACAAATTGAGATCAATCACGATAGGAAGAAAATAGGCAGTAGGCATTTTTTATTTGATAGGAGAAACGACTTTTGTTTGTGGATGTTTATTGGTTAACGGATGATTATCTTTAAATCGAATAGCATGAATCTTGATAATAAATCTTAGATTGTCTAATACAAAACGCATTATCTGGAATATACCAACCGATTTCATATATTTCAACTTTCGTATTATTAAGCAATGTACATACATACGTACGTACCTATTTCATTGTATTGTATAATATCAAGCTATAAAATATTTTATATTTTATAGGACAGAACTTGTAAAAAAATACATTATTTTAATTCACAGAAAATATGCAATATAATAGAACAGAACATTCAATAAAGAAAAAAACTGGTTTTATGTACTACAATAGATTTTTGGATGTTTTTTTTTAATAAAAGAATAACATAATTTTTTTTCGTTTTTTGAACAATAATGTGTAAAATATCTATATTAAATAATTTATACGACTAAAAACGTATGTTTTCTAGAAGTTTTATTATATTTTATGTGAATGGCATGTCTCTCCTGTCTGAGGTATTCTGAGTCTGATGTATATCATATAATATCATTTGATAATGACTTTGATAAGCGAAAGATGTCATTCTCATAAAATATAATAAAACTTCTAGAAAACAGACGTTTCATTCGTATTAAACATGTCATTCAATTAAATAATCAAAAAATAATGTTTATACTTAAAATTTCATGGTAAAAGTTCATTGTACATAATGAAAATATATTTGTAATGCCTATTTATATAAATTGCAGTTCTAAGTGGAATTTAACTTATTAATTTTTGTATTTGTCTATTAATTCTTTTTTTTTCTACTTCAGGTTGCTACTCTGCCACAATGGCCGTCCTATTGTCTGTATTATACTTGTTTATATTTTATTTGACCATTTTTAAATACATAATATAGACAATTAGTAAAATCTTGTTTGCACCTACCTTATATTTAATTAAAACAAGATACGGGCTAGTGCGTAATCAGGCAGTATTTATGTTTTCAATTAAAATTATGTTTTATATGTGCCTTTGATTTTCAGATGCTTGATGGGATCTGACTATAATCCAAAACGTGGTCTGTTTTTAAATAATCTCTGCCTCTTGGGTTCACATACCCCGCAGCACATGTCAATTTGAACGATCAGCCAGGAAGGCCATAGCTCATACGCGGGCAATCGGCCGATCTCGATACACTTTCCACGACCGTTTTGATCGCATTACCCGTGCCTTACGCCTGTGGGTTGTAAATCCCGCGCTAATCTCGCATCCAGATACCGCGTGAAGTATTTAATATTTCAGTGCGTGTTTTACACCGTGTTCGAACCGAGAACCTCCTGTAACCCGAGAGTTCACTTTAACACTTTAATGTTCAAACACAAAATCAGATATTTGTTTTAAATTATGGTAATAAAACGTCTGCTTAAGTCACGCTCTTAAACGAGTATCTTTTTAAATCTCTGTGCGCCAATGGAATTTTCAAGTGCGTTTTATTAAAATTTAATATAACGTATACTATTCGAATGAAGCACTTTATTTGTAATGTGGCATTATTAATAAGAATGTAAAACCTTTGTGTACTTAAAATAATAATGAAAAATTTTGTTTTACATTAAAAAAAAAATCTGGCTTCGACCGATTCTTTGATCAATTACAATGAACTACTACCAAATAATTTCAATGAACAACAATAATATATGGTGTACTTTATTATTACACTACTTTGTTTTGTTTAATCCATAAAACGGTTTCGCTCCCGGCGAGCATCATCAGGGTTACAAAAACAACCATATATTTTTATTTTATGCCCTTAACTTTGGCGGGAGCGAAACCAGTTGGTTCAATTAAAGAAGATTAAGTAGTGTAAAATCAAACTTTAGCAGTTTTAAAAATCTTTCTCGTGCCGTGGAAAAAAAAATACAGTTCTTATATGCGTTGACATTAAATTTAAATAACCTATTTATTAATAATAATAAATAAAATAAAACACTGGTGTTTTAATTAATAATTCAGATCAATAGAAAATTAATGATTTATCTAAGACTTATTTCAGAACTCGTCAAACGCGGGATTGTTTGTTACCTTTAACGGGTCATGGATATTTAATAAATTAATATTATTAATTAAGTTGATTAATAATTATTGATTAAAATCTGTGTATTGATACTTACTTGGTAATTGTCTCATAATTACTTGGTAACTATTATAAAATATTGCAGAAGTTGAAAATAATGAACAAAATAGTTTTGCAGAAATTTTGTTGTTCCATTTAGCTTTTCAAAATATGTACTTCATATTATTCACATAATTCTGTGACATAATTGATGTGTGTTTATAATATGGAAATATGGAAAAAAATTATACAAACAAACCAATAAATTTATCAATGTGTCCATATTTTCTTAATAAATCGACGTTAAAGGTTTTCACTATTGCATTACTTACAAAATAAAATATTTTTAAATATTCAATCAGCGCAGTGTTCCAACATTATATTATAGTAAGTTCACATAAGACATACGTCTGATGCAAACTAATATTATTGCGATTTGGTAAAGTAATAAGTCAGTGGTAAGTTTTGGCACGACGACTTCTACTATAGCATCGCGCGGACTGCAACAGGGGAACTCATTTTTCACTATATTTCACATTACATTATTACATTTTATCAATACATTATGCAATAAATTTTACGCCCAGCATCTGCATAGTATGATTAATGTCATTATGTATTTACTTTTCTTAGATCCAGCGTATGCGATTTTGGCGGTAAATTCTCAATTTAAAAAATAATTTGATATTATTAATAAAAAATCGAAAGCTAAGTTATCACTTATGTTTATTACAAAGTCACATAACGTCTTAATTTACTATAAATAAATCAACTGGAATATATTTTTATTTGGACTTTATGTGATTTCATTAATGTACTGTAACTAACTAAGCATCACGCCGTTTCCCGGAGGAGTAGGCGGAGAGAATAGACCGCCATACTGATCTATCCTGACATACCTCTCGAGCTTCCTCTACATTCATTCGTCGTACCATGCACGCACGTCGATTTTTCTTACATAACCGCAGACGATGTAGCCGTCTTTTAGTATAATAATTTATTGATTTGGTCAGGTCATGCTTTCCTTGGTCTTATGCGGCTTCTCTTTCCACTCACACTGCTTCTATACAATATTTTTTTAAAACTAACTCTCATCCATTCGTCCTATGTCAAAACCATCTCAGAAATCATTTAATTTTACTTATGATGCGATCATCTGCATTACATTTTTTTCCTTATTTCGTTGGCCGGTATTCTATCCTGTATCGTTTTCCCGCACATTATTCTCAGTGATCTCATTTCTACGGCATTTATCCTAATTTCTTCATTTTCTTGTCAACTCTAACCTTCGGTTCCCTGCATAAGGTAATGTCTTAAACCATAAAAAAAAATTGTAATATCTTTTGAGAAAAATGTTTGTAATATCTTCTAAGTAAATAAATAAATTGATAAACTGATAAACTGATAAGTATTTGCACTAGTACCGCATTATGTTCTGCCATATTTGCTTTAGTTGATATATTTCTATTTGTATTGTGATTTAATTCGTTAATTAAAATTGTGGTTATGCAGTTAAATGTCAATATAAATATTCAGAGAGTGTTCTAGGATACGGAACGCTTGACATCTAAGAGAATTTCCAGAGCATGAACGGTATCTTCATAATTTTTACATACCTAGGTTCTTGTTATAAGTGTAAAATATATATTTTTAATAATATAAACACACTTTTTTTAAGACACTGTGTCTTTTGTTACCCTAACCAAGCTCCGGCGGGCGCGAAACCGGTTGGTTTTAACAAAAAAATAAAGTAGCGTAAAAACTAATAAAAGTACCAGAATATGGTAGCAAGCTGCCGAAACCGATCGACGTTAAACACAAGTGGAAGCATACTAAATATATAACAATAAATAAATTTTGTATCAACATTTTAATTTTTCATTATTTAAAATGAACTTCTACCAAGAAATTTCAATTAAAAATATTAATTATTCATTAAAGTGCGCTGATATTATATGTAATAAAGTCACAACACAAATTAAGTGCTTTAACTAAAAATATATATTTGTGGTTAGTTTATATGATGGCGTCCTTTAAAACATGTCGAGAACAATAAACTCGAAAGTAGAAAAAACTGGGTTGAATTCAAATAAAACACATTTTCAGTTATTATATACCACTTTATTCGAGATAGTAGCGCCAACCGGTTAAACTCTGTAGCGAGCTTCATCAGAGCTTATCATAAACTAAACTGTTTAGTTTATGTATAATCCTATAAAGTGAAACTGGTTGGAGCTAGTAACTCAAATATACCATGGTGGTTTATACTAAATGAAAAAGTGTTTTTTTTAATGTGTCAAACCACCAAATAATGGCTTCGTATCAAAGTTTTAGGTTTTAATTATTTGAAAAAAATCCTAATATTGAACGATATTTGGTGATATTCGGTATCGTGGCCCACAGTGCAGCACCCCTGCGTTTCCTACTTGCAGCGTGTAATATATTTCTCGCGAGGAATTCGCCAGTAAAGTTTCTTGTTATTATTATTGAGAAGAAGCAGCGCCTGATCTTAGGACCGGCGATGCGTGACTCACCCGGAGGAAATTATGTATGTAGACCACACATTTCCTGGAGCATTTTATAAATTAATATTCAAAATTATTCATACGTTGCTCCCTTGAGCCGAATGCCAAGAGCTTTTAATTAAATATGTATTTTTTAGTCCTGTTTTCTTTACCATTCTACACCTTCTAATGTGATTTTTTAAATGTCTCATGCGTTTGATGTTTTTTATCTGTGCTCAATATTATTTTCCAACATTGCATTTTAGATAATTAATTTAGTTATTTGAAATGTCATGGTAGAAGTTCATTATAAATAATGAAAAAAAAAGTACTGTATTTTTTTTTAAATGTATATTTAGTTAAAATCCAATAATGTTTGTGCTTACGTCCGGTTTCGGCAGCTCCCTGCCATCTTCTATTATACTTTCTAATCGATCGCTAATATCAATCAGACGCAGCGTTCACATCTAGATTTAAAACACGTCTTAATGCGCCCTTGAGGTGATTACGTCACAAAAACGGCGCTTTAAAAGTAAGCATATTATTATTATTATATTCTGGTCATGATAAATTTAGAAGATGGCAGCAAGCGGTCGAAAACACAAACATTTGTGGATTTTAACTATGTATTTAATTTTTTTTAAATTGCATTCGATCTTTTAATCATTTATATTTTAGATAATATTTGATATACTGTAAATAAGTAAATTAGATGATTTGGACACATGGGATAAATGAATGAACAAAGAATGGTAAAGATAGTTTATGTTAACGATTTAAACGGAGCAAGATATAGAAGAAGACCCGATGAAAACGTGGCATGATCAAATGATCCAAACAATCAAATATAAAATGTCGGCCACGTAAAGAGTCAGGGAAATCGACGTTCATTCTTGACACGATGTATGAATATTGAGGAAGCTTGTAATATATGTCAGGAAAGAATCGTGTAACGGTACATTATTTCTGCCTACCCCTTCAGAGAGACGCCGTGATGGTTAGTAAATATTTTTTTAAATATATTTTTTATGTTATTTTATTCATATACGGTATGTAAATATAATAATAAATACAAACATCTACATAGTGACAACAATACATATTTTTTAAAAGAGATATTTTCTTGAAGTTTTATAAGATTTACGATATTTGATAATGCTCTAGCAAGATAATATATCACTCCCATAAAATAATACAACTTCTAAAAAAAAAATTTTTTCATTATTGTTCAAGAAACAATTTAATTACAATTATTTATAATATACATATATATCTTCTCTTAGTTGTTGCTAAATTCTTTTCAATAAAATAAACATTTCTCATTGTCCTCGATTCGTTCGAAGTCTTAAATTTGGTTAAACCTTTGATAGAAATTTTACTTCGTCCATCAAGCGATTTGTTTTCATTTAACCTTTCATCCTTTCGTTAAATAAGACAAAGTTTTGATTATTGAATCGTCATTAAAATTTCCTTATAAACTAATATTGTGAGTACCTCGTTTAGACATCCCCATTCGTAATGTCCTATTATGCATTCGCTAGTTTCATACACTTCATTAAATGTTGTATAATTTTCAGTTACTAATTTTGAATAATTTGTTATTTATTCAGTTTTCATAAAAAAATTAATACAAATGAAAAAAAATAAAAATAAAAATTGAAGGCCCTCGTGGCAGATTCACAGAGAACAGCTACGACTTCCACACCGTAGGTTTTACCAAGGTTCAGGCTCGATTCCCGGTAACAACAGTGTAAAAAAAACACGCTGTATTTGATCTAGTAGAAATCACGTGACAATAAAAATAGCTAGAGGCTAGCTACCTATAACATATCTTGAGGATCAATAGCTAAAACAATATATGCAGGAATCTGGTTCAAATAACCAGTTGTACTTATATGACAATGCGGAAAGCAACTGGAAACTTCCACAAAGAAAAGACATAGCGGTCTTTTAAGAACCAGCAAAAACGACTTTCGTGGCAGAGAGCCAAGAGCTATGACTGTCCCACCGAAGGTCCCGGGTTCGATTCCCGGCGATAGCAATGTGATTCTGTGATTCTCACGCTGTCTTTGATCTGGTGTAGAATTTACATGACAATCATATTTTGGTTTCCAACACTCTGTAATATTCAAAAAGAAAGTTACACTTTGTTGCAAAAAATTTAATGTGATTGAAACCTAAAAAAACAAAAGAGTCATATTATCTCAAAGTATCTTTTGATTTGCGTGTTTATTTTGGAATATTGTGTTCTAAAGAAGATATCAATAATTATATAATACAATGTATTGTCTATATTGTCTGATACAACAACTATCGTCAAATTTATTTAATAAAACAATAAATTTTAATACGTTTTACATCTAAATCGAGCGGTTTTCTTTAGTATATTTTTTTACGATATTATTTATGTGTTATTTGGCATTTTTAAAAACTAATAAACACGAGTAATTTGTAAACGTTTCATGGTTTATCTTGTTCGTGATGCACGGATTTATATAAAACTTGTGCAGTAATAGGTGTGCAGGTACGGCGCTGTGTATGGTGGTATGGGTGTACACGAAGTATAAATCACTTGCGATTTATCAAGAAGCACTTGATGCCTATTCTCTGCGGGCACTCTCCTCGAGGAGAGCGCCATAAGTACAAGAAAACAAAACATTAGTAATATTTTATATAACCTATTTTTCATAAAATATGATTGTGATAAAAAGCAAACTATTTGATTTTCCATGTTTATCAAGTAATTTTAATTGTTTTAATTTTATTTCTCTTTTTCTTTTTTATATACTTCGTATATAACACTTATATTTAAAAAAAAAAAAACTACATAGACATGTTTCGGACAACCAGTCCTTCTTCAGTGATACATATTTAAAATATTATAAAATTGTTTACATGATCTGACAGATGTTATAAAGATTTAATTTGTACGTTCATGCTTTTAATATAACAAATATTATGATTCAATTTAAAATTTTAAATAATAATTTAAAGTTCTTATTGGGGTTCAGGTACTTATTACAACAAAGGAATTATATACAATATTATAAATAATCAAATAAATGTAACGTCAAGTCCAATCTTTGATTTATTTCCTTTGTTGTAAGTAATTACCTGAACCCCAATAAGAACTTTAAATAATTATTTTAAAATTTAAATTGAATCATAATATTTGTTATGACAAAAGCATAAACGTTCCAAAATAAATCTTTATAACATCTGTCAGATCATGTAAACAATTTTATAATATTTTAAATATGTATCTTTATAATATGTATCACTGAAGAAAGACTGGTTGTCCGAAACATGTCTATGTAATTTTATATATTTTTTAATATAAGTGTTGTACTCGTATATACAAAGTATGTAAAAAAGAAAAAGAGAAATAAAGCATCATAACAACACAAAGTATGTCGAATATAGAAGAAATTTTAATTTAATTTTGATGTCGGCCACGTGAGTAGTCAGAGAAATAGATGCGCGTGCATGACACGATGTATCAATGTTCAGGAAGCGAGAAAAATATGTCAGGAAAGAAAAGTGTGGCAGTCTATTCCTTCGGCCTACCCCTTCGGAGAGACGGCGTGATGGTTATTTAGTTAGTTGTTTTCAATGTTTGTGAAAATGCATTAAACAGCCTCAATTTGTTTGGGAAAAAAATCACACGGTATGTAATAAATACTCGTTTGTAAGTTCACACTTTAAGTTTGTTAAATATGGTAGAAATTAGAAGAAAAAAAATCTTCCTCGTCCACGATCTCTCTACTGCTGCAAAAAGGCATATCCCAAATGTTTCCACTTTTTTCTGTCACTCGCCTTTCTTATTTACTGTGTTCTAGCTATTGAGGCAACGTCGTCGCTCCATCTTCTTTGTGGCCTTCTGACACCTCTTTTGTTTGCCCACGGTCTTCATTTGATTAATCTGTGTGTCCACCTTTAATTATATTGCCTTACTGTGGGTCCTACCCATGATCTCTTTAATATAGATTCAATCCATGATGTCGACAACTCCAGGTCTACGTCGTATTTATTTTTATTTTTTCAGTCTTTAGACTCACAGCGAGCATGTGTCGCATCGTGACTTTTTGCTTTTTGTTTCATTTATCTTCTTTCTGTGTCATGTCAGGTCCCCATCTCTATCCCTGGTAGCTCTCAAACAGCTCCTCAACGCTCCTCAAGGCATTTCAATCCCTTATGTTGCGGGGCCAGAAGATTCGCCTTCTACCAACACCTCGTTCACCCTCTAGTTTGCCCTCAATGATCAGGTGCAGTAATTCATATTTTTCTACACATTATCACACGACCTAAATATGGCACCTCACGGGTTTTGATATTGGCCAAAAGTTCATTATCAGTTCTGTCTTTCTGAAGAACTCCTGTCTTTCTGAAGATGTTGCTGACCATATCGGTCCAAGGAATGCACAACATTTTGCGGTGAAGTCACACCTTGTTTCGTTAATGTTTTTAAATATTATCAAAATATAACCACGTCCGTACTACATATACGAGTATCTATCTATCCATTATCACATAAATTCGAGGTGAAAACCCATTGGACCGAATTTGATTGACACGAAAATAATATTTGTTTCCCTTGAAAAATAAAGTGAATTTATCTTTTCCGCGCCAATTTTGTTCCCAAAATCTTTTGTCTCCGTATAATGCTAGTTGAGTTGATCCCATTATGATTAATAATGTATAAAATAACGTATGTAATGATTATTGTATCGACTTTGAAACTTGAAAAAAAATGATGAAAACATATTTTAAAACATGAAGCATTAAATCGAGATACATGCACATTAGTTATTTTTATTTCGATTTTTTTTTTTTGTTTTTCTATAATAGTATACATCAGGCAGTATGAACCCAATAACTGTATACAATTTTCTTTTAGCTATTTTATTGATTCTCATGATATGTGAAAGGTAGCTAATCTATCGCCATTTTATTTTGATTGATGTAAGGAGAGTATAGTGGTCCTTATCATCTATATATCCTTCTTAAAAAATGGCAGAATACTATTATACATTATTGGTATTTTTTGGTATTTTATTTCTGACACATAATTTAAAACTTAACAATCGAAAGTTCTTCTTTCTCTGGTTTCAATCCTGGGATTGGTTTGCAGCAATTTCCTCCATTATTCTCTTCCATTTTTCCCTGTCTTGTGCGGCTCTTTTGAGATCTGCATATGATGAGCAGCGTACGTCCACCAACAGGTCCTCCAGGTACTCTCGGCGTGGGCGTCCCCTAGAGTTTGTCCCCTCGATCATACCCTCCATTATTGCATGCAAGAGACCTTCTTGACGTATTACATGGCCGATCCATCTTGCACGCCTTTCGGACAAGGTCCTGAGCAGGTGCCTTCCTCCTTCGATTCCTTGAAGAACTTCCTCATTCGTGATGTGGTCTCTCCAGGAAATTCCAAAGAGTCTTCTATAGGACCACATTTCAAAAGCCTCTAGTCTCCGCTTATCACTTTCGGATAGGCACCATGTCTCGCAGCCGTACATCAAGACACTCCATACATAGGTCTTGATGAGGAGTATTCTCAGTTTTAGGTCTATATTATTTGATTCTATTATTTTCGACCTTTTATTAAATGCAAGCCTAGCCTGATGTATACGGCTGTCGACCTCGCTCTTAGACCGACCGTCCCATGTTATTTTGCTCCCGAGGTAGACAAATTCCTTGGTGTTCTTTAGTGGAACTCCTGACATCACTACTCTCATCTGGTGCTGCGTTCGGCCTACAGTCAGCAGCTTTGTTTTGTCCTTATTTATCTTCATGTTGTAGCTATCTTGAAGAATGTCTTGCAAAGTATCTAAGGCCTCCTGCAGTTCTTCCTCACTTTCAGCAACCATAGCAATATCGTCAGCAAACCTAAGTATGTGATAGGGTTTCCCTTGTTTTGCAACATTGTTTTTTTGTGTCTCACACCCTCAGTTTTTTCCAACTGATCTCAAACTAATGCCAAAAAAAAAAATTGGCCATTCCGATGTGTGGCTAGGCCAAGAGGCTGTGAAGGTCGTCATTTATATCAGTGCCTTTGACATTTGACCTTTGGACTTTAGACTTTGGACTTTTAACTTTAGCATTTGGACTTTAGAGTTTGGACTTTAGACTAGGGACTTTTGACTTAGACCATGGACTTTGGACTTGGACTTTGGACTTTGGGGGTTTGGACTTTGGACTTTGGATTTTGGACTTTGGACTTCAGACATTGGACTTTGGAGAGATTGTCAGGATATTGTTAGACATTTTGTTTATGCAACGGATATCATCATGTTTTACCTCTAAAACGCAAGATGGAACCTATAAAGCATTCTTTGTAGATCGTCTTCGTCTCTTTCTTTCCAGTATTGTTGCATCGTCAGCATAGCTTCCCGCATTAATGAGTTTTTCTCCCATCCTTTATCCGAGGTTAAGAGATGCAACCTCCTCTATGATCTTATATAAAATACCAATTCAAATTTTTTAAAATAAACAATACAACAAATATGTTTCGGGATACAGAAACCCTTCACCGGTGTAGTTACAAATTATTTACACAAAATAAATATTTAAACAAAATGTTCGTGAATGTGGTCAGTTTTGACAGATGTTAAAAAAATGTTCAACAGTGAACAGCAACAAAATGTAATTTTGAATATAGAAGATATACCTATATGAGATTGATTTTTTCATTTGTCTGTGAAACTACGTAATGCCTAAATATCATCTGAAGCGATCGCTTTCCGTACATCAATATTTATTAAAGCAAAGATTTTGTTATCAAAGTAAACGTCGGCAGATATCCAAACTAAGACTTTTGTTACCTTTGAAGACCTTCCGGGAAAGGTCTTAGGTCCGAGCAATAATAACGTCCCTAATATTGTAAGGAAATATCAAATTGACCATTGGGCAACCGTAACGTGATCTCCGAGCAGGTTCCAGATCAAATATTATATAACGGCCCTATACAGATTCTCATATATAACTTCTTAGTAGAATATACCCTCCGACCCGGACTGTTTATCTGGAACAGAAATAGGCCCCTCGCCGACTCTGGCCAGGGGGCAGGGCGGGGGGGGGGGGGCAGTGGCAGTGCTGAAGGAACTTCAATATTTATCCCCAACTACGGATAACAATATCCTTCAATTTTCTTAGTCTGGAACAAATGGGAGTATTGAATAAATAACACGAAGACTTTTGACCTAAAATTATTCGCAGAGGTACAGGAAAACTGCGTAGTCATCAACTAATATAAATATATTGAAAATATTATTATTTATTGTTTCTTGAACAATGATGTAAAACTCTACATAAAATAATTAATACGAATGAAAACCTTAGTTTTCTAGAAGTTTTATTATATTTTATGGGAATAACATGTTTCGCCCTTCTAAGGCATTATTAAATGTGACGAAATTTCAGCTCGTTGCTGTTTATATACACTAAAAAAATGGAGTACAATATGGTAATTAACGAAAATTGATGTGACTTTATACATTGTGTAGTTCCAGAAATATTGGAATTCGTTAAGAAATTTTATGACAATAATAACATTGTTAGGGGATACTAACTGATATTATATAAATCAAAAATAAGTTATTTGAGGCAAGACGAAATAAAGTGTATCTAAGATTTGGAAAATATTATTGTTGTTATTTGAAATTTCTTGGTAGTTCATTGTTTATTAACATTGTCATAAAAAAATATTGAAAAATCATTTGCAATATATAATAGTTCAATTCCACTTAAGATTATGGCTCCGGCCGGTTTCGGCAGCTCGCTGCCATCTTCTGTTCTACCAGAAGATGACAGCGAGCTGCCGAAGCCGGTCGAAGTCATTGACCTATGTGGAATTAAACCTAATAAGTATTATAAAGGAATTTTTATTTTGAAAAATGTGTTTTTTATTTTGAAAAATGTATTATGTTTGCACGATCAAATAAATCAAATATTGAATGTCGGCCATGTGAGGAGTCGGAGAAATCGACGCGCGTGCATGACACGATGTATGAATTTTGAGGAATCGATTGGAATATGTCAGGAAAGAAAAGTGTGGCAGTCCATTCTTTCTGCCTACCCCTTCGGGGAGACGGCGTGATGGTTAGTTAGTTTGTAAGTTTTCATTATTTAAATGTATTGAATATCTAACGAGGTAAGGTGGGAGAAAATGTCTTCTAAGTGATATTGCCAAAGAAATCCTAGTCCATAATTTACAAATTTCATTACTCCGATCACTTCGTTTGCCTGGATAGGTTGGGAAAGAAGATGGACTGCCACACTTTTCCATCCTCTTACGAATTCATACAATGCGCCATGCATATTTTTTTAAATATCAACTTAAATGATTGAAATGTTTTATTTTTTAATAATAAATTGCTTTGTAATATGTTTTCAGTATAATTCTGACAAAACCGCTGGAAACTAAAAATCAAGTGGAATAAAATTAAAATCATATATGGTTAAGATATTTTGTAGTCACTATTTACAATGAACTTCTAATTGAGAAATTGCAATTAGTAACAGTTATCGTTTATATATCAACATAGTTGAATTTTTTAATTTTTAATATTTTATCTTGTCATATTTTCCTCGATCGTCCTCAATTTTGTACTCGTACCAAAATAAATATTTATTAAATATTTTTACTTTCCATGTCTTCAAATCAATTTAATGATTATTAACGCCGGCGTCCTTTTTAGTTCAATTATACTCGCACATATAGGTATGAGTGATAGTCTTACTTCTTTCTTCTTATTTCTTCTTTAACAGCCGTTGTCGTCCACTGCTGGACATAGGCCTCCCCCATACTTTTCCATGTATGACATGTCATACGGGGGTTGGTTGGCAGTAATGCCAACCACCCCCCGTTTGCCAACCACCCCCCGGCAACGCCACGCTTGCCAGACGGATTGGGCGAGGTGTCCTTCCACGTTAGCCTATGCATCAAGATTATCCACCGAGGTTATTCACACACTCGATCTCTAACATTTCGCATAGTTTCCAGGGGAGACCAAAGTCGAGGAGGTGTGGATAGGTACTTGGGATCAGATCAATCCTCCAGCGTAGCATGGCCATGGTGATGGACATGCACCGCTTGAAGAGTCAATAGGATCCCCCTCACTCACCCCCTTACTTACTAAGTCTTACTTATACATAATTAATATTTATTTTGATTGTGTATATTACAGTTGCTCAAAATTGATTTTGATAAAATAAGCTATAACATAAGCTATATTTTTATTATGTTATTTGCAAAATGTTATTTAATGTACAAAGCTGATACATTAAATAGTTTTTTTTTCTCTAGCTCATCCATAATATAACAAGAAAAAAACGACAATAAAGAACCGATTATTTTCCGATAAAACTTTTTCTAGAGATCCCATTCTCAATGCAAACGCGCCATAACAAATGGTTTATAATTAGATTTCTATACATACAGGACATGCCGGCGGTGTTTGAGGTACTAAGTGACCAAAACTAATTTATCTGGAATCTTGTATCTCACGACCGTATTATTCTATGTTAGGTTAACTATGTTCACGTACGATTATAAAATAACCTTTCCATATGTTTTTTTTTAATTGAATAAACGGAACAATAACATTGTATCTTGTCAAAACACACGTAAGTTTTATATAAAAGTATAAATGCCGCATCGCAGAGATGAGATGATAATGTCTGATTGTGGTGTTTAAGATATCGTGAGGGGGAGAAGAAGCAGATGACGCTTTTGGAAGAACCATGTGGACCGCATTGAAGATACGAGACTTGCGAATTTTTTTAAAATGAAAACATCAGCAGCTAGAGACTACCAGAAAAGTCGCTGAAGAAATGGGAAATTGCGGGACGTCATCAACCCAGGACAAGTCACCGCCACAAACAGGTCATATGGCTATTTTTCTTGTATATTCGCTTTTGTGTTGTGGATTCACATATGAATTATTAAAAACGCACTTTTTATTATCACAATAATTGTTTTAATTGCAGACTCGGTCCTCCGTCATTAATTTGTGCACAGAAGAAGGAAGATTTTCTAGAAGTTTAAACATATTTTATGAGAGTTGAATGTTTTAAGGCGACACGTATAATATAATATAGCTTCTAAGAAACGGATGTTTTCATCAATATTTAATATTTATTAGGGAACTTAACACATTGTTCAAGAGATAATAAATTAGAATTGAGGACAATTAGTTGACATTTAGACAACTTTTAAAGTAGTAACATGTATATTCTTTTGTATATTAACGACATAAAATACAGAAAACTATATTTGATTGGCCACGGGAGAAATCGGCGCACGTACATGACACGATGCATCAATCTTGGGTTAAGCGAGTGATGTATGTCTGGAAGGAACAGTGTGGAAGTTCATCCTTTCTGCCCACCCATTTGGCGATACGACGTGATCGTTAGTTAGTTAGTTAGTTTACACAAAAATAATTATATCAGCTTATAATACGAGTTTAACAGAGGGACAGCAATAGCAAAGATTGATGGAAGACAACGCCAAGATAAAAGTGGCAGAATAAAAAGAGAAAAATGAACAATATAAAGCATGTCCCTCATGCGGTATAAACGTATTATTTATTGGACTTAGTTTACGAACAAACAGTCGTTCATGTTCGCAACTGTAAACCATTGAACTCGACTCTCGCTACACAATGACTGCGCAGATCTGCGAACAACAATGATCACAATGGCAGGGAATATTAAAATTTAGGCCCATATCACTATCTCTGACATAAGACTAAGCACCTGTAACACTTCAAAACATATTATCCAAATAAATGCTCCGGGAACTTTTTAATTAACTTCACTATAAATCACATACCTACAATCTATTTCTGATATTTCACTGACGTATCTCTATTCTATATCTATATGGGCGAGTGGGTACTTGGTTAAAATCGAAGGGGAGAACGGTGAAGATCTGCTTCGATCGTTTATTTCATTTCATTGTTTTAATCCCGTGTAGGTTTACAAAAAACCTTTAAAATAATCATTTTTTCTTCTCTTAAACTCATATTTTAAGAGCTAAATTCATCGTCACAGAGCCAAACACGTAGATGCAGAGCTTTTTCATGTATTAAAAATAAAACTGACAATTACCATGCTTTGTAGTGACTAAAATATACATCAAATACGATCTTTCGGTCTCCCAATGTTAATTCTGACTCCTCAAAGAATCTTTAAGATAATCAAAAAATAATATAGTTCAATCGACCGCCAAGAGGATCCCAGAAACCAGGTTTCTTATAAATAAATAATATAATCTTTCTATTAAAAATTAGAAAATATACAGAATTTTACTCATTGTGTGATACATGCATTAATACGAATGGAAACGATTTTTGTTTTCTAGAAGTTTGATTTTATTAAATAAGAATGACATGTTTCGCCTTACTAAGGCATTATCAAACAACATGGCGAAATATGCCATTCCCATAAAATTAAATAAGGCTTCTAGAAAACAGACGTTTCCATTCAAGTGAAGTTTTACTTTATTGTTCAAGAAACAATAAACAAGACACATTATTTATTAGGGTAGTAAACGAAACAAAATTTAAAAAAATGGTAAATTTAAAAAAAAAATGTTATAAAAATTAGATCATAAATAAGCATTTTAATACAATATATTGTAATAAAAAGACATATTAGTGTAACGATATTCTGATCATCTTATCATTTTACTGAAATCTCACATTTTATTTCAATGGAAGTTCATTTTAAATAAAAATTAAATAAAACAATGTTTTTGTAACAACTTCAACTATTTGTCTTTTTTTGACAGCGACCGGTTTCGCCAAGCTAGCTGGCATAGACATACTGGTCCACCCCAGTGAAAAGAGTTATTTAAAAAACATCGTTTTATTTAATTTTTATTTAAAATGAACTTCCATTGAAATAAAATGTGAGATTTGTGTACCTGTACCACCTTTTCCATTTTTTGTAATGTTACATTCTCTAGATGACATAAGTTCCGCATAAACGGAGGACGAGCCAAGGGATTGTATGAGCGAAGCTGACGAAAGGGCGCCGCTGCATCATAAAACAGCTTCGAGTAAGCGGTGGGTAACCTTCTATGTATATCCCTATATATTTGATACCATGAATTTTAGTTTTTCCATTTTTATGGAGATTTATTTCATTTCCCAGGCAACAGCGATCTAAACTTAAACGATAGTACACGATTTGATATCACCAGATTTACGCTGTTTGTCACTTTTATTATTGAATATTATTGGCCCCGGTTTACCCCGTGGTTTAATTCGAAGCACTATCGGTGAATCACTATCAACACGGTGTCATCATCCAAACCCATTGTTGAGAAAAATCTCCGTCAACATGATTTGATTGTTGCTGGTCGATTGCTCGACTGAGGGGTGAGCGGAACTGCGAGGGAACGAGGAGAAGAGGATGGGATGACGAGGGTGGGCAGTGAGACGAGGTAGAGAACCAGGCGGCCTAGCGGGCGGCGCGTGTGTGTTGATAACATGAACAGATAATGTTCCTTTGAGAATTTAATCAGACTGTGGCCATCTTTGATCTGCTAAAGAGACTTCAATCATTTTACTCTGAATCATTCGTTTTTATTTATGGATGTATGGACATACAATATAACATATTCATATAATATATTATATAGACTTTGAAATATGTATATATTTAGTATCTCTATTTAAAAAGTTAATAAAATAAACCGTCATCTTGGAAGTTTTTTATGAAATTATTATTAATTTTGAATTGTTCGATTTTTTCTGCGTCGGTTGACGGTAGTGATTATTCTTTGTGATGACCATAACATACGAGATTATTTCTATTAAAGTAATTTATTTTAAAAAAATAATTACGACATTTTGGAACCTTTTTATGATTTTTGATTATGTACTTCCATTTTTTGTGCATTAAATAATCCATGATGATTGTATTTTTTATATATGGCCGAGCCATAGAGAGCTCCCTCCGCTTACCCGAAGCCTTTATAGGCGCAGCGGCGCCTTTCGTCAGCTTCACTCGTGCACTCCCTAGGCCCGTCCCCCGTCCATGCGGGACTTACGTTAAAAAATAATAATAATAATATATGTATGTTTGCAACCAAGGGGGACCCAGACCACATTTAAGCTACGCTACTCTCCCTCGATGTCTCGCCGTACACACATAGCGATACAACAGCAAAAGAAAATACACAATTGATACATAAATAACATATGTTAGAGAAAGAATAAAAAAGAAATAATGCACAGCAGGAGACACAGGAGGGAAGGAGTAGACAAAATACAGGATGGGGGTAATAAATCGATTGGGAATGGGATGGTGGAAATAAAAAGACGATTGTATTCTTTATGATGACCATACAATACTATTGTTTCTTAATATACTATATGTTTTCTTTAATCATTGATTTTTGTTTAACAGTTTGACAGCAATGAATATAATTTTCACAAATTGTATAATTTTCTATTTCTGGTGAAAAAAGATTTTAGGGACAACTGAGTTGGTTTAGTGATTATATACCAATTTGATTGGTTTGTTAATGGCGAAGTAATTAGAAATTTAATGACAACATTCTGAACCATAGATTTTTAAACAGCGCATACAAGAAGTTTGTGCAAATCTTCTGAATATGAAATATTGTACGCGTGTGTCCAATAGTTATTACTATTCGCTGACTTCATTGCCTTTCGCTTTATTGAAGACATTTCATCCGCAGGATCCGATAAGCCCGGCCTTAAACGAGTTAGTAATGCGGCCTATTATAATCATACGAAAGAAATGTCAGAATGCAGAGCCGTGCGGGAATTAAATAAATCATATCGGAGAATAGTGCGAGTCACGGTGTCTGGCCTGCGCCGGCCCTTATCAGATGGAGCCAACACCTCGGACATTCGTTAAATGCTTCGTTCATATCTTCTATGGGACTTTCACACTGTCCACACACACGTTTTATTTTTCTAACGTAAGTCCCGCATGGACGAAGCACGGGCCTAGGGATTGAATGAGCGAAGCTGACGAAAGGCGCCGTTCGCCTTTAACAGCTTCGGGTAAGCGGTAGGAATCCTCTATGTCCTATGTCCACCACACACACGTAAATATGATCAAACTTATTCTTCCTTGTATTCTTCCTTGCTAAGAAAAAACACTTATCCGTCGTGGTATTATCTAAAATCAAAAATAGTGATAATAAATTTTAACTTTGGAAAGAAGCTATTACTTTGTGGCTTGACATATTTAAAATTATTATTAAACACTTTTAAAACGTTGTATAAAACCATTTTATTTTGAGTCAGGAGCGCCAACCGGTTTCACTCTGTAACCAGCTTCGTCAGGGCTGTACACAAACTGTTTTTAGGCCTGACGAAGCTCGTTACAGATATTATGTATAGCCCTGACGAAGCTCGTTACAAAGTAAAACCGGTTGGCGCTCCTGACTCAAAATAAAGTGGTTTTATACAACGTGTTTAATTCCAATTTTCAGAAATTTAAAATTCTTTCGGAATATGTCTTTTTTTATGTTTCAATCCTAGGGATTAGTTTGCAGCAATTTTTTTTTTTTGCTAGTTCTTGGGCAGCCATTTGGGCCTTTAGTGGGATAGTTTCTCGTTGCTTTCAACATTTTTGTGTACAAATTTTTATTGTCACGTGAATTCTCCCAGACCAATGACCGTGTAATTTTTTTTCACATTGTCTTTGCCGCGAATCGAACCCGAGACATTCGGTGTGGCAGTCATCGCTGTTGCCACTCTGCCACGAAGGCCGCCGAATAATATGTATTAAGTTTTATTCTACTCGTTTTTTTTTGTTTCGATTGGTTTCTGCAGCTCGCTTCCATCTTATAGTAACCCATCTTTCAATTAATAACATTAATATTCTAAAAGCATACTGTTATTTAAATTTACGTTTCATATCAAATATTGTATTAAAAATCGCTGCCAAAAACTAATACTAATTTCATTTTTATTTATTTATCATTTTTTGTTTACTATGTATGTTTCCATTAATTTAACAATGATTAATAAACTGTAATTCAAAGCCAGCAATATATATTCCTTAATAAATATTGTAGATCGAATTTTTAAAATTTTCGTGTTTTTTACAATAATTACGAAATCGAAATTATAACGGGTTCCAAATAACGTGTATTCAAATTAATATATTCATATTTTGTTATATTAGTTACTACATGCTTAATGTCCTTTATTTTAATAAATGAATATCATCTCGTGTAAGATTTGATGTCTTCTCTGGTCCATTGGGCACACAGACGCAGTTAAGTAGTTCAGGCAGCGTCACGGTGAGCGGCCACGTGACCGGAGATCACATCACAGGTAAATCTTTATTTCAAGCTTCACGCCACACGTTTAATCACAGCAGAATGAGATCTTCCGCTACTCTGTGATCTGCGATATATCAGCCCGTCCCACGATCTCTCTGTTGACTTAGAGCGTCACAGAGTGTAATCCAGAGACAAGCATAAATAAATGTGCCAACAACTGCCATGGATCGAGTCACATTTTGGCCAAATGGCAATGTAGAAAACGAATCAATCTAGTGTACGATAAATTACACCTTTACTAATCGAAAAAAAACCGAGATCATCGTGATATCTTAACCAGTGATCGGCCAAGCGATCGTGCCGCCGCTATACGTGGGAAACCGCAGCGGTTTCAAAATGGCGTACGGAATCGATTAATTATCTACATTTCAGAGTGTTGATTTTGGATAAACCCCAGGTTCAAGCAGCGCCAACGCATCTCCCAGCGGGTCACGCGTGAACTGCACTGACGCATGAAAATCTTTGCTATAAAAATCTTATTGTTACAATTCTAATATTTTCCCTTTTCTCTCTTATCTCAAACAAAGCATTTAGTTTGTAAAATTCCATCTAATTCTAAATTATGAATCATTAAATTTGTTGTTTATTTATGTTTTAATCCTACGGATCTATGCTGTATGTTTTAACCCTACGATCTATGCTGATTCTTAGGATTCCACACTGAGAATCACTCTGTCATCGCCGGGAATTCACCACCTCAAGTCAAAGCTGTTGCTACTCTGCCTTGAAAGTCAACTGTGTAATAATTATTATGATTACAATAGTGCATTATTTTATGTTGTATCTGATGACGTCATTGAAATAAATCTCTTTTTAACATTTCAGTTTCCAACTGCGTCGTTTTCAACTGTGGTGGGTAAAATAACATTTCAACATTAAAGTTATATAACGTTCAATTTAATACACTCGCTGTTTATCTTAAACCCCATAAAACAGAGCAGAGCCCATATTAATTGAGTAGCAGACGCACTGTTTTTTCATCCTTAAACGGCCAATAAAGTATCAATCATTTCCTAGTTAATTGATTGAGTTTCCAGTTTGATTAGTATTTATTCACGCTCATCTGAAATGACTTGGCTATATGTAATTAAAACTCTAATTGATTTCAAGTGATTTCTCTTTTGCTTTCTTAAACCACAATTAATTGGGAGTGCCCAATTAACGTCCAAATTCGTTTTCCTCGCCATTTGTTTCGATTGGGCGATCAGATTTTGAATCATATTTATTTCCAAATACCCAGATATTGCAAAACAAAGTGTGTTACATGGTATCAGACGCCATCTGAACATCCGCAAGCAAACCACACCTCTTTTGTAATCATTAAATCTTAATAGATTTTCTTTACACAATACTTAAAATAAGTGAACTATTATAAACTAAATGGTAAAAATTAATTAATTATATATTCATTTTGTGTTGTGATTCACAATTGAATAACTTTTGATAAATACCGTATTTTCAAAAAAACCTTTTGCACTCTTTAAACGTATTTCCGATTGTCCACACCTTTCATCTGTATTATATTTTTGAGAAAATACAAGAGTTTTCAAATGTTTTTAAAAAATAATAAAAGTTAATGATTTATACTCTTTCATAAAGTTTGCGGTTAAACCCGATCAGTTTTGGGTGAAAACTGATCATTAAATTTTTTGCCAAATATATGTATACGAAAAAATCGTAAATTTTTTGTTTTCATCGTTTTTTCAGTTTATGTGATTTCGCTATCGCTACATCTAATAAGATCACCTTCCGATATCACTTTGTTCAGAAGACCAAATGAGAGTTTAGTAGTGCTTCCGTTCTGTAAGTTGATACATTACTTTAGTAATAATTATTTCCTCCATTACTGTTGTAGGGGACATGAAATATATACAATACGAGTATAATCATAGAAAAAAATCCTTAATTTAGAACATAAAGAGTACCTATTACTTGTAATATGCATTTGTAGCAAAGGAATTGCATTACAAAACTGAATAGTTGGATACATTAAAGGAATTTACCAATTAAATAATAATACACTTTAAGTAATTTGTATTAATACCACTTTATTTGGTAACACCAACCGGTTTCGCTCCCGCCTGAGCTTCGTCAGAGTGAGAGAGTAGGATTACTTCGTCGCTTCTTCGTCGTCGAGAGTAGCTTCGTCAGGGTGAGAGAGTAAACCTACTCTCTCACCCTGACGAAGCTCCGGCGGGAGCGAAATCGAATGGTGTAACCAAATAAAGTGGTGTTAATACAAATTTCTAAAAGTGTATTATTATTTCATTTAATAATATCGCACCACAAATTAAGTGCTTTGTACGAAAGGAATTTTACAAATTTGAACATCTTAAGGTAAATACGAATTAAAATAACTTATTCACCAGCATTTTTATGAATGCATCACCGTCTTTATGTTGTCATTTTTTCGTGCACATTTAATTAAACAATAATCATGTAACCATTACTCGATTACAAATGGCATTAAATTACTTCGGATCCATGGAGGGTTTCTCATTAAGTGAAAAAATAAAAGTATTACATAATGTAGCTTGCACAATATCTGAGGTATTCGCATTCCAGATTCTTCCGTAAATAAGAGAGGCAATGTTGTCATGGCAACCGAAGAATTCACTCGATAGCGGAGACTTGAATTAATTCCGAGGATTCAGAGCGATATGCACATTATGGCGGATGAGACTCGCTGAGGGTTTTAAAAGATATTAAATGTGAGCTGGAGATATGAGATTAAAGTGAACTCGATAGTATGCGGCATTATAGATACGTTTACGTTTACGTTTATCTTTTCTTTTTAATAATCCTGTGTACTTTCGTACCATATGCAAAAGGAACATACGCTTTTGCGGATTTTTAATGATTTGTCAGATTCCTATAAACTGGTAAATAAAATTGAGCATGTTAAAGAGTTCACTTATCTCGGTGCGATCATGACGGAAGCCAATGATATGCATGCGGTGTCAGAACACAGAGTTCAAAAAGGCGTATGTGATGCAGCCTCCTTGAAGACGTTCCTAATGTCCAAGCTTCTATCCAGAAACACGAAGCTGTGCATTTATAATACCAACATTAGGCCAGTGGTGACATGTGGTTCTGAGTCGTGGACAATGACTCCGAAAGAACAACAAATAATCTACTGGTTTAAGAATAGGATTCTAAAAATGATCCTGGGGCTCAGACCTAGTGTTACAACGGGAATTTGGAGGTGTAGGAGCAATATATAGATCCGTGCGATGACCCAGTACCTTATGATGCGCACCATAAGAACTTGTAGCCTAGCATGGATTGGGTACGTATGCCAAGCCGAAGATACCACTAGGAAGGCCTAGACAACACCTAATGAATAATGTTCTGGCTAGGTGCGGTGAATCTGACAGCTTTCACAGGATTGGAGAGCTTAGAAGAAAATCACCAAGAAGACAAACTTTTCAAGAGTTATATAGCCATAGGAAGTAAGCGAATGAGCTATAAACTGGCAAAAAAGTTTTGTAAATCCTTCTGGGAAAGCTAAGTATTTTATCAGTACCAAAATTAGCTAAATTGACTTAGGCTCCAGCCAAACAGGAAAAATCCGTGCTTGGTGCTTAGAGCTACGCTGCAAACAAACAAGTTAACCAACGTACGACACACTGCAAGCTTCGCGCCACACTACGTAACTTTTTTAATGTAAAGCCTAGCTTAGCACCAATCAAAGCACTTCGATGCGACTTTAGCCTCAAAATTTTGTGATTTATAAAATATATACACAGAAATCGATTTCAATTTTTTTCCCAAACACTTAAAAAATATAAATTTCATAAATATATTAAAACTGACAAACTTTTACTTAACATTTTTTATCAGCTGGACGATATACTAGAACTTGAACATTTTCTGGAAGTTCTGAAAGAAAGATAGCATAACAAAACAACGGAATTCTATTTCCAACCCTCACGTACGAAAATGTAGCTTTGAGCCGTCAGAAGAATGATAAAAGTAGGATAAATGCCATATCATTAAGAAGAATAAGCAGTGTAAACGATATTTGATAGAACACCAAACAAAAAAAATAAGGAAGGAATGTAAGACAGATTATTGCGTTTTAATAAAATTAAAAATGGAACACTTTGATGGTTTCGACACGTGAATCGAATGGATGAGAGAATAATTATTATAATTTTATGCGAAGTATGACCAAATTAATCAAATACTAAAAGGCGGCCACATTAAAAATCAGAAAAATCGACGAGCGTGCGTGTTACGATGTATGAATATGTAATAGACTAAGCGTGAGATGTGTGTCAGAATAGATAAGTGTAACAGTCCATCAATTCTGCCTACCCCTGTGGAAACGGCGTAATGGTTAGTTAGTTACTTACGTAGGTACTAAACACGTGCATTAAAACGTAATGGCAACCCACAGACAATTTTGAAAAGCACGATGTGTAAAATGGAAACCTTACATTCGAGGCGGCCGGTATACAATGTTGAGCACATAGGCCATTACATGACGTTGATTGAAGCGACAATTGTGCGCTTATTACCCGCGTGTCGTGTCTCCGCAGCAGGCGAGGAGCGGCAGATTGGCCCGGCCGGGGAGGGGCCCTCATGACATCTTGTGGTCGGCGGCGGCGTCAGGCGGACCACATCCATGTCGCCGGGGCCGCCTTGCTAACCCGCCAGGAGTCACCAGCCTGCCTGAACGAACTCAATAATACCTAGCATCTCTTTTATATATTATACTCTATATTGTGTTACTTTATACTGCTTATATTTTAATTATATCTTCTTCTTCTTCAAGTGCCCTGTCGGGTCCCCCCAACGTTGGCGATCACCTCGGCGAACCTGTCCCTGTACTGCCACTCGGAACTGCTCCTCCACACTTCGGATGCCGGTCCACTCCCTCACGTTTCGCAGCCATGACATTTGTCTCCTTCCGGGCCCTCGGCGTCCCTCAATTTTCCCCTCCAATATCAGTTGGAGAAGGTGGTACTTTTCCCCACGAGGGGAAAAAGAAGACGTAGAAGATTAGATTGTCTATATTATTGATACATTATAACAGTTGAAAGAATCTAATAAATCAGTGCTTAAAATATATTTGTATTAAACCAAGAAGTTAACGTTTTAATATCAAAATATTAAAGCTTTAACACACAATTTTGTAACTAAAGTTTTTTTCGTAAATATGGTTGATTTGATTATATAATATATCATATTTGGATCATTTAATTTGCCGAGAAACTACGAGTGACCCAAAGAGCTATGGAAAGAGCCATATTAGGAATAAGCCTAAGAGACAAAGTCAGAAACTATACGGTGAGAGAAAAAACAAAGGTCACTGACATCATCCACCGGGTGGTGACTCAAAAATGGTAAAGGGCAAAGAGAAGTACATGGCGACCGCAACTAGGGTAGAAGGATGATCTGAACAGACTCGTCGGAATAACCTGGATGCAGTCTGCACAAGACAGAGTGACATGGAAGCGAATGGAGGAAGCCTTTGTCCAGGAGTGGACGGGAATAGGCTGAAGAAGAAGAAGAAGATTTGCGGAGAATAGTACGATTCGCTGCTCCTGATCTTTGAGGGTAAAATAGAGGATCGACAAAGTCTTGACAGGAGGCTTGACAAAATTTCTTGAAAATAAAAAAAAAACGTTGAAGAAAAGAGATGCCTACTCTTTAGTGATAGTCAATTTTGGAGTAGCCTGACATGATACCGAGAAAAGAGAAGAGAAAAATTGTTCAATTGAAGTACAGCATACTTGTTTAGAGTTGCTGCATTCAAAGTAAAAATAGCCATGATGTTGTCCAACTTCAAATAGGAGAGAAACAAGAAGACGTAGAAGATTAAATTGTCTATAATAATATTATTGATAAATTATTACTATTGAAAGAATCTAAGAAATCAGATTGCTTAAAATATCTTCTTCTTATTCTTCTCCTCCTAATAGACCTTTGGTCTGTTCCTGAAATCAGGCTGGCCTCTCTTGTGAGGTTGACTCCCAACTATCTCTCAATCTCTTCGGCGGTCTTCCGGGTGGACAGCGTGTGGGATTCTGGTGGGATCCATCCTCTGCACGTGCGCATTCCAGTATCTTCTGCGTTGTCTGCCCCATCTCACAACATACTCCACCTTGCAGATCTCGCGGATAGCCGAGTTCCTTATCCTATCTCGAATAGTTCTCCCTGCTATCATCCTCAGCATCCTCATCTCTGCCACCCGTACTTTAGCCTTCGTTCTTTTGGTATCCGCTCTGGTCTCAATGGTATATGTCAGTATAGGCCTTACGCAGGTTTTATATATTCTGACCTTACTGTCAGTTCTTATATACTTGTTTTTCCATATTATATCCTTGAGACAACCTGATACCGCCGAAGCCATATGTTTTAACTAACTAACTAACCATCACGCCGTCTCCCCGGAGGGGTAGGCAGAAAGAATGGAACGCCACACTGTTCTGTCCTGACATAGTTCTCTCGCTTCCTCTACATTCATACATCTTGTCATGCACGCACGTCGATTTCTCCGACTCCTCACGTGTCCGACATTCAATATTTGATTGATTTGATCGTGCCACGTTTTCCTCGGCCTTCCTCTATTTCTAGCTCTGTTCACGCCGTTTACATATACCTTCTTTACCATTCTGTCTTCACTCATTCTTTCCATGTGTCCAAACCATCTTAATGACCCTTTCCTTATTTTGTTCATAACACTTTCATTCGCACCACATTCACTTCTTATACTTGCATTTGTCACTCTATCATATACAGATTTGTTACACATTCGTCTTAGAGACCTCATTTCTACTGCATTTATTCTACTTTCATCCTTCTTTTGCCAGTTCCATGATTCACTTCCATACATAAGGGTCGGCACAAGAACACCATTGTGCACTGCCATCTTGGCTTTTTTGGATAGGCTTTTGTTTGCGATGACAACTTTAAGTGCACCATTTATTCTGTTGCCTGCTCCAACCCTTCTTTCAATATCCTTTTCCACCCTCCCATCCTTTGTAAACATACTTCCTAAATAAACAAATTCATCCACTTGTTCCAGATTTTCACCGTTTACACTAATGTTGCAGACTGTCATGCTTCCTTCTTTTTCGAAAATCATTACCTTGGACTTATTCACATTCATCATCAAATCGTATCGCTTGCATACCTCATACATACTTGACACCAGGGCTTGCAGTATGCTTTAATATCAACATCAATATTTATATAAATCAATATTTAATATTAATATCAATTTGCCATATGTTTTAATATCAAAATATCAATGCTTTAACATACGATTTTGTAAATAATGTTTTTTTTTCGTAAATACAGTTGACTAAATGATAATTAAAAAATGTTTTCAATTTGTTGTCGTCCCCTGAGGCGTTTCCACATCCTCGAATCGGTGCTGACTGTAGGCACATTCGTACTGCATGCTGCATGCACCAGCGCCACCGCCACCGCGAGGAGACAATGGTGACAAGCTGATGAAATCAACTAACTAACCCACCTTCAGTGAAAACCTTATTCAATTTACAATATATCTCGCCTAGGTGAACTACAAACTGAATAATTAATGCGTATTTCAGCTAACAATTGTAATTATTTGATCGTCACAATTTGTCGAATGCAGATATTTTGGTCTTATGAAATTCTCATTTATTAAATATAATAAAACTTTTACTTAACGGACGTTTTCAGACATCTTTAAATGATTTATTGTTAATTCATATTAATGAAAACGTCTGTCTTCTCGGTGTTTTCAGACATCTTTAAATGATTTATTGTTAATTCATATTAATGAAAACGTCTGTCTTCTCGGTGTTTTATTAAGTTTTTTTATGGAATGATATGTTTCGCCTTCCTAAGGCATTATCAAATGAAGATTAGAAGGGCGAAACATGTCATTCCATAAAAAACTCAATAAAATTCCTAGAAGACAGATGTTTTCATATATATGAATTATTGAATATGGAGTTTTATGGTACATCATTGTTCTAGAAACAATAAATCATTTATAAAACTCCCTTTTAAATACGAATGAAAACGTCGGATTTATAGAAGTCTTATTATAATTTATGGAAATTACATGTTTTAGCCTTTCAGAGGCATTATCAAATGTGTTTGTTTTTTTTTTAATTAAGACATTTGATAATAATATAATGAAACTTCTAGAAAATGTCTTCTTTATGTTTGTTTTTTTACTTATTTATTTATATATTATACTATGAATAATATAAAAAGTATAATATATTGCTTATGATTTTTTTTAATTTAAAAATTTGTAAATAGATATTGACGGTATCAGCAATGGCAGGATGATTTTACGTGAAAATTTATGATAGAACAGTCGATGTTGACGTTACCGCAGTTTCAAAAACGGAATATATATTTATTTTTTATTTATCATTTTGCTATGTGATATTAGCGGAAATTGATATTGGTTAATGAAACGTTTTATAATAACATATAATCGAAATATGTATTTTATGTATGCGTATAATACATAATATTCATTGTAATTATGAAATCTTGTGTAGGTAGATTTTATAAATATGCATTTTAAAATTCGCAAAAAATATTTTTAGAAAATCTTACATCAAAGATTTCAAAATCTTACTTATTAATGTATAATCTGTGAATTATCTTATTGCATAAATATTTTTTTATGTACGATCATAAATTATTAAGATATTGTAGCAATTCACAGTTCATTCTACGCTGTACAATTACTGCCATCTGTTAACGAATGTTCAAAGTATACATTCGGAATACTATTTCAGTACCTGCGGAAAACCATTAATATGTAAAATTCATCTTTAAAAAATGTTATTATTTAAAGTTTTCACGTTAATCATTGTATAATAGTAATTGGGAGGGGGTAATCAGATCTACGGAAGCCTTCATTCACTTATCATTCATAAATAGTTTATAATTTTACATAAACAATTTAACAATTTCATTTAAAAGCTTACATTATTTTAGTATCTCATCGATGAGTTCAAATTAATAGATCGAATTGGTTAAATTACGAAAAATGCTTAAAAGCAATGAAGCAATTAAATCCCTAAAATAAAACTACTTACTCTGGAAAAAAGTTCACAACCGACTCAAGGTCTAAATGGCTTAGAAATCTAGCTTTTTGACACCTAAACCACCACCTAAATAATTTTTAAAGGTTTTGTATCAAAATACATTCAATACAGTTCTATAAAAGTCCTTGAAATAGAAAATCCTTTTCATGGCATTTTTAAAATGGCCGGATTCGATCGCCACACCAGCAATTAACATTATTTTTCCTCCAGGAATGTATTGATATACGTATAACGTAATTTAGTAATAAAATTAATATTTTGTTCTGAAAATTAATAGTAAATGATCTACATTTTACGCCCTTGATATCTACATTTTACGTCGCTAACAAAAAAGGCGTTATAAAAATCATCATCAAACATTTATCTACTTAATTTTAAGTGTGTCTACTTTGTGCATACAAATTACATATAATAGTGGTTTTCTTGCGTGAAGATGAAGTTGTAAAAACTACCGAAACACTAGTCAATGTAATTCACATCCGCTAAATTCAGTGGCGTGTCGTTATTGCAAACACGCTTGATGACGTTTCTCAAAATATTATATTCAAATGAATATAATATAATATATAATAAAATATTGATAAATTTAATGCGCTAACACTGTGGAATTCCATAATGACGATATTCTTATAAATAAAAACACTGTTTTTATTTCACTTTTGAGTTTATTTTTCTCCACGAGATTCAAAAGTTCGAACCTTCCAAATTGGCATTGTTATAAGGTGATGTTTCTTTTGCGTTATTTATAAATTGTATCTTGTAATTATTTTGGTTTATTTATTTAATTACCAAAACACCGAAAAAATGTTACATAACAAAATCATTTTTAAAAGTATACCAAAATCATTTTTAAATAAAGTCGTGTAAATATCGTTTTCCAACAGTTTGTTCTGTTTTTTTTTTTTTGTTTGTCCATTGTTGATATTGAACTACCAGCCGGTTTTATACAAAAAGATATTATTAAATCAGTTGTGACTGATAATATAAATGAATATTTTAATGACTGATAATATAAATAAATATTATTAACATTCCACGGAACCTTTGGTTAATAAAAAACCCATTATACATATTTTTTAAACTTAGAATCGTGTAACTTTCATACAGGTACGCCAATGTCCACTCTCTTCTTTCCCGCGGGTTTCTGGTCCAGTGGCCGTACGTGATCGGAAATGGCTTGTTATGCACGCCACTGTGTCCCGATAAGACGGACAGCCCGCGTCACACCACCAATCACAGACCAGTACATTGCCGTAAAAAAAGACAGTCCATGAACGTACATTTTTTCAGTATTTTTTATTTTATACGAGATAATAATCTTGTAATAAAATCGTATATTCACCATCAACGAATAAATTACCAATGAACTCTCTTCACTTCATTGTAAAACATCCCCCTTCTAGAAGTTTTATTAAATATTCTAGGAGTGACATGTTTCGCCTTGCCAGGGAAATATCAAATATTGATTATGCCTTAAAAAGGCGATACATGTCACTTCCGTATAATATAATCAAACTTTTTTAAAAGGAAAGTTTCCTTCATTGTTCAAGAAACAATAAATGAGTCTTATCTTCATTATGCTTGTATTTAAAAAATATTTCGTCTTCCTCTACTTTATTTAGGACTGGGACGTCCAACCGTCTCGTCATCTTTGGGTGGTCTGCCTATTGGTACTTTTGCCGCTTTACTTATTACACTTTCGCTCTCTCCACATGATCTCTCCTGTAACGTCTTCTCACTCTTCTTCATTGCATAACATCTTCGACATCATAGATGTTATTTATTTCGGAATATCTCACTCTATCTCTGAGTGGCGTTCTCTCAATGAATCGAAGAGTCCTCATATCTGTGGCTCTTTGGAGACTTTTTGTTTTGATGGTGTCAGCCATAATCTCAATTCTATATGTGAAATCAAAATCGATGTGAAAATACATTATTTTATAATCCATGTACATCAGGGCTGTCAAACTCGCAGCCCGCAGGCAACATGCGGCCAATAAATCGGCACACAATAATATAAAATAAAATAACAAACCGACGCAGAATAAAAAAAAGGTTCATAGAATTCGCTAAACGTTTTTTTATTATAATTATACTATATTTTTGCTATTATGCGAATATTTATTGCCATCATTATTACAAAATGCTACATTTATTCAAAATATACCACAATTAGGTAAATATGGTATTCAAGCATAAATAATATATATATTATGTTAAAAGTTAAGTTAGGTTTGAAAATACTCGGAAATTCGAATATGAAATTATTTCCATGTTTGGAAGTACTTATCGGTGCGAGCAGTTATTTTCGGTTATGAAAGAAAATAAGTCTCCTGTTAGACACAGTCATGACGCTCACCTTGGGTCAGTTTTGAAAGTAATCACTGCGAATAAAATTTCTCCCGAAATAGGAAAGGTAGAAGAGATGTTAAGTGTCAGGACGTAAACATTTATTTTTTTGTTATTTTATATATGTTTATTATAATGTATTATTCGAAATAAACCTTCTATGAATATAGATTTTTTTTGCGGCCACCAAAAGTTAAATCTTCTTTGTTTGGCCCAAGTTAGCCTTTGAGTTTGACACCCTTGATGCACATTGTACATAGTATTTGGCCTCTCCTACGTTGACTATAAGTTGAAAAAAGCCCTTCGTTTTTTAGTCATTTCATTCGTTTTTAAGTTAATTCACTAATATTTCAGAAACACAAAGTTCGTCCGACTACACGATGCACCTTGATCATTTTTATACGTTAGTATAATTATTGAGTATTTTCAAGTTACGTGTAAATGACCTGTGTACGCCATTTTTCCAACATGATTGCTAATAATAGGAATGTGCAAATCTCTAGGAATGTTTGTCAGTTTTAAAATAAAAGATTTATAAATCAGGCTGTTACAATTTTCGTTTTATACTTTTCCAGTAAACGGTTCTTCATAACAAATTTCAAGATTCATGTTACCTTCTTCTTCTTCTTCTTCTTCTTCTTCTCCTTATAGACCTTTGGTCTGTTCCTGAAATCAGGCTAGCCTCTCTTGGGAGGTTGACTCCCAACTATCTCTCCATTTCTTCGGCGATCTTCCGGGGGGACGGCAGCCGGCAGGAATCTGATGCGCCACAGCGTGTGGGATTCTGGTGGGATCCATCCTCTGCACGTGCTCATTCCAGTATATTCTGCGTTGTCTGCCCCATCTCACGACATCCTCCACCTTTCAGATCTCGCGGATGGCCGTGTTCCTCACCCTATCGCGAATAGTCCTTCCTGCGTACCTCGCGTGTTACCAATGCGTAATATTAACAAAACATTATTGTTGTATTAATACAGTTATATACATGTATCGAACATATGTAGATCATATTTAATATATATATGTTGACCATATCTTTATACGTATAATATTATTCTTCTGTATGTAGTTGTAATATTATTCTTCTGTATGTAGTTGAACTCCTCTTAAATGGTTGGGCCGATTTTGATGATTTTATTCGTGTGTGTTTGAGTGGGTTCCTGTATGGTTTAGATTCACAATTGGACCCGGTAGGTGGCGCTATGTTCTGGTTCTGGGGGGAATTTTTTTTTCTTATTATTTAAAATATATTATGAAAATATTTTACTAGGCACTTTTTCTAGATAACCTATTATAGGCATTGATTCTTCTACTTTCCAGTCGTATTCCTCAATCTGGGGTCGTGTTCATCCTGTAAACTATTGACCATGGCACGCCATGCGCTCCTGTCACCAGTCTGCAGCTAATGATAGACCATTTAGATCCCTGATGTGATCGGACCAGCGGCTCGATGGTCATCCTTATGATCGCCTTCCCTCCGTTCTGCCCATGATGATGAGCTTTTCAAGGTTGTCCTGATCTCTCCGGGCTATGTGTCCAATATATTTCAACACTCTCTGAGAGCACAGCCGCAAGAGTCTTGCCTTTATACCCAGCTGGTCAATGGTTGACTGGTTTGTTCTTCTTGCCGTCCAAGGTATATGCAGCATTCGTCCATTCATCGGACATTCATCGGACTCCATTCTGGACCCTATTTTATATATCATTTTTAACAAAAAAAATTCCTTACTTTTTTTATTGTTTCTTGAACAACTATGTAAAATTCCATATTTAACAATTAATACAAAAAAAAACGTCTGTTTACTAGAGTTTTATTATATTTTATGTGAATGACATGTTTCGCCTGTCTAAGGCATTATCAAATGTTTTATAATGCCTAAGACAAACGAAACGTGTCATTCACATAAAATAAAAAGAGCTTTGACAAAACAGACGTTTTCATTTGTATTAATTAATCATTAAGGAATAAATCGAGAACGCGTTATTTAAAAAGAGGTTTATTTAAAGTATTAAAAAAAAAACATTGTAATGAACAAAAAACGTAACATAACAATGTTATAATTATTTTAAACTAAAATGTGTATCCCGTAGCCGAATAGCTGTTTCAAAATTAATGCTTTGTTGGTATTAAGACTTTGCCATATTCTTTTTCCTCCAATTTATGTAACATACAGGCGCAAGATTAATGGGAGCTTTTAAATTACACGAACACGGAGAAAGAAACACACAAAAAGAAATCAGCCGTATCAAAGTGTCCCATTAATTTCCCTCCAATTCATTTTCCTTCCATCAATTCCTCCTAACGCGAATGAGTAATCTGTATGCGCAGTATGTGACAAAGAAAATCGCTTTCACAGCGAACAAAAGTACGGCTCCAACAAAGTAAAACTGATATACAGATGTAACAAAGCTCCCGCCTCCGAGACATATTAAGTTAGTAAACAAGTGGGAAAAAAGAAGCTCTCTGCACAATACACACAGCCTTCCATACATGCCTCTAGGGAAGAGAAGGGCATTTAATATCGAATACTCTTTTCGATACTTTACAAAATTCCTAATGTTTGTTTTTTTCATATTCACAAAATACTAATTTAATAACATTCTAACAATATTTATATTTTCTCCCTCTTGCAATCATCTGTCATATTTTACTTCTTCAATCATCACGAGTTCAAAGTTCTGTAATATTTTATTTTATTTCTGCTAATACGACTAACATATTTTATATAACGTATTTTAAAACCTTTGAATGGCTCATGAACTCCTGACTCATGGAATTATACACGATTTTCTTTCCTTACCTACTTAATTTACAAAGGTATCTTCATTTTGTATTTATAATTATACATTCAATGGACCACGGCTTCTGCTATAAATTAATCAATAGAAATCGTATAAATAGTAAAACCAAAGTGTATAAAAATGTGGACTTATTTTCCTTTTGTTTTTATTTCTTACAATATTTTTGAAAATAGAATAAGTCCATTAGGAGCTAAAAAAACGTTTATTTTGGCAACATTTATTATACTATAATCACTATTACAATTTAAATTTTAACAAAATTATAGATGTAAAAACATCAACCGAGTTGTTTAAAATTTGTTCAAACGCTAATCCTTAAATATCCCAAAACATGAAAATATTTAATTATTTCACTTTCGAAAATAGCGGCTCATATATGATAATTATTAGTATGTCGACTATGAATGTACTCGTACATGTTACAAAATGACACAAATGTATTTCCAATTCATTATTTTCAAAACCGAAAAATATCATTACTTTGTTTGAAATCACATCCCTACGTGTGGGATATAAAACCTTTCCAATACATCCACAATCGTGATGAATTCACTCACACCTCGGAGCCGGAGCCCGTGAGGAATCACACTAACACAGGCGCAGGCGCCGGCTCCCCACACACCGGGCGTGTATGCTAAATACCCGCGGAAGAAAATTCTAGTGTTTCTACAATTTCTTATTCTCCGAACAATTCATTTTCAATGATCCGTGCCATGGTGGAAGGTGGAAGCGACGGGGCTTTCCGCTCACAAACGAGGCCCATAAATTTGGGTAAGCCTTAGTATGCCCCAGTTAATTTTTATCGATAAGTCACTCTAGGTAGCGGTTGTGTAAGAAAGTACATCATTTATTTTTTAACAATGAAGCGCATTAATTATATTTAGGGGGCGATGATATACGACAACGACAAAAGTGTGCCGCTTTAATACGAACCTTTGTCTTTTATAATATGTATTATATAATGTTCTTTTAGTTTCAATCCAAGGGATTGGTGTGCAAAAAAAGTGTAACATTTTTACTGGTTCTTGGGATGCCACTTGGGCATTTTTATTGTGGTAGTTTTCCGTTGCTTTCGACGTTTGTATATAGCGGGTATTTTGCGATTAACACTTTAATAAAAATCCACAGTGATGATGAATGTTTTACATTGACACAAAATATGTTCGGATAATTTTGCTCAAGCAAGTGGAACAAATAATATTATATAAATTATTTATATAACGATGATGTAAAACTCTATCTTAAATAATTAGTACAAATGAAAATGTCTATTTTATAGAAGTTACGTTAGTTAATGGCATGTTACGCCATGTTATTCATTGGTGATCATTATCCATTATTCCATTATTGTTGCTCATTATCTAATGTTTCATTATTATTTTACACGACTAAGCAAAGCGAAACATGTCATTCCCATAAAATATATTATCTTCAAGAAAACAGACGTTTCCATTTGTATGAACTAAAATTATTCGGATCAATATTCTGATAATTATTGTATAGAATTTCATAGTTCTAAAACCTTAAGTTTATCGAGAATTAAAAATTTTAATTTATTTATTTATTGTTGGTACACAAACAAAGCATCTAACGTAGAATAGTGATAAGTAATAAAAATGTATAATATATATTAAAACAGATTAGATGCCTCGAATTTCCATTTATTTTATAATAATGCAAACATTTTAATACGTATGTATTTTCGTTCCTTTATTTATTATAAAATTATATTACGAATACCTATTTTAGTGCATACATTTAATTTTTATAAGTAACCTGACGCCATCTCACAGAAAGTTTAAAACCACACAATGGAAATCTTTCAAAATATTTTCGCATCTTAATTTGAGTGTAATATATTTCTCTCTCCACACGGGATCCCATCTGCACGCGACAGGCCGCTGGTGTATGGGTCACACACATACACTTACACCACTGTAGGTCGTGCGGAGGGGTGGACCAAGGCGGGGGTGGAGATGGGTAGGGAAACTGGGGGCGCCCCACACGCCGTGCGTGGTGATATCTGACGTTGCCGCTCTGTGGTGAAAGTCAGTGCTCTGGCACTTCTCCTTGTAATTATTAATTATTACTTTTATTTGATTTTAAGCAATAAATTACGTCATTTAATAATTATAACTAAAGCCCTTGACCCAGATAATGAAATGAAATGCAGAGTGGAAGTTGCACGCTGCATTTAATAAAATGAGAACCTTCTTTTACTACGATAATCTTAACCTGAAACTCCAACAAATAATGATGATGTGCTTCGTATGATCTATTCTACAAGTACTATATGCCTGTGAAACTTGGACTATAGTAAATGTAATGAACCGGTTGGAAGCGTAAGATGTGAATATACCGCAGAATCTTCCGTATACCGTGGACCGATAAGGTCAGTAATGCAAACGTCCCCCAACATTTGGGGGACCTGATACGGCACCATAAGAAGAAGATTAATAATTATAGATAAGGTATCAAAATAAAATATAACTTAACATAACACTTTTTTTCTCTTATGTTAATAAGCGTGACCAAATCAGAATAGGAAAAGTATGCACTATAAGATTATATTTACAAAAAAAAAATATTTTACACGAAACTAAAAACCGAATTGAGATAATTTCACCAATCATCATTAAACAAAACGAATCGATTTACCGCATTTCATACAGAGAAAAGTCGTTTTTAGTATTTTTTTTTGCAGATTAATATTTTTTTTACAACTCAGTAATTTTGGTTTCTGAATCACCGATTAACCAGATGTGATTTATGTTTTTAATATTGTATATTATTATTTAAATTCCTTGATTATGTAAAAGTAACACATTTAAAAAAAATTACTTACATTATCACCGCAAAAATAAAATCTAATGTTTATATATCCTTATCGTAAAGTATTAAACGATTATTTACAGTTTCTTGAACAATGGTATAAAACTTCATATTAAATCGTTAATACTTATGAAAACATGCGTTTTCTGTTTATTATATTTTATTTTTTGGGAATGACATGTTTCGCTTTGCTGGGTCTTATCAAACTTCTGATTATTCCCTAGAAAGGCGAAACATGTTACTCTCATAAAATATAATTAAACTTCTAATAAACATAAGTTATCATCAATATATTTTTTTTAAATATATCTTATGTCAGGACAGAACAGTGTGGCGTTCCATTCTTTCTGCCTACCTCTCCGGGGAGACGGTGTGATGGTAAGTTAGTTAGTTAGTTATAAAAATCCACGAGCAAACGTGTCACGATGTATGAATATAAAAGAATCTCGAGAGGTTTGTCAAAAGTGAACAGTGTCCCATTAGTTAAAAATAATTTAAGAGACATTTAATTTGGGTTAACACCGCTTAATTTATATTTTGATACCATAAGCTTTCGCCCCTACTGGAGCTTCGTCAGGTTTCTAAAACAAACTGAACGAGTCTGTTTTGTATTATAACATTTATTTCTAACAAAACAAGCTGTTTTCATTTGTTTTGCAACCATGCCGAAACTCTAGTGGGAGCGAAACCGGTTGGTTCAAAAAATTATAATAAATAAAGTGGCATTAAAACAAATTATATCGTATAGTATGTGTTTTAAATTATTTTTAATAATTACACGCCACAAAATTAGTACTTCATAAAAAAAGTATGTGTGATTAGTTACTTAAATTGTTTTCTAATAAATAACTAACTAACTAACCATCACGCCGTCTCCCCGAAGGAGTAGGCAGAAAAAATGGACTGCCACACTTTTCTTTCCTGACATATTTCTCTCGATTCCTCAAAATTCATACATCGTGTCATGCACGCGCGTCGATTTCTCTGACTCCTCACATGGCCGACATTCAATATTTTACTTATTTGATCGCGACACGTTTTCTTCGGTCTTCCTCTATATCTGGTTCCATTTACATCGTTAACGTATATTTTTTTTACCATTCTTTCTTCATTTATTCTTTCCATATGTCCAAATCATCTTAATGATCCTTTCATTATTTTGTTCATAACACCATCATTTGCACCGCATTCACTTCTTGTATTTGCATTCGACACTCTATCATACACAGAGTATCCACACATATTAAATTTGTCTAATAAATATGTATTTTTTATTCCACTTGTTATGATTCCAGTCCTAACCGGTTTCGGCAGCTTCCTGCTATATTCTTCTCTTCATAACTTTATTTTCATTTTCATTATTTTGAATTAGAAAATGGCCGTTCACAATGGAGTTCTGGTTCCAACCCTTATGTATGGAAGCGAAGCATGGAACTGGCAGAAGAAAGATGAGAGCAGAATAAATGCGGTAGAGATGAGGTCCCTAAGACGTATGTGTGGTAGAACGATGTACGACAGAATCTCAAATGCTGATATTAGGAAGGAGTGTAGAGCGAAAGAAGGTATTATGAACAAAATTATGAAAGGTTCGCTTCGTTGGTTCGGACATATGGAGCGCATGGGTGAAGAAAGAATGGTTAAAAAAGTATACGTTAACAATGTAAATGGAGTAAGGAGTCGAGGTAGACCGAGGAAAACATGGCATGACCAAATTAATCAAATATTAAAAGTTGGTCATGTCAGAAGCCGGAAGAATCGACGTGCGTGTATGACTCGATGTATGAATGTGGAGGAAGCTAGAGAGGTGGGCCAGGATAGAGTAGTGTGGCGGTGCATTCTCTCTGCCTACCCCTGCGGGGAAACGGCGTGATGGTTTGTTGTTGTTGTTGTTATTTTGAATTAAATTCTAGTGAGAATTTTCAACATTCATATATGTATTATATCAAACAATTTTGGAAAATATATTGTTGAACTTTTACAATGAACGTGTTTTAAATAATATTTATCTCGAAATAAAGGTAATTCATATTCAAATATTCGTTTATACAAAGTTCCCGCATTCCTGCCTCTCAATTCTTTATCAAACCACGTTCTGTCGGAATTTCCATGTGGTACAATAATATCCCGGTGCGTGGTGAAGGTGGTGTGTGGTGTGAGTTGCGCGGGGAGACGGCGGGGGAAGGCCGGAAAGAGGAGAGGGGCTCCTTAAGATTAATTAAAGAATCTGCCGACAGGTTGGGGGAGGAACAGTGACACATCGCCATTTTAAAACACATTCGAATTGTCTCCTCGAATGTTTATCTATTGACACAAGGGTCCCCTTGAGAGTTTAACTAAAGTAAGTTACAATGGCACATACTCGTATTATATTTACTTTTATCTTATGTTAGTATTTTTTCTAACTTAAAGCCTTGGAATGCTTCATATTGTAATGAACGATCATTAAAAATATTTTACATGTTATTCTGATTTTTTAAATTTGGTTTAGTTCGTGTGGTGCTCCCGTAAATTTTAAGATATTTCGTGTAAAAGTAAATTATTTTGGTCAATTTGATAGTTGCCGCACTTTATTATAGTTAATTGTGTCACGTAATATGTTTGTACTGTTTTGATGTTAAAATAATATAAGTTTTTTCATTTATAGAAAGAATTTTGACAGGTGTAAATAATTTATTCATTTGTTCCAATGACAATTTGAATAATTTATTCAGTAATATTTTAAAGTTCTCGCTGGTGTTGGATTGTTTTAAGTGCCTAATTACAGTTATTTAAAAGAACGGTAAATACGTGGAATATAAATTAAATAAACACAAAAGTCCGGATCGTCCAGAACATCGTCTGAGATGCCTATTGGAGGCGATGAGGTTCGCAACCCATCACACTGCGTCTATCGCGGGAACAAAAAGAGAAGGATGGAGTGCCGCATCGGTTGAAGTGTAGCAGTCCATTCTTTCTGCCCCCCTAAGGTTAAAGTGCGGGTGGCAGAAATGCGAACGCTCAGAAAGACCCTTCGAGATAGGGTGAGGAACACGGCTATACGCGAAATCCGCAAGGTGGAAGATGTCGTGAGATGAGGCAGACAACGCAGAAGATACTGGAATGCGCACGTGCAGAGGATGGATCCCTCCAAAATCCCACACGCTGCAAGGCATCAGATTCCTGCCGGCTACCGTCCTCCCGGAATACCGCCAAAGAGATGGAGGGAAAGCTGGGAGTCGGGTTCCCTAGAGAGGCTAGCCTGATTACAAGACAGACCAAAGGTCTAAAAGAAGAAGGAAAAGAAGAGAAGAAGTATTTGAATTTATTTTACAATATTCAACATGAGCAAAAATTAGCTCATTGTTATGAAGAAGGAATTTGGTCGTGTCCAGGCTTGAACCCAGGTCCCCTGGATCAAAAGGATGGACCACCACATTATACTTTTCTGATACCCTTCGACTACATTACATTTATACATGTTCCATATTCTTGTTCCCGAAAAATGGGGACGATCTGCAAAAACCGGTCGATACAAAAAAAACAAGTGAAATAAAACTTATACAATATTTGTATATTATCAAAGATTTATTTTTCCATAATTACATCGAAATTCTTAAATTGTAAGGACATTTATTCCTAACAAGCTAACCGTAATCATCGCGTTATTTCTCCCAAAGAATAGGATGACACGATTGAGCAAAATATTATACTTTCCTGATGTACTTATTTCGGTATTCTACCCACTCGATATTGTCATGTTTGGGATCCTTGCAAAAAATCAACATGTTTTTATTTTTTATTTTTCCTGCTTTATTGTTATCTTTCCGTCTTTATCTTTATTATTTCAATATCTTGCCCATTACGTATTCATAATCATAATCATTTTCAGCGTTACACCACATGGTGAGTCTTAGCTTCCTCCAAGAAACTCTCCTCTCTCTCTCCATCCTGTCTCTGGCTGCCACCTTTCTTGACAGTCTGACACGATACCATCCAACATTCGCAGACTCGGTCTGTCGATGCTTTTTCGGCCTAATCAGTGGTTAAACAACACTATTTTTGGAGGGTTCCAGATTCCATGTAAATCCCTAGCCAAATAAATATTCTTCTTCTTCTTTTTCTTCTTAAGGTCGTGTGACCTGTTTGTGACGGTGAGTTGTCCTGGGATAATGATGTCCAGCAATCTCTCCATCTTTTTAGCGGCCTTCCTGGTAGTCTCTTGCAGCTTGGGTTTTCATTCTCAACAATTCTTTCAATTCTTGTATTCTCCATGCGGTCCACGTGGTCTCTCCAAAAGCGCCTTCTGCTTCTTCCCCATCTTACTATGTCCTCAACACCACAGACAGACCTTATCGTTTCATTTCTCATCAGATCTCTGAGGGTTTTGGCTGCGATGGAGCGTAAGGTTCGCATTTCTGCTACTCTTAGAAGGTTCTTTGTTATATTGGTATCGGCTCTGACCTCTATTCTATACATCATGATGGGATGGACGCACGTATATCTTGACTAAATAAGAAATCTAATTATTTTATTAAACTTGACTACGCTAAGATCCGGGTATAGATCGCAGAGCTCCGTATTGAATCATTTTCTCCTTGTCTGACCATCTGATTTTCTTTTCGAATCAATAAATATGTATTTAAAACCTAATAAAATATTCAACTCGCAGATTTAAACAAGACCTCTTTGACATCATTTTAAAGGGTTTTTTTTATTAAATTTCTTCTTATTTTTCTGATGCAGTGTCAGGTTCTCCCTACGTTGGCGATCACTGCAGCGAAATCGTCTCTGTCCTGCACTACTCGAAAAAGGTTCTCAACTCTTTTCATTCCTGGCAAATACAATGGTATTCCGCAGCCAGGACAACTCCTGCCAATTCCCGGCCCTCCGGTCCCTCTATCTTGCCCATGGTGATCAGCCGAAGGAGGTTGTATTTTTCTCCCCTTTACTCATGACCCAAATATGAGACCTTCTAATCTTCACACTTAGAAAACAGATCTATCTTGGCTCCGGCTCCCTGTAGTACGTCTGAATTGCTGACCTTATCGGTCCACGGTATACGGAACATTTTGCGGTATATCCACATCTCAAACGTCTCTAACTGGTATATCTAATTTAATTAAATATATTGCGCAGAATTTCTATGGACTGCTTCTATGGAGCGCCAAAACTTAATTGATCAGATATCTCTCCTAAAAATTCAATAAAACTTCTTGGCGTCCATCTAGAGACAGATCTTTCATTGAAAACTCAAATCAATAAAATAGTCAGCAATAGCTTCTTTCATCTAAGGCAATTAAGATCCATAATAAGAAATATTCCCGTTGACAGTTTTAAAACATTAATCAATTCCTTCGTCGTATCACGACTAGATTACTGCAATGTAGTCTACGCCAACACCCCCAAACAGCAAACTAATAAACTCCAATCTGCATTCAACGTAGCAGCAAGACTGATAAGAGGTGTTTCGAAGAGTTGTCACATAACACACCATCTTGTGGAACTCCACTGGCTGAAATGTCCAGAAAGGATACAATACAAGCTCTGCTGGACGGTCTTTAAGGCGTTGCATGGTATGGCACCAGCTTATAATAATAATAATAATATTAATAATAATATGCTAACTTTTAGAGCGCCGTTTTTGTGATGTAATCACCTCAAGGGCGCATTAAGACGTGTTTTAAATCTAAAAATCTAAATGTGACCGCTTAAAAAGCGATCGGTTTAAAAGTATAGTAGAACAAAGTATAAATGTTTAACTTGGGTATGAAATATGAAAAAGATGGGTTTTCAATTTAGATCTGAAATCTGTCGGATCATTTATGCATCTGAGGTGTGAAGGGAGATTGTTCCAAGCTGATGGACCGGCTACCGCGAACGCTCGATCCCCGAAATTTGTACTGGGGCAACGCTTCGGCTCAACTAATCTTCCTATTGCTGAGGAGTTCGCCGAGCGAAGTGTGGATTTCCTTGAATTTAGGCTGTCCGTTATACAGAGTTCAGATATATAACTTGGTGCCATTCCATGTAGCGCTTTGAAGACTGTCCAGCAGAGTTTATACTGGATTCTTTCTGGACTTTTAAGCCAGTGAAGTTCTTTGAGATGTTGTTTTATATGAGACTTTTTTGGAATGCCTTTAATGAGCCTTGCTGCTGCATTGAACGCAGATTGAAGTTTGTTTATTTGTTGTTTTGGAATGTTTGCATAAATTCCATTACAATAATCAAGTCGTGACACAACGAAGGAATTTACAAGAGTTTTGAAAGTGTCATGGGGAATACTCCTTTTGACGGATTTTAATCGTCTTAGGTGGAAGAAACTAGCGCTGACCGTGTTATTAATTTGGGATTTTAGAGACAGATTTGCGTCAAGATAAACACCAAGAAGCTTTGTGGAGTTTTTGGGAACGATATCATTGTCAGCTGTTGAAATTGAGGAATGATCGATAAGATGTTGACGCTTTGCGGAAGAAGTCCAGAGAAATTCCGTTTTGGATGGATTTAGTTTAAGTTTGTTTGATGCCATCCATCTGGATATGGCATCAATGCAGTTGACAGTTGTTGACGTAAGATGTTTGGTGTCATCAGGGTTGCAGAAAAAATAAAGTTGCTGATCATCAGCATAGCAATGTGAGAGGAGGCCAAAGGATTCTATTATTTTGGCAACGTCATTTGTAAACATGATAAATAAAAGGGGTCCTAAAACAGAGCCTTGTGGCACACCAGATTGGATATTAGTAAATGAGGATTTTTTACCTGCTAGCTGCACAGCTTGTGAACGATCCGACAGATATGAATTTAGCCAGTCTATGGCATTACCTCTAAAACCATACGTGATCGCTAATCGTTGGATAAGATATGAGTGATCAATTGTGTCAAACGCAGCGCTCATGTCCAGAAGGGAAAGCAGTGCTAATTTGCCTGATTCGTTTGCCAGTACTTAATCTGACATGACTCTAAGCAATCCCGTCTCCGTTGAATGGAACCGTCTGTAGGCGGATTGTAATTTAGACAAAATATTATTTGTCGAAAGGTGAGTTGAAATTTGGGAGGCTATAATTTTTTCAAGAACTTTAGAGATGAATGGTAGATTTGAGACGGGCCGGAAGTTACTAAGATTTTCGGAATCTAGTTGAGGTTTTTTTAATATGGGAGAAACAATAGCTTTCTTGAGCAAAAAGGGGACTTGTCCTGTTAGAAGAGATTTGTTAAAAATTTTGACTAAAAATGGAGCAACATGGTGACAGCATCTCTTGGGAAGCCATGTCGGAATTGGATCAATCGAACACTGCTTATGAGTTGCGTTTAAGATAAGTTTAATCACTTCCTGAGGTGTTGTGATATTAAATTTAGTTAAAAGTTTTCCCTCATATGTCGTGAAAGTTGGTGGTGTTGTAGATGAAGTCGTTGCACGAATCACAGCGATTTTATCTTCAAAGAATCGGGCAAAGTCCTGAGGAGATAATTTGGTAGAGGCCTTTTCTTGATGATTATTTCCGAGTACTGATTTAACGGAATTCCATAGATGTCGGGGATTTTCCTTTTCCGATTCAATTTTACATTTCCAGTACTCCGATCTTTTCTTCTTGATCAGGTCTCTAAAAGAATTCTACGATCTCACCCAGGCTTCTCTTGAAGAGCTTAGGCCTGTGTTTCGGTACATACGTTCAAGCCTACGCATTAGTCTCTTGTTTCTACGACATTCTTCATCAAACCATGCATTAGACACTCGCACCCGGAGTGTTTTTGTCGAATGTGGAGCATGCTTGTCGAGAAGAGAAGTAAAAACATTGTAGTAGGTTTGAACTAATTCATCTAATGACAATTCGAGGGTATTGTTATATTTTTCACAAACATGTGAGTTCATCAAGTCTCTTTCAAATTTTTCGAAATTGAAAGAGCGCCATGTACGTGAAGTGAAAGTTTGAAACACGGGTCGTGGTGGATGGAAAGGGATCTCCGTACGAATCATTTTGTGGTCCGAGAGTCCAATATCTATAACACTTGCCGGAGTGTTAACAGCATTTTTGTTGGAGATGAGGATATCTAGTAATCCACCTGCGGTATGTGTTGGCTCGGTAACCCTTAGGCCTAACCGGTAGGCCTTTTATATCAGAACTCTGCATCAACGAGAACCAGAATGGCCAGTAGTCTACATTGCTATCAGCTAAGACTTAGCACAAACTTTGGCGACCGAGCCTTCGCGGTAGCCGGCCCTTCAGCCTGGAACAATCTTCCAGCAGACCTTAAGTGCATTGAGAATCAGTCAGAGTTTAGATCGAGACTCAAAACGCACCTTTTCAAATTATCCTTTCCTGATAAGAAGGGTTGATTGACTGCGTTGGGTGCAGCCCTCATTCTAAGTATGTTTATTTTTAACTAGTTCATAAAAGGGAACATTTTCTACAGCGCCCTTGAGATGAGTAATTCATAAAAATGGCGCTCTATAAATTATCCAATGTATTATTATTATATCTAATTTCTGTCGGGGTTACCTTCCCTTAGCTCGGTGTTTCCAGTTTTATGGCGCTGGAAGCTCGCCATTCGTCCTCTCTCTATTTACTATGGCACTAAGTAAAATGTCCCAGATTGCCCGGGGTTCGCGGGGTCTTTAAGAAGACCTCTCGTGGACGCTATAGAGTTGGACTTGATAGTAGTGTTGCTGTTGTAAATGCAACATGGCGCCTTACGACATTTTGTAGAGGCATGCTTTCCAGCAAAACATACCCCATCGTAGCCCTACTACCCTTTTGAACCCCAACAGAAAATCCTCCAGAGAAGGCAAGGGGATACCACTCTGGATATTTTTCCCCAGGTCATCACCATGAGGCCTACTCAAGGGTGATAGTCAACGTTAGGGAGACTTGACAGAACACAGAAGGAAGAAAGATATCTAATTAACGCATCGATTTCAAAATCATAAAGTTTTTAATTTTATTTATTCACGTGCCCCGTTAGAACTTTAGTGTCGCCGCAGTGAGCAAGAGATAGACGGTCTATGTATATATTACTCCGGTAGATAGATTAAACAATGTACATATCGTATTTCACAATTCAACGCGAGAGCTTTCTAGAGATAATAAAGATTAATCACTGAAGAGGAACAAGATGCTTCGGTATTTCATCTTAAACATTATAATATAATATATACCTTCATGTATATGTATAATATTACGGACGCTTTAAGTAAAGCAATGCCTCAACATGAATAACGTTATGAAATTTCTAAAAAAAAATAGTAAATATTCTATCATATTCTAAAATAAATAGGCAAAAATGTCATCAAAAAGAGGACGAGAATATTTTGAATTCAAGAGAACGAGATGAATACTTCTTTGAACTTTGTTCTGATTCCGAATCTAATTTTGAATTTAACTAACTAACCATCACGCCGACTCCCCGAAGGGGTAGGCAGAAATAATGGACTGCCACACTTTTCTCTCCTGACATATTTCTCTCGATTCCTCAACATTCATATATCGTGTCATGCACGCGCGTCGATTTCTCTGACTCCTCACGTGGCCGACATTCAATATTTGATTTATTTGATCGTGTCACGTTTATCTCGGTCTTCCTCTATTTCTAGTTCCATTTACATCGTTAACATATATACTTTTTTGGATAATTCTGGATATTCTGGATCTGGATCTTTCGGATATTGGATAATTCTGATCATATAATTTTGAATTTAGTTCTGATTATTGTAGTAGAAAACAAAAGGAAAACAACTTGGTATCGTAAATTGTGAAATTTTAATATATATGGAAAAAAATATTTGCAATAAAAGTTAAAATTTATTACTGATTACAATTGTACAGCGAACTAAGGTTTTAAAGGGTAGAAAATATTTGTCCATATTTCACGGGTTGCAACTAGTATTCTAAAATTCGTAGAAACATAGTTTATATTATTATTTATCATTTACGAGTATAATATATACATTGGCTAACTACCCACAGTAAAAAAAAAATTATTACTCGATTTCTTTCTATATTTTGCTTAACTGTTTGTAACCACCGTATCGCCGTTTATGTCGAAATTCATATGTTATGTCGGAACCAAATGACAAAACATTAAAAGTAATGTAATGATTTAAAGAAGTCTGTTTAAGTGATAGTAAGCAAAACATAATTATTATTTTTAATTATTCGGGTGGTGGTCTAGGGAATAGAACTCTTGGCTCCTGATCCAGGGGACTTGATTTCGAGCCTGGACACGAACCGATTCCTTCATCATAATAACGAGCTATTTTCTGCTCAGCTATTTTCTTCATTGATTAAAATCTTTGGTGTTAATCGTAAAAAATAAAAATAAATAATAATAACAATAATAATAAAATTATAATATTCCATAATACACAAAAAAAAACTGGGGGTGTGTGTCGAATTATTCGAAACGAATAGAAGTCTTTAGTCAACCTTGTGTTATAGAACAGAGGTTCCCAATCTTTTTTGGTTTACGGCTCGCTTAAAATATCAGATTTTTGTCAAAAATTTTGATTTTATTGAAAAATCTTAAAACTTACCTTTTTAAAAGCGATTACCTTTTTAAAATCGATTACCCTTTTAAAAGCGATTACGAAAAATTAAAAACGGATACTATTTTCCTTGAGATAATATAAAATATCTAATTTCAACTGTTTCGGTAATATCCATATTGAGACTGTACAACCACCATGGTATTGGTTGCAGGGGCTGGTCGTGGTGCAAATGCATTCAATAAGGATTCGACACGCGAAGTTGAAGGTTGGGTTTGGGATTCCAACAAATTTGCGGAATTGTTTATATCCAACAAGGAATTCCATAAATCACTGTTATAGAAGATATATTATTAACGAACACAGGCTTAAATAATTCACCATTAAATAATAATTAAATTAAACGATGTTTTTTAACTAGTTCCACTTTTGTCTTCTTCCACAAAAGTTCTTCTTTTGTCGTTATTTTGACAGTGACCGGTTTCGGCAAGCTGCCTGGCATCAAGATATTCATTATATTTAATTATTATTTAAAACGAACTTCCATCAAGAGATTTCAGTAAAATCATTTGATTATCTTAAATTCACCATTAACATTAAATTAACAATTGATCACGTATAATATTTAAATAATTAGGTGTTTTTTACCCCGGCCATAAACAAGAAGTCTAGAAGAAATCAAATCAAATCAGTTTATTGTCTCAACAGACATTACAATATTAATGTTGAAGGCATCTATTGAAAACAGGTAAAATTAAGTATTTATAATAAACACCAGGAATGCACGAGAGATGGTTCTAAATAATTGTATAGAGGAAACAAAACACTCATTTTAAATTAAAATTAAATAAAACGATTTTGTTTTATAACACTACCACCTTTGTCTTTATTTCGACAAAGACCGGTTTCGCCAGGCTTGTTAGCATCGACAAATTTATTGGTGATTGGTGGACAGACTGGACTAGACTATTCTGTCGTTGCCAACTAACCTGGCTAAAACGGTCGCTGTCGAAATAAAGACAAAAGTGGAAGTAGTTATTAAAAAACACCGCTTCATATTTAATTATTATTTCAAATGAATTTCCGCCAAGAGATTTCAGTACAATAATTAGATTATCTTAAAAACATTTATTTTGTAAAATTAAATTTGTTTATGATCACGTGCCCTCAATACGACGTTCACGTGTTCCTACACATTTCGTGATGGGATTATGATATCTGATATTTCGTGAACCGTCTCACAGATTGCTGCGAAATAAATTAACCAAAAGCCCCGCCGAAGTTAAACCAACAAGATGGAAATTTCTTCACGAGTTTACGTGTTTGCGTATCCACTCATGTGACAGGATTGTTGACACTACATTACCCACAAATATGAGTAGCATTGTCATTCCGCTTGTTATAATTACTCCTATGGAGCCGCGAGTACCGATCTCCAACTCGTATACAATCACATTAGAAGCTGACAAGAAAATTTCTTAATTCAAGAGTAGCGTTGGTGGATGAAAGTGAGTGCTAGCAATACTTCAAAGTTTCAATCCAAACAGTCATGTTTTTTTGGTAGCATACTAATAATATACAAGCTTTATTAGTCACACATTAATGGTTTCTTTGATATTATTACGATTTTCAAAAACGTACTTATGTATACGAGTACAACAAGTCGTTTGAACCCAAGCATTGCATGCACTATGTTTTTTTTTGGCTATTACATTGATTATCATTGAATTTTACATCAGACCAAAGACAATGTGACAGTCACACTATCTTCGCCAGAAATCGAACCCGGTACCTTAGATGTGGCAGTCATAGCACTTGCCACTCTGCCATGAAGTTCGTCATTTTGTTACATATTTTAATATGAAGTTAAATGAGTTAGCTAAACTAAACTAGATTTTATCTTAAAATAAGTTTGTTATGTTTATTGTTTCTTGAGCAATGGTCTGACACTCCCCATTAAATGTTTGTTTTTTTTTATTATTAATTTTTCTAGTAGTTTTATTGCATTATACGGGAACGGTGTGTTACGCCTTATTAGGACATTTGACATTTAATAATCATCTTTGTCTCATCCATTATGAATGTTCAGTAATATATTGGAATACTTTATTACTTAATAAAAAATATTGATTTATAGTATTTTAAATGCATAAGTTTTAATAAAAGCGCGTTTTGTACGATCGTACTTATTTTGATTTGAGAAACAAGACCAAACAACTATTGCCTGATGTAACTGAATACTTTTATTGTACCACAACCGGATACAAATACTTTAATGCGGGACACAATAAAAATGGTGGATTACTCGAAACATAAAGAAAATATTTTGGTTTTTTAAATATTGCAATTTGTTTGATATTATTTTTTCTTTGATATCATAATTTGTCTGAGATAATATTATGGGCTAAGCTGGGCAGCTTTCGGAAACATGAGTTACATCCTAAAATACCGGAAAATACCGATCAACCTGAAACGAAAAGTCTATGAAGCCTGCGTTCTGCCAGTTAGTACTTATAGTCTTGAAACTGTTACACTGTCCATACAAAGTGCCGAGAAACTACGAGTGACCCTAAGAGCCATGGAAAGAGCCATGTTAGGAATAAGCCTAAGAGACAGAGTCAGAAACGATACGGTGAGAGAAAAAACAAAGGTCACTGACATCATTCACCGGGTGGCGACTCTAAAATGGCAATGGGCAGGTCACCTAGCCAGAAGCTCAGATTAAAAGTGGACAAGAAGACTGCTGACTTGGAGACCGTGGACGGCAAAGTAAAGTGCAGGGCGACCGCAACTACGGTGGAAGGATGATCTAAACAGACACGTCGGAATAACCTGGATGCAGTCCCCACAGGACAGAATGACATGGAAGCAAATGGAGGAGGCCTTTATCCAGGAGTGGACAGGAATAGGCTGCGGAAGAAGAAGAAGAAGAAGAATATTATGCAGTATAAATCAATTTGATACAAAATGAATATTTTTAATTAAATAACATAATTTGTTTTTGTTAGCATACAACTAAATAGAAAAATGAGTTATTAAACATTTAAAAACGGCTTCATCATTTATATTACGTAAAGTAACATAAGTCCACTCCTATAGTAACTTACCTCCATGGATGCTAACAATAGTATTCTCACGTAAACAAAAACAGATTTAAACTGGCTTCATCTCGAAAGATTTCTTCGTCTTATTCACGCCTCGGTTTACGTAACATGCGGAGTCCCCCTCCCCTTTCCACTACGAAGAGGGGTTGTCAATTAAATTCGTCATATTTTCACTAACGTCATCGTTTCGGTACCTACCAAATAAATATTTTCCTGTCTCGTAATCAGAAAAAAGTGTTACAGGTGATAAAATGTGTTTACCATCGAGAATTATGTAATTTTTATTATATATTATACATATTATATATTATGGAAATCTAGTGTATATTTTCTTTAGTTTTTTAATTTCAAATCTTTCTAAATAAATCCGTGCAACGGAAACATGGTAACTTTTATTGGAATAAACGGTGGTACGAAAAGTAAGCAATAGACGAAATCTCATAAAAAGTTAGAAAAAGTTAGTAATAAAAAGTAGTTAAATTTGAAAAGTAAAAAAAATGCGGGCAAAGGGCGTACTATTAATATATCATTTATCAATGCTCTTTCATTTATTCGACAAGAACTTATTAAAACTTCTGTTTTCTAGGAGTTTTATTATATTATATTTTATGGAAATGACATGTTTCGATTTGTTTAGTCATTATCAAATGTAACGCATTTGATATTATATATTTGTTATTAAAAATATCAAACATTTATTTCTTGAACTCTAAAACTCTAAATTAAATTATTATTAAACTAAATAACAATTAATTTAACAAATAATTGATATAAAACTCTAAATAAAATAATGAGAATGAAAACATCATTTTTCTAGAAGTTTTATTATATTTTATGGAAATGACATATGTCGCCTTGCTATTAGACATTATCAAATGCCGATCAACCCATAATAAGGTGAAACATGTCATTCGCATAAAATATTATAAAACTTCTAGAAAACGGACGTTTTCTATTGTAGAAGTTGAATTTTTTTTTTTTAATTTTTGAAAACTCAAATATCAATACGTCATAATAATTAAATAAAACGAAGCTTTTTAACTACTTCTACTTTTGTCTTTATTTCGACAGCGACCGGTTTCGCCAGGCTCGCTGGCATCGACAGACAGGCTTTCGAAAAAAGAATAATAATTAAAAAAAACTACGTTTTTTTAACTACTTCCACTTTTATCTCCTGCCAGGAGCCTGGCGAAACTGGTCACTGTCGAAATGTTGTGAAAATTGGAAGTAGTTTAAAAAACATCGTTTTATTTAATTGTAATTTAAAGTGAACTTCCATCAAGAGATTTCAGTAAAATCATTTGATTATCAATACGTCATATAGGGAGTTTTACATAATTGAAATAGCTAATATTATTATTGATATCACGAATGTTTACAAGCCACTCTTGCTCCCCCTACTCGCAGTATGGAGCGGTGTAATGGGAATATCATGATGCGGGACATATCTCGGAGGAATCTACCGAAGGGGTTGCGTCCCGCCACGGCGCGGCACCTCGGCGGAAGATACGACTCACCCCACACGGCATATCGGATCGGCGCTGTCGCTGTTTTACTTACTGATAACGTCTCCATATTCTCTTCTACTGTATTGTCCCATAAGTTTGTATGTTAGAACAAAAATAGGAATAACCAGTCGCATCCATAATATACATAATTATCGTCAAAAATAAGTTCTTTAAAAAACTTTTTTTTGACATTAGCGCCCCACCAATTACAGTGTTAATAAAATATTGTCATCAATTTTATAATGTTTTTAAGATAATCTAATTAATTTAATGATTTTACTGAAATCTCTTGATGGAAGTTCATTTTAAATAATAATTAAATAAAATGAATATCTTGATGCCAGGCAGCTTGCCGAAACCGGTCACTGTCAAAATAACGACAAAAGAAGAAGTTGTTATTTAGAAACGTCGTTTTATTGAATTGCTTTTTTAAAAGTTATGCAGTTTTTTTATAATAATCACTACCTGTAAGGGTTCCATTTATTTGTTACTTGAATAATGAGATAAAACTTTATATTAAATATTCAATATTGATGAAAACGTCTGTTTTCTTAGAATTTTATTATATTTTTTGTGTCTCCAAATAAAATACTATAAGAGGGAGAATAGATATTTTAAAATACTATAAAAATAAGATAACGCGTAAGATTAAAAAGGAAGCTTACAGATTATGTCGCATTTGAATAAAACTTTAAAAATTACAAAGATTCTAATCGGTGTAAAAAAATTAACTCAAAATTTGTAAACCGAAAAAGAATGAGAACCATCAAAATCAAGTTTGTTAAATTGAATTAATAAGTATTGTGATACAAAATATTTTTTCAAAGTAACTTAAAAATTGTAATAATAACCAACCCACATTAATAATGCCTTTAAAACATCTTAGCAGAATCGTTTCTTTTTTCATCTATGATTCTTAGTATCTCAAATATATAAATTTCTTAGGAATACAAGTCTTCAAATGTATTTAAAAGAATTTGGGTCGAATTTTCGCGCCCACACTAGGCTTACAGCCAATAGGCAAACACCGTACAGGCCCGGCGGCAGGTGGGTACCCTGAATGGCGGCTCTAGGTGTGTGACATTTGAACTTATTTAATTACGCAGAAAAGTTTTTTACTTAAAGTCGACGGGGAGCGCGGTTCGATATATGTACGTGAGCACATTCCCGTAATAGGCCCACTCGGGGCTGGGGTGAGCGGGAAACTTCTTAGAGTCAATAACTTATCCTGGAATAATGAAACGATTCAAACACGCGCGATTTATCACAATTTTACTTATCTTGCGCAGTCATAGTTCTGGTACGAATACAAATAAACTTTAATTATATGATCAATATAAGCAAATTTTTGTTCTTTCATAATATACCTTAAACTATAACGGTTTTCCTTTATTGAGGTTTAAGGCGTTAACACTTTGGAATTCCATTGTAAAAACCTTGGAATTGAAAAACAACGCCATTCATGTTCCACTTTAATTTATTAAATTTCTTTATACAATTAAAACATCATCAGGTGTTATAATCAATTTTTATTTGATAGAAATAAAATCAATTTATGATATTCTATAACAGTGTTTTTATTAAATAGTTAATAATGTTAAAATATCAAAGTGTTTCCGCCAAAACAATTGATTATCTAGAAAATACCTCATTATCATAAGGAATCTGGTTGTGCCCAGGCTTTAACCCAAGTCCCCTGGATCAGAAGCCAAGCGTTCTATCCCCTAGACCTAAACCACCACCCAATTTTCTCCCTTTTTAGGCATTTTTTCGCCTTTATTGAAAGTTAATACATGCCTTTCTAAGGCATGTATTAACTTTCTAAGCTTTCTAAGGGCAAGGAAGTTGCCTCCACATTTGAAGTGTTACAATAACTATAATTCCAGGTGCCCCTGAAAACGATACAAAATAGTGCAAAGCTTCCACTACAATGGCATGAGAGAAGGATAAATAGGTCATCTTTAAGACCATCTCTACAGATCTAGCTTGCTATTGACACGACGAGGAAGAAGGCATTATGAGATGTGATGCAATACAAACGCATAGCCGTTTGTTTGTGTATTAAAGGATAGCCAAATTTATTAAATAAGTTAGGTAATTGTACAGCAGCTTAATGCAATATTCAAGAACCCCAAAAATGTATTTATTTCATGAGAAATACAGTATCTTCTTATTCTTCTTCTTTGGCACAGAAATCATGCCTCGTCGGATGATAAGGTCTAGCTGTCATTCCATCTCTTAGGCGGTCTTCCAGGTGGGCGGTGTCCGGAGGGAATTTCATAATCGGCTATACTCATATATACAGGTCTGTCACCGTCCATTCGGGCTACATGGTCCCTCCAGTATCTTTTTCTGGATCTACTCCACTGAACGATATCCTCTATTACGCAAATGTCTATTGATCTTAGAACCTTCATCTCCGATGTTCTTAGTAGTCTCTCGATTCGTACAGTGTCGGCCCGCGTCTCTACAGCGTACGTCATGATAGGTCGCACGCATGTTTTATAAATTCTGATCTTGCTGTCGATACGCATGTGCTGGTTCTTCCAGACCAGATTCTTCAGGCATCCTGATATGGCAGAGGCTTATTGACTTGTTCTCTAACTTCGGGGTATATAGGTCATTTTGACTGCAGATCTCTACTCCCAAATATCTGAAACTCATTACTTGCTCCACAGGTCTATCATCAACAGTCAGCTTACATCTTGTAGGTTGCCTAGATATAGTGAGACATTTTGTTTTGTTGACTGATATAGCCATATTTAGTATTTGTGAAACTGTGTGGAATTTGTACAACATTCTTTGCAAGTCATCTTCAGACTCAGCTATTAATGCAGCATCATCTGCATATCAAATGACGTTCACAGTTATACTGCCCATTTTATAACCTAGTTCTAAGCCAACTACTTCTTCTATGATTTCGTCCATAATAAGATTGAACAGAAAGGGGCTCAAACTACTCCCTGTCTTATACCATTGCTTGCAGAAATTTTCCTAGACAGTTCATTGTCAACCTTAATTTTTGTTTTGCAATCGGTATACAGATCTTGGACAGTCTTTATCAATGTATTGGATATTCCTCCTTCCTGTAGTTTTCTCACAATATCCCTGAGCACAGTATGCCTTCTTATTTATTTATTTGTTTAATTAGTTTACTTACTGCTCCTTGCTGGTTTTTATCTCAAGGTTGATATTGTTTATTTTATTTATTACAGTCGTTGTTCGATACAGTATTTATACAATTAAATACTATTTTATTATTTTGATTAATTATATTATTTTAACATTTTATATAAACACCAGCGTACATTGTGTTTACAAATATTAAAGGCTGCTTATGCAAATAATAAGTGTTAGTTAGAAAAAAGTGTCTTTACTGTAATTACTAAATAACCATATTTCTACAGATAGTGATTTATATTTTTTTTCTACAGTTTCTGTCAATTTTACGAAATGATTTTAATTGTTTGTGATTACCATACCATACCAAACAATATGAATGTGTTGTTTTGAAATTGGATATTTTACTATTATATGTATATACATCTTCATCAGCCGTCTGTCTTCCACTGCTGAATGTAGGCCTCTCCCAAAGCACGCCACCGCCCCCTATCCATATGTATACAATATATTAGAAGTTGAGATAGGAACTGCGTCTCATATGTTGAATTGAAGAGGGTTGCAGAAGACCTAGCGCAGTGGAGAACGAGGTGCGAGACTTTGGTGCAAACCAATCTCTAGGATTGAAACTGCGAAAGAGTTTAGGAATATAGTATCTCCAAGTTCATTTACAAAAAATCATGTAAAATCTATTTATAATTTATTGGTCAGCGATTCTTGATTTTATATAATGTTATAATGCATTTGGTTTCATTATTGAAATTGTGTAATTTTACTGTTAAACATTGGAAGGGATCTAAAACGCAATGTATGATTTTCTGTGTATCTATTAATATATTAAAATCGTTTTTGTCGGTCGTTCGTTACATTATGTAATCCGTCCTGAAAACTTGAAATAAAATTCTGTTATCGCGAGGGCGAGATAAGTGAAAAGTTTTGGGAATAAATTGCTCAGCAAATATAAATATGGAAACTTTTGACATGAGGTCACATCACGAAGTTGGGATCTGATAGAGAAGTTTAATATAATGAGAAATGTGAGCCTTAACCCATATTCACACACGCGCACACACATGCACCCTACACTCGCATGTGTGGGTGTGTGTTGACGGGTGCCCGCGGGAAAAATAAGAGGACCTTACGCACACGCGCGCGCGAGAGGCTGGAGTGTGGACACGCACATACACACACACACCGCAAGCGGTGTCGGGCGGGAAAATTAAAATTCTATAACGAGGTTTCCCTCCCCGCCCGCCCCCCGCCCTAAACCAACACGGACGTGTACATACAGCCGTGTAAAATGCGCGCCGATCAATACGGACGTCTTAAAGTACGGCTCTTAGTTAAGAAGAATAATAAGAAGGAGGAAAAGTACCGCTCACTCTCACACACACAAACATTCACACGTACGCAAATTCACGTATCATAAATTCAGCGAGGCCACACCACCCCGCCAGCTCGCGGCGGCTGAGTGGCGCGTGAGGCCGAGGCAAGGAGAGCGCTCAACTGGGATATCGCCATTATCGGAAGCTACATGGAGAGCCATAATTCAAGCTTATTTCAATTAAAAGTTATTTTTTATTATAAATACTGAAACACCAAACTCAAACTATTTTTAAAATAAAAGAAAGGTTTACATTACATTACAATCCAGAATTGAAGGCGAATATGGATAAAGCACAATTTATATTTTACGTATTTATTTATTTCCGTACCCGAATTAACTTACTTTCATAAGACATTGCTTCTGTTTTTTCTATCTTGCAATCTGATTAGACTGGATATCAATTTTAGTCCTGTGCTGAAGACGTCCAACATTCTCTTCATTTTTTTGGTACGCGACGGCTCTCAGAAGTCTTGTGCATCTCGCTCTTGAGAATCCTCGCTGGGTCCATCCTCTCAACATAGTATCTCGAATATAGTCTTGTCTACCTATTCCTTCTCACAATATCATCAATATTGCAGGTTCTGCTAATCTCTCTGATAGGTATTCTGTCTCTAGTGGGATCTACCCCCTTCCCTACGATGGATCGCAATATTTTCACTTCTTCAATTCCGAGGAGATGTCTGTTCTTATTTGTATATTTAATTAACCATACTCAATTTTCTAGAAGTTTTTTTATATTTCAGGACATTTAATAACACCTTAGGAAGACAAAACATGTCACCCCCATAAAATAAAATAATACTTCTTGAAAACGGATAGATATAGTTAGTAATATTTTTTTTAAATAATAATTACAGGTACTCTCCAATTATGATGCAAAGAAAATATTGAGTAGGATTGATTATTGATATGCATAATAAGATAAATTAAGAAAGAATAATAATATAAATATTGTTTCGAGTTGATAGCTTCGGTAAACGAATTAAAGTTACTTTTTACTATGCATTATTGATTATCCTAATAAACCAATTCTCTTAAAGCATCTAAAGCCACAAACCCAATATAATTCTGATATTAGAATTTTGGTTTTCTTTGACAACATTAAACGAACGATGCAAATATAAATTAAATGATTACAAAAGAATAACAAAGTGTTCATTCATCATTATCACTGAAATAAACTAATTTGATGAAGTGTGAAAATTTTTTAATTAATTAATTAAAAGTTTTAACCCGTTGAGCTGATGGTGTGTTTTGGATTCACATACACATTAAAACATTGGACGTAAAGAAAGATAGAAAAAGGGGGACAACATCAGAAGGGGACAGAGAGATCCGCTAAGAAATGTCGGTTGGGTGGGTAAGGGGAGGGGGCGGGCGCCGGGGAGGGAGGTGGACGTGTTTTAAATTCCAATATTCATTAAACGTGTATTTCTATTGGAAGGCCGCTAATGAGTTGTCAGTCGGACGACGTCTTCCGTACTCCAATATATTGCCTTCGGGTAAAGAGTTTTCTCCTTGGGGGGACGGGGTGGCGGGATGGCGGAGGGTGGGCGGGGGTCGTATTTATGTTCCCGGAGAACGGAATCAATTTGAGTCGCCCACTGGCGAATCAAAAGGAAAATTAGTCGACGAAAGTCAAAGAAAATTTACGTTTGCTTATTAAAAATGTTTAACTGTTTAACACGACTTTTCCATGGAAATTTTTAATGTTCATAATTGAGTCCGCCTTCTTTTCATATTCAAAATTTATAACAAAGATCTCAAACATTCAATTATTTCATAATAAAAAAACAACGCGTACAATGTTTTTTTGTTACAAAATAAAACATGTTTTTTTGTTGAATACACATTATCACATTTCAAAGATTTAATGGATTTTTCCAATAATTACTTTCACTTGATATAAATATATTTATTCATTTATTGATCATTAACCAAGTACATGGTTTTAATACTTCCCAACTGGGGTAACCCGTTCTAATTTTATAACTGGCTTTCTTTATATAACCCATTTAAATATGAATTAATTAGAAAATTATTTATACTTAGCATACTTATTTATTGTTTCTTGAAAAATGATGTAAAATTCCATATTAAATAATTAATACGAATGAAAACGTCAGTTTGCTAGAAGTTTTATTATATTTTATAGGAATGACATGTTTCGCCCTTCTAAGGCAATATCAAATGTCATTCCTATAAAATATAATAAAACTTCTAGAAAACTGACGTTTTCATTAGTATTAATTACTTAACGTACTATTAATGGCGAAAAGTAATTAACCCAAAGAATTTAAATTGACGGTTTGTATGCTAGGGCTTTTCTAAATTATATATAGAAATACCAGATCAAGTAATTATGAATGTTTTCTATTTTTATTGTGATTATTCATTGTGGCTAAATCTTCAATATATATGTTTGGGATGTGAAGTTTATGGAGTTCAATATTCAGCAGCGAGAAATCTTTTTTTTTCAGTGAGTTCTTATAAACTTATAAATTGTATTGAATGTAGATGTTTCCTTAGGAAGAAAATAAAGATCGATTCGTCATTTAATCGAATTCAAATGATTGCAATAAAGTTTTAATTAGTCTCACAAAACACGTTCGCCATAGTCCCGCTCGGGCTGGCGCTGGCATCGCTAACTACAGTAGCGCCGCGGCGGCGAAAAGAGACAATAAAACATTTCCCGACAATGTAATGTACATAAATAATACATATCCTATACCTCGAGCAACACCCGACTCGCTGTTTTCCTTTATTTAGCCCCTTTCACACAACTCCACATCAATTAAACGATTCGCAATAATTCGCATAATTATCAAAATGTCGAAAGACGACGAACATGCTAAGTTTTTTAACCTAAGGAATGTTTTAATATAATATGCATTTCTGAACCAATCTGCATGTATAATTTTTCAATTTAATCGTACGTGTTGCATTAAGTTATTACATCTTCAAAAAGTATGTAAGATTTGATTCAAATATTTTCAAATTTGTGTTTTCAATGTACTATTTCAATATCATCATATTGCAATAAGTTGAAAAAGTAAAACAAAAGAATCTGCATGGGTTACTTTATTCAAAATAAATTGGTGTAATACTCGTACTATTTAAATTCGAGTTAATTGTCTGGAAATGGCAATGAGTCTACTCTGATAATTAAATATTGCTATGGTATATGAAATGAAAGAAATTTTATAGTTAATTTTGCAACTAATTTGAAAATATTTCTTTTTCGAAAAGTTTCCTTTTTCTATACAAGTCAATGTGTAAAACAGAGGGACGTCGGGGAGTTGGTATAAGGCAGTTGTCCTAGCTGCGAAATATAAAGGTATAAAGGAGTGAACAGGAGTGAGCGGAGTTCAGAACCTGTTCCAAGTGGCACAGGACAGAGATGCCTTCGATGCAGTGATCGACAACGTTGGGGGAACCTGACATGGCACTGGAATAAGAAGATGATACAAGGTAAATTTTACAGACATATTTATACTAAAAACTCTCATTACTAATCTCATCAAAAAAATATTTTCAATAATTTCAACGAACTTACCAAGAAATTTAAATCAACAACATTAATATTCTAAAATCTCTCATGTTTAAAATTTTTTTTTTTTCTATTTTTTTTTCCTTAATTATATGGAAATCTATCAAATAAAATATGAAACAATCAAATGATAAATTTAATCAATAATTTAAAAACAAGATCCTTTAATAATTTTTGATCTTGTTATGTGGGGATTATTCTAGTGGAATAAAAGATCAAGACATGTCCTGCATTGTACATGATCGTGATTTTCTATATGATAATATTATATATTATATAACGTTTATAAGCGACTGTCGGGCAGTGCTCGGATCCGTACCGCAGCTGTGCACGGTCGGCCTTATCTTCGCACCCCCTCCGCGAAAACACCCCCTTTTTCTGGTTCTTTCCCACTCTTTCCCTCCCCCGCGCGGCGCCCGTCCGAAGAATGACATGGCAATGCGCATAATGTAATTAACGGCCCGCACGAGTGCGCCAAAATGTATTCCCTCGGATTACGGGGTGAAGTGGCGAGGCGGGGGGAGGCTGGGCGAACGGGGAGTGAAGATGGTTACAGGGCGGTGAAGGTATGAGATGTTAACCCTCCGGTAAGTACTTACGTCATATTTCAAATGTTACCGAACAGCATCAGATGTTGTTCCAATCTAAGGTCGATCCGTTTTTATTTGTATTTACATGTATAATCTAACAGTACCTACCTATACAGGTATTACGAAATCTTCTACTTCTTCTTTTAGACTATTGCTCTGTTCCTGTAGTCAGGCTGGCCTCTCTTGGGAGGTTGATTCCCAGCTATCCCTCCATCTATTTGGTGGTCTTCCTGGGGGACGGTAGCCAACTGGAATCTGATGCACTACGACGTGCGGGATTCTGGAGGGATCTATCCTCTGCACGTGCGCATTCCAGTATCTTCTGCGTTGTCTGTCCTCTTACGATATCTTCCACCTTGCGGATTTCGCGGATATCTCCTATCAACCTCCCTATCTGGCTATCAACCTATCTATATATTATGAAATCATATAATTTAAAAACTAACTTACTAAACATCACACCGTCTCTCGAAGGTGTAGGTAGAATGAATGGTCTGCCACACTGTCCTTTCCTGTCATACTTCTCTCGCTTCCTCAACATTCAAACTCTGGGACTATCTGTCCACCCAAAGAGACCATCTGTCCACCGGGATGTCCTTAACATACATATTGAGTTAAAAAGAATACTGTCTAAACTGCTTCTTTATTAACAAATTAACATTAAGCATGATATATGGCACGAGTATATAAAACAGACAATTTAAATAATTAGGTATTATAAAATTAAACATTCTAACTAACCATCACACTGTCTCTGGAAGAGGTAAGCAGAAATAATGGACCGCCACACTGTCCTTTCCTGTCATACTTCTTTCGCTTCCTCAACATTTATACATCGTATCATGCACACACGTCGATTTCACTGGCTTCTCACTTGGCCGACATTTTATGTTTAATTGATTTGGTAATGCTACGTTTTCCTTGGTCCCCCTCTATTTCTAGGAGGTCTTCCACGACTCCGAGTCCCATGAGGCTGATTATGCAATGCAATATAGGGGAGTCTGGTGGTGTCCATTCTTTGAACATGACCGTACCAGTCCCTTTTTCGCTGTCTGCTCCATCTTATAATATCCTCAACCTCACATATCTGTCTTATTCTGATGTTCCTCGCGCAATCTCTCAGTGTCTTGCCTGCTATTTTCCTTAGTGTCTTCATCTCAGAAGTCCTCAAACCTTGTTTGGTCCTTACTGTGTCTGCCCTTGCTTCGACGTCATATGTTATTATTGGCCTTACGCGTGCTTTATAGATTCTCGTCTTACTCTTAATGGCCATGTCTTTGTTTTTCCATTTTGTGTATTTTAGAGCGCCAGAGATTCTAACTGCCTTGTTTATTTGGGCTTGTATCAGCTCCTCCTACCAGGTCTATGCCAAAATACTTGAAGGTCCTGACCTGTTCTACATTATCTTTAATATATCGTTATTCAAAATTGCGGCGCAAAATGAGAAGATACTGGAACAAGCATATTTCCCATATGCAAGAAAATAGAATCCCAAAGATAGCTCGCGACAGTCTACTGGAGAGTTCCCGACCACGCGGCTGACCACCGAAAAGATAGCATAGTTGGCGGTCCATTTCCCAGGAGAACGGAGATGCAACCAATAACAGGTCATCAGACCTAATTAGAAGTAGAAGACGAAGATTTATTTAGATTATTAATTAAATGTATACATGTACAATACATTATATAAATCGCAATCGTTTAATTGTCGTGATTTTTTTTTTTTTTTTGTGTTTTCATAATAAATCGAAATCTTTAATACAATATGGCGATAAAAATACCCATCCCTGATTTTGCTCTGCAAACTAACGGTTTGTTTAACTAAAAACTTAAAGCTGAAAAACGATTTCAACTACAAATTGCTTATCTTAAACGAATCATTAGACGACGAATCTAGACATCGAAGTAAACAAATTAGTATTCAGATAACTAAATATCTCATTACAGTATACGAAAATATAAATCGTAAGTGAAGGTAACAAAAGGTAAACCCTTGCTTTTATTTTGATTAATTATAAATGTTTAATATTGTGATTAATCTGTTACAATTTTATATTTTAAAAATGTAAGTAGAAAGACGATTTATTATTAATTTTAATATTACTAAATATGAAAATCTGATTGAGGAAATTTATTAAGGTCTTCTTGAATGGGGCTTTAAAAGAAATAACTGATTTTTCATAGTTTCTTTCACAAATTGAATGCTAAATAAATATTACCAATTCCATCAATATCGATAACAAATCAATATATTTAAAACAGAATTCTCTTAAATACACGTAACCTTTAATATCAATATATAAAATCAGTAAATTTTACATAATTATTTTAATATTGTTTTTGTATAGAATCAGGTTTACCCCCCCTATATCATGGGTATGTACTCGTATATAAAGGAGTCAGTTAATGACAGTATCACCAGTCTGTAGATGCCAGCGAACCTAGGGAAACCGGTCGGTGTTGAAATACGGAAAAACTGGAAGCTGTTAAAAGGCATTGTTTTATTTAATTATTATTTATTATTAACTATGTGTTAGGAATTGTTTTGATTTTTTTAGCTTTTTATTATTTCTTCTGTATTACAAACAAATTATGCGAAGCAAAGAGAGAAAAACTTTTTATTTATTATATTTATAAGTTTTATTAATTTTGTCAATTGTTTATTTATAGATTACGAAAACCTTTATCTTTATTAAAAAAAGTCTTTTTATACAAACATTTACTAATCTGTCATGTGGGTTAAAAACAATTGCTTTAAATAACTAACTAATTAACCATTGATTAATTTGGTCATGCAATATTTTCCTTGGCCTTTCTTGACTTCGTTTTAATTCACACTATTCGTATTAATTTAAACCATTTTTCCCTCACCCATTCCTCCCATATGTCCACACATCCCTGCCTTACATTCCTTTTGCATTATTTTAAAGAAACTAATCAAATGATTTTACTGAAATCTCTTGATGGAAGTTCATTTTAAATAATTATTAAATAAAACGATGTTTTTTAACTACTTTCACTTTTGTCTTTATTTCGTCAGCGACCGGTTTCGCCAGGCTCGCTGGCATCGACAGACTGGTGACACTATTGTAAACTTAGTCCTTTATATACATACAGATCAGGGGTGGTAAACATGATCATGTCACCTGCACAAACGTCATGTCACCTATGTAAACATAATCATGTCACCTATATAAACGTCATGTCACCTATGTAAACACGATCATCACCACCTCTGATCTGTATGTATATAAAGGACTAAGTTTACAATAGTGTCACCAGTCTGTCGATGCCAGTGAGCCTGGCGAAATCGGACGCTGTCGAAATAAAGACAAAAGTGGAAATAGTTTAAAAAAAACATCGTTTTATTTAATTATTAATTAAAGAAACTACCTCGCAATTTAAATGTTTTATTTGAATTTGTTATTGAATATTTTTTACCACTAAATTAAAGAGAACAAGTCGCTAGGCGCAAATGGCAGTGGATCGGTCACACTCTGAGACGGAACCCAGCCTGCATCGCTCAGGGCGCACTAGACTGGTCCCCTATGGGGGGAAAGAGAAAGCGAGGCAGACCTAGAGCCACCTGGAGAAGAACCCTGCAGGACGAGGTGAAGGCAGCAGACCTCACTTGGGATGATGTTAAGCATCAGGCATGCGATAGAGTCGGGTGGAGAAGATTCCTTGAGGCCCTATGCACCACGGAGGTGTGACAGGGCAAAAAAAAGAAGAAGAAATTAAAAAATACTTACAATTTTTCATCGTAGTAATTCAGCTTTCGCAAAGTTCAGAGTTAGTTTTGTTTTTAAATATTTTAATGTGATAACACAGAGAAGAGCGTAATTGGAGGGTTATAAAATAGAACACCTACATACACAAGTATCGTATGTACGCCTGTATGGGTGGGGCTGCTTCGGCCGAGATATGGATTCGAATGTTTATTGAATGAAAAGGAAATGAGTCTGATTATTCTGCTAATATAGTACGTGGCGGAGAGCTCTGCGCGGAGCGGGGCTGGGTAGGTACCTACATTCTGGAGGATGATAATTATTATTGTTCATTAAAATAACACCATCTCTGGTATAATTGACTAAAGTTACCCAAATCTCAGAAACTTTGTTTATTTATACTTTATACCTAGTATTAATACAGTTTCACTCAGGAACACAGAGAGCGGGTTAGATACCCGCTCTCTGTGTTCCATGATCGGTGAATAATTTTGGTATCTTAAAAATCACAAAAATATTAAAATCTTATTTGTTGTTTCTTGAACAATGATGCAAAACTCCATATTAAATTATTAATGCGAATGAATACGTCTGTTTTCTAGAATTTCTATTAAATTTAAACGAATGACATGTTTCGCCTTATTAAGGTATTATCAAATGTTTGATAACGCCTTAGCAAGGCAAAACATGTCCTTCTATAAAGAAAACAGACGTTTTCATTTGTTTTAATTATTTAATGTGGTGTTTTACAGCATTGTTTAGGAAACAAAAAATTCATTATTTTTTATTATACCTACAAATAATAAACCCATACAATAATAATATAATAAAACTTCTAAAAGAAAATATTTCATTCGTATTGATTAATAAAAAAATAATCTTTGTGTTCAGATTTTATGATAAATTCTGGCACATTAATTAAGAATAACGCTTTTTCACATGTTTAGTGTGGTTCACTCTGTATTACTTTCAGAAAAAAGTACCTGAAACTAACAATACACATTTTCTAAAAAAAACTAATTCGTCTTTTTTGCGAGGCAAAATGTCGTAGAAGTTTCTCAAGTTTTATGCGAATTTAAAGCGGCATTATTCCAGACATGTCGCGGCAAAAAACCCACCACGAACAAAACAAATTATTCCACTCATCAATAAAGCGCGGGGGCAGAGCACGCTAAGACGCGTCTATAAATATGGGGGTATAAAGTATAACGTAAGAATAATAAGAATTTTCTGAGCTAGGCTCTGATGAGACTTAGCAGATAGGGGGTGGCCCCCGCCCGCCCCGCCCGTCCCGCCAGGCTTTCTCACCACCCACACACCCCTCACAGTGTACCTTTCTATCGTGCGCTCTATACTACATTTTATTTCGGTTTGTTCGTTTTTTAAACACCCTTGCGTTAAGTGAATATATGAAGTAATGGAAACGTGTTTGCGATTGCCCGCTTCTTCTTCTTCTTCTTCTTCAGCCTGTATTGACCGTCCACTCCTGGACGTAGGTCTCCTCTCGCATTTTCCATTCTCTTCTATTCTGAAAGATCCGCATCCAGGCACTTCCCGCACTTCTCCGGATATCGTCGCGCCAACGCAACTGTGGGCGCCCAACTCCACGCTTTGCCGTCCTTGGCCACCAGCACAGCAGTCGCCTTGTCCACTTTCCATCTGGATCGCGAGCGACATGTCCCGCCCATCGCCTCTTGAGGGTTGCGGCCATCTTGATAACTTCGGAAACCTTTGTCCTGACTCTTATGTCCTCATTAAATGCACTGGATTGCCCGCTGGACCAACTATATTATGGTATGGTAGTTATCCATGGCTCTATCTCACGGCATTTCTTTTAGGAATGCTTGGAACCAATTCTTTACAGCTGCGAAGAGATGGGCATCTGATTACCCATTTCTTTAAATTAATCAGGGGATATTTCGAGAACTCGGCCGTGCTAGAGGGTGTTTGTCTTTTTGTCCCGGTGGGAAGAGCAATTAGTCTGCTGAACGCGGTCTCCTCGGAGATCGACGTCTTTCATATTAGTGAAGATAAAGTTCAGGAGATAAATACTCTTGACTTTAGAAAGTATCTTGTCTTCCTAATGTCAAACCATCTCTAATACGTTGCTGGTAATATGTTGTATTTTTATAATATTTTACCTGTACTCAATAGATGCCTTAAACATCCAGTTTGTAATGTCTTTTGAGTTAATAAACTGATTTGATTTGATTTGATTTGATTTGATTTGATTTGATTTGATTTGATTTGATTTGATTTGATTTGATTTGATTTGATTTGATTTGATTTGATTTGATTTGATTTTTTTTTTTTTTTTATGTACACAACAGGTCGTTTCGACCCAATTACTGTATACATTTTTTTATATTTTAGCTATTATATTGATTCTTGTGACATGTGATAGGTAGCCAATCTATCCCCATTTTATTGTCACGTGAATTCTACACCAGACCAAAGACAGTGTGACAATCACACTGCCATCGCCGGGAATCGAACCCAGGACCTTCGGCATGGAAGTCAGAGATCGTAACCACTCTGCCACGAAGGTCGTCAATTTGATTTGATTTGATTTGATTTGATATTATTAGGATTGCTAGTCGTGGATGGATGAGAATCACGATGGATATGGGGCATTGGCGTGCTTTGAGAGAGACCTACTTCAACAGTGGACGACAGATTTATAATTCTAGCAAAACTTCTTAAGGCCTACCTAATGCAACCTCCTTGATAAGATTCCTAAAGTCAAAGCTTCTGTCCAGAAACACTAATCTGCGCATTTGTTTATTTATTTTGTTGAATAGCTTTTTTAGCATCATTACAGCGCGAACCATGTCGTTGTAAAAGCCATTCTTCTTCATCTTGTCCTGTCATACCTCCGTGGTGCATAGGACCTCAAAGAAACTTCTCTACCTGACCCGCCTGATGCCTAACATCATCCCAAGTGAAGTCTTCTGCTTTAACCTCGTCCTGCAGGGTTCTTCTCCAGGTGACTCTAGGCCTGCCTCGCTTCCTCTTTCCACCCATAGGGGACCAGTCTAGTGCGCCCTGAGCGATGCAGGCAATGTAAATGGTATAGCTATTATATTGATTTTTATGACATTCGATACATAGCCAATCTATCGCCATTTTATTGTCATGTGAATTCTATACCAAAACAATGACAATGAGAGAATCACACTATCATCGCCAGGAATTGAACCAGGGACCTTCAACCTGGCAGTAATAGCTGTTGCTACTCTGCCACGATGACTTGTGCTTGTTGCATTTCCGTCCTTTTGGAGATCCTCGGGGAGATTGACTCGGGTTATCTTTGGAATCCTATTTTCCGGCATACGAGTACAAGAGACATGCACTTTTCAGTAGCTTCCCCTTCATTGCCCCAATCTAACACTGATTTTAACTGTCTGTACTAAAAAATGTAAATTAATAAAAAACAAAAACATTATAATTAATAGAAATAATGTCTGTTTTCTCGAAGTTTTATTACGCTTCATGGAAACGAAATGTTTCGTCTATCTAAGGCATTTTTAAAGTCAATATGTGAAAAATAATACATTTGATAACGCTTTAGCAAGGCGAAACATCTCATTCCCATAAAATATAATTAACAACAACAACAACAAACCATCACGCCGTTTCCCCGTAGGGGTAGGCAGAGAGAATGGACCGCCACACTACTCTAGCTTCCTCCACATTCATACAGCGAGTCATACGAGCACGTCGATTGTTCCGACTTCTAAAATGAGCAACCTTTAAAATTTGATTAATTTTACATCATTAACGTATACTTTCTTAAGCATTCTTTCTCCATCCATGCGCTCCATGTGTCCGAACCAACGCAGCGATCCTTTCATAATTTTGTTCATTATATCATCTTCCGCTCTACTTTCCTTTCTTATATCAGCATTTGAGATTCTGTCGTATACCTATCATTCTACCACACATAAGCCTTAGGGACCTCATCTCTAGCGCATTTATTCTGCTCTCATCCTTCTTCTGCCAGTTCCATGCTTCGCTTCCATACATTAGGGTTGGTACTAAATATAATTAAACTTCTATAAAACGGACGTTTTCATTCGTTTTAATTATTTAATATACTTAAATACTCGTAGTTAAATGAAAACAGAATCTGAATAAATATAACTACCAAAATGTTTCGGTTATGTCACAACCTTTTTCAATGTACATAATGTTACAAGTAAAAAAAATGTACATTGAAAATGGTTGTGTCATAACAAAAACTTCTTCTTCTTCTTCTTCTTCCTTGTTGTAGACCAATGTGGTCTGTTCTCCAGAGTGTTGCTCCTCCTGTGAGGTAGATTCCCAGCTGTCCTTCCATATTTTAGGAGATCTTCCACGAGGCTGATTATGCAATGCAATATAGGGGAGTCTAATGGTGTCCATTATTTGAACATGAACTTACCAGTCCCTTTTTCACTGTTTGCTCCATCTTATAATATCCTCAACCTCACATATCTCTCTTATTCTGATGTTACTCACTCAAGTAAAAATTGCAGCTGCCATTTTTACTTGGGCTTGTATTTCTTCCCGAAGATCAGCTCCTTCCACCAGGTCTATGCCTAGATACTTGAAGGTCCTGACCTGTTCTATGGGTTATGACATTATATTGATTTTCTATAACCAGGTTCAATAACAAAAACTTGTCTGTGAAAAATGTAACAAAGTGTTGCAAGAATACTAAGTGCAGTTATATTTATTCAAATATGAATCCTCAACACAAAGAGAAGGCGAATATAGAAGAAAAACAGAATCTTCTATTTTTTAAATACCACCATTGGCTAAAGAACGTGGTATGTACACCCTTGCTCCTGTTCGAGAGTGGGGGCCCACCCCGCAATAGAGAACATCGCGCGTTTTAAATCTTTCTTGGCAAGGGTTGTGTGGCCGCTTCTTAATCAATATAAATTATAAACGCTACAGGAAATTGCTGCGCCGAGAGCCGCCTTCAGCTACCAGCCATCATCCCAGAAAGTGGAAATTAAAAACCTAATTGATTCGGAAAAAAAACAGAGAAAAATACCATTTCGAAATCACTTTCGTTCATTCTTTCATTGTTTTTAGTATCTTCCAGCTTGAGTAATTTGCATTTATAAGTTAAATTGTTATTTTTCTTTATAATTTTAATAATTCTGTCGAATTTATAATGAATTAGAATTCACAAAAAAACATCAATACATACTACCTACATATAATTTTGAAACTTAGAAAATAACAAATTATCCTAAAATCTATAAAATAAAGTAATAACACATTGTCTGTGGGTAGACTTTGGTGCTTATTACCCTTTTGGTTGCCGGCGCTTTTGGGATTACTATATCAAAATTGGTATTTATGGTCTTGAAACTGTTACATTGTCCAAACAAAGTGCCGAGAAACCACGAGTGACCCAAAGAGCCATGAAAGAGCCATGTTAGGAATAAGCCTAAGAAACAGAGTTAGAAACGATACGGTGAGAGAAAAAACAAAGGTCACTGACATCATCCACCGGGTGGCGACTCTAAAATGGCAATGGGCAGGTCACGTAGCCAGAAGCTCAGATGAAAAGCGGACAAGAAGACTGCTGACTTGGATACCGTGGACGGCAAAGAGAAGTGCAGGGCGACCACAACTACGGTGGAAGGATGATCTAAACAGACACGTCGGAATAACCCGGATGCAATCTGCACAGGACAGAGTGACATGGAAGCGAATGGAGGAGGCCTTTGTCCAAGAGTGGACGCGAATAGGCTGAGGAAGAAGAAGAAGATGTCAAAATTGCCGCGATTTTAGTGATAGTAATTCAAAAGTAAAATGTATTATATAATTTATAAACAGTCTGTAAACAGTTTTTATAAATTAGCACAAATCTTTTTTAAATATTTCTAGGCTGAGAGCAACACAAAAACTTACTACTGTAGTTTCGTACGCAAGGTGTAAAAAAATTCACAGGCAGCAGCCACCATTCTAACGACCACCGTCAAATTTGTAAGCCGTGCCATTATTTTAACTGCATCTCGTCGTTCAAAAAATATTCCCAACCTAGTCCAGACACTACAAGTAATAAATGTATGTGATCTAAATAAAAGTGATAGACATAGGACCTTTAATGACAGACTGTCCACTATTCTTTTTTAAGCTGTGCCTATTAACCACAAAAAAGAACACTTCTAGTTGAGAAAAAAACTATAATCCCAATTTAAAAAAAGAATTAGGATCAACCCTACGCACGGTTCATTTATTTCAAATTTAAAAAAAAAATCATATATACATACATAAAACTCTCCCCATCGCGCCTACATTAAAAATTAAGGTATCTCCGCCTTATTAGCTCATATAGGTATGCCTTATGCAGTCGAAGGTTTATCCAATTTTAAAAAATCTAATTTTTTACCCAATCTCTCACCCAAGACCCTTCATCCCCAAATCCTCCCCCGCGGCAGAGTAAAGGCGGGATACACATAACATTTCACGCGGTTAAAAAAACATGTTTGTCTTATTTACCTACTGGTTGTTTTTTTTCCGAAATTCTATCCCTATCCTTATAAAACCGACCTCTTACGATCCTTCGTCAAATGCCTTGTTTCGTCCGAACCGTCAGTGCAGTGCCGACGTAGATTTTCGTCAGAAAAATCAAATCAAAGTTGTTATCCGTCTTAATGGTATGTAAGATATCAAAAAATCATTGTTTGTTTATTCACTTATATTTATTAAGCAACAAATAAATATAAATACACTAATTAATACATAATTTTAAAGTTCATTCTTAAAATTATACAAAACTATCGTTATGACTACATTTGAAAAATCACACCCAGGTTATCTGACGATTTCGAAACAAAATATACTCTTTTTTATTATTTAAAATCAGGGCTCCAAAGCGAATTGGCAACCTAGAAATAATAACCCATACACAAATAGTTTGACCTCTCTTGGTGGATTTTCTGTGGTTTCCTCATTACTAGGCGAATGCGGAGAAGCTTCGGAGAGACTACAGCCGGTTATCCTCACCAATCCAGCAGAAATTCCTTACGAAAGAATGACACCTTAAATTAAAAAATAACTATAAAAAAAACTCTATTTAAACTTATATAAGCTTCGTACATGTGTACATAATAAGCAAGGCAATTTACTGATGAAATTCCCATCTATAAATAAAAAATACTTTGCTGAATACTTTCTTCGCAGAAACTATAAATCGTACACAGAAACTTGCAACAAACAACCCCACATTTATTTCAATTCCATCATAGTGATTTTCATGCATTGATATGTTTGTTCGCATACAGTTTAGATTTTGAGCAAGATATTAAGCAAACCATGCGATTCACTTACCTAGGCATAGAGATCGGTAGCTACAGTGACCTATATGACGAGGTGCGAGCACAAACCAACAAAGCGACAGCCGTGGCTGGTTGCTTGCGCGACACCATATGGAGGAACAAATACATGTTAACCGAAACTAAAGTCAATATATACAAGGCATGCGTTCGCCCCATCACGACGTATGGAATAGAGGTCAGAGCCGATACCAATAGAACTAAGAACTTTCTTAGAGTAGCAGAAATGCGAACCCTACGCTCCATCGCAGGCAAAACCCTCAGAGATCGAATCAGAAATGATACGATAAGGTCTGTCTGTGGTGTTGAGGACATAGTGAGATGGAGTAGAAGCAGAAGGCGCTTTTGGAGAGCTCACGTGGACCGCATGGAGAATACAAGAATTGCAAAAATTACCAGCAAGAGATTACCAGGAAGGTCGCCAAAAAGATGGAGAGATGGCTGGACATCGTCATCCCAGGACAGCCCACCGTCACAAACAGGTCATACGACCTAAACTAAGAGGAAGAAGAAGAAGTTTAGATTTTATTTTTCACTAGTAACACTAGTAAATATCACTAGTAACCCTGTAAATAAAATAATACAGTCAACCAGTATATGTGTGACGTTAAACGGCTAACCTCAGATTAATTTAAGTAGTGTCGTTAAGGCTAATGAGTAAATCTTTCATTAGAAAACGCCTACCGAAAGGCATTTTCCTAAGGCCGGGCCTGATCCCTTCACATGTACGTGCACAGGCCGCGCGACAGATCCCGCTTGTCTTAATCGGATTGTACAGCGAATGAGAAATGGTGGAAGAAGAGGAAGAATGGGCGGGGAGGTGGGTGGGCCGGGGAAAGAACGCGGAGTAAAAGAAAGGACTCGCCTATATAGGTAGGTACACTTATATTTTCTTCTTCGCTTGCCGTGGCGCGTCTCTGATAATTATGCACACGCAGCTGTGTTAGTGAGGCGTCCTTATTAGAAGGTGTTTGGAATAATCAATAGTAACTTTGAATACCTACCTTTCAAATGATTCATTAAATGAACTGGACTGAAAATATTCTTCTTGGAATAATATATGTATATAACACTCATAGACAATTATTTAATTGCAAAATCCAAACTATTTAGGTTACAATAACGATGGAAACCGAGTTTTTAAAACGGCGTCACGAAAGAAAAAAATGTCACTCTCATATTTTTATCTTATTTTGATATAGGTATCTATGCGGGCCACTAGAAAAGACGTGCCACGAACTAAATAAGCAATCAAAATTCTTAATGGTTTGATAACAAAATACCCTGGTTTCTACATAGTTTACATTTGCAAAGAAATAAGTACGTATCGTTATTTTAAAAACCTGTCACTTATATTAATTTTAAAATCCTTCTTTATTTCAGACACGCAATATAAGAATGATGATTTATTTATTCATAGTCAATAGATAATCAATAAAACGGGCTCAAAACATCACAATGAACGAGCTAATAAATAAAACGCGCTTTTAAAGTAATTTGAATTAAAGTCGTTCATTAGAAATTACTCCAATATTTTAGAAGTTTTTTTTTAAGCTCAGATTTATTTTATTATTTCAGTTATTATTTTAAATAAATACCAAAAATAAGAGACCGTATAAAAAATATATCTCATCAAAACAAATAAATATTATGTATTCGGTGACAAGTAAATTCATCAGGCTACTGCCATCTTTTGGCGATTTTCTTCACTACTCATTATACATTTTAAATCTTTCGGAACTCTATCGATGGTGGCTGAAACCTGAGCCAATTTATTATTTTTTAAAGTAACAGGTAGTTTGAACATTTATGGTTAATGATAGTTTGTGACGATGACTCTTGAGGAAAGGAAAGAAAAAAGAACATTTTTATATTCACATAATTCCAAAAGTAACTAAAAATCAGAATAGGTTTGGTTCGTAAAATGATATTGAATGCGTTTTTATAAATCATTTTTAAATACTATAAAAACTTTAGTTTATAATTATATAATTATTATCTCCCTGTGTATTGATATTTGTTTTATGGTGGTCGTGCAGGGTATGAACAGTTCACGTTCATAAGTCGATATTTTTGTGTTACTATAGCCAATTACAAAAAAACATTTATTTTTGTTTAAAATAATAGTATTCAAGACATAACGTTGTTATTTTCGTTCAGTTAGATAACGAATATTATTCGCTATTCTATTTTTTAATAAATAAGAATTTCATGGGTGGCTCTGCGTGGAATATCAGACGGAGAGTATTCACCAGAGAGACCCCCAAAACGATGGAAAAATAGCCGGAGATCTGCATCACAGGAGGAGAAACGTTTACTAACAAACTTTCTAGCCTACAGCAAGTTTAAGAAGAAAAATAGTTTTGATAAATAAATGCAAATCATGTGATTAATCACACAAATTTAATTAAAAGCTTTTAATTCTCTAATAAACCGTTTGGTTTGTGTTCATATTATACCATCACAGGAATTTCATGTATTTGTTTAAATGATTTTTTTAAATTAATTATTGAATCAAAACTTTAACTTTATCGGCATATTTATTAATTTTGTTATTCATATTTACAATTACGATTTGGAAAAAAAAACTTAATATGCCCTTAAAATTTTTACTGATTTATTTAATTCTTACTGAAATAATATATATTTTTTTAAAGAATGAATTTTTACTGATTTATTTAATCTAAAATCTACTTTATTCTAAATAAAATTATTTAAACTGGAGTAAATATTCATCCAGAAAATAACAACTTACCCCATTTTTGTGCTTTAAATCATAGAAAATTAGGAACCACGGAATCACTATTTTTTTTGCTTACGGCGTCGTCTAAACTTACCTTTTGTTGTGAGAAATTTTGACAGTTGTGCATTGATGGAGTCGTGTGGTTGTAGTTTTACGGTTTTACATATTGTGTTTATTTAGCTTTACCTCTTGAACATTTTTTTTTTACCTTTTCTATATTTTAGTAAGGGTTTATCTTTTAATTTGGTGAGTTTAATTTCCGAAAGAAATATATCGCATTTACAAACTCCATCTTCCTGAGAACATGGCGTTCGCTCGGGATAACGCGGTCGTCCGCCAAATAAAACGCTGGCGTTTTTATACCGTGTTGTTAAAGTGAAGCTTGTATTAGAAAACTGTATCTTTACTTTGATTATATTTGTTACTTATGAATACATTCGACGCTTGCACTCATTTCCGTCTTAAATTATCTTTATGTAAGGAGTGGTTATAGCATTACACTCTCGATAAAATGGTCAAAACACGTCGGAGTGTCAATGGCGAAGTTGACGATAGAAAATATATAAAAAGGTCGCTCTCCAAAGATGAGGACGAACAGGTGAACTTAATAAAATCGTGTATTGTCTGCAGTTGTTTAATTTTTAGTTGCACACCTATTCCAAGAATGGGCAGTTCACCTTCCTTTCGCTTTTTTATTACTTCATAGCATGCCTCTTTATTTGATTCGTTTATCACTTAACATTACCTAAATGTATTTTTTCTAAATTGACTTGTTCTATTTTTTTAAATCTTCCTTTCTTTTCTGTGTTTCTCTTAGTAAATATATCAGTACTTGCCTTTTCATGTTGTTTTACCTTCTGAACAGTTTAGATACGTTGTACTAGATTGAGTGGTGTTCGTTTTTATATTAACTCAAAGCGTAGTTTTGATATTTAAAAGCCCTTTCTTCTCTCTATTACCCTGTTAGTTGCTGCACTTACATATATTACCTTATTTTTAAAACAGAAATATTAAAATCAAAGCACACTGCTTTCCCTGTGAATCTCAATTGCCACATTTATATTATAAAACACATGTTTTTAATGGTATATCTTTAATAGTTAATCATTTGCATATTTTGTTTGTGTTAAACTCTTTGAAACATTGTTTAAATGCAAGTTCAGTGCATTGTTTGCTTTATGAAAAAGGGGGCTATTTTAGTACAAGCTAAATTCACTATTCATAGAGTTAAGACATATTGCAATTGTTTTTAATGTTTTAAAAACTAATTAAATATTGTAAATTATTTATTATTTAAAATGTATTGTTAAAAACTGGTGGCATTCTACTGGAGTAATGCAGTTGTAGTGCTCTGATTTTTTTTATGTATTTTTTTGTTTAATCTATAACTTTTAATAAAAAATCTAAGCCGGCAGGCATATTGGTGTTCTGGTACTGACCCTTAAGTATGGAAGTGAAGCATGGAACTGCCAAAAGTAGGATAAAAGTATAATTAATCCCATAGAAATTAGATATTCTTTATAAGTGTGTGGTAAATCTGTATATGATAGAATGTCAAATGCAAATGTCAGAAGTGAAGGCAGTGCGAATGAAAGTGTTATGAGCAAAATAATGAAACTATTATTAAGATGATTTGAATGCATGGATGAAAGAATGGTATAGAAAGTATGTGGCAGGATCAAATCAATCAAATATAAAATTTTGGCTACTTGAGGAGTCAGAGAAATGGACATGTGTACATGACACAATGTATGTAGAAAGCAAAAGAAATATATCAGAAAATAACAATCTGGTGATCCATTCTTTATGCGTAGCCCTTGAAAAGACGCCGTAGTGGTTAGTTAGTTTAATTTTGAATACTTAACTTTAATAACTGATAGTCTTGTATTTTGAACTCATTATCTATGTTTAGGACGTCCCGGTGGACAGATGGTCTCCCAGGGAGCTCCGGAGTCACTATAGAGTGACCAGGAAGAGACAGCACTGGACATCCAAGTGTAAGTTTCATACAATATTTTAAGAATATTTTTGGTATTTTTCATATCACACTGACATTAAGAATAAATTCAGTAAAATTAATAATTTTGCCTTAAAATTTCCGTGTTTTATATAACTTTCATATCATAATATAAATATGCGAAAACTCGGATGTCATAAAAAAAAATACGAGAATATTTTGAAAACAAGAGCGTGAGAGAAAAATACTTCAATTTTCTCCGAAAGCAATTCGAAATGCACATGATGCGTGTGCCAAAGAATGTTTTGAATTTTGTTCTGATTGTTGTTGGTGTGTAAAAAACAAAAGAAGAACAATTTGGTATTGTTAATTCTGAAATTTTTAACGTGTATGAAAAAAAAATTACATTAGATAGTTTAAAAAAATTACTAATTACAATTGTACCGTGAACCAAGTTTTTAAATGGCAGTAAATCTTTACTTCCGTGAATATTTCACGGGTCGCAACTACTATATTCTTAATTAAAGAAAATTTGAATGATAAAAAAAACTTTTTCCTTAATATAATAAGTGGTAAATAGATTATTCACAAATCTTTGATTTTGCTGATTAAATTTTATTTAGTTTTTCAAGTGTCTCTCGGTGTCTTAAGTAAAATGCAAAATTATTTTTCTAATGATTTTTACTCGACTAGTCAAATGCAATGCAAGTTGGGACACAATATTGTGAAGTTTATCCTCCCATTTAAAAAATATTCACTTTGAGATGCCGAAATCCAAATCCATTGCTGTAGTGTTGCATCATCCTTATGTAAAGATGGTTTGTGAAAGAAAATGATTTTGATATTAAGCTAATTATATTATGTTTCATTTTTTCCATTTAGTCAGTGGAAGAATAAAGACAATAAAGATGCCTCGAATTATGTATCCCGAGAGCGAGGATACAGAACCTGAAAAATTTACTAGGAGGTAAATAATATGTATTTATTTATTGGCGGTTTCGAAAAGTTTGGCCCCTTTTGTAGGATGAATCCATCGTCGACACCTCGTCTTTTGAGATAATCCAGGCATTGACCCAATTTCTTGACATATGCATATGAATGGAAGTGCTGCTCTTCTAAGGCATGCGACATGGATCTGAACAAGTGGTAGTCTGATGGTGCCCTGTCTGGTGAATAAGGCGGGTGCGGTATAATCTCCCAACCCATATATTGTATGTAGTTTTTAACCGTGATTGTGATGTGAGGTAGAGCATTGGCATGTTAATAAAATCAGCTTGCTGTGCCTGTTGACCCCTTCCGGTCATTTTTATTGCATCGCATTAGTTGTTGTCGGTAGACTTCCCCCAAGACCGTTTCATCCGGTTTGAGGAGTTCATTTTTCGATAAAACTTTTTCAGGGCGATCTTTATCCCCAACACTTAATTCACCAGCTTTGGAAGCGTCCATACCATTCTCTCCATGATTTATCCGATGGGGCATGATCGCCATAAACTTCCACAAACATTTTATGCGCCTTAGCTGCACTCTTCTTCCAATTAAAACAGAACAGCAGAACTTCCCGCAGTGCTTCTTATTTACCACGAGAGTCGACATTTTAACCCTTATAGTCCGGCTGGCTATAATAGCAGTCTGCATATATTCTCCGTGTTTAACGTGTAATATCCCGTAAATTTACTATGACGGATCAAAAGTAAAAATGTGTATTATATACTATTATGTATTCTCTGTGATTTAAAGTTAAACTTTCATCCTTTTTGTAAAAAGATTTTATTTAATTAAATTTTTTTATATTGCATGTCCCATACGAATCACGGCTCGCGGCCAATCATCACGCACACACAGTTTCATAACCGCCGAGCTACGAAGTTTTGGTTTCTCGTGCTGTGTCGGAATCTTTGATTTTGAGTGTGTGTTAACTTAGGGTGACTCTTATATCATTATTAGTTATCAACAGCGTGATGTTTTGGTTTAATTTATAAACAACATATTTAATCCAATATATTTTTATAAGATAAAAAATGTAAAATATTTTGTGTGAAGAGTACTTTAATTGTTTACAAGATTGTTCCTATGTTTCAAATTCTCGCCGGCCTTTAAGGGTTAAGGAGCCATAAAACAAATTTTGTTGTGAGAATGACAAACATTTGCGCACTGAACTTAATTGACAGATGCTCAGGCTTACTAAAAAAAAATGGCCGCCAGATTTGAAGGCTTGAAGTAGCCAGAGCCCTCTGTTATAAAACGGACCGAACTTTCCGAAACACCTAATATTTTGGATAATAACAAACTATTTGACATGAATTGCGAATTATATGAATTGCGACACTCTACTATCTCATCAATTTTTTATTGCCCGTTGACCTACATTTACTACAAAGCCATTTTATAAATTTTCTATGAACAACACAAGTACAGCACAATTGTTTTAGGTAACCGCTTGTGACTTGTATATCATTTAATTTACCAAGAATTTTCAGCGCTCTCTTTTATAAGAAGAGCTTTTAAGAAATAAAGCTTTTGAAAGCAGCCATCCAATTATTTTACATATATTTTTCTTATACAATCTCACCAGATAATGTTCTAACATTTCTCTTTCTGTTGGTGAAATATTGTGTTTTTTCCCTCCTATAGATTTAATCATTACCATGGCAAATATTTTTACATCCAAACAAGCTACTTCAAAGTTTATTTTTTATTCAATTTCAAGAAATTCTCATTTCCTGGGCATTTAGCCTAGGTTCTTTTTACTGGATTTTTATATTTAATTGTTTCATAAATAATATTTAAACTACTTTCGTACTTTGTTTTATTTTCCGTTCCGCCAGAGTTTCGTCAGAGTTACAAAAACAAACTTTGTTTTTTTGTAACCCTGATGAAGCTTCAGCAGGAGTGAAACTGGTTGGTTTGATTAAACAAAAAAAAGTTATGTGTAGTAAAAGTATTATTATTCTTAACAATACTACACCACAAATTGAGTGCTTCATACGAAAATATAATAATTAAACCTATTGCAGACGCCGTCCAATGAGAGTATTCTTTGAAGATGGAAAAAGGATGCGACGGAGAACTGGCTGCCCGAGTCGCAGTGCCACGGTGGACCGTCAGCTGCGTCCATTGCAGCCCAATAACTACATGGAAGATAGTGATAAACCCATACAAGAAACTGAAAGCCGTTAGCATAAAATCTTTATTGTATTATCAAATGCAGATAGTTAAATTAGATTCATTAATTATTTTGGAAATTAGTAGATCTCTTAATGAGATGTTATGTCCTCTCTCCAGATCATCTGGCATAAAATTAGTTTTCAGAAAGTATCATCCACCAAATCTGGAATAACAAAGTATATTATATTAAAATAATTAGGTATGAATATGCACTCTCTGTGATCTACAGTAAGGTTTTTTTTTCCTACCAAAATCAATGTACCGTTCCTTTTATAGATGTTCGTAGAAGTGGCAGACAACGAAAACTTCTCCATCATACCTTCAATGAGAGCTGGATTACCAACGAACTGAAAGTTAAAGGGTATCCTCGAATGTTTGGCCGCATCGGTCGAATGACCTCTTCATCTGCTTCTTCTAGTGAAGATGAGAGACTGCAGCCTAAGCGACCACTTGTGAGAAACATCCTTAAAAAAATTGTTTTAATTATTATTAAAATCCTTATATCCTCTTTATTAAATAATTGAAAATTGACAATTTTAATTTTACTGTTACATTTGTTTTTTTTTTATCTTTAATTATAAGGATTGAGTAGTCATTATTGTGAAAATGTTTATTTTCAGAAGAAACAGATGAACGGTGAAGTAAACTTTGAGGAAGAGTTCATGGAGACCAGTACTCGAATGAGAAGAAAACTCATGAATCCACCAGCCAAAACTGTTACTAAAATGGATATTAAAGAAGAAGAATCCGCTACTGTTTGTGAAAATGGAGATGTCAATGTAGAATCAGACAAATCGGAAGATCAAAAACTATGCAGCCTTAAGAAAATAGATGATCCTGAAGCTAACGAAATTGAAAATAATGATAAATTACAATCGGACGAGAAGTGAGCACATGTTTTCTTTATTTTTATAAAATTCTTTCTAATCTAAGTAAAAAAAATTGCTTAATAGAAATATCTGCATACATATAAATAAATTATGCATATAAATACATACATACATTACGTACATTAAATACATACATATAAATGAATGAAGAAAGAATGGTAAAAAAATTATATGTTAACGATGTGAATGGAATTAGAAATAGAGGAAGACCGGGGAAAATGTGGTACGATCAAATAAATCTAATATTGAATACCGGCCACGTCGCTCCTCAGCGAGAAATCGACGCGCGTGCATGACACGATGTATGAATGTTGAGGAAGCGTGAGAAATATGTCAGGAAAGAAAAGTGTGGCAGTCCATTATTTCTGCCCATCCCTTCGGAGTGATGGTTAGTTGGTTATAATTTTTTTTTTTATTATTATTTCAATATAATATGGCTGATAATTAATTTATTAGAATTTTAAGAATAGTAATTGGTAATTTAATACAAAAAAAATATTATATGTTATAAAATTTATTTGTCAATCAATTGTCTTTGAATTGAATGAAATGAATCATATTATTTTTGTTATGTGAAACCAACAGCAATGAGACTGAAAACCTTGCTCAAACTTCCACTAACCGGAGCCTGAGACTGAGGCGGGGGCGCAGCGGTGGGGCTGAGGTGCACCGCAGCACACGCCGAGCAGCCAAGAAAGACGACACGGGGACCAATAGCCACAGCCAGAGGGAATCAGGTATCTTTTTTACTTTATATATCATTTCTTGTGTGTATTTTAAAATACATAATATAATATTATCCACATTTTAGTATTCCGAATTATACAGATGTCAGAATGTAACGGCATTCAATGATGAGAATCTCTTAATTATTGTATTTCTAACACAAGATATTAATAAAAAGATTTAATTTATAATTATTTCTATATGTAATATAAAACTTGTTTTTTTTTTCTTTCAGCAAGTGAAACTGAAAATAGTTCTGATTCTGAAAGTGAAATAGTGGTCAGGAGACAACTGCGGAGATCCAACAGGACAAGGAAACCCAGAAATGCCTACATCGAGACTCAGACTTGCCAAGGTAGTCAATATCAATTTAATTGTGATTTCCCATTTGACACAACAAATTAATGTTCTTATATTTATTCATTTATATATAAAGTGCTCTTATATATAAAGAAAAATTACTGGTGACCGGACGCACAAGGCACAAGATGATGCCAACATCGGTTGGCGAAACAGCTTTCGCGACACTCTCAGTGAATAAAAAGAAATTGTGATATTATAAGTATTTTAAATTTTAACAGTAATAATGTTGAAGTATCATAGTGTTTCAGCCAAAATAATGGACTATAAAGTATAGTAGTCTAAAGAATTCTAACTTCTTTTTTAATAGCCGATGTCATCCACTGCTGGACATAGGCCTCCCCCATACTTCTCCACACACTTCTATCTTGTGCCATGTGCCGTCCGGTCACCAGTAATTTTTCTTATGTCATCTGACCATCGTGTGGGGGTCTCCCTCTGCTTCTTTTATCTTAATGAGGTATCCATTCCAACATCTTTCGATTATTGGAGCTTAACTACCCTTTCGACAACATCCATTACTCGAGAGAAGCTAACAGATAAATTCAATTACTTATTTATAATATGTATATCATTTTTTGTCTTTTAGGGAAACAATTTTCATTAAGAAAGCAGCCATATACAAGAAAAACCTATAGTCTTAGAGAAAGGAAACAGCCAAAGATGATAGTTAGATGTATGTATGATCATTTTCCGTGATATATATTTTTGTCTGAACTCCTGAAAATTGTATTACATAATATTTGTATCCCTTTATCTCAGCACAAAGTCCAGCTACAAGTAGTTCCACATCATCCGATACGGAGGAGGACTTAAATGTTTCAGTGAAAAATAAAATCAAAGCTAGGTACGTCTTCCAATAATTCTTTCTATAATTTTAATATATATTTATGTTGTGTATCAATGTTTTCTATTTTGTGATATGTTTACTGTGTTTTAGACAAAAATCTAAAAACCTTGGCGATAATACTGATAAAGCTTTAAAAGAAATCCAACCCATTGAACTAGATGGCTCTGTTAGATTTTCATCAGTAAGTTTTTTTCTATTTTTATAGATTGTCTGCAGTAATATTTACTTATGAAGCACCAAATTTGTGGTGTGACATTATTAATAATATTTCAAACACTTTTGTAATTTGTTTATTTTTACAGTTGCTTCTTTCAAAATATATATATTATCACATTATGTTTCATTAAGGTGGGCGGATTGGAGGGCCACATTAGGTGCCTGCGGGAGATGGTCCTGTTTCCTCTCATGTACCCGCAGCTGTTTGAGAAGTTTGGCACGCAGCCCCCGCGCGGCGTGCTGTTCCACGGACCCCCGGGCACGGGCAAGACACTGCTCGCGCGGGCACTGGCAAATGAGTGCTCCCTGCAGGGGGGACAGAAGGTCTCCTTCTTCATGCGCAAGGGAGCCGACTGTCTAAAGAAGTATGTTGGCGAGAGTGAGCGCAATATTAAACTGCTCTTCCAACAGGTGAATATTCGATTCTAATTCAAATGATTTCTCAAAGTATTTAGTCACCATTAAGTGACCGACCGACTTTACTGATTTATGTTAACACGTTGTCTGCAGGTTTATTGACATGCGTAGCTTGAAATTTAAGTACAATTATAACATTTAATTTGGTGCATACATTAAAATGTCACTAAAATACACTTCCAACAGTTAATGACGAGTCATCAAAATAAGTATTCATTGTACCCTTCTCTCCGACCACCACCAATCCAGTAAACGTGTATTAATATCCTTCCTGCAGACAATTAGTTATTCAATTTTTCACCTCAATCAGCATAAGCCATTCCAGAAATGTTTTCTATGCAATAAAATTACAATATGTTCTTATTAATATATTAACAAAGAATTGTGAATTGGTTTGCCTATCAAAAATATTGATAATGGTTTTTTGTTGCTTGACTTATATGACTCAGATTATTACTCAGACGACCTTCGTGGCAGAGTGGTAAGAACTCTGATTCCCATTCCGAAGGTTCTGGGTTCGATTCCCGGCGATGGCAGTGTGATTGTCACACTGTCTTTGGTCTGGTGTAGAATTCTCGTGACAATAAAATGGCGATAGATTGGCTACCTGTCACATGTTACGAGAATCAATATATCAGCTTAAAAAAAAAATTATACTGTAATTGGGTTCAAGCAACCTGTTGTATACGTAAAAAAATATATATATATCACATTTCTAGGCCATTATTAAAATGTGGCTATGCTATTAATACATTGATTTATAAATGTGACTAGCTCCCCTTTTTATATGTATAAAAATTCTATCATTATTATCTTTAAAACTTGTCTTTAAAACAGTTTTGCATATTACATCATTTGTGTTTCCTGTTTTTGTTTAATTTTTTTATAGTATAATTGAAGTATGGAAGTTTATATTTTCTCAAGCTATATCTGATTATATTGTCCTCATCTTGCAGGCCACCAAAATGAAACCAAGCATAATATTTTTTGATGAAATAGACGCCTTGGCTCCTGTGAGGAGCGTGCGCCAAGAGCAGGTGCACACCAGTGTGGTGGGGACTCTCTTAGCGGAGATGGATGGCATGTGTGATCGGTACGAACAAAATTTCAATTGAATATTTCTTTGTTGATGACTAATTGCTGGGAAGGCTACATAACCAATCTACCAATTCTCACCGCCGTAATCTGTAAATATTTTCAGTGTTATTATATATGTGTTTCAATGTTTAAAACAACCAATGTTCTTCATTGGTTCTTGTGCTTGAGAAAGAAGTTCTTTTAAATTTATTTATATGCATAACATTTTTTGCCACGCGTTTTGCGAACTAATCTATGTGATTTAAAAATAATAATTTTAACATTTTTTTTAATACCCCTCATTAAATTTTCACACCATTTGTGTTTTTTTTCTCAGTCCCTTAAAAACGTAAAATATGGGTTTCACTGTATTTTATTTGGGAAACTTTTTGCAATAGTATAACCATTTCACACCTTCATAAAGTCTTAGATACAAAATATATATATTCTGAAAAAATGTTTTCATTGATTTTGTCAATCAGTTCACTTATTCAATTAATGTGAATGAAAATATCTGTTTTCTAGAAGTTTTATTATATTTTATGGGAATGACATGTTTCCCCTTCCTAAGGCATTATCGAATTTCTTAGCAAGGTGAAACATATTATTTCTAAAAAATATAATAAAACTTATTGAAAACAAATGTTTTCATTCGTATTTAATATGGAGTTTTACATTGTTGTTTATGAATCAATAAATTCTTATTTTGTACATTAATATTCACAAGAATATCAAATTAGAACTGTTGCTAGGCAGAAAGAATGGACTGCTACACTGTTCTTTCCTGACACACTTCTCTCGAATCCTCAACATTCATACATTGTGTCATGTTTGTCTGTCGATTTCTCCGACTCCTCACTTGGCCAACATTTAGTGTTTGATTGATTTTTTCATACCCAGTGGTGGATTTGCAGTCTTGGCCGCCCTAGGCCGTGTAGTAGAGTCCATTTACGACAGGGAGATCGTTTGCAATAGTACGAATGACAGTGCGACGTTTGGCCGCCCCTAATATCTGGCCGCCCTAGGCCCGGGCCTACTGGGCCTCAGGGCAAATCCGCCTCTGTTCATACCGCGTTTTTACCAGTTTTCCTTTATTTCTAGTTCCTCAACGTTGTTTATATATACTTTGCCGTTTATGTCCAAACTATCAATGATCCTTTCATTATTTTATTCATAACACTTTCATTCGCCCTGCATTCACTTCTTATATTTGCATTTAACACTTTATCACATACAGATTCTACTACATTGCACTTTCATCCTTTTTATTGTATACATTTGTATTCACAAGTATATCAAGTTAGAACTGTTGGAGTAACATTTAGTAATGATGGCAACATGTATATTTGAGTTAATACTCGACATAAAATCTTTGTTTTATTACTAATTGTATAATTAATTTATCGACCTTTCATTTTATATAGAAAAAATTGTTTTAAATTTTGCATATAAAAAATTTATATATTTGATTATCATTCGCCAGTGGTTCGGTGGTGGTGATAGGGGCCACGAACCGCTTGGACGCGGTGGACCCGGCCCTGCGACGCGCTGGGCGCCTGGACCGCGAGCTCCACTTCCCCGCTCCTGCTGCCGCACAACGGGCTGACATCCTTCGCGTACACACCCGCCACTGGCGCCCTCCCCCTTCTGATGCACTCATAAAACACGTGGCTGAGATCACCACTGGATATGGAGGTAAGGACCTTCGTTTTAACAAATTAATTTAAACATGGTTTGGATTTTTTGTTATTTTTATTGTATTTTTTTTTTTTTTAATTTATGAATAACCAAATTTCAATTATATTAAATTTAACTAAACACCTAATATTTTATTCTATGTTCGCCATAACTTTGTGTTGTAGATGGTTAATATTTCTATTTTTATATACTTGTTATACAACACACATTTATTAAAAAATTAAATATCAAACATGTTTCGGACTAACCAGGCCTTCATCAGTGATATTATTTAAAATATTATAAAATTGTTTACATGTATGGTCATTTTTGACAGATGTTATAATAATAACATTATACTGTCAAAACTGACTATGAGGTTCACAACCCATCACACCGCGTCTCTCGCGATGGCGAAAAGAGAAGGATGGAGTGCCGCATCGATTAAAGTGTGGCAATCCATTCTTTCTGCCTACCCTTTCGGGGAGACGGCGTGATGGTTAGTTAGTTAGTTAGTTTTACTGTCAAAACTGACCATATTTGTAAACAATTTTATAATATTTTAAATAATATCACTGATGAAGAGCTGGTTAGTCCAAACACGTATGATATTTTATTTTTTTAATAAATATGAGTGTTGTATGCAAAGTATATAAATAAAAAAAACTAATGTTTTGTTCCCAAAAAACAATATGTTTTTATCATATTCTAAATACATTTTTGATAACTACCTTAATTATCCTTTTTTTAACAATTTTAATCATAATACACTTTCAATTATTCTATTCTCTCATATAGGAAGGTCACGTTTCGTGTGCTCCAGTAGTTCCTTATATCAAAACCGAGTTTCAAGTGGTTTTTCCTTTGATTTCGTATATGTGTTATACATCATCAGATTTGTAATTTTTTTGCGCTTCTAACAGTGTTTTTATTTTTTCTGTGAGTGTTGGGGTTTTTTGACAATTTCAAAAAAACTGTTTTTTGTGAATCAAAAGTGCCGTTTTCCAGAACGCTGTCCCTATGGTAGCATTTTCAATCAATGTTTTTTGCCAGATTTGCTCATCATAATAATACTCATAAAAAAGTCAGTGAAGTGTATGTGCTACCACTTACCGTTTCCAAGGGAGACGGGTTTTTCCCAAAACCACGTGTTTGCTAAAATATCCGTTCGTCACGTGACATAGTGTTGTTATATATCAAACTACGCGTCTTTAAAATACAAACTCAAATCAGTTTTCAAAATTAAAAAAAAGTGATTTTTAGTGACTTAAATGTGAGGAAGACCAAAAAATTATACCTCTGCAGAACGTGCTAGTGCCGCACCACGTGTTCCTAAGTTCTGGGAACCCTAGGTACTTACTCTAGGGATTACGAGCACCAATATCAACAAGGTCAGTTTCGATACCCAGGTACTTAAAATGTCTTCCAAAGCCTGTACGAAGTGCAATAAACCGATTAAGGCCGCTGACTTGCTGAAATGCAATAAATGCAGTCACAAATTTCACTTAGAGTGCGTTGCATTGTCTGCGAAAACCCGCAACTCGAAGTCGACATCTGACTGGCTATGCCCTCCGTGCACAAAGACGGAAGAAACCAACAGCACTCTCGACTCGAGCGATATTGACACCGACGTGATAACCAAACAATTCATCGCAAATCAAATACTGGGTATAAAAACGCTTATGTCAGAGGAATTCATTACCTTCAAAAGCAGTATAATTGATTCAATCACCTTCCTCTCTCAAAAATACGATGACTTGAACAAGCAGGTACAAGTACTACAGCGTGAGAGGAAGGAGATGGAAAGTATCAAAATACAAAATACTGAACTATGCAAGCGAATAGAGTATATGGAGAATAAATTCAACAACCTGGACAACAAACAAATATCAAGCAACTTGGAATGTCGCGGGGTGCCAGAAAAGGAAGGAGATGATCCGCAGCAAATTTGGAATGCAGTCCTTACCAAATTAAAGCTTCCCGAAATTGCCCGGAACACGGTATCCGTTGAGAGATGCAAGGATGCTAAAGGATCAGAGCCTAATCCGCGTCCCATCATTATCAAGCTCCAGAACGAAGAAAACAAGAAGGCCCTCCTAACTGCTCTATCCACATACATAAAACAAAACAAAAATCAAATGAACACACACCCACTCAATACTGCTAGTCTTGGATTATCTCCGGAGCTTCGCCCAGTTTACCTGTCAGAACAATTGACAAAAAAAACTAAATTTCTGCTCTCGAAGGCAAAAAATGTTGCCAAAGAGAAAGGTTATAAATTTGTCTGGGTTAAGACTGGGCAGATCCTGGTCAGGAAGGACGAAGAATCAAAAGTTTTATACATTAACGCAGAGAGTGACATCCGTGGCAAAATAATATGACTCCGTGGACTCCTCGTTGCCCTCTACGACACTGACAGAACCCTCCGCCACCATTACCCCCGGACTATGGCTCTACTTACTATTGTCAATACGGACCGCAGTGCTTCCCAGGTCATGAACTTTTTAACAACTTGTAAAACTATTTTTAAGTCTATATATCCTAAGTGTTCACTTTACGTTATATTCCATGCCTCCTATGTGAATATCTTGATACCTTTGTTAACAATAACTTGTCAATTTAAATGTATACTAATGTACTTCCCTACTCTAAGCATTTACTTTCTTTATTATTCAACATATTTACATGCAGAGATTAACAAATACGGCAATTTCCTTTTTATACGTAATAGTATACTAGGTCTAGATATAACAATTAAAATTCATAACACTTGTATTTTGTACCTAAAATATACCCTATTATCTACTTTAAATAAAAAACTTCAAATTTCTAGCTATTATAATATCACTTTAGTTTCTACTTTACATGTTTCTCTTGACCCCGCTATTGTACATATTGTTGGAGCATGTTGTTTTCTAAATATCATCATCTTTATATTTCCAGTCATAATTACCATTCCCTCGTCAAAATCCGTTGCTAAAAGGCGAGGAAATTAATTCATATTTAGATTCTCTCGAAACTACTCAATCGATAGAAGTATCCGCTTCTTCGACATGTAGAGATTTATTGTCTTCTTTCTCCAATTTTAAAATTCTTTCTTCAAATATTAGAAGTATCTCTAAAAATTTTGATGGTCTTCTAATCATGCTGTCGGAATTAGACATAGACTTCGATATCATCGTTCTCTCCGAATGTTGGATCAGCAACCATTTTACACCCAAACATTTGTCAGGTTATGTATCTTTTAATACAACACTGAACAGATCTCAGGCCGATGGTGTAGTTGTCTATGCAAAAAACAGTTTAGCGGTTAAAGTTACCGAACTCCAAGTAAATGATGCAAACTGCCTGAATATAGAACTAAATAACAAAAACATTATTGCCGTCTATCGCTCTCCTAGTATCAAGAATACATCCCCATTTGTCGAGTCTCTTGATAGCACACTCAAGTCCATTTCTTCCTCAAATGACCTATTAATTATAGGAGACATGAATATCGACACTCTAAACCTCTCTCACAGTTCCACTAATGAATACCTGGACTTGATGAGCTCATACGGGCTTATCCCTTACATAAATACCCCGACAAGAGTTACAAATACTTCTAATACATGTCTCGATCACATCATGGCACGTATCAAAAGCTCGGCTCGGTCTATAGTATATACCTCAACAATCACAGATCACTATTCCACTATTATTGCCCTCTCCGGTAAAAATTCTCACACTACTAAGTCGATTCGAAATCCATTTAATAAAATCAACTTCGATTCACTAAAAACCAACTTATCTTGTGAAAATTGGAATCAAATAACCAATTCAAACGATACCAATGAAGCATTTAGTTGTTTTATGAACACTCTCTCTAATAATATAGACAAATCTAGCACAATAACCATTCCGAGACATAGAAAAAATAGACTCTTAAAACCATGGATTACTGATGGATTGCTATTTTGTATACGTAAAAGAGATAGACTGCATAAATGCCTTTTAACTAACTCTGATCCTACATTTCACCGATTTTATAAAAATTACAGAAATGTCTGTAACAATTTGATAAGACAGTCTAAAATCAATTACTACAAACGCAAAATCAAAGAGGCTGGAACAGATAACAAGGCCATCTGGGACATAATAAAAGATATATCACACAACAACTCAACCCCTGTCTCGCTTACTAACCTTTCAATTAATGGTAATACAGTTACTTTGGACAAAGATACCAAAATGGTTGCTAATCACGTAAATAACTTTTTTGGAAATGTAGGAAGTAAACTAGCACAAAATCTTCTGAACTCTAGCTCTAAGAGTGAACTTGAATTAGCGAATAACATAATCAGATTACCTTTATCGCCCCCCTACTCATTTTATCTAACCCCGGTTTCTCTGAAGGAAGTTTCGCAAATTATACTTTCCCTAAAAAATACAAAATCTTCTGGTACTGACAATATTAATGCATATACGCTTAAAGAAATTATGCCATATATATTACACCCCCTCACTCACATTGTCAATTTAAGTTTTAAAACCGGCATCTTTCGTATGCGCTTAAGCACTCAAATATTATTCCACTTCACAAAAGTGGCAATTCTTCTGATGTAAATAATTATAGACCCATTTCTCTATTGAGCGTCTTCTCTAAAGTCTTTGAAAAACTTGTTAAATGTCGACTCTCCAACTTCATGGAGGAACATCACATACTTTCTGAAAATCAATTCGGCTTCAGAAAAAATCTTTCCACAGACTTAGCCATATTACAGCTCACAAATTACATCACCGAATCCCTCGATAGAGGAAATAAATGTCTGGCTATCTTTCTGGATCTATCAAAAGCCTTCGATACGGTTTCCCACCATATACTCTTAGCGAAGTTGGAAAGAATTGGAATTAGAGGTATATCATTGGATTGGTTTCGATCTTATCTGACTGATAGATCACAGTCCGTTTCTTTAGGTAACTTAAACTCTGATAGACTGACCTCCAAATTCGGTGTTCCGCAAGGAAGCGTGTTAGGACCTATGCTCTTTTTAATTTACATTAATGAGCTATGTAGCACATCCTTCAATGGAAAAATCATCACCTTTGCAGACGACACTGCTTTGGTTTTTGAATCCAAAACATGGAACAGTGTCTTTAACACTGCTAACCAAACTCTATCTTCTGTAAAGGAATGGTTGGACTCTAATCTCTTAACATTAAATTTATTAAAAACAAAATACCTCACTTTTAGTCTAACAAAAACAAACCAACCTGAGGCTGGTAAAAATCTCATTATTCATGAAAATCCTAATTGTACCCAGCTCACTTCGTGTTCCTGTCTTCCTTTGGAACGGGTCAATGGTATAAAATACCTAGGTATAACTTTGGACAATAACCTAAGATGGAATTCACAAATAACTTCACTCACCTCACGTGTTAGAAAATTATCATATGCTTTCAGATGTCTCCGAGAAATTCTAGACCCCAAGCTCTGCAAAGATGTGTATTTTGCCCTATGTCAATCTGTGATAACCTATGGGATCTTGAGCTGGGGCGCTTGCGCAAAATCTACAATTGACCCCCTAATTAAGTCCCATAAAAATATATTGCGCATTATCACCAGAAAACCCATTAGGCATCCTTCGTCCACGTTGTTCAAAGAATATCAAATTCTTAGTATTCGACAACTTTACATCAAAATATCAGCCATATTCTCCAAATTTAAAATTTCGAATTCAAGATCACAACAGAACCGTCCCACAAGATATTCCTCTCACCATAATTTCAAAGTTCCTCGCTGTCGCTCAGCTCTAGCCCAAAAGCAATTTCCATTCCGCGCGCCCTATATTTTCAATCGTCTTCCTGAGAACCTTAAATCAATTAACGACACTAAGAACTTTAAACGTGCTCTAACCAAATTTATAAAGGGGTCATCGTTAGACATAGAAAACACTTTTTTCTTTTAGATTTAGTAATTTTAATTATATCTTCATATTGTGATTACCAATGTTAGCATAAGATTACTAACAAGCCATTTTACTAACAAACCGCCATTTTACTAACACTGCTACTAACATCATATTTTATGTAGTGGTCACGATACAGGCCATGCCTAGTGTGACAACTACAGTCCATCAACTTTTTTGGCAAATTGTAAAATAAAACATGTAAAATAAATAAAAAATAAAAAATAATTGTTTGTATCATCTGTATAAAAAAAAATTAAAATAGAAACAGAAATGGACATAAATTCGAAATAAATAAATATATATGTTTTAAGATAATCAAATGATTTTACTGAAATCTCTTGATGGAAGTTCATTTTAAATAATAATTAAATAAAACGATGTTTTTTAACTACTTCCACTTTTGTCTTTATTTAGACAGCGACCGGTTTCGCCAGGCTTGCTGGCATCGACAGACTGAGCAGACACCGACCAGTCTGTCGATGCCAGCAAGCCTGGCGAAACCGGTCGCTGTCTAAATAAAGACAAAAGTGGAAGTAGTTAAAAAACATCGTTTTATTTAATTATTATATATGTTTTAATTCGTTTATTTTATGGAAAATTGTCAAATAAATGTTTTAACACTCACCCTAGCTTGTTAAGCAATTAATTGAACTTAACCGTTGAACTTAACTGAGTGCCAAACCTATTTCGCCAAAATATTCTAAAATATCAAAAGAAATGTCTATTTTTATAGATAATTTATATTTACAAGAAAACAATGTGCCATTTCTGTAAAAATACACCAATTTTCATATTTATTTCAACATTCTCTTCACTAGGTTTCACACCATGATAATAAAAATACAGAAATTGAATACTATTAATCTACCTACAAGCGCGACGGCGCTCCTCGGCACTCTAACGGTTAAACTAAATCTCTTGATCACTCAGGAAGTTTCCAGAAATTTAATTTTCATGATTCCATCCAAATATGGCTTAGAAGTTATTTTCAATGTATTGTATTTATTACAGGATCTGATCTGAAGGCACTGTGTTCTGAATCTGTCCTGAGGGCTCTAGAAAGAACCTACCCGCAAGTGTACAAGACTCCCTATGCCCTGCTTATTGATCCGCAAAAGGTAAAATCATTTCATATGAGACTATGGACAGTGTGGTGATAACTAATATTTTATTTTATTTTCATAAGAGATTTAAAATGACTAATTATTATTTTTTTATGTATATAATAACCCAGACTCATTTCAGTGACCATTGTTTTGTTTTGTTTCGTATTAATTTAACAATAAATATATGAATAATATCTATTGGTGATTTTCCACATTCAGGCTCTGTGACTTCAAATAACAATTTTAACATAACACCATATTTTACAATTTGGAGTATTTTCCTCAACATGTTTCTTAGGTTTAACACCATCATCGGAAGAATGCTATAAATGATGAAAGAATTTATATTTATCCCGATGATGAAAGTGAAATAAAAAATAAAACATTAATAAAAATAAAACATTCGAAACATGTAAAAAAAAATAAACTCAAAAGTGGAAAAAATAGTGTTTCAATTCATAAATTCAATTCGTCATTATAAAATTACAGTGTTAATAATAAAACATTTTTAAAACAAAAAATTGTTAGAGAAGTAATATTTATTAATTATATGTAGTTCCAAAAAACTGTGCCATTTAATAAATTGTGAAAAACATAAGTGCATTCAAACCCAATTTCAAACATCGTTTTCTGTATTCCAGCCTTAATTATTTTAACAGCTTAGTCAATACTCTCCTGGTATGAATAAAATAAACAATGTTGACATCGGCCATTTCTCCTTCAGGTGGAGGTGCTGGTGGAAGATATGGTAGGAGCCATGCGCACGCTGGTGGCAGCCGGCGCCCGTGTGGCACCCCCACCAGCCCGAGCCTTGTCTCCGCACCTGCGGCCCCTGCTTTCGTCTGCTTTGGATCAAGCCCTCGCATCCGCCACCAGACTCTTCAGCCTGGCTGATAAGAAGAATACCAGGTTGAAAATTAAACCCATTGAATCGTGCTGATTAGAGAGTAAACCCACCTTTTTGGCTGCAGCATCATATTGCACTAAAATTTAGGACATGCTTTAATTAACACAAGATTTTAGCATAAAATATACTGGAATGGTACTTATATTGTTTTGAACTGAAAGAATCTTTTCATCAAACATACACAAACTCTGAAAACATTATTTTGATGCCCTATGATCTATACCAGAAGCTCCCAAACTTTTTTTTTCCGTAGACCCCCTACTTTCTGCTAAAATTGATTTTTAAGTCATTTTTGAAGCTGACACAGAGCTAAATCAGGCCAAAAAAAGCCTCATTGGGGAAAATCTGCCGGTCGTAACGTTGGGCGACCTTTTTTTTTTAGTTCATTTGGGAAAATTGAATGTCCGATCTTTGCCGAATTAGCTAAAATAAAACGATTTCGACCATCCGACATGAGATCCACTATCGTGGACTGCCATTTTCATTTCATAGACCCCCAATTTTTTTTTCGCTAACATGGACCCCTTGCAAGTTGTCGTAGACCCCTGGAGGTCTATATGGACCACTTTGGGAATCACTGATCTATACTATGAACCATTTTTGATACTGCTCGTAAATTCATCCGCAAAATTACTTACGTAAAACCACATATATCAAATATTTATACTAATTTGATTGTTGTCAAATATGTATACACGTTGATTGTTGAGTACACGCTAGGCACTTACTAGTGATATCTCATTAAGTGCTCAATACTAAATGCTCACGGACGTTTATGATTTACAAAAATACATTTTAATTATTTATTACAATTTTTTTTAATTCCAATCGATTTTGTTTTATTTTTAAATCAGGATTAATTAGGGCATCTTACCAGATTGCTTGAAAATGTTGCCCAATGAGAATGTGATTTTTTTTTTATGTGTAATACAATTTTCAGTACAAGTAGCGGTAGCGTGTATAACCAGCAAGCATCTGCTGGGCTGCTGCTGCTTGGAGAAGGCGCCACATCTCACGTCGGCCCCGCCCTATTATCCTGTCTAGAGCACTGCTCCCTCAAGGAGGTGTCCCTCTCCAGCTTGCATCAGGGAGTCTGTCTCACTCCCGAGCAGGCCCTACTCACGGTAACCTAATCCACTTTATCTATTCAAATTTAGAACCACATGTTTTTAGCATGCCTTAATGTTTTCTTTCATTTATTTCCCGTTGTGCTGCTGACTACTTTTACATTTGCATTTGCAGCTCCGACAGATTATCTCGGCTCATAATAATATAACACATAATTTAGTATTAGGTGTAAAACTTTGCTTCCGCCGTTTTGCAATAGATGGCAGTAGCGGTAAGTGGTAGTTGGAATAAATAGATCATAGATGTCATACAATAAGCTTAAGTATTTGTAAACATAACGCCATCGAAATATTAGTCGATTTGTGTCTGCATCATAAAGTTATTCCCGATTAAACATGTCAGCTTACGAGCCAAATTCTCGTCATTTGCGGGAGGTTTTAATTTTATGCTTTAATATGAAGAAATCTGCGGCTGAGGCTCATCGAATGCTCTCAAATACCTATGGTGAGGCCGCTATTAGTGAAAGAACGTGCCGAGAGTGGTTTCAACGCTTCAAGAACGGTGATTTTAACGTCGAAGACCAGCATGGCGGTGGAAGAGAGAAGACTCGTGTCAAACGCAACAAGAATTGGCAGGATCATTGGGAGTGACGCAACCAGCCATTTCAAAACGCCTGAAAGTCATGGGAATGATTCAGAATCATAAATGTATAACCAGTTTTTTACGATAAAGCCTCGAATTTCGGAAAAAAAACGGCGGAAGCAAAGTTATACACCTAATAGTAAGCTAATCATGTAATTTAGTACTACAGATGGAACCAGCCGCACAATAAAGGTTAAACTACGAAGATGATTTTTAAATAGCCCATTGTTTTGGCCGAAACACAACGATACTTCAACATTATTACTGTTAAAATTTATAACACTGTTATAATATCACAATTTATTTTTATTCACTAAGAGTGTCCCGACAGCTGTTTCGCCAACCGATGTTGGCATCATCAGGTGTTACAATAAACTATAAAAAAAATTATTGTAACACCTAATGATACCAACATCGGTTGGCGAAACAGCTGTCGCGACACTCTCAGTGAATAAAAATAAATTGTGATATTATAACAGTGTTTTAAATTTTAACAATAATAAGATGATTTTTTTATTACGAGTATATGTTACTTGTCAAATATTTATAATTTAAAAATTAATTTTATTATTTAGTTTTAGCCTGCTTAATATATTGTTTTCCTTGTTCTGACCGTTTTCGGGTACATGTTTCCATTGTTTGCTCAGACAATGGAACAAGCATGTGACACCTGTCAGAACTAGAAGAATAAGTCCAAAAGTACATTAGTTTTTATTATTTATAATCAACTTGCACCAAGATATTTTAATGATCAATATTTTTATTTAAAACATTGTTCAAGGTTATGTGGCAACCTTATAATTTCTAGATATTTGCGGAGGTCCGCCGTGCAGGCATGGGCGGGCGCGGCTGCGTTGTGTACGCCCCGAGCATGGAGCTGTTGTGGCGTACGCTGGGCGAGAGCGGCGCCGCCCTGCTGCTGCACCAGTGGCAGGAGGCGGCCGCAAATGCCAGCTGCCTGCTGCTCGCCACCGCCGACTGCCCTTACCATGACCTTCCTGAACAGGTAAGACCTTCCAATAATTACAGGGGCCAATGAGCATTACTGCCCTACTATTATTGCATTACTGCACCAATCTGCCTCTGGTGACACTAGTGGGAAGAACAATTAGTGCTGAACGCGGTCTCCTCGGAGATCGACTTCTTTCATATTAGTGAAGTTCGAACGTTCAGGAGACGTTCAACTGCCTACTTACTTTACAAGATTTTCAATAAAAAGTCGTATTGGAATATTGTAAAGTGTGTAATTATTTTTTTTTTACATGTTTTTTATAATCAATCAATTCTCTTGACTTTAGAAAGTATCTTGTCTTCCTAATGTCGAACCATCTTTAATGCGTTCCTGGTACTATGTTGTATTTTTATAATATTTTACCAGTACTCAATAGATGCCTTAAACATTTTGCTGTTTGTAATGTCTTTTGAGTTAATAAACTGATTTGATTTCATACTAGATTTCGGAAGAATCTCGACGTGCTTGTATGATTTGCTTTATAAATGTGGAGAAAACTAGAGAGATGTGTCAGGATAGAGTAATGTGGCGGTCCATGCTCCAAATCCTCAATATATATACATATTTGTTAATTTTTGTTTCTTTATCAAAGATTATTAAAAAAATTAATAAGAATTACTTTATAATGTATATTTTGTTTAATTCCACTTGATTTTAAAGCATCGACCAGTTTCGGCAGCTTTCTGCCATATATATTATAAAGGAATTTTATTTTTTGAAAAAATGTATGTATTTTTACTACTTACAATGAACTACCAAGATATTTCAATTAACGTCATGACTGTTGTAAAAATTCTATAAGAACTCTATTCCCGCCCTACAGTCTCAAATGAGTATCTTTTAAATTAGTTTATTTAACTGCATGATGTGCTTTTGTTTTAGATTCAGTGTCTGTTCCCTCCGTATAAGGACTGCGTGTACAAAGTAAAGGGACCCAGCACAGCCCAGGTGTCCAGCTTCCTTAGCCCACTCTTCACCTCCAAACCGTTTGAGCCCCCCGTCGTAGTCAAGGAACTGCCTGATACCGAACTTCCAAAAGGTAATTTTACCACATAATCATTGTTTTCCTGGAGCTCGACCACTAATATCTCAGCCGTCCTTTGAAAACTTTGAAAATACTAATCTTGCTTTTATTTTTATTTATGGAATTTTTTAGCCTCATATTTTGAAATAATTTCTTATTTTGTTTGTAAGTTAAAATGATAAATACAAAGTGCTACAACTAATTATCAAAGATAGAATTAACAGTAAACAAAGTGTCGGGAGAAGAAGAAAATCCGGCTATAAAACCTTGAAGAAGACAGTAAAAGTCCGTTAATTCGAACAATGATAATTCGCAATTCAAAATTTTCATAATTTGCTCGGTCCGAAAATTGACTTTTCATAGTAATTTCTACCGTTCGAAATATCGCGTATTTCGTAATTCGTAAAGTTTTTGGTAAAGAAATGTACCTAGATTCTAATAATTCAAATGAGACATCACGCGAGAAAGAATCCGTTTCGAGCGCTTAAATACATTAGTGCAAGCGAGATATCTATATATTACGTATTTCTCTTGAAAATATCACGCGGTAAAAAAGTGCAAAGCGATAAAATGAGAACACTATGTAAAAAAGATATTTTTATTCTCAGCATCTTTCGTGTATCCATCGTTTCTTTTCTATAAATTAGCAATATTTCTTTCACAAAGTTTTCAGAGAAATTCCAAAGCTATACAAAGCTTTTTTTGTTGAGACATTACTTCAGAATGAGTATACAAAAAGGAAGAAAATTAATAAACTTAAAGAATAAAACAAAACAAAAAACGTAAAAACTATGTAAACACGATCGCGAATGTCAAAAGCGTAATAAATCGAGTCGAAAACCGAATGATAATGATAGGACAACGGCTAAAATTGAAAGATGTCTGCTGACCAATCGCATCGTCGCTCACTGACCAATCACGACCGAAATAATGTGTCAAGCGCGCGTATTTTGAATATTTCGACATACATTGCGGGAAAAAAATGTACTAAAATATATCGAGACTGAAGTAATTACACGCAAATGGCGGGAAAACGTAAAATCCGGGTTTCACTGGATTAATTTTTATATAGGTTTTTTTTATTCGTATGAGATGCCTGTCTTAATAGGTTTCTTTTAACCAATAAAAATGTTGATTTTGATTTCAAACCGCCATTTGACCCACAAAAACATCGTTATGCTATCCAAACACTTTTGTTATTATTATTATGAACACTTGACGTTATAATTATTATTTTGACAGAACGAAAAAATGGCCGCGATGTTCCAAGGCCCAGCAGTTGGCGCAATTTTTTTTTTTAGTGATCACGTAATTCGTAATTCGAATTTTTTTGGGGAATCCGGTCCCTTGAATTACGAATTATCGGACTTTTACTATAGTTCAGTTGTAACACAACATACCTATTTAGAGCTGTGAATGTCCCTTTTGTCGAAATATGATTGGAAATTTTCTGTATGTTCCAAATTCCTGCTACTGTTCTGTAAATACACAATTTTTATTTTCTCTTTCAAAAGCCCTGATACAGTTCTGTAAAGACCCAAATTTTATTTTACCTTCCAATAGTTTTGTAAAGATTTACATTTGAGTATTGTCTGTTGTATATGATAGCCCCACCCATCCCCCCGCCTGCGCCATCTCCAGAGGACGAGAGAAAGCGGACTCGACGCGAGGGACACCTTCTCCGAGAACTGCGCATTTTTCTGAGGGATGTTTGCCGCAAACTCGCTGCCAACCGCCGCTTCTACAAGTTTACCAAGCCTGTGGACCTTGAGGAGGTAATCATATCAACCCTTTGCACTCCTTTATTATTATTTTATTACTCGCCACCAACTGCCTACTGAATTTACAGAAAACCCTTTCTTTTTTGTCGTTGAAGCAATTATTTGCAGGTGAAAAAGCGCCGTTCAACATCTCTCGGCTTCAATTCATACGGAACCCAATTACCTTATTTTTTAATCATTCCTGAACGGGATCAACCAATTGGTGGAGAGGTGTGAGCAGGCCGTAAAAAGCAACGGCGAATATATTTTCGATCAATTTATTATAATAATTATTGTTTTTGGTTCAAATAAAACTATTTGATAAAAATGTTAGGAACTTATTCCTAAACCCAATATTTCAGCGACAAATAATTAAACAAATTATAGCTCTGACTGCTTTTTGCAAAATTACTCACAATTGATCTTGCTTTTTTGATATTGATATACTGATTAATTATATTCTGGTTGATAGGTGACAGATTACCTAGACATCATCAAGCAGCCAATGGACTTGGAGACGATGATGACCAAAGTAGACCTCCACCGGTACAACTGCGCCCGGGACTTTCTGAAGGACATTGACCTCATCTGCGCCAATGCGCTTGAATACAACCCGGACAGGTAAACCTCTTATTATTTACTCTTATATACAAATATCTCTTATCTATATACATATTAATCAAATACTTATTAAAATAAAATCTAATTGTGAATACAAATGTATTATATAAATTCATAATCTTCATCACCTTACTACTGATTATTTTAGGAAATTAAAAACATAATATTTAAACTAATGAACAAGATTAAATGGGTTATATTTAATTCCATTGCAAAGTTATTCCTTTCTTATCAGATTTGTATATATTTTTTTATTTTTTATTACAATTTCATCACTGTCTATAATTTATTTGAAAAGTAACAATAATATTTAAATTTTTCCTTACTGCATTGATATTTTGATATTTATAATTCTTTGTCTATGGTATGGATTCCATAAAAATCATTTTATATTTTATGCAAGCTAAAGTGCACAATGAAACCTCTAGTGTAAATTCTTGGGAAATATTGTGGTTTAATTTTTTCTCGGTGTATATTTTTTTTATTGATTTTCTTTGAAGATTAAAAAAAAATCAAATTAATCTTTAAGAAAGTAGTTGAACAGAAACGCAATGGTTCTTTTAAATATTGTGTTTTGGGTTTATTGTTTATTTTTTTCCGTACTCTTAATTCCATCGATCATTTATTTTTTCATTCATCTTTTTAACATGTGTTCTATAATTTTATCTCTTGTTTTTGTTTCATATTTTTGTCTTCCTCATTTAAAAACTTCATTTTTGTCATCCATCCTTCATGCTATCAATAGAATAAAAGGGACCAATAGGTATGAATATAATACGTTAAGTGCATGTACCTAGAATACGTTATGTAAAATATTTATTAATTAATATGCTGAAAATACTGGAGGCGGAATAATATATGTTTGTTTTTAATATATTCTTAATTAACTTTAGATATTTGTTTGTTTTTGCTTGCATCATTTTATTTATAGATAAATCAGTAGTTACCTTGGGTCATACAAATCAAAACAGAATGAAGTCACATAATATTGTAACGATAACTTATTCGTCTAATAAATATCTCAAACAGAATCACATATTAAATTGAAGCATGTATTTTGTTATATTTCACTAATTCCTCATTTGAACATACCTCATTAGAGTGCAATTTTCTTTTTGGGATATTTTGGGACGTGGAATAATGCCTAATAATTTCCCGTGGTATTACTTCTAGGGAAGTTCAAATATGTCCATCCGGATGTGTAAAACACGTTTTTATAATTTAATTTCATGTCCAGCTTAACCAAAGAGTTCACCATTCATTCACTTAGACTTTTGCAATAAATTGTATAATATTTTTATTCTTTCATAGTTTTTCCTTCTACTAACTGTTTACCTCAGATACCAAAAGTAACCAAATAAAATAATTATGTATTTAATATCACAAATGTGAAAATTAACTAATATCCTTCCAAATAAGCTAATTAAAATAAGAAAATTCTGTTATTTTCGGGTTGATAAAAATCATTAAAAAAATAGAAATCAAATTTACACATTTTTTTTTTTCACTTTTCTTGAATATGTATGTAATTAAACAGATAACACATACAAATGTTTTTTTTTTAATAATAACTAACTAACCCGGCGAACTTCGTACCGCCTCAGAATCAATAAATGTTGTGCTAACTTATTAGTTGAATTAAGTTCAGTTATTTATTAAGTTAAAATGAATAAAGTTCAATAAATATGCAAAAACCAAAATGAAAAGTATTTGAATTACATTGATATGAATGTAATTCATGTGGCAACAAGGGGTTTGCTTTGTTAAAGCGAATCGAAATGATTCGCTTGGCATTGTTGCACTACTTTCTGTTAAACTATTATATTTGCTGGATAGGATGCACTCAGGTCGGTTTTTTCCGATGATTTAATAGTTATTCTGCTATTCGGGACGGAGACAAATCAAAGATCATCAAAATCGGTCCAGCCGTTCTTGAGTTATAAATGGTGTAACTAACACGACTTTGTTTTATATATATTTTTAGTCAATTCCTAATATAGGAATTTATTCTGATTGATATACCGTAGATGACATTACACCAACTAAGTATACCGTGCTCAGTAAGCAAGTAGACTCTTGCAATTTAGTCAGTCATGTCTCTTATATTTTCTTGTATTACAGGTTTTCTTATCCACATTGTTTATAATTACAATTTGCTTGCAAAGGACATCGTCGGACAAGCAGATCCGACACGAGGCTTGTTCGCTGCGCGACCACGCACATGCGCTGGTGGAAGCAGAGATGGACAGCGACTTTGAGGATGAGTGCCGCACCATTGCTGACCGCCGTGTCTCAGAAGGTCTCCCGCTCGACAAGGATCTGCCCAACTTCATTTATACGGCTAATATTACTGGTATGTGAAGTTATAATAATTAACATTTGTGTACTTTGTTTTTACACCACTTTATTTTGTTTTATCGAACCAACAGGTTTCGCTACCGCTGGGGCTACGTCAGGGTTACAAAAAGAAACTGTAAGTTGGTTCGATGAAACAAAATAATGTGGTGTTAAAACGAAGTACACAAGTCTTACAAATTTTTTTTAATAATGCCACACCACAAATTAAGTGCTTCATACAAAAGCATAGTTAACATTCACTCTCAAATTAAAATATTTTATTATTTTATATATTCGCCACTTTTCCTCCAGGGGTTTTTATTCGGTGAAACCAATTTCCTTTTTCTTCTAGGTAATTTGAGCTAACACACAATTTCAAATACAGTACACTCCCGATTTTCCGGGATGGATAGTGAAAAAAAATCACGTGTAATTAATTTCCCGGTTAATCCGAAAACATTAAAAAATATCAATTTAAAACTGCACTATATGCGCTTATGTATATCTACCTTCTTAGTAAGATGGACGTGTTGACAGCGTCACACTTTTTGACTGGCGGAAACGCCGGTCGTAGTTTTTCTACTGATCATGCCTTTGGCGCTATCCAATTTTCTTGCAAAATCTATAATTTTTCTCCTTTTATCAATGATGTTCAATAGAATGTATGATTCATTTACGTTTATTCGTTATTATATGTATACACTTTTTATGAGTATGAACTACGCTGCAGGTGCTTTATTGCAAACTCGAAACTTTATGACACGACTATAGACCCACAAACGTATGTTGGCAGTGGCACAAATGTGAACTAAACGCCCAATGTCATTGTGACAGATTTGAGTTTTTCTTTGCATTATAAGTACTATTGTGAACTATTTTTGTTTTAATAAAAAAAAATTTCAATGACTCAAGTGTCCCGGATAATCTGCTTCCCAGTTAACCCGACCCCCGAAAATCGGGAGTGTACTGTAATTCAAGCTAGATTTTATTTGTTACTGAAATTAACCATGCTATTTTCTGGGACGATTTTAATCTTAAATTTTTTTATTTCGCTTTCGTAAGCCACACAATAAAAAAAAGAGTCATGTTTTATTTTTTATATTTTATTTCAAAACAATGTTTGAATGAACATAAACTGCAATATTTAATCATCAAAACTTCGGTCGCCCTTCAACTTCGTACAAAAACGTTTTAAATATGATTCTTTATAAATATTGACTGATTTATATATGTATAAATATGTTCATATATAAATCAGTGTTGGTTACCAATGACCGTCAAAACTAAAAAACTTTAAAAGAACTAATGAAGCCATTATATTTGTGAATTAACAATATTGTTTTCGGACATTGTTTCAGTGGATCATGGAGCAATGTCTGCCACCTCCTGCAACACCATCTCACCACAAACTGCGGAAAGTGTCCCGGAGACCTCAAGGGCAGAAGTGGGTGAAGACAATCTCGCAGCGTCTCGAAAAAGAAAGAGGAGAAAGAAATGTTCGCTGTGGTCGAAGGGAATTGCCAAGAAGCAAAAGCCTTCGGGATCTGTAAAGGTAGCTATTTTTTTATTTATTTAAAACTAGTTGTACCCAGCACGCGTTGCTGTGGCTCAGTTTGATTAAATTAAAAATGGTGACCACCCCTGACCCCTCCAGTACTTCTTACCCGGGTAGTCAGGTCCAAATGTCGGACCCAACCCACCATATCCCCCCATAAATACTCCTCTCTCCATCCAACAATATCCAACCTCAACATCCAAGAAAGAATTTCCAACAGGTGAATAATTTCCAGACTGGAACTCCCGGGAAGAGGATATCCAAAGTAAAAACACATGTGTATTTGAATGCAATGTTGTGTCAAAAATTCGAAGCAATCGTTAAATAACAAAATTTCAAAACAATTGTTTTTTCCAAAGGAAGAAGAAGATGATTGGATTTCATTCAAACTACTCTCAAAACCTTCATGTGACCAATAAGAAAAAACTGTGAAATGTTCAGCAAAATCGATTTAGTAATTTTCGATAAAATCAGAGACAGAGAGACAAACTTATATTCCTCATAGCAATGCAACATTTGCTATTTTGTAATTTTCATCTTCGTCTGCTTTCGGTAAAATATGACAAATAAAAATTTATATAAAAGATGTAGAGGCATCATAAAAAGTTTTTACTATTGTAGTAGTGATGGTGTGATTTTTTTAAAATAACTTTTAAATTGAACACAATCTATTTTTTATTTTTTAATCATTAATTATCTGGCCTTTATCATAATGTTCTCAAATGTAATCATAGTAAAGACTGTATAAACAATCAATGAAATATAAATCATAAAATAGTATTTCATTAAAAAATAATCATTACAACAATCTGTATAAAATGGATTTTTTTTTAATTCTCTTTGTGTTTTATACAAAACATTTTTTTTTATATATAAATTTGCTTTTTTGTTTAGGATGCCAACAATCCAATTATCACAGATGAAGAATCTAAGGAAAACAAGCCTCTGTACTCGTCACCTATCCTGGAGGAGGAGTCGGCAAAAGCTCCTTCACCCACAACTGTGCCCACCTCCGCCACTCCCACCAGCCCTGTTACCCGGGGAGACTCCGCCGTGGGAACAGTCAAGAAACTGCAGTTGGATGATGTGGAGATGCTCTTCGATGGGAACACTGTTGACGTTTCGAGCTCTAAAGTTTTAGATAGGTGAGTAAACCAAATTTATGCATGAATGAGCTGACTTCATCATAAACATACAGTAGAATGTCGTTTATCCGGACTAATTGGGACCGGAGGTGTTCCGGATAATCAAACAGGCGCTAATTTTTTTTTAATAATTTAGCATAATAAAGTGTAAATCATTTTTTTTTCCATGGCTCATTTATTGATTATGAAATTACAAAATTTACTGCAAAAAACAAGTATGTATGTAGTACATGTACAAAAAAAGGCTTACATTACTCTACAGCACTGGAAAATAATCGGAGATTTTTTTTAACAAGATTTCCTCACATTTTTTTTTGCTCTTCATCATCTCGGCTTGTCCGGATAATTGACGTTCCGATTAACTGACGTCCGGGTAAACGACTTTTACTGTACTATTATTTCTCTATGAATGGATGATTCACTTATAATTTCTTATCTTTGATACTATGAATGAAGTTTAGATCATATTAATATGTCTCGTTTTTAATTTTTTTCTCATTTGTGCTTCTTAATATTTACTTATTTTTTACGTGTTTTTTTTTTAGTCATCTTTCCCCTGGCCGCCACAAGGACCGACGTGGTTCCAATATGCTCACCTCCACTCCTCACAGAAAGAAGTCTTCTAGTCTAGAACATTCCACTCACGGTAATTACATCTTATGTACTCACTTTCATTTAAGTTGTATTCAACCATATTATATATGAGTAGTGCATATGTAAATAAAAGTATAACAATAAATATGTCAGTTTGTTTTTGTAACACTCCGAAGCTCCAGCGGGAGCGGAACCGAATGGTTGGATAAAACATAATAAAATGTTGTAAAAAAAGTACACAACGTTGTATTATAAATTATTTTTAACCGTCGCGTTGCCATGTGGTCAATTGAGTTTCCACTGCCAATTTAAAGTTGATTTTCTTAAAACCTATGGACCCTAATATTATAAAAAAAATTGTAATCCTCCATTGAAGTGTTCTCAATATTTCGTAATAAAAAAAAAGCAAAAATTACTTCCTTCATCCCAAAAAAAAATATTTTCTAAGACTGCCCTCACCTTCATTCGTGTTAAGGTAGAATTTGTTTTGCTAATATTTACAACTTTATCAAAAGTGACAAATACTTACTCGCTGTTTTGAACGTATTATAAATTATATCTTTGACCTTTTCAATAGGTACGTAATAATACCGACTGGATGGAAACGCAGCACGTAACTTAATAATATCAGAACTGTGAAAATATTAACACTTTACCAAAAGGGACAAATATTAATACGTACTCGTTGTCTTGAACGTACTATACATTTTGCCTAGGTGCCTTTATCCTCGCCCCGCCGGCCGCGGCGCGCAGACAAGTTTATACCCGATGTCCAGTCGCCCGTATGCTGTGACGCATTACATATCAGAAATCGCATGGTTCCAGAAAAAAATTAATAATGATATGTTTTTCAAATAATCCATGTATGTTATAGATATCGATCTATTCCTAATGAAATTCCCTACAAGATGACATAAATTAAATTTTGATTCATCTAGTCATATGCTTGATATTTAGATAAAGTTAGCGGTAAACTGAACTTACCACATGGGAGCGAGCGTTTTGTTTTGAACACGGTACGTTAAGGGTTAATAATGCCACACCACAAATTAAGTGTTTCACACAAAATAATAAAATATGTGTTACTCTGTTATCATTTTGCGAAACTCCATCTTGTCCGTTGATGATATTAATGCCATTGGAAAAAGAGTTATGCATCTAATGATTGAAAAATATTTTTTTTATTCACTAAAAGCCTTTTTGGGAATTCAAAATCAAAGAAGCATAATAATAATTTTTAAGCTTAGCTTTAGCTCTAATAATAACTTTTCCGAATTTGTAAATCATCTCATTGAAAAAGATCGTTCATTGAGTAAAGATAATGGCGTTGAAATTTTACATGTTAATAACAGAAATATAATTTTAAATGATCAAATAAATTTAACTTCAAGCCCAATAATTTATTTATTTCCTTTGTAGCAAGATTTAATACCTGGACCCCAATAAGAACTTTATAATATTATTTTAGATTTATTCAAAATATTAGTTATAACAAATGCATAAACGTTCAAAAAGAATCATTGTGTTTTGTTTTTTTTAAATTAATAAAGTTTGTGTTGTTTATAAAGTTTAAATAACATTGTTCAAGCCAAAATAATGACACAACTTGATTAGATTTCATCTGTTGGTCTTATAATATGCTGTGTGGCTTGTTACAGATGCGGGTAAAGTGATCATAAACAGATCAGAATTAGATGCAGTGTTTACTAAATGTATGAAGGGTCTGCGAGACATGGAACTGAAGCCCCTCCTGGAGCTGTACAGCCGGCTGGACCGGGTGGTGGGCAAGTACACCTCGCGCTTGGACCGCACCGCCCTTCCCGCCGAGATGCAGTCCGCCGCAGATGACTTCATCCGTGTCTTATCGCACAAGTAGAGCATGTCGACTGAAATTATTCAAATGCCATTATGTTTGTTTTTAAGTTAGCCAATATTTTTTAGTGAATAAATGGACATTTAAAAATCATATCTCTAGTGAGATCTAAGCTTTTTTTTAATGACATATTGAGACATTGTCAAGTAACATTTTCCAAAGTTATTTAGAATTTTCAGTGAAAGTGTTATTATTATTTTTTTGTTTCTATAATAAGTCAAATAAATGAAATATGGAATCCTGCAATATTTGTCAAACAAATATAAATAATAGAATGGTGTTATGCTATGAGTGCCATTCTGTTTAACAAAGAAAAGCAGTTTAATGTTTTGTTTGTAATTTAATAATGACGGACTTAATGAAATTTTCAGTGACCTCTGTGAACTAAAGAAGTTTTCAATATATCAATTTTGGCTCATTGAGTTAAGAAGATGCTTTTTTGTGTGTAAACCTTCGGTCACCTTACAAATATTATTGCTCGATTCCTAAACACATGACGCTTTCCAATTCTATGTTTATATTTCTTTAATTTTCTTTATTATTTGTCAATTTATGTATAAATTTGTAAATGTCTACTTAATATTTTTAATGAGTTTTAATAAGCTTACAAAAATATGAATATGTTTGCTTATCCAAAATATCATTATAAAGATTTTGTAGATAAAAAGATTGATGGTATAATATGTATTTATTTATTATGTTTGATATTTAGACAATTGGGCCTCTGCGATTTTAGGCCGTTAGATTAATGGAAATGATTTCCACCTATGTTTTAATTTATTTTTAATTTGCAGTTACCAATAATAATATGCATACCAATAAAAATTCATAGTTACTTTTTTTTTTCTTTCATCCTTTTTGCTACTTAATTTTAAAATATATTATTTACACTTATTCACAATGCTCTAGTGCAGTGGTTCCCCAACTTTTTTGTCCCGTGGACCCCTTGCTGATTTTTTTATTTTGTGCAGACCCCCTCTCTTCTTCTTTTTGTCTTGTTATACCTCCGTGATGTATAGGGCCTCAAGGAACCTTTTCCACCCGACTCTATCGCATGCCTGATGTCTAACATCATCCCAAGTGGGGCCTGCTGCTTTAACCTCGTCCTGCAGGGCTCTTCTCCAGGTGGCTCTAGGTCTGCCTCGCTTCCTCTTTCTCCCCATAGGGGACCGGTCTAGTGCGCCCCGAGCGATGCAGGCTGGGTTCCGTCTCAAAGTGTAACCGATCCACTGCCATTTTCGTCTAGCGACTTCTTCTCTAATTGGCTTTTCGACTGCCATGGTCCAAAAAATGGCATTTGACACTGTTTGGGACCAATTGATCTTGATTATTGAGCGAAGGCACCTATTTATAAACACTTGGAGTTTTCCAATAACGTCCACGGTAGATTTCCAAGTCTCACATCCGTACAGCAGTACGCTTTTAACGCTACTGCTGAATATTTGGAGCTTGAGCTTTCTCGCGCAGACCGCCTACTTTCGTAATATTTTTTTTTTTACAAACTCACCTAAAGAAAATTTGACACATTTTTATTATTATGGAAGTTATGTAATAAATTATAATGGATATTTTTCATTGGTGACCTTTTTTTTTTTAGCTCATCAGAGACTTCCGGCCAGTAAAATTCGGCTACAACTAAATTTTTCTAGCTTATTCGAAAAATCAGACATTCGATTTTCCTAAAGCAGCTAAAATAAAATATGATCGCCGCCGAATTCTACTGACAAGAAAAAAAAGGTTGTTGCCGATTTTCGCGAATGAGCTAAAAAAAAAGTTGACCATGAAAAATATTCGCAGACCCTCTGATGTTGTTCAGGAACCCCCAAATCAATTTTAATCGTACGGACCACTTTGGGAACCACTTCTCTAGTGAATATAAATATAGTTAAATTGATTAGGAAAGTCATTATTCTTTTCAAAAAAGTGTCCATAATAGATTGTATTGTGAAAGTGTAATTTTTATTGTCAATCTCCAGTTAAATGTGCTGTATAATCAGGGCATAATAACTGCAGAAGCCAAGAGCGGTTTTAAAAGATTGTATTACTTAATTAAACTTTGTTATTTTTAATTTCTTTGTTATAATCGAATTATAAGCGTGCGCAATACAGGTTTAGTTTAAATATGTGTATCTAAATGAATATTACAAACCGCAATGCTATACTTGTCTTCAGCTAGCTTGTCCTTATCTCTAGTTTTCTTATTTATCCATTTTCTCTGGTCCCTTTATCTGCTCTGGGTTGTATGATTGTTTTATCACACGTTGACCTTTATTTGGTTTCTTTGTGTATAAAATATTTTTATTATATGTATCAGTATCTTCAGAAGAGTACTTGAAGTGACTGTAATTCCTAACTTAATTTGAAATGTATTGTCCAATAAATGAAGTATACAAATGTTGACAAAATAGTGATTTCTCTACTATCATTTTGTTCCAAAGTGTAAGTGTCCAAATTATAACTTTTCCATATACATATTCAAGGATTCAGAATTATGTTATTCAAATATGTACCCTGAAATATATCAACAACAAAAAAATCACATTAAATAGATCTGCTTTTGAAATATGTAACATTACTGTTGCATTTTTTTCTGAAGGCTTGAGTTCTGCTGATCAAATGATTAACTAACTTTCTTTCATTCAATTCTAGCCTCTCAAATTCACAGTTTTTGTCTTAAAAGCCCAACTGAAACTTGAATCAATGGATCCAGTTTGTATTAAAAATTTATTGAAAATGTAGGGTTGAAAGATTTGAATTGATTTATTTCTGTATGTATTAAGGTTTTAATCGAATGTTGTGATTATATGATAAGTGAACTGTTGTATACTCTGCATGAACTGAACCCCTCGATCATGTACTGAAATTAATGTAATTGTATGTGCTATAAATAATGGACTTGCTCTTTAAGAGCATGACTTAAAAAAATAGTTGTAACTCTGGTGGTAGTCTCTAGGAGCCGTGTGATTAGCGCATTTGCTTCAATTCTCTTGTTCCATCCTTGTTCAACTCGATGTACTCTGTGTTTGCATGGTATTATACATGTTAAAAGTTATACTTCTTTGGCGTAACAAAACAAAAATAACTCCAAAAATTGTATCCTGTGTGCTAAAGAACGATAATAGTGCGCAAAATATTAAATTACCCCAATAAAATGTGACGGTTGGTAGTATTCTTGACTTTTTACGGCTAACTTCATTCATGTCTCGTTTCAAGACATCTTTTCGTAAATTTATGAGTTGGCATGCGTGAAATGTCCAACCGTTTTTTATCATTCATGGCTAACTTCATTCATGTCTCGTTTCAAGACATGTTTTCGCAAATTTGTGAGTTTGCATGCGTGAAATGTCCAGCCGTTTTTTATCATTCATGGCTAACTTCACTGAGTCGCACTTCCGTAACAGGCTACATGCACAGCTCTCAATTTTACCCTCTACTAAACATGCCAAAAGAAGTATATCTTCAAAAATCTTTACTAATGCCGCTCCTAACATCAGAAATGCATCGTTCATATCTAGAGTGTATCTATTCACTCAAATATTCTTGTATTGTTTACCACTTCAATCCTATTTTTATGTGATCAACTCACCCGCGCAGATATTTGACTATACACAAACTCAAATCCATAAACCAATATTTTTTTACTATAAATAAATCATTTGATGTAGTTGGCAAGCCAGCATCGTTTTTCTGCCTAATTACGGACAGGATAGCTTGAAAATTATTTCCCGGAATAATAACTCAATGTTATAATTTCTAACTACATTCTCAGAGACTGAAATTAATTGTTATATTCATTGAGAACTTAATGTTAAATGTATGTGATAAGTGATGAAAAGTAATTAATTTTCGTAATCAAAAATTATACCCAATATGAATGTGTTATTATGTATGTATTGTGTGCTGGTGGCACTATCCTCACAATAATTTGTTTCAAAAATAAATTTATTGTGTGTGGTGAACACGCTTGGTTTATGAATTATGTAAATACATTATTCAAAAAAAATTATTGGTCTTTTTATTTAAAACTCTTACAATCTCCGAATGTGGCGAACTTTGGAACCTAAATTAAAGTCATAAAAATATATGGTAATTTATACACTTTATGTGAATCAAATCACTTCAATGGCAAACAAAACTAATAAATTATATTTTTTTATACCAAAATATAGTTTTATTAATTTATTAATGAAGCGTGGCCCGATTTTTTTTTTATCAGTCTTGCCATTAAAATCGTAACAAACTTTAATTAACCCTATTTAAAGTATTTCAAAATTCATATAGTTTGTCCAAATAAAAAAATCATTGCCGAGTTGTGATAGTGTTTAGTTGTTATTATTTTAATTTTACACATTCATTGTTAAAATTCTTTTCATTCTTTCAATATTTTTCACTCAAAAAAAACTCATTTCAATCTGGAAAATCATAACAAATAAGTTTTTTTTTTTCAATTATAATATGAACTTTGAATTTCCACTTTAAATTAATTAAAGCATATCTCCTTTATGTAAATCACTTTGATAGGCGGGACAATTGTGTTTATTTAAATTATAATACATTCATATATTTTTATTTGACACATTCGGGGGAATGTGTTTCATGTCATAAGTTACATTGTTACAATTTTATATATAATATATTACATATTTTTATTGACACTCTCGCACATAGATATTAGATAGGTAAAATTAATAAAATTGAATATGAACACTGGCTCCTGCTCCAAATGACTTGGGTTAATATCTGGAAACATCCCTATTATTTCTTCATGATAATGAGCTATTTTTGCTCGCTTTGGAGATTATATCGTGGGTATACTGGCAAAAAACGTTAAGTCTAAAATCGCTGTTTTGAGAAATCAATCATTTAAGTTTTCTTTAAATTTGAAACATAAGTGTCGTTGTCAAAAGTCGATCGAGGGAATTTTTTTACGGCCGAAGACAATAAGTAGAGTTAACGTTTTTTTCCAGTACAAAAATGTTCAACAAGACTCTTCGAAAAATATTAAGTTTTTTGAAGCTTTTAGCCTGTATGAAATACCTTTTGTACGATTTAACGTTAAATTTATTTTTAAAACTAGAGAAAAAATCTGTTTCATTCGACTTCGTGTATTTTGCCAATTTGTAGAGCATTGTAAACTTTACAATACTGCATCACTAAGTCAAAACTGCCAATTTTCGACTTAACGTTTTTTGCCAGTATACCCACGATATAATCTAATAAACTCTATTTTTTAAATTCAATGTGACAGTTTAAGTACAGTTGAATAGGTTCATTTGTTTATTGTTATATGTCAGAAATACAATGGCTGATAAATTCTTGTTATTGTGGAAACAGACTGTTCCTCACATGCCGTAAAACAATATTTATAATCTCTTTGTATCCACGTGTGTATCTTCAATAATTCCCATTCATATCCGCATAGTATGTGAAATAATGGATAATTTACAGAAAATTATGCATACCACAACAACCTGATTATAATGTATGTCGAATTTTTTTTTTATCGTGTAGTGTATATTTAACATTCTCAATATATTTTTGTGTCTTAATTGACTAAAGTGAAGAAAGGTAAAAAAATATTTAGTATTTTATTTCGAATATCTGGTTATTAGAAATGATTCCTTTAAAGAGTTATAGCTGCTGGCGATCAAGGTGAGTTAGCTTAGAATTACTTCCAAAAGTCCTTACTTTTCAGGAATAAAATGCATGCAAATATTAATATTTTGGTATAATCCATCCTATCGGAAAAATATATTTAATAAATTTGATTTGAGTGTGAAAATATCACAAGTTCTATCATACTCGTATACTTATAATATTTTACACCCATAAAACTGGATACTATAATTGTATATTAAATATATCTTATCTAAAAAATTTAAATTGTAATCACACTTTGACATGTTGAATTTTTTCAGTTCACTGACAAATTCAGAATAATAAGGTCAATCACAATATACTACCGACACTATTTTAATTTAATTGCAAAAAAATGTTTATAGAGCACAAATTGTGTTTTATGTCTGATAGTGATAGATAGGTACATATCAGTAAAGAAGGCTTTACATCACAGATGAAATGTTGGGAGTCAACAAAGGATTTTGTTTAATATGTGCATATTGAGTGCATTCTGTTTCTTCTCGCCTCTTCCCGTTACATGGGCTTGGCTTTTTTTAATTGGTTGACGCCAGGTATTTTGGTGCTTCTCCCTTAAGGCCTAGAGACTTCATGTCCCTCTGCACATTTGTTAGCCAGATAGTTTGGGGTCTTCCTTCTTGACTCTGAAACATCAAAGCATCCAAATGTTATTAAAACAATTTTCTTTTAGGATCTTTGTCTACTACATCTCATGTTAGTGTAAGAGAGAGGCAACAAGGCAGAAATTCATTAAATGATTATCTCCAGAAACAGGTAATTTCATGTTTCAATACTATTAAATCTAGAAGATCAACAATGTTCGTTCCATAGCACTGGGTTGACCCTAGTCTAGTCAAGTTGAAGTATCTCTTTGATTTTTTTTCATTTTCCCTTATACAGTGGAACCTCTCATAACGCGTAATTCGCATAACAAGTAAAGCAGACTTTGAAAGAAGTGCTCCCTTAACGAGTGGTAGAGAAAGGGGAAGTCCTATCTTCATGTCAACGAGATTGTGTCTTTGGCCAATGCAATGGGACTAGTGGTGGATAACAACGATATTGATGAGCTTGTGAAAGAGCAAAGTCAAGAGCCGACCACCGAAGAGCTCATGGAGTTGCATCGTGTTTCAGAGCAAGAAGTTATGGAGGAGGAGGCAATCGTAGCAGAGAAACTGTTGCATCATATTGAGAAGCATCACCCTATTAAGGAGGTGGCTATGCGTTCTACAATACAAATTTATTCAATCATAATGGTGTGTCACATTTTCACCAAATTTTGAAACGAAGGCAAAAACAAATGCATTCTGACAGCTTTCTGGTAAAAAAATAATTATTTGTCATAAATTCATAAATAATAAACTAGTTATTTAGATTTTTTATTGTTTTTTAGCAAATCTAAATCGCATTTCAAGTTGTTATGCACCCTCACAATTTATGAGTGTGTATTTTTATTTTTTTAACTTTAAAAATAAAAATAAATTTGTATTTTTTCGGCGTGGAACGCATTATCCTATTTTACATTGATTTAAGAAGATAAATGTTTTTAAGAAGATCGAGTTAACAAAAGTGAAATAGGTTAAGACGATTTATTAACATTAAAAAAAACAGCGATTATTAAATAAATAATTAATTTATAGTTTATAATTTAAAACGATTTTATTTAGCCCACTTCTAGTCAGAATCATATTAGAGTACAGTAGAACCTCTCATAACGAGCAAAACAAATTGTGAAAAAAATGTTCCCCTACCGAGCGACATTTCGCATAACGAGTGACGCAGAAACTGTTGTATCATATTTATATTGAGCTATGCGTTCTACAAATTTATTTAATGGTAATGCTGTGTCACATTTTCACCAAATTTTGTAACGTAGGGAAAAACAAATGTCTCTAGATAACTTTCTAGGAATTTTTTATTTATTGTTTGTAATAAATTATCAACTAGTTGTTTCGATTTTTTTTATTGTTTTTTTGCAAAACAAAATTGCATTCCACATTGAAATGCTCCTTTACAGTTTATAAGTATATAATTTTATATGAATAAACGTTAAAAATAATAATACATCAGTATTTTTTTCGGCATGGAACGCATTATCGTATTTTACATTGATTTGTATAGAAAAAAATTGTTTCACTTAACGAATGTTGCATATAACGAGTAAGATTCTGGAACGAATTAATTCGTTATAAAGGTTTTGTATTTTGACTCCCGTTTAATATTAGGTGGGAAGACCATAGACATTTTTCTTATTTCTCGTTTTGTTTGATACTTTGCCAGTGCGTCTGCGACACTCGCGCCGTGCACGGGAGATTTGAGGGGAGCTGTTGAAAGCCGCGAAGTGTCAGATACAAGTGTCAAATCCCTTTACTTTATATCGCAAGAACCCGTTCAATGCTAGGCTATATTTAAGCGTATGGTTTCTCTTTAACTCGATTAATGAACCAGATTGACGAGCGCAAGCAGTGTGCGGTTATCTGTAATTCAATATATAATACATTTTATTTAATATGATCTCTCAGTATGCCATTTGCCATCGGAATAGAAAGTTACAAGTATATATTTTCCAGGTATGAGATTGGAAACAAAGATTGAAAAATGCCTAACGCAGATGAAAGAACTTATCCGCTGGGAGCAATTGAAGGATGTGAAACTAATGAACAGCAAGCCGTCACATAATCAAGCCTATGTTCCAACGAAGGTACCTTACTCAATAATTATTCAATTAATATCTTAAGTTACACGTGCGCTAGGAGTTTATTTATAAATAAACACCTTTTACCTTGAATCGATTTGCTTTGCAAGTTCTTTTATGTTGGTGGTGACTTGTGTTTATATATTTATTTTGACCTATAGAACTGATGATGATACGAACTGATGAATAATAACAAAATAATTTCTTTTTGGTTTCATTTTCTTTTAAATATTAACAATTGGCCCACAACAAACGATTTATGTATTAAAATATTTTTAAAGATAATTTAATATGTCTGTAAACAGGATTTAAGAAAAGAAAGTTTCTCTACCATATTAAGAAGATCTTTATTAATTAAAATAGTTTTGCTATGCGTTATTACAATCTTAACTAAATTGGTGAATCAATTTTAGAATGAATTGCGCTTTAAATCTTCTGTTAATTACCAATTTTTTTAGTCAAATCACATAACTAATATATCTAAAAATATTGGCACTTAATAACCTTTTTTTTTAAATCTGTTTAACAACGATCTAAATTTCTTGAATGGATCATTATTCCAAGATTGATATAACTGTTTCATTTTTAATATGAACTTTTTTATATGTAGTTTTTACATTTAAACCTCTGAGAGTTCTACATGAATTATGTAAAAATCTCTGTACTATTTGTGCAAATAATTAAAAATAAAAATATGTATTGTATAAAAACACGACTCTAGCGTGTTTTTACTTAATTGATGTTATATTTATCATTTTGGTATGAAAGTTCAAAGTGTGACAAATATATGTTTTTACATAAATTCCTTATAATAAAAACATTCTTAATATTGTATTGGTCAAACTAATTTTTGCACAATTAATTATACCGTATTTGAACAATTATATTGTTTCCATATGGTGTGGTCCATTTCCTTCATGAGGCATCATCAAATATCAATATTTATGTATATACGCATTTATTGAACACTCTTACCACTCTTAGGATTTACCACATATCTTCCCTAAATTATATCATATTTTACAATATAAATTAATGTATGTGGATAAATAAAATAACATCACTAAAAGGTTGCTGCTAACTCTTAGAAACATTGAGGGATTACAATACTGCTGGTGAATCTAATTAGATAGTGCCTACTTTAAAATCCATGCTTTTTGTCTCTGGAGACTTATATTTTTATGATCAAATGTGTTTATAAATTTGGGTATAACATATCCCGTGGAAAACTGGTTATTAGGTAACTTAATCCAGAAGTCTTGTTATATAATGAGAGCTATTTTTGTAATTTCTTTTTTTTAAATATTTTATTTTTTAAATACTTTAACTTTTATTTTGTTTTTATTAGTTAATATTTTTACACAAATCGAGAAGTATGAATATCATGCTCTATTCCATGTTCATGTTATTCTAATACATGTTCAATACTCATATAAGTGGATTGTAATATTATTTTTTATGTCAACCCCCTTTACATTTTAAAATTCAATTATGATTTTTCTTATTCATGTTTTGATGACATAGTTAGTTAATTTTAATTGTGTTTTTTGCATAACATAATCTAACTTCATTATAATATGTCAACATTTGTTAGAATATGCACTTCTATATGCACACCTTAAGGTATATATTTATACAACAGAGAATTTCATACAACAGTTACATCGTACATTTTACTGATAAGTAATGTTGACACAGAAGGTACATGTATTATATGTATACAAAAAGTTTATCGACACAAAGAAAATAAAGCAGAAAAAGAACATCTGATAACATAACATTGATCTGGGAATTATTAAAATATTGGGTTATCTCTCATTAACCATTTGTATTCCCTAACTCCAATTATTATCAGAGACCAGTTTATCCATTACCATAATTGCTTTAAAATGTATTAAGATAAACTGAAATACAATAATCAAATGTAAATACAAAGTTCCTCTTTCCCTATAGAAAACTGCATAATAAACTTCATTCCCAAACCTAACAAATTTGTAACAATTATTTATATTTTATATATAAATAAATCTCTGTAAAACTGACAAAACAACCGCATTTATATTCAACTAAATACAGATTTTTTTACAAATTAAAATACTGTTTTTTCCACTTTTTGATTGATTTTTCTCAACATTTTTGCAAAAATATTATACCTTTATCATCAGGGGAACAGTTAAATATCATCGTCTCAATGATAATGATATAATATATTTGAAGCATGTCGGATGAAACAACAAAATTAAGAAAGGATCACTCCTTTGGTTTTTACACATGGAACACATGGATGAAGAAAAAATGGTTAAGAAAGTATACGTTGACAATGTGAATGAAGTACGGAGTCGAGGAAATCATGGCATGACCAAATTGATCAAATTTAAAAGGTCGGCCATCTTAGAAGAATCTACGTGTGTGTATGGCTTGCTGTATGAACATGTAGGAATCTAGAGAGGTGTGTCTGGATAGAGTAATCTGACGGTCCATTCTCTCTGCCTATGGCATGATGGTTTGTTGTTTATGGTATTATTTTTCTATTTGCTACAGATGGATATAATTGTAATCTGGTTTCAGGTTGAGCATATAGCCAACGTGTTGACTCACGGGGTGTGCATGATGCCCAGCGTGCTGGCGGCGTGCGAGCTTCTGCGGCGCAGTGGCAGCCTGCCGCAAGTGGTGGCCGCCAGCGTGTACGGCGTAGCCCTCAGCATGCTCTTCGCCGTCTCCACCACCTTCCACTCTGTCTTCTACTGCCGGAGCAACTGGTTAGTGAAGTACAATATTATACTAGAGTCGCATTATTATTTTGATTTCTCTTTTTACATTGTGATTTCTAATCCTTTTTATTGTTTAAATTTAATTTATTTTATAGGCCATTATGCTACAACCTTTAATCTATGTTTATATTATTATTTAAGTGTTTTAAAGTATTGTGCAATATGACAACATTACATTTTTAAGAAGAACATACATATTTGAATTGCCATTGTATCACGTAAAGTTAATATACTGTTATCTATTAAAAATTTACTACACATATATCACGAATTATATTGACTAGGTAATTTGTATTTTGCTTATATATAATTGTTATATTTATCCATTAAAAACATTTATTTTAGGCATTTGTTAATGAGTATTGGCAAAAAAAATTTAATTGGCTTTAGGCAAAAATACTCTTCCGTTAAATATTGTTAGGTTTCGCCGTAGAAATGAAATATGTAAAAATACTGAACTAATGAAGATACAATACTGATAGAAGAAATAAGAAAAGAATTTATGGGAGAATAGCTAATTAAAATTTAGAAAAAGTCATTAATTTAACTTGGACATATGGGACAAAGGATGTAGGAAAAATAATTAAAATTTGCATACAAGCGCTGAAAATTAAAAAGGAACTTGAGGAAAACATTCTTCGTCAGCTTGTCTCCAACCACTGCTGGACGTAAGCCTCTCCACCCCCACGCCATCTCTCTCGGTCTCTCGCCAGTGTTCTCCAGTCCCTTCCCGACGTCCACACAATATCATCGCTCCACCTGGTAAGCTGTCTCCCGACACTTCTCCGGCCCAACCTTGGCTTCCATTCAGTAACCCTCTGGCTCCATCTTCCATCATCCCGTCGACACACACGACCAGCCCACTGCTACTTCATCCATGCAATGTGTATCCCTACATCGGTGACCCTGGTGGGTCTTCTAATCTCCACGTTGGGTAAATGGTCTCTAAGCGAGATACCCAACATGGATCTTTCCATGGCCTGTTGTGCAACTTTGATTTTGTGTATTGCTTCTTTTGTTAACATCCATGTCTCGCATCCATAGGTCATCACAGGTAACACACACTGGTCCAGCACTTTTGTTTTTTAATTTTGGGGCATGTCCGACTTGAAGATGTTGCCCATCCTTCCGAATGCAGACCAACCGAACTGTATTCTCCTATCAATCTCCATGACTTGAGGAAAACATTGAATGACTGATTTATTCAGCTACGTAGCAGGCATGTTCGAAGCCAGAAAAATTGAGGAATGTGTGTGTCATGATGTATGAAAATAGATTCACTCACTTTTATTGCAATAAAGTCTTAACAACTTCTTTGTGTTTTATTTATTTATACACAACAAGTGATGTTTCCTATTTAAATTTTTTCCTTTTACTACGCTATTAGTTTGATAAATGTGTTATATATTTGTACACAAGATGTATATATTAGAATTATATTAGAAACTAATCCGAGTACTGTTTGTCTCTAGCCACATGCGCCACGTATTGCACCGCTGTGACCGCGCCATGATCTATGTCTTCATCGCCGGGTCCTATTTCCCCTGGCTGACTATCGGCTCCCCTAAAGGGTCCCTCCTGGAGGAGATGCGCTGGATCATCTGGCTGCTAGCTACGCTTGGCATTGCCTACCAACAGATGTTTCACGAGAAATACAAAAGATTGGAGACGTTGTTCTATCTCATCACCGGAATTGGCCCCTCAATCGCAATTATTATGTCAGATGTATGTATATATTCATTTTTACTGATCACAGTCTACATGTTATTATTTTTTATTATTTAACATTTGCCAAATAGATGGTATTCAATACCTCCCAATTGGGGTAACCCGTTAGGGGGCATTCAATCAATAGTGGTAATATACTTTGTGCTATTTTATTTACAATTGGTTCCAGTTTATATAATCACAATTATACCAACATATAACAGATTGTTTTACCTACCAGTCGCCAGAACCAATCTACCTCTGGTGACACCCGTGGGAAGAGCAATTAGTCTGCTGAATGCGGTCTCCTCGGAGATCGACGTCTTTCATATTAGTAGTTCTGAAGACAAATATACTTTACTTTAGAGAGTATCTTGTCTTTTTAATGTCGAACCATCTCTCATGCGTTCCTGGTATTATGTTGTATGTATATAATATTTTACCTGAACTCAATAGATGCCTTAAACATTTATGCTGTTTGTAATGTCTGATGATGAATTTATAAAACTGATTTGATTTGAAAAAAAAATAAACCCCTTAATAAAGTCATTGGTGCGTTGAAATTATTTAAGAGTACATTACCTCTATAGTTAATAAGAGTACATTTCTAGTTGGTCATATTTATTATCCTTATTTTAAATTTGATGAATAACATAACAATTTATTCAGAATTTATGTTCATTTTGATTTTTCAGCATGAATTTTCGGGAATGGGAGAACTGAAGTTGGGTGGCTTGCTGTACATCGTGGGCGTGTTCTTTTTCAAGGCAGACGGCCTCATCCCCTTCGCACATGCCATCTGGCATATCTTCGTGGCCATTGCCGCATCTATTCACTACATGGCGATACTCAATAATCTCTACCCTAATTTAAACAACGACCTATCTCCATCTTTCGAACTTATGCATAATCTGTAACCAAGAATCTCCGATGGTATAATGAAGAATCTCTAATATCTGCAATACTCTTATTCACTCCAGTAGTCAATTCATTAACGCAATATTATTCATGTTGCTATTTGTATTTCAAAAATGTAAACTCGAAATTTTGATATAAAATCATCACACAAGAAGGTTTTTCTAGGGCATATTTTGTCATGGCCATTTATAAAATAATATCCTCATTATTGAACTTTGAATTTCAAAGTGATGACTATTCTGAACGGGTCACGCTTTATTATTTAGAACAGTTAGAACGAATTGAACAATATTGCATTTTGGATTGCTGGACCTTGTGTACTAGAGAGTAGCCTTCTGTCTCATATTTGATATTCAAACAAACCCATACTCCTATTTTTGTAAGGTTTACACTAGTTATATAATTTTTTAGTAAAATTAAAGTGTTTTTAGGTGTTTGTGAAGTGTGTGTTTTCCAATTCTCAAGTATTTTCTGCCATGAATTTTGATATTAATTCTCAAGTCAATTTTAATTGTTGACAGTAACGCCATTGTCACTATAAACTATTAAGATTGTTACTATATTTCTTTATGATGAGTTCAAATTAATTGTAAATATTCTAGTGATAGCATCCTCCATTCTCTAAAATCAGTGTTTTTGAAACATTTAGAAAACTGCATTAGAATAATATTGTTATTAAGTTTCAACTTTGAATGTGCAATCATATTTTGTGATTAAACTTTGAAAAAGACTTCCCCTCGCAAATATTTTATTTAATGTGTCATTACATTTTACGTAATTTATTTTTTTACAGCCATCAAAATTTTTTAACAAAATTTTTAGAAGCTATTTTTATACCATACGTGTTGTAGTTAGAGACACGCGTGTTGTACTTTGAAGATGGCGTATTGAATAGCCATATTTATTTTTACTTAGTGGTAAAAAAATTAATACTCAATGTTCTAGATTTAGATAGGGATAGCCCAATTATGAAGATTGGCCATATTTTAGATGTACGTTTGTATATTTACACGGATTATTATACGGTCCGATAGATATTATTGTTGTTGAATTTTTCCCTTGATAAACATATTTATACCTACCGAACCTCTACCCGCCCTCCCTGCATGGTGTACTAGGTATTAAGGTACAGGAGGGTGGCAATTGATATTCTCTAAATGTTTTAGATAAACTTAAGGCGTTAACACTGTGGGATTCCATAATGATGAATTTTTATGAATACAATGTTTTTTCCACTTTTGAGTTTATTTTTCTCGACATGTTTCGAAGGCTTACACACCTTTGTTATCGGGAGAACGATATAAACTCAAAAGTGGAAAAAACGGTGTTTTAATTCATAAAAATAGATCTAAATGCTTTAACATTCTTTTACATTTTGGTATTTTGTATGTCATTTTTCATTGTTTAAAACCGATACTCCCTTATCGCAAATATTTAAAATAATATCAACAACTTAAAAATAGTCATTTTTATCTATTGCACAAGATGCAACAGGGCACTTGTAATTGAGGGCAAAAGATACAATTATTTTATACAATAAAATGTAACAGTGCCAATTATAACACACATAAATATATTTGTGTGTTTTATATAAATATCTTATTTTATTATTGTAATTATACTTCAGTCATGAGGCTCGTTGTATTTGCAGTTGATGTTGAATCTTTCCAGTATTTTTTTTTAATTCTGTATATTCCATAAATTCGTATTATCTAATTAAATCAACAAATTAAAAAAGCTTGATAAGGGAGTTCTAAATTGCGTGAATATTTGTTTCCTTTGCGTTATTCATTCATAACATTTGAAAATTTTTCCATATACGTATAAATTCTTCTTATATTGTAGTTTTCATTTTTCTTTAATGCTCAATGTAGTGTGTGTACAAGTTTTTCGTGATTTTGTGATATAAAATGTTAGTATACGATAGCCTTGGGCTTATATGTGTATTTTACCCTAGTAGCATGGTATAAATTTATTTTTAAAAATGCATAAACACTCTTACCAACTATGGTGTCAATCAGTTATATAATAATTCAAAACAACTCAAATGCATTGTAAATTAGACGTATTTTTTAAGAATCTTACATATGTACCTATGTAATTATTATCACAATTTAGTAACTATTTATGTGTAGTATTGAAAAGTTAATCTTATAGTTTTCTTCCAAAGAGTATTTTGCTTTGTTATCAAGTGGTAAGAGAACACAAAAAATTGTGTGTGCCAAAAATATGATCTTATTATTGTAAGATATTAAACTTGTTTATTTGTCTACCTGTCTGAAAGTATGTTATATTCTTGTTTACCTGATCAGGTGTTGTTAAACATTCTGTGTATGACCAAAATTAATCTGGATTGATTTATAATTGTAATTTAATAATAATACAAGTACAAAAGTATTGTTTCCATGCACCTATATATTTAAAAAATTGTATTCCATGTTTTTTTAAATGTGAATTGGTATAACGATTCAAATGTAATAATTTATTGTCAAATTTTGTATGAATTAAAACAATACAGTTTTTTCCACTTTTAAATTAATCTTTCTCAACAAGTTTCGAATTTTTTACACCTTCATCATCGAGAGAACAATTTATATCCTTGAAGTTTTTCAAAAATTTATAATTTTAATGTTAATTTAAGTTAATATTTGGTTTTAAAGGACCAATAACCCATTTTTCGTAACAAAATAAATGTATCCCATTAATATATCTAGTTGTCCAATTATTCCAATGTTGCCTCTCTTTAAAAAAAAAACATTTTTATGAAATTACTACAAGTACTTTTGATAATCTCCAAATATAGTGACTAGTTCATTTATATAATCGTATAATATTTATTACTACATCAAACTGTGGGATTGCTTTTCTATAAATAATTTGTTTAAATTGAAAGCTTCGAATTGAATTCATTACTTATTTTAAGCTACATATATGTTATATAGACCATATTATGTAAAATAGTGGAAGCATTATTTATAAAAAAAATACTGCAAAACATTTGTTTTGTGGAAAGAATATGAAAAATTATCATTACTTGTGTCTGTAAAGATGAATTAACTTTTTAGCTTCACCGATAGTTTTCACTTCCGTTAATTTTTGTACTTGAACGAAATATTCCAAATCACATATGTCATTGCACACACAAACTGATTTATGGTCCATTATAAAAAAAATCTTGAACACATTATGATAGATACAAATTTTATGAAATATCTTAGATCTTTTTTTATTTTAAAGGGGTTTCAAAAAATCTGGTTTTATTTATTTGTGGTCCTAATAAAATACAAGTTAGAATAATCAATGATTGGAAAGAGTTAAAATATTAATGGAAAAAATGCAGCATTACCATTGATTATCAATATCCCATTCCAATTATAATTCCATAATTTCTTGGATTAACTAGTTTTCTTAGCAGTTTTTTGGGTATAGTGTTGTGTGTGCTATGATGATACATCCAGTTGCTTTGAGATTTTTTGAGAATGTAAGCAGTTTTGACGAGATTGTGAAGAAGAAAGAAATAATTAAAGAATAAACAATGTACAACCTTTAACTAGCCGCACAATAAGGTAGAGATCTAAAATCTAGCATCATAATTCATAACATATATTCTGTATAGAACCTTTTTAATGTTAGTTTATATAATATACAAACCACTTTAATGTTCCCACCACTCTGTATTGGTGACCTCGTTTGATGGATCTTTTATAGTCACCTTGACAGAAGAGTGTGCGGAAAAGACTCAAGTGATCGCTTTATTTTGTTTTAAGTTTGTGAATTTTTTTACTGAACGTACATTCATTTTTATTCCAATTGAAAGAACATAAATTTAATTACATACCTGTGTTACAAGTAATATGAATGTATCATTTAAAAATCTTCATGTCAATCGTGTTATTTTTCTAGCCTCTCTCAAGGAACAGAGAAATAATGAAGGAAGTGTTTTGTATAAAGATGTGAAGTTAGTTTATTTTACAACCTTACATACAATACAATCTTCATGCTCTATTTCTAATACTCTTCTACTCGTCCATAATCCAGTGATGTGCACCACATTGCAATCTATAAACAAATTTGACTATTATTTAAAAACTTTTTATGACTATGAGTTATTTTATACCAAAAATAAACTAAAGTTATAATATCTAAAAAAGAACTTAATAAATTGGTAATAATTATTAATGATTTTTTCATCAATATTTTGGCTTACAACTTGTGTGGATTGCACGCCACTTATGAAACATGATGCAGGAGAGTTAAAAAGTATCCGATAACAAAAGATGAAGGTTTTATTCCAGAGGTTATTGTAAGTAAGATATGAGAATTGTTTGAATTAGGTATGTAAATATGGGTGTAATTAAGACTTTTCGTAAATTAAAAGACTTGTAGCCCTTAGGTGTTGGAAACGTATGTATTAAATTAGATGTAAACAATTTGTATTCAGAATCTTATTTTAAGTTAATTTGCGGTGATCTTTAATTTGTTTTTATTAAATATGTTTCTTTCAAATATGTTTTTGTATTCTTTAAAGATTATTTCATATTGTTGATTTAAATCATGGGTGTAAATAGTATTCAACTAACGGCTCTTCCTTCCCAGGCGGTGTGAATATGTATATGTAGGATAATGATTACTCGGATAGGAGGAAGAATGTAAAAAGTGGGTAAGGAACAGCATGGTGCACGCGATAAGAGTGTTGTATTATGTGTGAGAAAAAGGAATATAGGTGATGAGAAAAGTGACTTGACTGCCAAAATATTTAAATACCGAGCAGATGTATTTTATATAATTTTTTCTATATTTTAGCAGATTATGTATGTTTTTTTAACATGGGAAACCTCAAAATAAAATGATATTATAACTCGATGAAAAGAATAGCGATCTGTATTGTATAGTATATTATTTATTAATCCTGTAAATAAATAGTGAAATGACTAAAGTATTGTACCAAATATGTTTAGGTGACCTGACCACTGACCTGCTTTACTAGTTCTGACTACAGACTGTCACCGTGTTCATGCAACGCTGAATTCCTCTCTTGCTCTCATCCTCATGACCTGAAGCTCTCTATAGACGGTAGAAATAGCGGGTGTTGAATAGTTAGTCAAATAAATATTTATAACAATTGTGTTCATGTTGCAGATGATTATCACTTCTACTAGTGTAACTTTTCGATCAATGTGTGTTGTTATTGAAAATTTAATTAATAAATTTGTTGTTTCATCTCTCGTTGTTTCATTACTTAACATTCATGGCTGGTGATTATGATTGTAGTTTTATAAAATACCCTCGTACTAGTGTTTGCTTTATTAATGCATAAATTGATACACTTTAGGAAAGTGATCCAAGTCTAAAAGGTGTTTTAGTTGTTTATAAAGGTTCAAACTAAATTATAGTGTAATAATACAACTAATAAATACTTTTTGATTCTTTATTATGAAAGCAAAACATATAAATTGTGAAATAATTTTATAAATAATATTCAAAAACATTTAAAATGTTTAATACTTGGAAAACTCACAGCACTCTTAAGACGGGATAAATATGTATAGGAGAATGAAAATCAAACCATAAGGATTCATTATATTTTCTGAGAACTTAGGTGTGTCTCATAGTTATGGAAATAGGGTACAAAATAATATACAAGGACACACCCATGATCCCAGAAAATATATTTATACCAACCTAGACAATACATGTATACACACATGTGGTTCTATTTTTACATTTTGGACACAGGTGTTAGTCCCAAAATATCAAAACACCTCTCCATTATTTGTGCTGTAACTTCACATAGTAAAATCCTTTCCAAATTTATTTTTACTATTTTACCATTAGAATCTTTCTCAACACAATAACAAGCATCGTAGAACTCGGTGAAGCACGAGGCGATCTCATATAAATACTCACACAATGTATGGAGGTATAAATCTTTGTGTATTTTCAAAATTGTCTCTGAAAACCGTAGCAACACTTTACCCAACTTCCACTCCTTCTCGTGTTTTAGTGATGGATTTAATTCTTTCTTACTTTTTTCCAAATCGGCAGCGCTTAATTGAGCATTCCTGGCAATTGATTTGATCCTTGTATATGCATATAAAAGGTAAACAGCAGTATTTCCTTTATCTTCTAACATTTTATCAAAAGAAAATACATATTCATTAATTCTGTTGTGTGAGAGATCCGCATACTTTATGCAGCCGTAGGCCACGGCCTCCTGTGCCGCCCTCAGCTCCTCCGGTGTCAGGTGCTTGTCCCGCTCCTTCTCTATGAGCTTGTCTAGCGACCGCTTTAACCCTTCATCTAGTAGATCAATCAGTTTGATGGAATCACCCGAGCGTGTCTTGAACTTTTTACGATCATCGCCCAATACTGGTCCGAATGAAATATGTTCAACTTTTTGATCTTTGAGATAACCAATTTTCCTGGCACAAGAAAAAAGAATCTGGAAATGAGTTGATTGGCCTGAATCTGTTATATAAATAAGTCTCTCTCCGTTCTCCTCCTGAATCCTTTGTTTGATGCAAGCCATATCAGAGGTGTCGTAGGTAAACCCACCGTCTGATTTGACTATAGTTAAAGGAATCTTTTCATCTCCCCACATGATTAAGCGCCCTTCATCTTCCTCCAGGAGATTCATTTGTTTCAACTCTCGGACTACACTTTCCATCCTGCTTTGGTAGAAAGATTCACCTCTTGGAATAATGCTAACTTTCAAACGATCGTAAACTTTCTGGAATTCTAGCAGAGACACATCACAAATAAGCTTCCACGCTTGGACATATTCCGGTTTCATAGCTTGAAGTTCCACAACACAAGCATAAGCTCGCTTCTTGAACTCGGGATCTTCATCAAACAACTTCTTGGATTCCTTGTAAAACATCTGCAGGTCAGATATGGGAGGAGAGTGGGTGCGGTAGTCGGGGAACTTGTCCTGCAAGTGTGCAATGAGCATCCCAAACTGCGTGCCCCAGTCCCCGAGGTGGTTGATACGCAGCACATCGTGGCCGAGGAACTCCAAAAGGCGACAAACGCTTTCCCCAATTATGGTCGACCGCAGGTGACCGACATGCATCTCTTTAGCGACATTTGGTGAAGAAAAGTCAACAATAATTCTCTCTTTTTTTGGTATCTCGGGACATGAAACTCCACTTCTTAAAATGTTACTGAGAACATCACTAGCAAAATCACGGTTTAAGTAGATGTTTATAAAGCCGGCACCGGCAACATCAACTTTTTCGATAAATTTAGAAATACTTAAGTTTTCCACAATTTTATTACCAATTTCTCTGGGGTTAGATTTTATTCCCTTGGCTTTTAGAAGTTGAGAAATAGCCATGGCGGAATTGCACTGATAGTCACCAAACTTGGCATTGTTAGCAGATAAAGATATCACCACCGGCGCATCTGGCAATTCGGGAAAGGCATTATAGATGGCTTCGCTGAATACTTTTTCCAGTTCATCTAAAATACTAGGTACCTTGGAATTCGATTCACTTCGTTTACTCTTTTTAGATTCTTCAGAACAAGCATTCTGAAGGATAGCCAAACGATGTTTTAGTTTTATATTTTCAGCTGTCAATTTTTCGATCAGCGGATCTTCCAGGTTATATTCATTCCCGCGTAATAATCTTAAATGTTCTTCTAATTTTGCCGCCTCAGATTCCATCTCCTCAGTTTTTAACAAAATAACTTCAATAGATTTATCCGTCATAATGACGATTCAAACACTGACACAATATTGAAATATGTTTCGTAAAGCAAAACGTGTTTAAACATAAAACGTCACCCGCCGCGATTGCAACACGGATAAGCGAAGTTAGAAGGTAGTGTTGCAAGCCAATATATTCAAAAATATTAAAGGTGAATATTTTTATTACGTAAAATATATATATTTATTTAAATCAAAAAGTTTAAAGCGAAGTTATTTAAAATAAAAAAAACTAACCAACTAACTAGCTTACAATCACAATGGACCTCTTCACTTTAACCGATGCGGCACTCCATCCTTCTCTTTTTGCCCCCGCGGGAGACGCGGTGTTATGGGGTTGCGAACCTCTTCAATAGGCATCTCCCGCGCGCACTTCGATCATCCAACGTCCACAAAATAAATCTTAAACAAATAATATAAAATACAATGATATAAAATAAAATAACAAAATAAAAATAATGTTATTTTTGATGGTCCACATGTTGTCAGCTAAACGATCCAGAATTTTGTGTTTATTAAATTTATATTCCATGTATCCACTGTTCTTTTAATTAACTGTAATATATATTTAAAAAAAAAAAAAAAACTACAGTAATAAGGCGGAACATGAAAGATTAATCAATTTATGGAGATAAATCTATATATTATATATATACTCGTATATACACTTTTGTTATTTACACCTTCTTCCATCATCCTCCATTAATGCCCTGAATTGAAATTATGTCGTGATTTATCCGGGAATTGGATGGGTGTCGTCAATTGACAAACCATTTAATAGAAAATTACATGAGATACAAGATGGAACACACAATATACAAATTAAAATATGTACTAATTTGATAACTGCTGGCCAGCTATAAATTATTATAATTACACATAATTAATTAAAATCGTTTCGGTACGAAAACTACATGGTCAGCATGCAGCACTCCTCATGACCAAGAACCTGGCGACAGTACCTCCCATCCCAACGGATCAGATGTAGATTTGATTTAGTTAGATAGTATTTTAACATGTAAAACAACCCAATAAAATAAAATAATCAGTCGAGAGCTTGGAGGGAGCCGAAGTCCACCCAGGAGTAGAGCCAGAGAGAAGAAGAGAAGTAGTATTTTCACACGTGTACATTTATTTTATTTTGTTTTATTAATAAATATAATTTCTATTCACATTAGTTTGTCAATTAACACACAATCAATTCCTGGACGAATCATATATAATATAATTATCTCAGAGAATTGATGAATTAATGCAAGACAACTAGTAATTAACAAAAGTAACGAATATATCATTTATATAATAGATTCTTCGGCTTTATATTTTCCAAAATCAGGGGGTTATTATATCGAGTGTTATTCTTATACTTTCTTGTTTATTCTATTACTCGGGATATTATTCTCATGCTTCCCTATAAACCTTATTCATAGAATTTCTGCATCAACTTCATATTTTGAGTCTTCTAGGTAAGTACTTAAATTTGATTAAAATTATCTTAAGGCAACATTCGTGATTCATAATTGTAACTATAGTAACAAAAAGTAAACAAATTTTAAATTATGAAGTGTTGATAATAGATTATCACCTTGTGCATTAAAAAGGACTCAACCATATTGAAAAAAATATGCGTTTTGCACAATGACATCTGAAGAAAAATATAATTTAATGAAAAGCTCATCTACACCAATTCCTCCGCTGCCATACATTCCTTCGTGGATTGAAGATGTAACTAAGTAAGCTAATAAATATTACATTTGTTTTTACTTTGATAACACATTTACATATAGTAACTAACTTCAAGTGGTCTCTGATTACTCTTTTATATGTGATTTGTACATTACCTCAATTTTATTATATAATTACTTAATCGGAATGACCTGTTTTATTTTATCGCAAGTGCTTGCACACAATCAAACTTTTTTTTCTTTCCATTGCTGTTACTTACCATAGATATTTGGTAGTTTACCCTAATGACTATCTATAGTAATAAGCCTTAAGGATCTAGGGTAACGCAGATAATGGAATGGGTCCGGTTGGTGGCCTAGGGAACAACGCTTGGCTCCCTGGTCTAGGGGACTTGGGTTCAAGACCGGACACAACCAAATTCCTGATAATGTCATAATAAAGTGAAATTATAAATATTTTAAATTATTAAATTATCTGGTCCCAACCTTATTGTATGGAAGCAAAGCATGGAACTGGCAGAAGAAGGATGAGAGCAGAATAAATGCGGTAGAGATGAGATCCCTAAGACATATGTGTGGTGGAACATTGTACGACAGAATCTCAAATGATGATATAAGAAAGGAATGTAGAGTGGAAGAAGGTATTATGAACAAAATTATGAAAAGATCGCTGTGTTAGTTAGTTAGTTTGAATATATCGGATGGATGTAGAAAGAATGGTTAAGAAAGTATACATTAATGTTGTAAATGGAGAACAGAGTCGAGGTAAACCGAGGAAAACATGGCATGACCAAATTAATCAAATTTTAAAGGTTGGTCATGTTAGAAGTCGGAAGAATCGACATGCGTGTATAACTCGTATGTATGTGGAGGATGCTAGAGAGGTGTGTCAGGATAGAGTAGCGTGGTGGTCCATTCTCTCTGTCAACCCCTGAGGGGAAAGGGCGTGATGGTTTGTTTGTTTGTTATTAAATAATTTTGAATTAATGCAGTGAAAATGAAACCTCTTTGATGAATACATCATCAATCTGAATATTATAGAGTGTCAAATGCAAAATAGAGAAAGACTGGGGAAAATGTGGCACTACCAAATCAATCAAATTTAAAATGTCAACCACGTAAGGAGTTAGAGAAATCGAAGTGCGTGCATGACACAATGTAAGAATGTTGAAGAATCGAGAGAAGTAAATCAAGAAATAACAATGAGGTAGTTCATTCTTTCTACATTATTTCTTAGCTAACTAACTAAGAAACTAACTAACTAACCGTCACGCCGTTTCTCTGGAGGGGTAAGCAAAGAAGATGGTCCACCATACTGCTCTGTCCTGATGTACCTCTCAACGTAACATGTACATGTGTGTATGACTCGTATGTGCACATGTTACATTGTGAGCGTACGCCCGTCAATTTTTCGGACTTGGAATGTGGTCGCCTTTTGGTATTTGGTTAATTTGGTCATGCCATGCTTCCTTGGTCTTCCACGGCTTCTCTTTCCACTCACACTGCTTGTATACAACATTTTAACCATTCTTCTCTCGTCCATTTGTTCCATATGTCCAAACAATTTCAGGGATCCTTTTTTAATTTTACTTATGATGCAATCATTTGGCTTACATTTCTTCCTTTTTTCGTTGTTCAATCTATCATATATCATTTCCCCATGCATTATTTTTTATTTCTATGGCATTTATCCTAATTTCATCCTTCTTTTGCCACCTCCAAGCTTCACTTCCATACACAAGGCAACAGTGAATAATATTTTTAAACTTCTGGCCGTCTACCCGGTCCATTAAATCACCCTTTTAGAATAATATAATTTTTTTTTTCAGCAATTCGAATAACATAAAAATAAAACTGAATGATGATGATAGCAGCGGATTTGTATCTCCCACCACGGAAGGGCCATCCAGCTTATTGGATGGTTTTCATAATATGGGGTATGTCACAAATAATATATGGTATAATCAATATTCATAAATGTTTTAATCAATTCAAACACTGTTTCTTCCACTTTAGAGTTGACATTTCTCAACATATTTCGAAAGTTTTACACCTTCGTCATCGGGAGAACAATATAGAACTGTTTTATATCATTCTCCTGATGATGAAATTGTAAACCCTTCAAAACATGTCGAGAAAAATAAACTCAAAAGGATCTAAGGTAATATGGAATACAAATTGTAAACCCGATCAATATCCACCATATTTTCCCAAATAAAAATATATTTTATAATACCATCAATTTTACCAACACCGAATAAATCAAAATAGCTGCCAGTTGCCACTTATGGAAAACAGAAAGGGCCATGATAGGAATACGCCTTAGAGACATAGTCAGAGAAGAAAGGTGAGAGAAAAATAAAGATCACTGACATCAACCACAGTGACTCTAAAATGGCAATAGGCTGTTCATGAAGCCAGAAGTTTGAATGAATAAAATACTGCTGAGACTTAGAGACCACAGACTGCAAAAAAATAACAGGGAGACCTCAACTACGGTGAAAGGATTACCTGAACCGACACGTCGGCATAACCTGGATGCAGTCTATAAGAGACAGAGTGGTGTGGGAGCAAATGGAGGAAACTTTTTTCCAGGAATAGACGGGAATAGGGTGAAGAAGAAGAAATCTAAATATCTGTAAAGTCATTTGTCTATTACGTGTACTATATACTAAAATGTGGACACCTGATTAAGGTTGGAGTGGCCAATGGAGCGCAGAAGATCTATTGCTGGGATACCTGAAGCTGTTCGCGTGCGACCACACGCCGTGGCGCTTTCTGCTGATTACAGTAAGAGACAACGCCTGAGAGGTAAAACAATCCTTGCAATTTTACCCCCTACTTATGTAAACATATAATATTATACTTTATTTTAATACATTTATTGCAGTTAAAAAAACAGGCATTTGGCCCAAAAGAGATTCAGAATTAAGAGATGATAAAAATGAAGAAGAATTTACTCAGCAATTACTGAATGCTGCACTAGGTTCACCAAACACCTCACCTCAAGAAGGATTACTCGACTATTTGGATGATGAGAATACTGTAGGTCAGTAAACATTTTATTTAACAGGGACAAATTACACATCACACCAATTTTTTTTAGTTGTTATATGCATCTATTTTGCTAAATTATTAAAGGAAAGTTTATTTTGTAATCTCACTGTGAAATTTTTAATCAACGGCTTCTCTGCTTGTGTTGCAGTCACAAATAAACATAATAATTTTTACATCATTATTTAGACAAAATATTCCAATTAGGAAATATATCTACAATCTAAAAAAAAACATTATAACATTTTTCCACAGCCAATCCCACAGCAGATTTTAAAAGTGAAGATGACTTACAAGTAAATAGTGAAATAAAAAAGAGATGCAGTCATTCTGGTGAAAAAGTAGTAAAATCGAAAACGACTGATGGTATTAACATTTCCATAAATCCCTTAAAACCACAGAAATCTGTAATAACTAAGTCACTAATAAAATCGAGTAAGAAGATTCAGCAAAGTGAAATTCTGGATAAGGTGAATCACGATTGTAATGTTATTGAAGACAAACACTTTTTTGTCATCCCTGAGCTACCGGAAGGAAAGTTACTAGAGTTAAGGATATATAGCACCTGGGGAGATCAGAACTACATAGGACTGAATGGGTTGGAAATTTTCAATTATAAAGGTGATGCAGTGAAGATAGAAAAGGTAACCTTACTCAATTTATTGAACAAAAAATCATCCTATACATTATTCCGTTCAATATTATCCTTCATCGGAACAATATTTCCTGTATCTGGTAAAAAAATATCATGGTAAATACAGTGTCAAAATATTGGGTTTATCAACTTAATTAAATAAGCTTTTAAATTATTGTGTTTTTCAATTTACCCAGTTGTGGACAGAGCCCGAAGAAAATAATGAAAAAAGACTAGGCCTCATTGAAACACTTTTGGATGGAAGAACTAGAACAAGAGATCAAAAGCATTTATGGATATCTAAAATGCCAAACAATAGTCCCTACACAATAAATTTGTTGTTTTGTCAGAGTGAAAGGTTAGCACTCCTCAGAATATGGGTGAGTATTTTAAAACAAATCGATATGAGAGTTCGCATATATAATATTAACTGAATGTTTTATTTTTACAGAATTATAATAAGTCCCGAATACATACGACAAGAGGAGTGAGGTTAATCAAGATATACTTAGACCAAACACAGATATTTTTTGGTGAAATAGCGCAAGCCAGTGGGGAACTATCCGGAGTGCCGAGCATGTTTGGTGATGTTAGTTCCAATTTTTTCTGTACATATTAACATCGTACACAACATTTTCATTGTATTTACTTTAAGTTTTTTTCTCTTGTTACTTACTCAAGGGTACTTTATACAGGATAAAAAAAACATGACAACTTTGTCCAAATGTAATTATTTACTGATGCAGTCACATCGATAGTTTCCATTTACATGACAGCAGGGGACAGCATTTTTTTTTTAATTTTTACCGAAATCCCAAGGTGGAAGACAATCTTTAATTATATAAATTAATATTTAAAGACATTTGGATTTCATTTACAAGCATTTTTGTAACCAATAATAATTGTACCAACCAAATAAATAGTTTGAAATCCTTACTCCATGAAAGGAACAACCATTATCCCTCCTTAATACTTAGTTATTTGTGTGAATATGATAAAATAAAACGATATTTATTTCAGACTATTCTTTTTACAACATGTGAAACAATACTAGAAAAAATATACAGAAATGATCTCTCTTTTAAATCCATCATCGCCAGTTCCAATACCCCTCCTATACAACTAAATAAAAGGCCGCCCACTGCCAGTGATACAAGAAATGATCCAGACAATATGCCGGAGAACATAAATGTTCAATCCGAAGTCTTCAAATACACTGCCAGGAAAATTGAAATTATTTTGCTTTCGAATTGGGGCCAACAGCATAACATAGGATTGACTGGTTTGGCTTCTTCATTAAATTATTCAAATATCATTTCAACTTGTAATTTTACTTGTAAACTTATAATTGTTTTCTTCTTTCAAATTTCAGGGGTGGAAATTTTTAATTTTGATGACAATATTAAAATAGCAAAATGTTTTGCATACACTAAAGTACCCGATTCACAAGATGAAGACTTTACAGCCAGTTGCGATGAACTGTTGGATGGTGTCAACATTACTACCAACGACAGTCATATGTGGAATTCTGAATACATAGACGGATCTTCCGCGCACATTGTTATTGTTCTCGAAGATGATTTTATCATAACTGGTATTTATATCTGATTAATTAGGTATATGATGGTTAGATATTAAGTACGAGTACTTGGCATACCGCTATATGAGAATGTATGTAATGAAAATATATAAATTAACAAAATTTAAGTATTCCTTACATTTAAATACATAAATATATGTAATCAAATCATGTTTTAGGCTTAAGAATATGGAATTATAACAGCAGCTTAGAAATGTCATATTCTGGGGCAAGGGAAATTCAGATTTATCTCGATGAAAACCTTGTAAATCAAAAACCGGTGATCTTGAGGAGAGCACCAGGGAACATCAATTATGATTTTGTTCAAGAAATATTATTAACAGCTATTGATGATAGCTCCCCAGCTCCGGGTTTAAGCCCCATGGGGACTCAAAAGAATCTTCAATTACCATCAGGATTTGTATTTGAATTTGACATATTTTCAACGTGGGGTGATCCCTACTATGTGGGTTTGAACGGAATTGAAATAACGGATGAAGAAGGCAGCCGGGTGAATATCACAGATTCAAGTAAGTCAATATAAAACAATATGTACTCTCATAAACTAAAAGAAAATACAGATTGTATAAATCTTTAAGAAATCTAATGGTAGAGGTTCACCTGTAATTAAATATTATAAAATTACTTCGACGGAATCATGCTGCTGCATCAACCTTAGATAATTTTTGACTAATACTTAACTGTACATTTTTTACAACTTTTATATCTACAAACAGTTGGTAATATTTCACTTGAAATGGGGGCATTGTTTTAGATGTCTGTGCCCAGCCAGTGAGTGTGAATGTTCTGGAGGGTGTGTCCAATGACACCAGAATCCCGGCACGTCTGTGTGATGGGAACAATACAAGCAGAGACGGTCGCCACTCCTGGCTCGCTCCACTCCTTCCTGCTACGCTCAACAGGTTCTCACTTAAATAGTACAAACTTTGAGATTTTATTGTTCTTGTACTGAACACATTTGCAGAACTAGCCAGCCTGTGTGTAGGGAATTATGTGATATTGAATTCGTATTAATTGTGGTTGTTTGTTTTACTTAAATGGATTTATCTATCTCAAATACCTTCATCATCGGGACAATAATATTAATTTTATATTTTGTGTTACAGGATTTATTTTATTTTTGACAATCCCATATGTGTCTCGAGTGTGAGGGTTTGGAATTATGGGAAAACACCGAATCGCGGTGTTAAAGAACTAGCAGTAAGTTTAATTCAATTTCAATATATTTGGGGTGACATTCTAAATTAAAATTTCTTAATAACCCACAAAATAAAAAAGAGAGATTATTCCTTCCTTTAGTGTTAGATGGAAATGCTCCAATTTGATGACAAGGAGGTGAAATCATGGCCATCCTTTACTTACAGATTTTAGTTGACGATCTGCTAGTCTACAATGGAACACTCCCATGCGTCCCTAAGTATGGACCGGTTATCCCTACTGTTATAGACTTCAGTTCAATGGATGAAAGTGGGCCAAATAGGTAAATTAAAACTGGATACCCTTTCTAATTTAATTAAAAAATCTTAAATCCAAAACCTTTTAGAAATTAATTAAAGTACCTTCGAAGATTTTTTAGTTTTTATAAAAATTGTCATAATAAGATTAAATAACTTTAAAATAAGTTGATCATGGGGAAAATACCGATCAACCTGAAATGAAAAGTTAATGAAGCCTGTGTTCTGACAGTTGGTACTTATCGTCTTGAAACTGTAACATTGTCCAAACAAAGTGCCGAGAAATTACGAGTGACCCAAAGAGCCATGTTAGGAATAAGCCTAAGAGACAGAGTCAGAAACGATACGGTGAGAGAAAAAACAAAGGTCACTGACATCATCCACCGGGCAACGACTTTAAAATGGCAATGGGCAGGTCACGTAGCCAGAAGGCTTAGAGACCATGGACGGTAAAGAGAAGTGCAGGGCGACCGCAACTACGGTGGAAGGATGATCTGAACAGACATGTCGGAATGATCTGGATGCAGTCTGCACAAGACAGAGTGACATGGAAGCGAATGGAGGATGCTTTTGTCCAGGAGTAGGCGGGAATAGGCTGAAGAAGAAGAAGAAGTTAATAATATTGAGTTAGTGAAAGAGAAGAGTTTATAGTTTTGTCACTAAGCTAACTCATCTTTCTACCATGGATATTTATAAATGTATCTTTTTGTGTAAATGATTCTGATAAAATAAATGTTTATTTTTACAATTCTCTTATAGCAGTAGAGCTGAAGGAACATTAGACATTCCCGGGGGCACGGTGGGCGCTTGCGATGAAGTGGACCCCGAACAGAGACCTCAGACTAGCGTGAGGGCCCCACCTCCCCAACACCGCAATAGATCTACTCGCTGAATCGCTGTAATTGTTGACTTCGTGTGAAAATCAACAGAGAATTAATTAATTAAATACATTATGTGCACATATGCCGATAGAATTGTCTATTTCTTTAAAAGCCTGGAACAAAAATTTTGGCTTTTGTGATGTCAGTATTTTTAAAAAATAGTTAATATTGTTCATATGAACACTTTACCGCATCACTTTTATACAACTTTTATATCATGTATGTAGGATTCATACATTTCAATTTATGATTAAGGTGTCAAGTGTCTTAGACATTAATTTTACTGTTAAATAATTTTATGTATTAGGGGTACAAATAATTTCTCGTTGTATCCACTTTTCATCACCAGTCACGATACGATGTAGAAAACCCTTTTTTTGTTGTTGAAGCAATTGTTCGCAGGTGAAAAAGCGCCGTTCAACATTTCTCGGCTTCAATTCATACGGAACCCAATTTCCTTATTTTTAAATCATTCCTAAGTCTTTTAAACATTTTGAAATTGTTTGTTGTTCAACTCCTAATGATTATGCAAGTTCTTATTGTGTCTGACATGGATCTGCATCGAGTAATACTTCCAATTCTTCGTCTTCAAATTTTTTCGGGGCGCCAGAACGCTTGTTATCTTCGAGGTCAAAATCTATTTCTTTAAAACGTCGAAACCGATCTCTGCACGTTGTTTCTGATAGAGCATTGAATACTTGTGGATACTTATATCCACAAGAACTCGATGCGCTTCCGCTGCAGATTTGTTTTGGATATAATAATGAAATCGGACATGTTTGAGGCGATGTAAAAAATTGTTCTTTACCTTTTGACAGTTCACACATACTAATGTTTTGAGGATAAAGGTTTAGCTTTAAAATAAAATTGGTTTCAGTATTGCCAAAAATAAATAAATACAATTTCAATAAAGAAAACAGCGAGAACTATTTGTGTCCCCAATAATATGTATATTTTTCCATATATAGATGTTTAAGGAAATATATGCTGGTTAGTTCTAAAATTGACGAGCATTTTTATGAAATGAATAGACATGTAAAATTTATTTTTACATACATGTAAAAATTTATTTTAAGACACTAAAATAGCTTTTTTCCTAAAATAAAATCTTTCAAAAATGTAACCAAAATTTTGTAAGACTTAGTAGGGTAGGCGTGTTCTTACTTCCAACGCCCGGCCCGGGCGGATCTTCCTAGTAAGGCCAATGTTAATTTACATGATAGAAACTTTGTATCGTATATTTGCATTAGAAACAATGTTAACATTAAAGCAATTCAGCTTTATATACTGGTTTAGAATAAATAAAAACTTATGATTGAGAAACCAATGTAATTGCTACATAATTTCTCATATTTTTACTATTTGTAAGGACTAAGAAAATAATTTTAATTTAATTTAAGTATAATATGCCTGTATTTTACAATAAAACACATATTTTTATTTTTCTATAGCTTATTACTTAAATAATCATTGTAGATCCGTGTACAATTTTATGTTTAATAAATCACTTTTATTAACTGCAAATATTTTATTTTTAAGACAGCTTTCTCATATCTAATGATTTTAATGAAATCTCTTGATGGAAGTTGATTTTAAATAATAATTAAATAAAACAATGTTGTTTTATTAACAACTTCCACTTATTTATCGTCATTTTATTTATGTAATTATTATTTCTCACATAATACAAGTTCCAATAGCTGAAATGAAATCCCCGTGTAATCTTGCATATTAATTGTGGCATTTAGTGTGCCACCAAATCATGACAATCAATTCAGAACAAATAATGTTATGAACACCTCAATATGTTATACAAATTATGAACATGACAGATAAGCTAAATAATAGGAATAAAAACAAAGGAAGATTTTTAAACAGCTTTACTTCAATAAAAAATTGAAACATAATGAATAATATTAATGTAATATTTTATGCAAAATTTTATCACAGTTACACTTTTTTATTTATGTTTCTTATATCATTTGCCAAGGTCCACACAAACCAAATATATGTCATTTATGAGGGTAATGTATTTGTGAAAATGTGAAAAAACATATAACTTTCAATGTTCGTTAAAATAAAGGAAAAAATATATATACATCTCGTGTCTTTGTACGCAATAATAATTATTAAATGTTTTAATTTGGAATCACTGTTATTATACGTATCACAATGTTTTTCCATGAGATTGTCAGCTGTTTCGCCAACCAGCAAAGGTTGGCAAAACAGTTGTGCGGCAACAATCTCATAAAAATGAATTATAATACGTAAAACATTGTTTCAAAATTAACAATGGATTATCTAATAATAATTACTTTCATTTCTGTAACAAGGCAAAAAAATATGTACATTTTGTTATTTAAATAGCAACCAGCAACAAAATATATCAGTATTTCAAAAATTTTAACAGACATTCTGCTAAAACTATATATATTTTTTAATGTGACATAATAAAAATACTGAATGTTTATGAATCATTTATATGAGGTTTGATATTTGGAAACATTTTAATTAACTGAAATACATCTTTGGATAATTAAATCAGCATTCACAATAATCAAATTACAATAAGTTTGATTTATTATTAATATGTTAGCTTGGCTAACTGCGGTGAACATAGTTATCAATATATACACAAACGATAACCTAATTCTAATATCTAAAAGTAAAAATGGCAACTTGATGACACAAGCCTCTTTTGTCCACATTTTAGACAGGCATTAGTCATTTATATATAGCATACACCTCAGTTATTAATAACAGTTTTATCTATAAAAATCTTCCAGATAAAAGAAACCAATCTGCAAAGCTAGCAGTTTTGATTTATGAACATGTTTGGATTAAAAGTATAACTCCGTGACTATAACTTTCCACAACAATGTTTTCCAATCCGGTTTATAACTTTAAGAACAATGTTGACAAAATTTTAAAGTCAATTAAACCCAAAAGGTATTTTTGCAAATCTAAATGATTCGGTAAAACTATATATTATTCATAATTTTAAATTTCATCAGCTTCTTACATTTTATTCGATTGACAAATTAAGGATTAATATAAAATCAGTAAAATATGTCAATTGTAAAAACAAATTGTAAAAAAAAAACAGTGTGAAAAAATCACACTGTCTTTGGTCTGGTAGAATTAACGTGAATAAAAAGGCAATAGACTAGCTAAATAGCTATGTGATGTCATGTCATGAGAATCACCAAATCAAGAGCTAAAAAAAATGTATACAGTAATTGGGTTCAAGTAATCTGTTGTATAAAAAAAAAAAATTATTGTTGACGCATCAGTAACATATTTTCATACATAATTATTTATGTATTTGTCCTAATGAAAGTACGTCAAAAAAAAATGTTTGAAATAAAAATATCCAAGGTAAATACAAGATATACATAGATCACAATACATCGAAGTTATATCTGTTAAATAAAACACTTTGGAATTATATTTTCAGAAGCGACAATCAGTATTGGAAAAACTCCCGCTTTAAGCGACTTTGGAGGTGAGTTACTCACGAAAACAGCGCTATACAAATGGTCCAAATCCAAATCCATATATGAAAAATGTTTTTTTTTTTTTTTAATTCATTTTTAACCTTTTGCTTGTGTTAAATGAAAACAAGAAATCTGATAAAATATATATCAATGTGAATACATCCCCACCTTTAATATTTCTATTCTATATCAGTTGTCAGTTCTCACTCTCTATATTAATCCAAACATTGCATAGCATGAACCATATTTCCAGTAAATGTATTGATATCAGATATTGGCTCACGCAAGGCACTTTACTCTCCCAAAAAGGGTGCATGTATATTTATAAATAAACTGCAATAAAATTTCATTATTTATTGTTTTTAAAATTATCAGTTCATTAATGGAAGAAACGCAATTCCACGCCAAATTAAAATATTATTCAAAATAAAATAAAAAATCTAAGTGCTGATATATATATATGTATATATAGGTTACCCAATAAATCGACAATACAGGCGGGCCTCGACTTTCACACTTAATTGATCCTGAAAATGTGTGCGAAAGTCATGTAAAAAAAACCACCAAAATGGTGAGTATTTTCAGTTATGTATTATTTATATTTATCAATCACATATATAAATACATAATAGAGTAACAAAACGAATAAGGACTTAGAAATCTTCTTTATGAATTTGTCAAAAAATTTTTGAATACCCTTTTTTCCTTTTCCTGATAAAGGGTTATATAACATGCCGTGTCTTTTGGAAACAATTTTTGAAAATATATTTCCACAATTTTAAACGTACTCCTTTATTTTAATCTTGTTTTTCTAAATCGAACATATCATAGACCGGTTAATGTCGTATGAACGGCCAATTCTAGCAAAAGATTCGCCGCTCTCAGAACGTCGAATTATTTCCATATTTGTCTCAATCGTATGAAGTTTATGAGTCCTTGATTTTTGATTGTTTGTATTAACACTGCAGTTTTTTCGTTTCTCGCTCATCTAAATGTGTAAGGGCGAAATATTTACACGTATGTACTGTATATAAACAGATAAACCAGCAAAACGCGTAGTGTCAGTCCGTACTGCAAAGCAAGATTGAACTTGTTTCAAACGTACAAACGGATATGAGAGCGACTGCACATGAGACATGTAAGCGATTGTTTATCGAACAAAAAAACAACACTCGAAAAATGTGCCAAATAGTAAAATTGTGCGAAAAGTCGAACGTTCGAAAGCCGAGGGCAGCCTGTATAACATTCCGCAGAAAAAATAATAAAGAATTCAGTTTTGATAAAAGTTATTTAAAAATAATGAATTCAAAATAAGATTTTTTTTAATTTACACTACCAATATGAATATATAAATATGAATATTGGTAGTGCCATAAACTTTAAAGCGCTTTTATTTACCACATATGAAATGTCGACATTGTTGACAGCAATAGTCTTACAGTTGCTTATATATGCACAATGAAGCCCATGTTATATAAAAAATTAAAAGATTGACATGCTGTTTAAAACATGAACAAATATCGGGCACGCAACATTGTGTATTTTCAAAACCAAGTATTGTGTATTTGTATTTCGTAGATACAAGAAAAGTCTCCACACAAATCACAATGAAATGGAAAAGACCACCTCAACTGAAGAAGTAGACAGAGTTCAAAACATTTTGAAGATCAAAATCTCCTTTTTGTGGAATTCTTTTCAGAAGTTGATGTAGTTTGGTTTTGCCTGCTGGATCTCTTTCAACATCCCTGAAAAAAATAGTAAAATTACTATTTGTTTTTATTATGAAAAAAGTTCTGTCGGAAGACCATCAAGACCATTTGTGATATTTAAATTATGAGTTTTTCATATACATGTCATAAAATCAAACAACTCGTGATATTTTGATGATGCCCTAATAAAGTGAAACAATTCAAACCATAAATTTCAAAATATCTTATTTAATATGGATCTTTATACTTATATTTACTCTCCGAGTCAATAATTGACAAATTAATTACGTATCTACTCGTGGAAATACAATAAAACCATGTATATTTATCAAATAAACAAATTAAATTTAAAAAATGAAAAATACAATCACAGTACGATCATTCCAGCAGTTAAAAAAGTTACTAGTTCATCCATCATGCATTCCAGCAATGAATAAATAATGATATTTTAAAACTAAATAAATATATTTAAACAATTGGGTAAATTCACAATGGGAAATGAAACTCACTCCAATGTGCAATTATATCTCCGGAGCAAGTAATCCGATAAATCATCCAAGATAGGCAGGGAGTGCAGCGCCACAAACTGCTCACGGCACACCTGAAAAAGATACAGACATAGGATACACATCGAGATAAATATTTGTTATAAGAAGTCAATTTTTATGTAGGACCGCAACTTACAAGACAAAAATATGAAACAAAAGAATACCTGATTCATGATGTGAACTGTAGACGGATGGGTCCAGAAGCAGTCATGAACGGAGACGAAGGTGATGTCCTTCTCCTCGCAGTGCAGTGATGTGAGCATCATGTGTGACGAGTCCAGCGAGTGGATGAAGTTTGGAGGAAAGGCATTCCTCTGCTTTATAATGCACGGCTTCCTATAAAGCAATCGCTTTTTTAAATAATTTTATCTCAATATACATATTTTTTGATGACACAGCTTAAAATATTTTACATTTCATGTTGAGTTAATTTGAAATGTTTAAATAATCCTATAATTGTTTTAACTAGATATCATGCCGTTTCTACAAAGGGATAGGCAGAAAGAATGAACGGCCACACTGCTCTTATCTGACATACTTCTCTCGCATTCTTTACATCCATACATCGTGTCGTGCACACATATCGATGAAGGGTTGGGGCAGGCAACAAAGTGAATGGTGCACCTAATGCATTTTGTCATCACAAAGGTTTATCCAAAAAAAATCTAATTTATGATTTATATCCCACAATAATAACATACATTTTATTATTGCGGTTTAGAAATCACAATAGAAATTACGAAAATTGAGGTTACCTTTCTAGGCATACATAAATATTGTTTATTTCTATTCTGTTAAATTTTGCACAAATGAAACCATATAATAACATAGACACAATACAGCTTCATTCTTTATATAAAAATTACTAATAAAACCTTAAATAAGATTAAAAAATAAACAACAAATACTATCAATTAACCAGTGGCGGTACTCCCATAGAAGCCCAGAAGCCCGGCTTGCGTAAGAAATTTCGAATCAAAACCCCCCAAATCTAAGAAATCGTGCCACCGCATAAACCAACAACCAATCAAATCAGCTTCCAACAATGTTCCCATCAAATGTAAGGGGAATAGCCACAAGAGCTGAACCTCTGTAAGCCAGAAGAGGTTTTGATTAAAAAATTCTTACGCAAGCCGGGCTTCTGGGCTTCTATGGGAGTACCGCCACTGCAATTAACAGAATCAGCTTACTCATGTTGCTCAGAGCATGCATACTCCATGATGTTGCCTTTGCAGCTATAGAGAGCCTTGGATGGTTTGAAGTATGGCTGTACTACAGGCAGTCCCAACGGTGTCACCCACTCCACCTTCTCCCCACAGGGACCAGATATCATCCTGAATAAACAAAGTCAAACCATAAATAATAAGAATGAAGAACAATAATTATAAATATAGATGTCGTACATTCTTGTGTAATTTTTTTTATATAGGTGTATATTGGCTAAATTTTAAAAATATATACCAAATTTTGCAGATGATAAGATGCATCGGACCATAAGACGCACCTAAAATTTTTGGTAGAATTTCCAGAGTAAAAAAAGTGCATCTTATGGTCCGAAAAATAATCTGATATTTTGATACTCACTTGGCGCAATCAGTGAACCAGTCTTGGATTTCTTTTGTAGAAGTAAACATTTCCCTAAGACTTTCAAATGTTTTCATTGTCAAGTAAGACGAAGCGTTCCAGACAAGCGCCTTCGGAAATGCATCCAAATCTGAAAATTAAATTGTGAAATTAAACTCATAATATGCCCAGAGCCTCAGCAGTATTTTTGTGCTTTGATGTGATGTGAATTCCAGAGATGAGACAAACCAGAAAAAGTATGTCATCGAGAAAAAACGTTTTTGATAAAATGAATAATATTGACTTGAATTATTGAGTGCCAAAAATATATCCCTGGTGGATAGAACACTTGGTTCCTGATTTTCGTCCTTTTTTCATCGGTTTGATTTGGTTTTTTGGCACACGTTTTGCGAACTAATCTACATGATTTAAAAAAATAATATTAGGTGTATAACTTTGCTTCCGCTGTTTTTTTCCCGAAATTCGAGGCTTTATCGTAAAAAACTGGTTATACATTTATGATTCAAAGTATTGTCCATCGCTGGCCACTACTTTCTCCCATCTTTCGGGCAGCATACGAATCCCGCGTTGAAAAAACTGGTCATCTTTTGAAGCGATCCACGAATCGATCCAATTTTTTACTTCTTCATAAGACCGGAAGTGCTGGTCAGCTAGGCCGTGTGCCATTGATCTAAACAAGTGATAGTCCGAGGGAGCAACGTCTGGAGAATACGGCGGGTGGGGTAGGACTTCCCATTTCAAAGTTTCCAAGTATGTCTTGACCACTTTCGCAACATGGGGTCGAGCATTATCATGCTGTAAAATCACTTTATCATGTCTCTCGTTGTATTGCGGCCGTTTGTCTTTCAATGCTCGGCTCAAACGCATTAATTGCGTTCGATAACAATCGCCTGTGATTGTTTCAGTCGGTTTTAACAACTCATAATACACTACGCCGAGCTGGTCCCACCAAATACTGAGCATAACCTTGGAACCGTGAATATTCGGTTTGGCCGTCGACGTGGAAGCATGGCCGGGATATCCCCATGATTTTCTGCGCTTGGGATTATCGTAATGAACCCATTTCTCGTCCCCAGTCACAATGCGATGCAGAAATCCCTTCCGTCTTTGCCTTGCAAGCAGCTGTTCACAAACACACAAACACCGTTCAACATCTCTCGGCTTCAACTCGTACGGCACCCAATTTCCTTGTTTCTGAATCATTCCCATGACTTTCAGGCGTTTTGAAATGGCTGGTTGCGTCACTCCCAATGATCCTGCCAATTCTTGTTGCGTTTGACACGAGTCTTGATCAAGTAATGCCTCCAATTCTGCATCTTCGAAAACCTTCTCTCTTCCACCGCCATGCTGGTCTTCGACGTTAAAATCACCGTTCTTGAAGCGTTGAAACCACTCTCGGCACGTTCTTTCACTAATAGCGGCCTCACCATAGGTATTTGAGAGCATTCGATGAGCCTCAGCCGCAGATTTCTTCATATTAAAGCATAAAATTAAAACCTCCCGCAAATGACGAGAATTTGGCTCGTAAGCTGACATGTTTAATCGGGAATAACTTTATGATGCAGACACAAATCGACTAATATTTTGATGGCGTTATGTTTACAAATACTTAAGCTTATTGTATGACATCTATGATCTATTTATTCCAATTACCACTTACCGCTACTGCCATCTATTGCAAAACGGCGGAAGCAAAGTTATACACCTAATAATTAAATGTTTTTTTCAATGCCCCCCCATTTACATTTTCCCTTCATTTAGGTTTTTTAAACGTAAACGGGGTTTCACTCTCGCTTCCTCTGAATATGTATGAATGTATATTCATACACCGTGTCATGCCCACACGTCGATTTCTCTGACTCTTCACGTGGCCGACATTCAATATTTGATTTATTTGATCATACCACATTTTCCTCGGTCTTCCTTTATTTCTAGTTCCGTTTATATTGTTAACATAATTGTTTTTTTACCATTTAACAACCTATAAAAAGTGTTATAAAAAAGTGCCTATAGATAAATAAAAATTTCATTTTATTTTATTTCTGGTTCCTTGGAAGATTTAAAAAGTAAAGTTCGGCACATGGCATACCTTTCAACTGTTTGGCAATCTGCAGCCGGGCCCCAAATCTGGTGACTCCGTACACAGTAGTCATGACAGTCTGCTTGATGACTTTTCTCTTGATAAATCCCTGAAGTGCCTGAGCTAGAGGCAGCCCCTGTTCTGCCTCGCGGGCGCGACTCGCCTCCACCTAAACATACATTTCACCATATTATAACCCAATGATACATCCCGAATTTAAAATAGACGTGAAAAAAAAAAAAAAAAGTATTTTAATAAATTTAATATTTTGAAGAAATTTTTATTATAATATTATACATTCATTGGTGAAGGGAGAGGATTGTTTATTGTTTCTTGATCAATGATCTAAAACTTCATATTAAATAATTAATATGAATGATAACATCTGTTTTCTAGAAGTTTTGTTATATTCTTTTAGAATGACACATCAAATGGTAATTAACAAACATTTTCATGACATATTTCATGGTAGCTAATCTATCACCATTGTCATTTGAATTCTTCACCAGACCAAAAACAGTGTGAGAACCACATTGTTATCACCTGGAATCAAACCCGGGACCTTCGGTGTGGCAGTCATAGTCGCCACTCTGCCACGAAGGTCATGAATCAATTGAGAGAGCCATAGCTCCATCCATAGAAGTGGTCCAAAAATGTGTGTTATTATATGAAGAAATAATGACAATCAAAAGCAATTAGAAACTATTTTCTACTGGTTTATTGAACCTATTACCATTAGCAAATTGCTAAATATGAACCTATCCACATCGATTGACACCCCATTTAACCTCTCCGCTAGTGAGTTTTTTTCTACTAAACTGTATCTGGGGAGTGAGTTTTTTTACTTTTAAAATTTGTACTTTTTAAAATACAATATCATATATTAACCAAAAATAAACTTTCTTTATGAATAAAAATGTAACTTTGATCATTCTACGAGATAAAATGCAATCAAATTGAGGCAGTTTTTGGTGATCACCAACCATCGGTTTTGCCAAACAAATGAGTTTTTTTTTTAAGAATAACAGAAGTCTTTTACCGTCTCCGTTTAGGAGCGCACGGAGTACACTCTTCATCATCTCCAGATGAATCACTTTCATCTAAGGAGCTATCCGACAAAATAGGTAGTTCTTCAACATCTTCAAATGTGTCTTCACTAATGAAATCTCTCGACATAATGGCAATTTCATAATAATATTATAACGATAAATAAATTATGGAATTTGCAATAATGTTTATTTTATAATATTACAAAACTAAAATAAAAGAAAGAGAGATACTTCCTAAACACGAGTGTAAAAAATACAAATATTTTTATACATTCACATATAATATAAATATTTTATAAATATAAATATTTTTATAATATTTTTATACATTCACATTCATATACATTCACAAAAATATTTGTAATTATTCTGGTCAACTATTTGGCAATTAGAATGGAATAATACTCCTGGCGACTTCTAAAACAATGCGTTTATGGGCTACAGCCTTCGCATTGTGTTAATAAGGTAGTTTGCTAAATGCTGAAAATCATTCTCCATAGATGGCGTTAGTGGGTCAGTTGTATAAGTTAATCTTGAATGTATTCACAAGTGCAACCAAATCTACATAGATGGATAATTGAAACTGACACGTGAAGATAGGTATGGATTTTGAAGTATATATACATCTTCCAAAAATTTGTCATGCATGATCATAACAAAGGTGGAATGGGGAATGTTGTAATTACATAAAGCGTGCGCTTAACCCAACCAATGACAGGTCATAAGTCTTGTAAACACCTTGATCATCCATATTCAGTTTGCGTCTTCGTCTCTATTGAGATACAATTAAATGTAAAAAATACACTTGAAACTTTGCAGACACGCGACTCTAACCAAAAAATAACGGAAAATAATTTTATAATGCACTAAATACGTAAATAAAATAAAATGAATAGTAGAAATACTACATATTAAATAATAAAGTGTATTTACAGTGAATTATATACTAAAAACACGTAAAACAAATTTAAAAAAATGCTTTCGCAAAGATGTCAAAACAACTCGCAGCAATTGGTTGTCACTCTATGAGATGACGTCACAGATATTTTGGAGTTCAAATTTTCAGTTCGGTAATGAAGGGAACCATTTTAAATATTTGTTAACCCTTAGCCTGCGTGCGTATCGACGTATGATACGGCAACTCCCATATAAGAATTTGTACCGTTCACTGCGCGCGTATCGACGTATGATACACCGACCGGCCGGGATATTCAAATGTTGATAAAACAGGAATTTGTCCCTTTGAGACGTGTCAGCATTGATAAATATTTAGTTTATTTCATAACACCAACGACATCTACAATTATTCATCACAAATATTGAGTTAACTTGACAAAAACTTAGATTTACGAGATCCTTGACATCGACCGCGATCTCTGTAATAAGTAGGTATTCATTCAAAGTTTCCCGCGTTCAGTCCGCTCACTCCCACTACTCAGCATACGAAGCTCGAGTCCGGAGATGTGCGCGGTTTTCAATATCGATCCTCGAGCTTGCTTCTAAATTTATTTTTGTATTTTTTAACATTTAAATTAGTATTATTGTCGCGGATTTCTTCGCAAGGACAAGTTTTTAAAATTGAGTGAAAACAAAAATTTGTTTTGTATTGCGAACTATATTTAATTTTAAAAAATACTAAAAAACAATAACATAGTTTTTTTGTTTTGAAAAAAAGTAAATTTCAAAAAAGTTTTTAAGTTAATTTTGTATTTGGGATATTTCAAAAAGTTGTGAGTATTTCTTATGCAAATATGGCGTATCAAAATATATCTGACGAAAATATATCTGAAATAATTGGTGAACTAGATTCAGATTATGAAATGGAAGAAGACCTCGAGTCTCGGGAGAGGCATGTTCTTGATATTGACATGGAAGAACAATCTGTTGAGGGAATCGTTGAAGAGCAATTATATAATTGGACATCTGGAACTCATATCCCCATAATTCACGAATTTTATGACTTTCAATCCGGTATTACTAATAATAGCCTTTCCGAAAATTCATCTGAGTGCGATTTTTTTTTAACATTTCTTGAATCACGATATCATGTCAAAAATAGTTACAGAAACAAATAAATTCTATTTATTTACATATACCAGGAAGGTACAAACGCCGACGACGTATCACATTTTTTGTGACACGACGTATCCGACATCCGATATGGTAGAACATTTGCCGGAACTTCTCCAATCTAGTACCAGAAAAGCCCCTCGAAGACGTTGCCATGTTTGTGGAAATTCCTCGGTTCGAGGTAAAAAAACAAAAGCTATCAAGATATTTTTGTCCTCCGTGTGACGTCAGCCTTTGCTTAAAGCCGTGCTTTAAAGTTTATCACTACGATCCAATTTTTTAAAGTTATAATAAAAACAATCAGTAATTTCTGTGTCCCATAAAAAAGACGATTATATTTGTTTGAATATAACACATAAACATTTGAAATTCAAAACCAAACATCTGTGCTTGTTGAATTGAATAGTCCTTTGTAAAATTATCAGTGTGAACTTATAGGTACTTAAAAACGATCGTAGTAAAACAATGTTCCCTTTCAATATTAATTGTGTTTACGTTTAACGGCGACGCGATGTGTAATACCCGCGCAGGACTCCATCTTATCTGTCGGTAGAATTCGGACTTACGAACGTGTCACGTGATGAACAATTAATGGCGCCGCGTCTTTCGTTGAGTGATTTGTATTGAATTTGTTGTTTACATTTATTCAACTATTCAAAGAGTGTTTTTGTTATTTTATCACGCACAATCAGATGAAAAATCTGATTACCAACGTTTCGGCTATGATTATAAATTTTTAGACAACATATTTATCTTACGAACAGGAAACATAAAATCCCTGTCAATACGCCGCGTGGAGTGCTTTTCTTACAAAGTATTAGGGAACGCAGGTGCCAGGTTAAAGTACGTGACAAGGTCAATAGATGTCAATAGTAATCATATATTTTATTTAAATTAGACAGCGCATGTACTATAAGCGCGGACGCGCCGGTGAGTCCATACTCCTTTGAGAGTTTTTTCGTTTGGACGCGCCCGTGCGTCCATACTCCCGGACAAGTTAAGAACATTACAACAGATCATGTCTCCTAATGTGAGAATATCTCTCTGACGCATTGAAGCCATAACACTCCAAGCAGTGGCCGTACTCCCATAGAAGCCCGGCTTGCGTAAGAAATTTTGAATTAAAACCTCTTCTGGCTTGCAGAGGTTCAGTTCTTGTGGCTATTCCTCTTACGTCTGATGGGAACATTGTTGGTAGGTGATTTGGTGGGTTGTTGGTTTATGCGGAGGCATGATTATTTAGATTTGGGGGTTTTGATTTAAAATTTCTTACGCAAGCCGGGCTTCTGGGCTTCTATGGGAGTACCGCCACTGACTCCAAGAGGTATCACAATAAACTGAAATGAATCCTAGGATTCCACCCATTTGAATTTGATTCACTTAAGATTAACTACAATAGTATTATGTAAAATCAGTATAATCCAACTTTCACGATCAACTTCTTCAAATCTTCCACATCATACACAAGATTTCCATATCATACACAAGATTAAGAAATTACAATATTATACCAGTTGAGGGTAAATAAATACCAAGACCGGTTACAAATTAAATTACCCATAAAAAAAACTTTAAAATATTTCTATTCCGTTATTTGTTGAACAAATAAATAAAAATATTTACCAAATTGACAACGGCGCTATACACGTCTTGGGGGCGATCGGCTGGCGTGAGATTAACGCTGTGGGCACCCGCTGAGTCCCCTCCAAGTGCTGCGTAGTGCTGGAGACCATTGCAAGAGCCGTCTTGGTGGATGGGGAAGTGGCTGACGTATTCTTTAACAAATATTAAGATATCCATAATTTTATAATTATTAAAAAAAAAACTAAGAATAAAACAACACAAAAATTATTGTTAAGTCCTCAGGAGGCGAGATATTCCGTTATGCTGGAGAAGGTTCAGAAAAAAAGTCTGAGGTATGACATGAGGGTGTATGGTAGCTATCCGTGGCTCTATCTCACTGCATTTTTTCCAGGAATGTTTTATTTATTTATTTCATTTCATTCATTTATTCATATATATCCAAAGCATTACAGAATTATTTTCAAATACACTAAAGATAGAAGTTAGAGATGCACAATAATAAGTAAAATATAATAAAAGAATAAAAAGAGCGAGTAATGAGCATGACAAATTAATAAAATGAATATACAATTGTAATAAAGACAGTACTTCCCTCAGGTGAGCCAGACTATCACAAAACACGTCAAACTCCAGGTGATACGATTTAGTAAAGATATCGCATTACCTACCTACAAAACCATTAGCAGGTTGGTTCTGAATCGTGGGAGATAAAACAGTCTATGGCCCCTTTGTTGAAGATAATTATCAGGGATGAACAGACCTACATCACTCAGGATTTCTGAGTTCAAGACTTCAAAGATTTTATTGATTCCCGTCCGAATGGTTTTTTTAGTAAAGGGATCGATGAACTACCTATGAGATGGCACAAATGCATAAATAGCAATGGTACATACTTTGATTAAATAAATATATTATATTTAAAAAAAATCAACTTTATGTTCCTCCCATACAAATCGCCAATTTCATATGTAAGGACCTAATATTAACTATTACATTTTACCTGTTCTCAATAGATGCCTTAAACATTAATTTTGTTTGTAATATCTTTTGAGAAAATAAACTGATTTGATTTAAAGATTATTACTTTTTACCTTAAAACCAGTTTTTCAGATGTGTCAAATTGAATGCTTACCTTCTGGATTGGGAGACCGGGAAGCATTGGCTATCTCCATACAGCAGGCTAGAGTCTGCCATGGCTTTTCCGACTTTGCCCACCAGCGTCGTCCTTCCAGGGGCTTGTCCGCCGAGTCCAAAATGTCATCCATTATACTATCTATATATACCAATCTGAAAGATGTACATAAACATTGACCATTAGCATTGTGATGCAGGAATAACTATTATATATCACACCAGTCTTTCTAAAGTGGTAAAAATGTACAATTATTAACATCAAATTAGTATTACTAAATTGACACAAGACGAAAATGTGGTTTTTATCAGATAGTTTTCTTAAGTTTTATTATACCCTTAATATTTCTAATTGCACTTTTTAAATGAAATTTTAAAGATGACCACTATGACAATTCCTTAAACGTTTTCAGCGGAATTGATTCCACCAATAATTTCAAATCTTCTTCGCAATTATGGCTTATTATTTTTTAATTGATTGAATTAGCGGATAGTCATTAACATATTTGATAGTTTCTTCTTTGAGTTTTAATCTTTTATCAAACAAAAATTACAAAATACTACATCTATTTAATCTTTGGACTCAATATTTTTACTATCCGTAAAAATTCTTCTGCACCCTTAAATAATATTTTTTTTAAAAACAGAATGAACAGATAAATCATTTAGTTATAAATTATTTAATACCAATATTGATATAGTTGTCATATATATCACACAAAAACTGGTTTCAAAAGGACACAAAAGAACTACTACATTGCTTTTCACTCAACCTAATACATATATGTATTTAAAAGTTCATTTCAAAATAAAAAAAGTACATAACAATGCACACCACCAATACCTTTTACACAAGATAATCAACTCAAACTAAATTTATTTGCTCACCTTTCATCCAGGGTCTCCTTCTTCATGAGTCCAGTGAGATTGATGCAGTGTAACTTGAGCCAGCTCAGGCCCTGGGGCCCGAGCGGGGCGCCGCGGGCAAACAGCATCACAGCCCGTGCCTGGTCATTGCCCAAGTGGGACAGGTGAGGATTGCAAGGGTACACACGGCCCCGGAAGTCCATGTTGTGGGGCAACCAGAATATGTCATCCCTGGAAAATGTCTTAATGATTCAAATTCAGAGTAAGTAAGAACTTCCAAAACCTAGCAATCTTATCTTTTTTTTTAATTTATACTGTGCAATTTCAAAAATTACGGCCATTTTTTTTAATTCTTGTCATAGAAACACAAAATTAATTGACACAATATGACGCTGAATTACACATTTGTTAAGAGTTAAATCTGCAAAAGTCATAAATTATGTTACATAACCACTTCTATTGAATCAGTAATTTGTGTAACAGTGTGATCACCAATTGCTGAAAACGATTTCTAGGATTAACAAAACATCAGATTTATTATGTGTTCTTTAAGAATTTAAAACTTTAATTAATTGGCCAAATCAGGATACATTTCCCCCTAATAAGTTTTGTCATTCAATCATATACATGCTGTGTGCAGTGGCGGAACTCCAATAGAAGCCCAGAAGCCCGGCTTGCGTAAGAAATTTTAAATCAAAACCCCCAAATCTTAGAAATTGTGCCCACGAATAAACCAACAACCCACCAAATCACCTTCCAACAATGTTCCCATTAGACCTAAGAGGAATAGCCACAAGAACTGAACCTCTGTAAGCCAGAAGAGGTTTTGATTCAAAATTTCTTACGCAAGCCGGGCTTCTGGGCATCTATGAGAGTACCGTCACTGGCTGTGTATATTGGGATCAGTTAAACGGGGAGAAAATAAAATTAATAACCAGATTCCTCCATTTACACGTTTCTCCATGAAAAACCCTTTCAACATTTTATATCAATTTTCCTAGTTCCCTACCTTATTAACCCTTTGGTTGTCGACAATTTTGGGATACTTTTAATTTATAAATGGTCTTTTAATTCTAAATATGATTATTTTATTAAAGATATATCCAAATTGTAAATAATATGTACCACTAACTCACTCCCTTTATAAATCATGACTTCGATCTGTAGGATTTGGAATTTCTCGCTGGTGTAGCAAAAGCCGGCATTTGGCAACAAAGGGTTAACAACTCACATATTTTGAATGAATAGGTATATGAATGTAATTTATTGTTCATTTTTATTTAATATTCAATTTGTTATAATTCTATGACTTATTATATTCTATGTCATATTAATATTCTTATATTTATTGTAATCCTTTTAATACAGTATGTTCTTAACACGTTAATTGCTCAGTACGCGCTAGGCTAGCACAAACATGGTTTTGTGAATGCTCACAAATTTAATTTTAATTAGGTTATAGATATACATTACTCCGAAACAAGTGTGTTACCTGAAATGGTTAGCCAGTGAGAGCTTATAAAGAGAGTCACACCAGAGGGAGTGCATCTCTTGTCTCTGGCGGGCGAGGGTGGCGCGGACACGTTGAGCAGCGGCGCGCTCGCTCCGACTCAGAGAGGCGCTCGGAGGCGGCGGTACTGGAGCAGCGTGGGCTGGCTGTGTCACCTTCAGAGATCGAGAACCTCCAGACCTAAATATAATACAATAAAAAAAATAACCCTTTAAGATCTACCTAGGGCGAGATCACAAAAAATGTGTCTAGAAATATACATAAAAGTTAAGCAATTCAAAAGTTATTTAATGACAACTACACTGATGAAGAAGTGCCCACTGAAACCATACCTAACCAAAGTATAACTACATTTTTTTTAATATTTCTTTTTCTTTTAATAGATCAGACTGTCCTTTCATCTCTTAGGTGGATGGTGTCCGGAGGGGATTTCGTAAGCGGCTGTATATGGAAGTCTATGCCTATCCATTCTGGTTACATGACCCCTCCAATATCTTCCTCTGGATCTACTCTACTGAAAGATGTCCTCGATTTGGCAAGTTTATATTTATTTCTACAGACACGATTTGGAAACTTTTTCCAATAATGGATCCAGATGTTCTTAGCAGTCCCTTGGTTCGTACAGTGACAGCCCGTGTCTCTACAGCATACGTCATGATAGGTTGCACGCATATATAAAATTTGTATATTTGAAACAGATATTATATAAAGAGAGTATTGAGTTACCTGAAAACACCCAAGAGGATGTCAAGCACAGGCTTGTTGACCCTCCAGGGCACAGCGCCCAGCTGATTGAGGCAGTCCAGGGCAGGGAACAAAGTGGATGGAGGGGCCTCCTCTAACCGCTGCACTTGCTGAACAGCCCCCAAAATTAGTCTGAAAAACAATAACACGACATTTTATTTGACATTTTTAAAAATCTATTTTCAAATGAATATCAATTTTCTATGTTAAATTAAACCAGGGATATTTCATCATATTTGAGTGGGCAGTACCTCATGAGAGGGGTCTTGGTGAGCAGATAACCCCCCTGGTTGTACTTGGACCAGGGCAAGGGTGGACAGAGAGAAGGCACGAGCGAGGATGCTAGCTGTAGGTGAGGAGGGCAGCTCTCGCGCACCAATCTCACCAGAAGTGGGTGCGGCTTCAGTTCCTGGTGCACAGTGTAACCCTGCCCGCGGTACACCGTATACAAGGCCGGCATGTGCTTACTATAAATTATACAAAATGATAAGAGCATATTTATAATATTTAAATGATTAATGATAATTTGAAGCGGACCTGAAAATGCATACATAATCAGTGTTAAAAAAAACACCTGATACCACTTTAGGGTATATATTTCAAACATAAATGAGGTATGTATAAGCTAGTTGGAAACGATAATTAAATAAAGAACTCACGGTATTTTAGTGTTCCTCTTGAAAATATTGATATCCACCTTGATGTCATTCATCAGGATGTCGTAAAGGAATGTACCGACCCCGACACATATGGACACAGGCCATTGATTTTTATCAAGATCCTGCCAAACCAAATGTTATTTAATAGTAAGAGTAGATAAATGTGGCGAAATCATAATAGAAATATATTAGGTCTTTTGGAAAAAGTTCGATCTGTTTTACAACAGAGGGCTGTGGCTGCTTCAAATCTGGCGGGCATTTTTTTTAGTAAGCCTGAACATCTGTCGATAAAGTTTGTCATTCTAACAACAATATTTGTTTTATCGCTCCTTAAAATGTCGACTTTCGTGGTAAATAAAAAGCATTTGCGGGAAGTTCTGCTGTTCTGTTTTAATTGGAAGAAGAGTGCAGTTGAGGTGCATAAAATGCTTGTCGAAGTTTATGGTGATCATGCCCCATCGGATAAATCATGCAGAGAATGGTATAGACGCTTTAAAGCTGGTGATTTTAGCGTTGGCATCAAAGATCCCCCTGGAAGATCGAAAAAGTTTGACCAAAAAATGAACTCCTCAAACTGGATGAAACGGTCTCGGGGGAAATCTACCGACAACTAATGCGATTAAAGGAGACACTGGCTGAAAAATGACCAGAATGGGGCAACAGGCACGGCAAAATGATTCTTCAACACGACAATGCTCAACCTCACATCACGATCGCGGTCAAAACCTACATACAGAATGTGGGTTGGGAGATTATACCGCACCCGGCTTAATCACCAGATGTGGCACCATCGGAATACCACTTGTTCAGATCCATGACGCATGCCTTAGAAGAGCAACACTTCCATTCATATGCAGATGTCAAGAATTGGGTCGATGCCTGGATTACCTCAAAAGACGAGGGTTTTTTTTGACGATGGATTCATCTATTGCCAAAGAAAGATGGAAAAGGTAGTGGCTAACATGGCCAATATTTTACTAATGTGTATTTTTATTTTACCTTTCAAATAAATGCGCTTTTCGAAACCTTCCGAAACACCCAATGATATAAAGGGTTTTTCATTAAGCGGTTCCTATCTTTAATTTGAAATAAAACAAAATGTTTGTGAGATATCATCGAAGCGCGCGGAACGTTGCCCGAACAGAACACCCATCTTGATAAAACAATTTTATCATTTGCACGTGTTGTTGAACGCTATATCCTTCCATGGTGATTTGGCAAAATAGACTGAATAAATGACAGACAATTTAACAGATGTCGCTTCAACAATATAGCTGCTATCAACTGTCAAAGTTCGGAAGTCCCAATTGGAAGACCCTTTATATAAATGTGAGTAAGATTTGTAAAACCAACACTTACGATTGAAGCTCCAGCCCTATTCTCGTGGAGAAGTTGTTGCCACTTTCTCCTGGAATTATAATTCTCGGCGTCCCCTTCTTTCCTGTTCATGTACCAGTCGCAATACTTTGAAAACAAGTCTTTTATTTTGTCCATTGTGCCATCTTTCTGCTTTGACCGAATTAGATACCTAAAAATTATTAAAATAGCATTTATAAATCTTCATATCCCAATAATCGAGAGTTTATTAACTATAAAGAATTCTATTGTCCATATTTTTATCTGTGGCATTAAAAACTAAAATTGACATCAAGAGTACAAGTATTATACCTATTATAAACCTTAAGGCCTAGTTCCTTCTGAAGCATTTTAATACTGGGGCTGTAAGACTCACTGCCATCAGAGAATTTTCTGATCTCTGACAAAAGAAGTTCTACATATTCTTCGACCTGTAATAAAAGAATACAATTGAGTATCACGTAACATGTCACTTGTATAAAAGTATAGTAAAATAAAAAAGAACCTCGATTGAACAAAGGTAGGGGTAAACATTAATAGCCTGGTGTGAAACTGACGACTGGGATCGCAGGGCATTTAAATTCCGTTCAAAAGATTTCCTGATGATCTCCTTCCACTCTTCCTCCCATTTTTTAAGCTTATCTCTCTGCAAGTAACAAATGCATGTGGTAAAGCAACAAATACACATAATCAGGGCACTAAAATAGTTACAGTGAAACCCGGATTTTACATCCCCGTATTTAACGTTTCCCGCCAATTGCGTTTAATTTTTTCAGTCCCGATATATTTTAGTACATTTTTTTTCCCGCAATTTACGTCGAAAATATTCCAAATATGCGAGTTACGCGCGCTTGAAAATGTGTCGGCGCAGTAGAAACATGATTGGTCGGCATACGGGGTGCAATGTGGTCATTGGCCGACATTCAGCACCTGTCATTCAGTTTTCGACTGGATTTTTAACGCTTTGTTTTTTTTGACATTACATATTCACGATCATCATTTACATACAGTTTTTTATGTTTTTTGTTTTATTTTATTCGTTAAGTTAATGACAATATTTTCTTCCTTTTTTCATCGGTTTCGTTTGTTTTTTTTGGCACGCGTTTCGCGAACTAACTACGTTATTTAAAAACATATATATATATATGTTTTTTTCCAATACCCCCCCCCCATTCACATTTTCCTTATATTTATGTTTTTTTTTTCTTCTCAGTCCCTTAGAATATAAAATAGGGGTTTCACTATATTTATTGTTTCTCGCGCAATGATGTAAAACTCCATATTAAATAATTAATATGGATGATTTGGCATTTGATAATGTTTTGGAAAGGTGAAATATGTCATTCCCATAAATTATAATACTACTTCTAGGAAACAGACATTTTCATTTGTATTAATTAACTAAAATATTTCATGCGTATGCCAATAATGAATTAAAAACAAATCATACTTACACAGTATAAAACAGTTTCAGTAGGTTTTCCAATATTTTTTATATTCTCAACAGAAATACTCCCTGCAATTTCATTATCAATTTGCTTTAAGGCTTTTTCCATCAGTTGTTTAGAATTTATTAAGCCTTTTGCGGGTGAAGTATACACTTTTTGACTATTTTCTTTTGGATTCAAACTAACTACAAGTGGACAAGTGTAGTCCAAAAGCGGCAGAGTGTACTGCGGCTCGTAGCTCGGCTCCAGTTGCCTGATGGCATTCAGAATATGCTTTTCTTGATCTTTAGTGAACTTGCACTGATCCATCAAATCGTTTAATTTCATCCCCTGAAAAATAAGTACAGTGATTACAATAAATAAATCTTCAACATCAAAGAGTACATCTATTAAAATGTATTCATTTTACTTGTCGTGTCCTCCGTGAATATTGATTATGTAGATAGATATACATTGATAATAAGAAAGATATATAAAATAATTGATACCTTTAATAACATTTCGTTCTTTAAATCATTCAGCAAGCGAAATTTATCTTTCATTTCGGAACGTTGTATGCATTCAAACATTGCAGCATAACTTTGAAGGTTCATTGCAATAGAGTCTGTTTTCATTATATTCAATACATTCAAAGAATTTGAATAATCACCCTAAAATATAAATATGTATTATTTCATATATTGCAAATACCTTAGAAAATTTTGTAATAAAAATGTATTTACCATTTCAGCGAAGCCGTGCAATAAAATGTTATACAGATTAACATCTTTTAATAAAGCGTGTTTGCTCATTCTCATCCCTCGATTTCTATAATACTGTAATATTTGTAGACCCTAAAAGAATATTGTAAATTATTAGTGAACCTAAACAAAACTATGTGACAGGACATTTTTAAAAATGCAATATGGGAATTGAAAAGAAATACTATTATTTTATATTCGTCATCACTTTGTGATTTGGATTCACATATTAACAACTTTTTGAAAATACATATTGTATTTTCATAACACTTTTTTGCATTTTTCGCAAACACGTTTCGGGACACAGATGCCCTTCCTCAGTGTAGAAATTTTAACAGTTTAATGTAACAAAATTGTTACTTATATACTAAATAAAATAATAATAATAAGGGAGGAAGAGTTAAGTCTGCGATTAGGATTAATTGTAATTTTGTTAGAATTATGGGAGAAGGGAAACAAATTACATATCGGACATAAATTTCAAACTGTTATCTTTATTAAACAAATTATGATTAGCGAATTCAGAAAAGTTATTATTGGAGGGACATCTAATGTCCTCTTCTATTCTTAAATTCAAGTTGCACAAAATAAATACATCCGGAAAACATTACACATTTGAAGAGCATCTACTATACATGTATATTACCTTATTAGCAGACCCAACAGCGACACAAATATCGAGGTGTGCCATGAGTAACTGTGTCAAAGAGTGGATTTTGGCATTTTTCTGTATTTCTTCAAATCTTTGCTTGGCTAGTCGGTCTAGAAGAACCTTTTTCAGTTTGGCCTGTGATTTAACAGATTTTACTGTACTCTCTTTGGATACACTGAAATTTATTTAAAAAAAGAATCTTTCAAATAAAAATAACATGATAAAATCAATAAGATTTAAAATAAAGATTTCAGTACTCTTTAGATAACTATACCAAATATAAATATGCTCACACTTTACTATCCTTTTTCTTTGAAACACTTTTATGTGATGAAGTTAATTCTTCAGAATACTGCATCTCCGAATCTTCTGTTACTTCAGAAATACACGGAATATGAATTCCTCTTATTCTGAAATATAAATTCATAATTGAAAGAACACATTAAAAAAATTCACCATTTGAATATTTCTTTATCAACTAACCAGCCTAATTAATCATCACACCGTCTCCCTGAAGAAGCAGGCAGAAAGAATGGACCGCCACCTTGTCTATCCTGGCATACTTCCCTCGATTCCTCTACATTAATACTTTGTGTCATGCATGCACGTCGATTCCTCCGACTCCACGCGTAGCCGACATTTAATATTTGATTGATTTGATCGGGCCACATTTTCCTCGGTCTTACTCTATTTCTAGTTCTGTTTACGTCATTTACATAATCTTTCTTCACCATTCTGTCTTCATTCATTCTTTCCATGCGTGCAAACCATCTTAACTAACCAGATAAAGAATGTAAATTATTTTTAACATGTAAATTAACCGCCCTACCTATTTGAACGTACGTGATACGTTCACTTTGACTGTACCATTCTACGATATCCCGTATCACGTACGGGCTTGAGAAAAAGTGTACCTAAAATGTACAAAGTTTTAGGGATAAGCGCATGTGCCATCAAAACTTCAACACAAGTCTTGATAAATATGATAGTTTTACAAGGGGTAGGCAAAGTGTGCGGCCGAGTATTTGACTTTTCGTAATTTAAAAAAATAAAATTAATATATAATTAAATTTCATTACTAAAAAACCTGCTTGTTTTTTGCACGTTTCTCGGAAAATAACCCAAAGGTAGGGCGGTTAACATGTTTTAAAAAAAACAGCAGTGAAAATACTTACTTCAATTCTTCAATATGCTTTAAATTATCAAAATCCACTGAATCATAATTCAACTGCTTGAATTCCGACAAACATTCTCTAAAGATCTCATGAGCCCCTTTTGTGCTGTGAAGATTATCCTCATGCAGTTGCGCCAGGTCACTAGGAATATTGTCAGGGCCGTCGGTATCATTAGGATGTGGACTGGGATTAATATTCTGGTTTACACCCTCATTAATAGCACAAATTAGATCTTTCATTTTCTGATCTCTAACAGTTTCCCTACGAAATTTATCATAACTATCCTTAATCAGCATTTTCACATATCTGTCCTGAAATGGTTGGAGATTTAAGAAATGCTCGGACATAAATATGACAGCACCATCATCTTCGTCTTTCTTTAAGTTGGTATTCTCATTTTGTCTATATTTATTTAAAACCGCATTTTCGATTTCACGAAGCAGCTCTCGATCAATCTCATTATCAACAACCGTTTTAACATTGGCAGATTTTAGTTTATGCAACTGTCCGAGAGACACATCAGTACTGGCGGTCAATTTAGAGAGTTGTTTTGAGTTGAATTTAGTCACGGAAGCTTTAGTCTCTTTCATGACGGTATCATTAACTAAAAAATAAAATATTATTATAAATATTTTATTAAACTCCATAAGAATCGTCTCAAAACAAGCTAATTTTATTGAATGTCTGTACATATAACAAACCTTCGAGAAGCTCGACGTACTTAAGATGATTTTTAGTTTTCTTTTTCTTTCTAGACGATCTGGAAACCAAAGCTTCGTGTGTGCTTTGAAATCTTTTATTAATCAAAAATCGAGGATCTGAAAACAGTATTATGCAACATAAAACACTATTGGAGGTTATCAACAACAATAAATATATGAATAAAAATAATATTATTAGTTAAAAAAAACATAAAACGATAAACTTAATTAATTATACCCGCTCTTAGATGATTGTTCGCATCTTTGCAGTGTGAACAGGAGGTGTATACTTTTGTATCAAATTTTATCGTATTAGATGAATTGGTTAATAATTGACGGCAATAACTGTGATAAAAACTCTTGAAGGTAGAAAAACGATGCATTTTGAATATAATTCGTGTTACAACATTTTCAAATAAACTTATTGAATACAGGGCGGTGCGGCGAGAATGTGTTATTATTTAGGAAAATGTGAGAAATTCAATCACATGGGAAATGTCATAGAGAACAATATTAAAAAATATACTACGTCATAGACAATTGAACAAATGTGACCACAGATAAATTGGTACATCGAATAAATCATTGGTAGACAAAACGAAATAATTTTAAATGTTCCGTAATAATATTTCTCCCGAAACTATCTCAAAACATAGTGCTTTATTATTTTCATAGTGGGAATATGGAGAAATAAAAATAAAATCGACAAATTGGATAGATTTTGCGTGGACTACGTCGATATTTTTAAGTAAATACTGTTTTATACCTTCCTCGGGTATCTAGAGTGAATATATAATACTAATGTATTCAGAGATAAATAATTAAATACAGAAAAACCGTTATTTCTTATTCTTCTTCATCAGCCACGGTTGGTCCTCTGCTACAGATGGCATCCCTCAATGATTTCCATTTGTCTCGATCTTAACCCTTAGCACTCGAGTGCCGCCATAGAGGCGGCATGCATGGTTTGCCGTATCACTCGAGTGCCGTGAATGATCGAGAAACCAGTGATAAATCATTAAATTCCGATATATCGTTTTAGTAATTTATTTATTTAGTAATGGTATCGACTGATTCTGCACGTAAATGTATATAATGTTTTTGCAAAACGTTCACCACAAGGGTTCCAAAAGTCGTTCATAGATGGCGCCAGCGTATGTTACAACGCGCTAACGAAGTGCAGCGCCAAATACATTTAATCTAAAATTAATACTTACTTTCGGACGGCCGCGGATGCACTTCTCGGGCGCTGGAGTGTCCCGCCAGCTCCGCCGCCAAGTCGGGGACACTCACCGGCGTCCCCGCGAGACTCGTTTCTCACTTCGCCTGCCGTGCTGCGACACTCCTATTTAAAGTGCTTCGCCCATCATACCCATTCCCCTACCACTACAAGCACGTGCCTCGTCGCTCCAGCAGTTTAAGTTAAGAGATCTACATACGGCGACACGGACCTAGGCCGCCGACCTAACTCCCTGACCCTACACAACATGCCGGTAGCTGCCACCCTGCCCGTCAGACGCCAACGGGCAACCGCCTCAATCTTCTATCTCCAAAGCTGGCTCGCACACGCCACCGCAAATTCGGCCGTCGCCAATAGGCGACCCACGGCGTCTTTTGTGACAATTTCACAATGCTTCGCTCTGCTCCCCAGGACAGCCATACCGCCCGCCGCCCTGCCCACAGCGATCGCTACCGATCTACACCCCGAACCACACATACACTCTTACCCCCACTTCTACCCTAACCCATCCTGCATCTCAACCCGTTGCCCCATCGGTCTCCACCCAAGACAACCGGCTCACACTAAGCCACTCCCGCCCCCGATCGGATCCGATCCACAGCAGGACCAACCGGTCCCCGCCCAAGGTCACCTGTCACCGTAAATCCGTCCACACTCCAGACCTCGGCGCATGACCGAGCGGCCCCAAATCCCCCACCCGGGTCACACAGTCACAATGAGTCGGTTTGACCATCCTCCTAACTCCATCCACCAAACATCACGTCACAAGTGAGCCGTCCTATCAAATTCACTCACCATCCCTTCGGGCTGACGCTTCGATAATACAAGATCAAAGTATTTTTGAAGTTGAGTTATATTTACGAGTAAATAAATTTCTCATCATTTCACTGGCACAGTAATGACAAACAGAAAAAAAAATTGCCACCCGGGATAAAAAAACCTAAATTTATCCGGAACAAGAAAACGACTGCATTCAAAAAGGATAACATTTTAGTACTCGCATGGAATGATAAAAGGGTAGTTACTTTTTTAACCTCATGTGATACAGCAGGGCTTAGGACGGTCCAAATCAATTAGTAGGAGATTATTGAGGAGGTTCTCGATTTGGACGGCGCTCTGCTACTCTCCCTACAGAAAACCGACTTACCTAATAGAAAAATTCCGCGTGGAAGAAAAGAAACACGATTGTATTGCGAAACCTGCGAAAGTAAACCTGTAAATACAATGAAAAACTTATAATCAATTGTTGTGTCCATTTTATGTCTTACGTACCTGTTTTACCAAAACGAAACAACAACATTAAAAAATGTTTTTTTTTTTATGAATTTAATTGTGTTTCAATTCAAATGATTTAATTTGTTGTATGCACATACCAAAATTCTTTGCCAGGAGTGCAAAGGGTTGCATATTGTTGCCACCCGCACCAATATAACGTCATTTTTGAAACGGCATTGTCCGTTCCCACCAAAGTCTTCCGATTTCATTTTAGAATTACGAGTATATAATAGAATTTGTCGTGACAACCATTAAAACCCAACTGACCAATATTCAAATAGACTGAACAAGATTAATAGTTTGTCTCTCTAAAAACTAACTAATCATCACGCCGTCTCCCCGAAAGAGTAGTCAGAAAGAATGGACTGCCACACTTTAATCCAACGTCTACAAAATAAATCTAAAACAAATTATTTAAAATACAACGATATAAAATAAAAACATTTTACGCATAATGTTATTTTAGTGCACTTGTCGTCAGCTGGACGATCCGGACATTTGTTGTCATCCGGACATCATTGTCTCTCTAACTGTCGTGAATATGGAATTAAGGTGAATGAGATGTAAAGAATGTGTGTGAAACAGCTACGTAGCATCGGTAATGGAAGGTGGAATGAACAATTCTCAGAATCACTTATACATTTGTGTCTCGGCAATGCCGCCTCGAAAATTACAATATCATCTATAATTCTGAAGCCTGAAGATAGATGGGACTACGATGATCTTCAGAACATCGGTAGAAGGAGACACTACTAAACACAAATAATTAAATGTTATTTTCATAAATATACAGCTTGATACGAAGTTAAACATTAAAATACGTCTATTGAGATGTTTGTCGAAATGAAAAATTCTCCATTTATTATCTAATGTACTAGAGTTTTTAAGTTTCATATGGAAACATTTAAATGATTGTGTATATTTGAATATAATGACATAGAAATATCATGTTATTAAAATATAATAACTCGTAATTTCGATTAAATAGTTCATGCTAATAGAATATACTTTCCGTTAATAGGATGTAAAAATGAAATTCAGCACCTTAAGTGAATAATTAAGTATGGTAATAAAGTTTTAATAAATATGAATTCAACCAGATTGTCACTCAAAGTTGGAGTTAGAGGCAACGAATAATGGAGGCCAAGAATTGACATAGACTGTGGGGCCATCGAAGAAGAAGAATTAATAATAATAACCAGAAACTTGGGTATAAAAAGCGGTTTTATTCGAATTAACAGCATTTTAGATTCCATTATATAATAAAATTAAAACAAATATTACAATAATATTTTTAATCTAAATTATATGATCACACACTGTCTTCCGGAAATGGAAAACTAAATTAGATTCGGCGCCCCTTGTATCCAATAATAAAACCTAACTATTTAACGAAGAAGTCAATCAGATTTGTTCCCATGATGCATTGTTTGGTCACCGCAAAGTCCAAACGCACCAGGCCCGGGGCTAACCATAATATAATTATTAATTCTTTTTTATTTTGTATGTAATAACCTCACGTACATAAAAACAGAAGCACTGAGGTACAGTATAGCCTCTACAGATATTGAAAATTTATTTTTAGTCAAATTTGATCAATAGATCTTTGGGATTAATCTACATCTACATCTACATATAAATAAAACACAAGCTGGGTTGTGTGTGTCTCCTAATTTCTCGGTGATTCCTCATCAGATCCTTCTGTATCTTGGGGAATGGACTAATTGGAATTTAGCGGTCGTCATAGGCATATTTTCGTTATTAATCGAGCTCTAATTAACTTTATAAATTAATCAATTAATTGAAAATTTTCGTAGTGCAAACGAATATAGACCTTAATGTTCGTATCACCTGAGTATCAATCTTTTGAGTCTATATTCGTTTGACACGGTCTGGAGAGAATTCAGTCTCCATGTAATTTTGTGTAGTGGCAACAATGTGTTTTGCTTTCTGACAGTCCAATATATTGCGTTTTACTTTGGGATGTATAATACTTAATACGTTTTGCTTATTACGTACTAAAATAATTGGTTGTTTAATTGGTACAGTCTATTTTATTGGCCATATTTTAATGTACACTAATGCAGACAGGTAATTATACTTCTTAATTTTGGCGAGTATAATTTTTACGCGTCAATTTGAGGTTATGAACGAAATTTTATTTTTTCGTGTGGCTGAAACTTATTCGTTTCTCTTACGTTCGACGGTGATTACTTAATGATATTCGTTTTCTAGAGTTCTAGCCGTTCGATTGGTCACGTGGTCTCTGAACTGTCACAATATCTTTGTACGTCGTAATATTTTGTAGGTATGAAGTTTCGGTACTTTTAGGTTATGAAGTTTTTGGGATTAAAAATATTCAATGATAATTAAATTGTTCAGGTTATTTCAAAGGATGATAGCGAAAATATAAAATATTGGACGTCGAAGCTCTACAAGAATATGAAGAAACTTGCTTCCGTAAGTATAATATAATATTTATATTTCTAATTCATAAATATATTTTCAGTTTATTCTATTTTGCTGTTTTCTTTATACGCATACTTTGGTCAGGGAAATTGTTACATTACCACAGCAACGGTAAGAAAGTTCTAATGATATACAATATGAATTACAATATGAATGAATGACACAATTCTTATGACTTTTTCCGTTTATTTCTAGGAAAATAAAGTAACGGATCAGAGATGGGACGAAAATTACCGATGCAGCGTGCAAAATAACTTCGTTAAAATGGAATTAGATCAATCAAACAACGGATGATCAGTGAATTAGATGTACCCTGGAGTGGCGAATGAAAACCGGCTCATTTTTACATTACACATAAGCTACTTTTAGTAGTTTTCATTCATATATGAAAATTCCATTATTAATTTCAGGTAAAGTTTTTAAATTTACAGTTTATAGACAATAATTAAGCACATTCCCAAACGTGCCACCTATATATCTGAATTTTGTGTTGCTCGGGCTGCCTGAAATATGCTTCCTGCACGCCTCAGATGCATTGACAAGCCGACAGACTTTAATTCTCACCTAAAAACCCACCTTTTCAAATTATCGCATAAAATGGTAACAATGGTTGTCTGTATATCAATAAACAATATTATATCACATTTGCACAAAACATTCATATGTTTAGAGAAACAAAATTCTTGATTTTGTTGTCCATGAAATTCACATCAGAGCCAATAAAGTAAGTTTCTACGATCGTGATTTCGCTGTTGTTACATGCACCTTTCATGACTAAAAACATTGTCAAAGCGCCCTTGAGGTGAGCTATTCACGAAAACGGCGATTATCAGTTCCGTAAGTTCAATGTTTATATTTTGATATGTACAGGTTTAAATTTTGAATTAATTGGTTTATTTTGTATATATAAGAATATAGACAATTTATATGAAGGAGTCTGGTTGTAATGAATGCTTTTGTAAAATTTTTGTTATTTCTTTAGCACAAGGCTATGACGTTTCGTTGTGTAATAATTAGTTAATTGGTATAATCTATTTTAATAATGTTGTTTTAATGTAAAATTGTTCTGGCAGGGCGAAAATCTATATCTTTGGGATTAGATATTAAGTTTTGATAAAATAATTGCCTGGTTGTGAGAGACCACTGGTCTAATGGGGATATTTTTGTATTGGGATTGAAATTATTTTGATAATGAGCCATATTGGTGCATCTGCATGTTGCAATTCTTCTTTATTTTCCATTCCACTGAGTAATTCCAGCAGCACACATACCCAAATACACTATGAGTTACTTCAGCTGTTTTAGTTTTTCTCTGAAAACAAATGCTGTGATAGGTAAACATATCCTTATATGCAGCATTAGCTGCCTCAGTTAGAAGAGTCCAGTAATATTCCATTTTTGACCATTAAATTCTACATTATGCTGAGATTTAAAATATTCAAAGATAATGAAATTGATTTCAGGTTATTTCATTTGCTTGAGGATGGGGAAGACAACGCAGAAGATAATGGATTGCGCATGTGCAGAGGATGGGGAAAACAACGCAGAAGATACTGGAGTTCGCATGTCCAGAGGATGGATCCCACACTTCGATATATGCGTATCACAAGACAATGTTGTTATCTTTATGAACTAATTTGGAATGGTATGTACAGGTTTAAATTGGATTAATTGGTTTAATTCGTTACATAAGAATATAGACAATTTATGTTTACTACTCCATGATACATTCTCATCTGTCTTACCTTTCCTGTATTTGGGGCTTTATTACAAAGAAGAAAGCTAATGAGATCCGTCTACCGTGGTACACTCATGTAAGGGCCCTATATTCTCAGACGAAAATAATTCCATTTCAAATCCATCCAAAATTAGAGATCACTAAAACTATAATACAAATAATAAAGTCATCAACGCGCTCTAATACTCGACCAATATTCAATACGGACGTACACCAACATGATACGCGCTCACAGAATAAGAAGCATTGCGTTCAACTAGATTCGGTGTAAAATCCTTACAATTTATAGCCTCTACAGAATTTAATAAACTCCCTAATGATTTAATAATGATGTCGAACCAACGTGCCACCTATACGAGTATATCTGAATTTTGTGTTGCTCGGGCTTTCACAGTAGTAGGTTCGTCCGCCTGAAATATGCTTCCTGCACGCCTCAGATGCATTGACAATCCGACAGACTTTAAATATCACCTAAAAACCCACCTTTTCAAATTATCGCATAAAATGTTAACAACGGTTGTCTGTATATCAATAAACAATATTATATCACATTTGCACAAAACATTCATATGTTTAGAGAAACAAAATTCTTGATTTTGTTGTCCATGAAATTCACATCAGAGCCAATAAATTAAGTTTCTACGATCGTGATTTCGCTGTTGTCACATGCACCTTTCATGACTAAAAACAATGTCAAAGCGCCCTTGAGGTGAGCTATTCACGAAAACGGCGATTATACAAATTAAACAAACAAACAAACCATCACGCCGTTTCCCCACAGGGGTAGGCAGAGAGAATGGACCATAACACTACTCTATCCTGGCAAACCTCTCTAGCTTCCTCCACATTCATACAACGAGTCATACACGCATGTCGATTCCTCCGACTTCTAACATGACCAACCTTTAAAATCTGATTAGTTTAATTAATTTGACAAATTAATCAGATTAAAAGGTTTTATTAGTTTTATCGTTTTTGTAAAGAATTTTGACAGGTGTAGAAATAAATTTTTCATTTGTTCCAATGACAATTTGAATCATTTCTTCAATATTATTTTCAAGTTCTTGCTGGTTAAGTGCCTTACTACAGATAATTTAAAAAATGGTGGATACGTGTAACATAAATTAAATAAACACAAATGTCCGGATCGTCCAAGTCAACATGTGCAACATCGAAAAAAACATTATGTGTTATTACATTATGTGCTAAATTAAAAAACAGTGGATACGTGGAACATATTATAAATTAAATAGACAATATGTGCACCGTCTAAAAAGAACATTTTGTGTAAAATTATTTTTATTTTGTTATTTTATTTTATATCATTGTATTTTATATTATTTGTTTTAGATTTATTTTGTGGGTGTTGGACGATCGAAGTGTGCGCGGGAGATGCCTATTGGTGGCGATGAGGTTCGCAACCCATCACACCGCGCCTCCCGCGGGGCGAAAAGAGAAGGATGGAGTGCCGCATCAGTAAAAGTGTGACAGTCCATTCTCTCTGCTTACACTTTCGGGGAGACGGCGTGATGGTTAGTTAGTTAGTTAGTTAATTTGACAAATTAGCCTAATTATTATTATTATTATTATGCATATAGCATGAACTGCCTTTTATATGAAGAATATCTTCAGCAAACAAGTGAAAAACAGTTGTAATTCATTCATTGTATGGAAATTTAAATTTTGCCTTATGCGTCTCTTCGGTGTCCGCCTTATGGCAATTCAAATTTTTTTTTTTTTAATTCCAGGGCCCAAAATTGATGAATCAAGGATCGGACCAAAGTTGCCGATGCAGCGTGTAAAATAACTAATGTTTAAATGGAATGGGATCGGTCATAAAGCAAGGACAACGGGTGATAAGATCTTCTGGCCTGGAGTGGCGAAAGAGAAACAGCTACACAAATTCTGGCAGATCACAAGCAAGATGGTCTGATGACATTAAACGAGTGGCAGGAGGTCAATGGCGCAGAGCGGCGAGGGATACAGTTGTGGAAGTCGGGAAGGGAGGCTTTTGTAGTATTATCATCTATATTACTATTCCACGCCAGCGGACTCGCAGTGCCGAAATCACGATCGTAGAAACTTACTTTATTGGCTCTGATGTGAATTTCATGGACAACAAAATCAAGAGTTTTGTTTCTTTAATATAATGAATGTTTTCTGCAAATGTGATATAATATTGTTTATTTGATTATTAAATTTCATATAAAATATTCAAAAAATAGTTTTTCAATTACCTTAGTAATATGTATTCAAGTTTATAATTCACAGCGAGTTTGCTTGGATTGAAACTTTGTTTTAAAGATATAGACACACATTTTTGCATCCATACACATGGCATTTAATCCAATAAATAAACGAATTGTTATTGAACTTTAATTGTATTTGTTGAATATATATTGGGTTTATTTATGTACTCGAATTTAGCAATAGCGAAGCGTTGCCGGGTCAGCTAGTTGTAAATAAATCGAATAATTCAAAGCCATATTATCTTGTATTTTAGAAAACGAAAGCATGAAACCTTTAATTAACAATACGTTTTAAAATATTGTGTATGTTAGCATATATTAGATTGCATCAAATCTGCTTGAAAAAAATAGTTAAAACAAATCCAATGATTATTCTTATAAAAACGTCCGCATACAACAATTTTATAATATTTATATTATTTTATACCGCATACGCAAATAGAAATCTATCGACTGAAGTAAAGATGGCAGTGCACAATGGAGATATAGAGCCGACCCTTATGTATGGAAGTGAAGCTTGGAGATGGCAGAAGAAGGATGCTATAATGCCGTTGAAATGAGGTCACTAAGAAGAATGTGCGGAAAAACAATGTATGATAGAATATCTAATGATGAAGTAAGAAAGGAATGTAAAGCGGATGAATGTGTGATAAATAAAATTAAGAAAGGGTCACTAAGATGGTTTGGACGTATGGAACGAATGGAAGAATGGTTAAAAAGATATATACACGTAGTGTGAATGGAAAAATAAATCGAGGAAGGCCAAGGAAGACTAAGTTCAATCGACGAGCGTGCATGTTACGGTGTGTGAATGTAGAAGAGGCGCGAGAATTATGTCAGGATAGAACAACGTGGCGATCCATCCTCTCTGCCTACGATTCCGGCGAAACGGCGTGATGGTTAGTTAGTTAGTTAGTTGCAACAATTTCTTATAAAATACTCGTATGATTATATTCGATTCAATTTATTCATATGGTTTCATAAAAATAAACAATTAACACATGTTTTTAAATTATGCAAGCGTTGTATAATTCATTTTTATCATTGTATCTTATGCATTTTTAGTTCTCATAACTCAAGTAGATTTCAAATATAATACTAATTATAATATTGGTACAGTAATATAAGAAGTGAATACGGTGCGAATGATGGTGTCACGAACAAAATAATGAAAGGATCATTAAGATGGTTTGGACATGTGGAAAGAATGAATGAAGAAAGAATGGTAAAAAAATTATATGTTAACGATGTAAATGGAACCAGAAATAGAGGAAGACAGAGTCAAACGTGGCACGATCAAATAAATCAAATATTGAATGTCGGCCATGTGAGGAGTCAAAGAAATCGACGCGCGTGCATGACACGATGTATGAATGTTGAGGAAGCGAGAGAAATATGTCAGGAAAGAAAACTGTGGCAGTTAGTTAGTTAATTAAATAAGCATTATTTTTTTTACGGTAAAAGTGCGTTTACTTTTTAGTTTTTTCTCTTTCATTCGAAATGTACACGGTAAACAAATGCATATGAGTTATTGTCAACAATAATAATTCAAAAAGGCATAATATATATGTTTACACCAAAGCCACTTATCGATTATTCCGTCAAAATTTAGTGACGTTTTCGGCCCGACTCTGGAAATTTCTAAAATGGGATATGGGAATGGATGGATGCACGGACGCAGGAATGATGATCTGTTGTGATTTTGTGAATTATTTCAGTCAGTCTCGACGCGTATTCTACTGTCGGCGGTACTCGCCATTGGTCATGTGCCGACTTACTGATGCTGACTATTGACCCCACACTATTTAGATAGTTTGTCTTTACACAAGACTTATCAGTCATATTTTGCCCGTGTTTACGAAAAACTGTTGTTTCAATTGTTACAAAAAGGTATTTATTAAAGTGATTCCAATATACTACTAAATATTCTAGTTAGAAAAACCGTTCCATTGATTATTTTTTAAATCACTTTGAAATTAGCATTAATAATATATTTGTTAAAAAATACATTGTATTATACAGTAAATAACTATGCAATTTTACGTTTATTTCTCAACTTATTTATATTTTTATTGATTATTAATAATATGTAATCATGAATATACATTAAATAGCTATTTATTCTCGCTACTTTTACAGAAATGTCAAGGAAAGAATATTTTATTTTAGTTAAAAAATAAAAATAAAACACACTATTGATTCGTTTGATATGTAAATGTACTTTTTCATATAAAAATTGTAGTTCGACTGTTTGCGAAATTTATTTTTTATTTACATAATAACATCAATTATTTATTATTTTTTGTTTTAATACAGTGAATAATTGTGTATACGTATTTGCACACGAAGAAAGTTGACTCATTTACGATATTTGCTTTGAAAATTGAAACAAACGTAAAGAGTTCACTTGACCCAAAGATAACTAATACATCGAGGTTAAATTCTCATAGAAATATTAATTACGCATACACTGCCATTTTAATAGTACATAGATAAAACTTTCATAGTTTTATTGTAAGTTGAATTATATATGTAATTGTTTTACTTTATGATACGCACGCCAATTGAATTAGTTCTTAGTTCATTATACCTACATTAGATAAATTATTAATAACACACATTCGTATATTCTATTACTTACGAGAGATTAAGCGACGATACGCTCGCCATGTCGCGACCCAAGTCAGCTTTAAGCAATCAATCTCAATCATCTCGGAGTTCCGGGGAGGTAGTTTAAGCGGAAGAGCCACCACATATTTCTATGCTAACTAACTAACTAACCATCGGCAGGCAGAAAGAATGGACCACCACACTATTCTTTCCTGACACACTTATCACGATTCCTCATCATTCATACATCGTGTTTTGCACGCACTCGATTTCTCCGCCTCCTCACGTGAAAGACATTTAATGTTCGGTCTTCCTCTATGTCTAGTTCCATTTACATCGTACATATACGTTCTTTACCTTTCTTTCTTCATTCATTCATTCCATGTGTCCAAACCATCTAATGATCCTTTCATTAGTTTGTTCATAACATTTTCATTCGCACTTTATTCACTTATTATATTTTTATTCGACACTATCATACACAGATTTTCCACACATTCGTCTATGAGATTTCATTACTAGTGCATTTATTTTACTTTCGTCATTCTTTCGCCAGTTTCATGCTTCACTTGCATAAAATAAGGGTCGGCGGATAGGCTTTTGTTTGCGATGACAACTTAAAGTGCACCATTCATTTTATTCTCTGCCCCAACACTTATTCCAATATCCCTATCCTCTCTCTCATCCTTTTTAAACATACCTACTACCTAAATATACAAACCCATCCACTTGTTCTAGATTTTCACCATTCACCATAATGTCGCAGACTGTCATAACTTCTTATTTTTCGAAAAAAAAAAATTCCTTCTAACTTCGTTGATATACTTTACTCGATTATCCTTACTTCAAGCAATCCTGAAATTTAGTTTAAATAAAAAATAAACATAATTTATTCATTTGCATACAATAACAGGAATTGTATTTACACGTCCAAAAAAATCTGCCCTGAAAATTAAAACGATATACAGAATAACTATGACTGCTACACCAAAGGTCCCGGATTCGATTACCGGCGATGGCAGTGTGATTGTCTGGTGTAGAATTCACGTGACAATAAAAATTGCGATAGATTAGCTACACATCATGAGAATCAATAGCTAAAAAATGTATAAAGTAATTGGGTTCGAATATATTTAAAATATGTTGTATCCAAATGTGGAAAGCAACGGAAAATTACCGCATTAAAAGGACCAAATGGCATCCCAAGAACAAGCAAAGATGTTAATAAACTTTGTTGCAAATCAATCCCTAGGATTGAAACTAAAAAGAAATATATAAACTACCGATCAAAATCAAAAATGCAAAACAGGTATACCTAATTATTGAAAAACTATTAATCAACTTTTTTTTTTCAGGGAAATATGAAAATTCTAATAATTATTTTGGCTCTCTCAGTTCCACATTTTCAATTTTCCTTGGCCAGAGAAGTGACGTGAGTATACATTCAATTTTATTAACATTTTGACGAATTATGTAAATTTGATTATAAAATAATTAAATGATAAAAAAAGTAAGTGGGTACCTACATTTTCACGGTTGGTATCAATATGCTTTTAGGATCTTAATTTAGTATATCCGCGTATTTTTGTATCCTTTACGATCGACGGTTCAGAGATCGTCTACATCAGCTTCAGATTGCAACGAACTCCGAAACGTCGATCGAAGATGATACCAAGATACACAGATACGAGTATACCCCAGATCCAAAATAACACAATAAAAAGAGTTGCTACGAGACAAGAAACATGTTGTATGTTTAGTTTTTTTTTATGTTTTATAGGTAGTTATACATTCCTCCCACTTCTATTTGAAGTAATGATGAATTAACAATTATTGATTTGTTGACCAGCACCAAAATACATTAGTATCGTCCCTCATACAGAGCATTTAATTTGCAGCATGAAACTTTTGATAATATTATAAATATACACAATCAAATATACGAGCACTTAATATTGACTGAAAATAATGAAGTCTTTTTTAGCGACAGTTACAAGACTGCTTTTAACCAGGGTAGCCCACACTTATTTGACCCATGGCCCCCTTCAGACACAAAATTACACAAGGCCCCCTAGAAATTTTCATTTTTTAAATTAAATGAAACAGAAAAATGTAGTGAACTCATTTTTTTATATACTTACTTATAGTGTTATAAATAAGATACGGCGATACTTAAATTGTTGAGTAATTAATATTTATTATATAATCCTAATGAAGGAGATGAACCTGTTGTACTGTCAATTACGAAAATGGTGTGATTTTTTTTAACAACTCTTCAACTATTTCTCTTCGGTTACGTTTTTTAGTTAAAAGACTTGCGACTGCACTAAATCCACATTCAACCATATACGAGTATGATGACGGTAATGCAATAAAAAAATCTAACCACAGCCCATAATCCATGCCTATGGTCCCCTTTGCTTCCCAGGAGTCCCCTACTCCCTAGGGCCCAGAATTACCCCCACAGGTCCCTTGAGAGCCCAGGGGGCCTACTTTGGGAACCTATGCTTTACACACTAAAAATACGTTTTTGAGTATTTTGCGCAATTTAAATATGTTGCCGTAATTAAAAACACTTGTTTCCAGTTTTTAAGACTTTAAAAGTGAGAACTGATTTAGATTATAAAAATTCTGAATTATGGAGAACCACGGAGTTATTCTGAATTAGATTTGTATTGCGTATACATTTCGTAGAATCTCGATTAAGCGGAGGGCGAATATTCCGCTTACAGGATTTTGGTCCAAGAATTTAGATAAACTAGTCTTGTTTTATATTTGATATAATATATATTATAATACTTCTAGGAAATGGAATATGTTATCAAACGTGGCGGCATATTTGTAAAATTCACAACAGTTGATTCTCTGTAATCTTTGATACTTATAATTTACAAGCATTTAAGTATTTTTAAATGTTATCGAACTTGTATTCCCAGAATGAAAACTTTTATGTAATATTTTTAAATATTTTATCCTGGTATTTACTGCGCCTAAATTGGTCAAAGAAACACCGCCGAGGGTTGAAGACTGTAGATTAACTGACGCGTGACGTCTTAAGTCGGTATTTACGAAAATAGAGCTATAAAATAACGCCCGAAGGTAATAAATGATGCATCCTGTTTATCTGAGGGGCATGCTGCCGCGGCAGACGGCTCACAGAGCGCTATTGTTCCAGCGGGAGATACGAATCCACTCCTGCCATGCATGACTAACTTTTTCCTCCCAACACATGTTCATACTCACGACATTCTTAAAACTGTACCCATCATCTGAAAAAAATCACGGAAAAGTTCGTAAGGGTCATGTACGTTCGATTGATACTAACCTAGAACTGCAGCATCCTAAATATTGTGGATTACTGACAGCGCAGCGCCGGATGAAGCCAGCCCGGGGTCTGTATCAAATGTTACCAAGTATCTTCTTCTTCTTCTTCTTCTTCCTTGTTGTAGACCTATGTGGTCTGTTCTCCAGAGTGTCGCTCCTCCTGTGAGGTAGATTCCCAGCTTTACCCTATCTTTTAGGAGGTCTTCCACGAGGACGAGTCCCATGAGGCTGATTATGCATTGCAATATAGGAGAGTCTCGTGTTGTCCATTCTTTGAACATGACCGCACCATTCCTTTTTTCGCTGTCTTCTCCATCTTATAATATCCTCAACCTCACATATCTCTCTTATTCTGGTGTTCCTCGCGCGATCTCTCAGTGTCTTGCCTGCGGGGTTGTGTATGATACCTAATAAAATAAAACACAACTTTTTCAAACAAACTTTTCTCGATTTAATGCGAGGAAATTTAGATACAACACTAGATAAATCGTTTTCTCTAACATGGAGAGGGCACCACATGGGGAATTGACTTTGGGATGTGATTTTGCAGGATTGTAGTACCTAATAATAATCGTCTATAGTCAAGGTAAGAAAGCGCAATACCCAGTCATTTTCTAGAAAAAAAACCTTTAAACTTACCTACTACCACTACAACCCTACAAAATCCCATCTCAAAGTCAATTTCCTATGTCGTGCCCTTCCCTTCTAAGTAAAATACTCATACAATAAATATTCATTAATGTGAGATTATTTAGACAATCTTGTCCATCTATCTTTCCATTAAAAAAAATTAAATTGTAGTTCAAGAGCTTGATTGTAAATAGCCTCAACCACATTCCTTTAAATAACTTCAACAAACTGCACAAGTTCAAATTCTCTTGGTAAGCATTGACAATATTTGGAGTTCTTTTCAAGATCTATTCTGCTGTAGGTAAGAGATTTTAACTGCCAAAATATTTCAAATACACCAGTCACTCACTATAGGGTATACAGTACACGTTAGGAACGAAAATAAAAACCTGATTTCCAATTTTTTGTTTGGGTGTTTGATTTTCTACAACTTCATGGAGCGTAGTTGAGTCGCTGAGATGGTAGGTATAATAGTATTTAGTATTTCGCTTACGTCGTCTACAAGTTTGTTCCCGATATTTTTCACGGTCCATGAGGATTTGAACGGAATTAAAAGTTTCAGGGGTAAGGCCCAGTCGATTTTTTGCAAGAATTTTTTTAGACGAGAGAACGACCTCTATAGGTAGACCTGTAGATTGTGCAATCATTGATGGCGTCGTCCACGTGTTCTTCCTGCGGGATAGATGATTTTTTTTTAAAATATAAACACCTATAGGTACTCACGTCGTTAGAAGATCGAAGGGGAGACTTCATACAATATGGGCAAAGCAAACCCTGAAATATTCGTAAATATTCCCTTAGCCCTGATGTTTTTTATATACTCTAATAACTTGGGCTAAAAGGGGTCTACAGATCTAAAAACATTAAAAAACGCCGTCTTTTCAAAGCTTAGTCCAGGAAAAAAAAAGATTTTTATTCAATTTCGCGCCCTACTGATTACAAATACGGCCTAGGAATACATTAGCCGTATTTGTGACTACCACGCTTTTATGAATGTAGAACTTAAACCATCCTAACAATACAATACCATGAATTAAATTATTTCAGACACGAAGATATTCGAGATGCAATGTTATCTCTGGTGCACATGTTCAGAGCCTCGGAAGATAAACTAGAAAGACATGAATCGCGAGAAAAGGCACTCGGGGAACAGCTGAAAAAGGCGCTGGCGGGACTGGACAAGCGACACAGGTCCTTGGATCCCCTCAAGGGTGCCATATCCCGGCTGGATGAACGCTTGTCCAATGTTGAGACCATCCTCATTCAGGTCAGTTAATTTTCGCTTTCTATGCATTTGTCAACGGCTACTTTAAATGTACATAACTACCTACTTTCCCCAGACTCAACATCTTTTTTTATGTTTATAAATACGTTCTATCCATTTATTTTTAAATAGTTATATAAGTATCAATTCTGAGTGAAACTATAATTAATTCGTACATATTAAGGGTCGATCATTTCAAAGGTGGCAAGTATAAAAAAAGTCAAAATTTTGTTTTTGATCCCAATTGGTGTTAAACATGAAGGCCAATAACTGTGCACAGGTTCAAGGTGATTGAATATTATAATGAAGTTCATATTTCACTCTAAAAATGCCACCCATGCTCCATGATAAATATTACAATAAACAGTTTATTTCTCTTTTTCTTTGTTTTATGTTTAAACCTCTTAGCACTTATGTAACACCAAGACTTCAATTAGTGGAAAATCCAAAGCTAACATACCTGTATTGCAGAAACTACTTGGGTTATTTGCCAATGTTACCATCTACAAAAAACAATAATCTACAATAAAATATCTACAGATTTTATTAATGCGTTATAAATAAATAAAATTATTTTAGCTGGAAAAAAGATGCACAAATGTAGTTCTGGATAAAGAGTGTGTAGAAATTATACAAGTATATAAGTGAGATGGATGGAGTATTTCAAATAAATTGATGGTGGTGACATGACAATCAGTAATGATGGTAGAGGAAATATAAATGAGATTGACATGAAAGAGGTAAATCAGAAAGTGATGAAAATGATGAAAGGTAGCAAAACTGATGGATTTGTTTGTGTTGCCATAGATCGCATCAAAATTAGTAGTCATGTAGTTCTCGCATGATTTTACAATCTTGCAAATCAATGTTTGTCTGAGGAACATAATTTGCAAGACTGGAGAGTTGTTGTGACTCTTTATAATTAAAGGATCATGGTTGAACTGTGAAAACATCAGGATAAATAATCTATTGATATCCATTGGAAAACTGTATTGATAATACTATTTATTAGAAGGAGTTAAAAAATTTATGTTGGACATACAAGATGCTTTTATAAATGGATGTGGATGTATCAACCAGATTTTTACACTGACAATCTAACAGGGAAATTTACAGCTAAAGTCAGAAAACTAAAACAAGCGTTATCAAGTTGATAGGGAAACACTCTGAAAGGTCTTGCCAAAATATGGTGCATAAGGAGGCTGCAGAATCTCAGAATAAACATGGAGTTCATTTCTTAACTCAATATCACTAACGAAGTCAAACAGGTTTGTATGTGCCTGCTGTTTAGTCTATAGATAGACATAAATAAAATGATTAACAAAGGAGAAAGATATTCAAGTATAGAATAGAATAGTATAGCAGTCCATCCTTTCTGTCTACCTCTCCAGGGAAACGACAGGAAAGTTAGGCAGTTTAACATTTTATATTTTTATTATTAATATTGGCTTACTAGCTTTAAATGCAGTCTGATTGAAACGGATAAATAAGAGCACATTTCAATTAAATTTTAATTTTTTCATTAGAAAGATGAGCGAGAAAAGCAGCAAATGCAGAAAACTAATGAAATGATTGACTCGATACAAACAAATCTAAACAACTGGAGTGCCAACTTGGCTAATGTCATCAGAACTGAAATCAGGGGGATAAATATTCCGACGCCAGACACTAACATCACAAACAACAAACTGAATGCCTTGGAGGACAAATTGAATAATAAGATTGATGGTGTTGCAAAAGTTGTCAACAGTATTAAAGATATTGTGATAAATCTGAAGGAAAATCAGAAAGAAAAGGTAAAACAGTATGAATTATTATGATATATATGAAATAAGGCAGTAAAATTTTTTTTCAATCCACTTTGTACTTACATTACAATAATTTATGTTTTAGGTGGTAGTAAAGGAGCCCAATGCCCAGGAAGAACTATTCATAAAGCACATTGATCAGACAGAAAAATTATTGACTAAATACGACTCAAAACTAATGGAATATCATGTGAATATCTCCAAAATAAACACGGATATTGATCCGTATGGTGAAATATCTTTAGCTGACGAAGCGTGGCACAATAAAATGACTCTAGGTAAATAATCATGTAGTTACTAAAAAAGAGCATACAAATGTATAATATAACATCTTTCATATTAGTGAAAATACATTCAGAAGACAAATACTCTTGACTTTAGAGAGAAACTTGTCTTCCTAAAATCAAACTGCGTTCTCATGCGTTCCTGGTATTTTACCTGGTCTCATATCGATGCCTTAAACTTTAAATATGTTTGTAATGTCTTTTGAGAAATTTAAACTGATTTGATTTTATTTGATAATAAAGTATACCACTTTCAATTTAATTTTTATACCACTTTGTTTACAGCTCTCGAAAAACAACAAACGAACATGCAAAATATCCAAAAGTCGGTACAAAATATTGAGGAGGCCATCAAAGATCTGCCAACCAAAAATGAAAACGATCATTCTAATAACAAAACACTTGGCATAATACAAGAAGCTAACTACAATACAGTAAGCACTACTGAAAAGGGTGAGCCACTTTCATATTGAATTATATTACCATCTTCTTAAGACAATTGCTATTTCTAATATCAGCTACACACCCTCACAATAGATCTTCTTCTTCTTGTTCCTCTCCTGTCGAAGTTTGGACAAAATCATAGCAATTTTATTACATAGATCATGTTGAATAAAATTTAACATATGTCATGGGCAACTGTAACATTATATTATTTATGAACCGTGTATTTTAATGGTTTTTTTTTAGAATGTATATCTTTTAAATGAAAAATTCCATCAAATTACTTCTTTCACAAATAAGAATGTTTTTCTATTAAAAAAATACACTCCTAGCAATGTTTTCACATTATGTTTGGGCTCCCCAACTTAAATTGTCACTCGGAAAAAAAATCAACCCCTGATGAAAGAAAAAATGATAAATATTATTGCTCACTAAATGATATCCTAATGTGTTTGAAATTTATGTTAATAAAACTAAAAAATTACATTTTTAAATCTTTATATATTGTATTTTGAAGGTTTCATGAAGATATTGGACCAATTAATATCTATGAAAACTTACTATCAACAATCACAGGATGAGGTAACAAAAAGCCTTACGGACAACTATTCCATGGGAGAGAGCATGCACTCAGAAATTATTAAAAGTTACGAGCAGCTGAGAACAGAGGTGATTATTTCAGTTCCAACATTCGATCTCTATTATAGTATTGTATCCATAGTATTTGAATTATATATCAAAAATAGGACATTTTAATTTCAGAACCTTTTCATTTATCTATCAATGTGGAAAGGAGGTTCATATTTTTTGGAATTAGGTAGCATTTCCATTATTTATTTATACCTATTTGTTTTTTCTGAAATTACCAAAATTTATGTGGATGTGCTCAAGATGTACAATGCCCTTTTGTTGTAAATGTGGGAGTGCATCAGGGGTCAGCTCTGAGTCCACTTCTTTTAAACATAGTCATGGAGAACCTGACGGCAAATATTCAAAAAACAGTTCAATTGAATGTACTATACGCAGACAACATAGTCCCGAAAAGCAAATCCAGCACAAAACTGCAAGACTCACTAGAGCAATAGCGAATATGTCTAGAAAAAATGGAGAACCAAAATTGAGCTTATGATTTGCAGTTTTTCATGAGTCATGAAACAACCAGAGAACATTCACCTGAAAAACATTCCAATAAAAGCTGGACCACTTTAGATATCTCGGTTCTATTCTTACTAAAGAGGGCACAATAGAAAACAACGTAGAGCATCAAATCAACGTAGGATGGCTTAAATGACATCCCCTTTCAGGAATACTTACGATAGTAAAGTACCCTTGTTAATTAAATGAAATGTGTATCAAACTGCCAATCAGACCTGTCATGCTCTACAGATCTGGAATTCTGTGCCGCAATGCATCAAGATGAACAGAGACTACACATGGGAGAAATAAAGATGCTCCAGTGGGCCATCGGGATGATAGTGTTGGACAAAGTAAAAAATGAACATATCCGAGAAAGTCTGAAAGTCGTCCCTATAGTGTATACAGCCATGTGAGCAGGGACAATGACTATATTACCCACAAGACCCTGCAGCAACAACTGGAAGATGGAAGGAGGGAACCGGGTCGGCCTCCTGCAACATGGATATCTGCAGTCAAGAGTAACCTGAAGGCACTGCAACTGAAAAACCAGATAGCCCCGGACTGCGAAGTTTGTCGAAGTCATATTGGAGAGCCAACCTCAATTAATGGGAAATGGCAAGGAGAAAATAAAAGATTAACATCTATTCTTTAACTGAGATTTCCACACCCGGAGCATACTATTTTTACAAATTAAAAACATTATTACTAGTACACCTACATTTGAAAATCTTCTCATTTTTCATCATTGAATTTATCAACCCGAATATTTTGTATAATTTCAGATTCAAGCATTGTCTAAAGGAGAAAAGGTCATGATTCAAACTGCAGATAATGTGATGGATACCAAACGGAGGATTGAATATGGAGTTCATCAAATTCTGCAAGAAGTAGGGACTCTTGTTACAGGCCAAGGGAAGGAACTCAACCAAACAGTCAACCAAAGATTTGATGACATAGAGCACTCTATAGTGGACAGTCAAACAGGAGCACTAGCCAACCTGAGTTCAAAAATAGAACACGAAATATCTCAAGTATGGCGGCAAATTGGGATTATGTACCAACAAGTCACTGCTAGTAACACCGCCTTAGACAGACTCCAGGTAAAGTCCATTCATCTCTTGACAACTATCACTTATATAAACCAATCCGTCATAGCAGAGAGGTTTTTGCATAGACGTTGAAAGCATTTTGCAACAGATTTTAAAGAATTAACAAGTGTGCAAAGTAGTATGTACTCGTATAATAGAATAATTAATCTGCTGGAAATCAAGATATGTAACTTACCCTTGCATGATTTAGCAAAAACAATAAAGTTCAATTCATGTTTCTCTTAGAATGAGGTTGATTTAGGTCAAAGAAATCCCAAAACACCTAAAATCATGTAACACATTATTAAAGCAGTAAATATTTGCTTTACAGCTCCAAACTGAGACCTATGTAAACGGAAGTGTCAATACAATGGACAGTATGGAAGGAAAGGTCAGTATAAATATGTATATTTTACACTTTCAGGTCTGAATTTTTTTCGCATGACAGTTATTGTACATAAACTGTACCCCTACTACAGCAGACTTCAATTAAGAGAAGTTCTTCACAGCCAGAAAGACAAATAAATTGAAATATTTATGGTTTATTTAATACGAATTAAAAAATCTGCTTTCTAGAAGTTATATTATATTTTAGGGTAATGTTTTGCCTTTTTAGACACGTCTTTCCCATAAAACATAGGTTTCCAATCTTCTGGGCCACCGCCCCCTTTGCAAGAAAAATAAACATTCAACGCCCCCCTCCCATAAAAGTTATTCCAAATATGGGAAAATGATTACAATACATACAATAACAAAATAAACCCATATTTAAGTTTAATTTGCTTTTTTAGTACCTACGTGATTAGTGTTTTTTTTTTTGTCTTTTTAGACTATATTTTATCTGCCCACGCTCTCTATTTTTTCTGGGTCTTCTACTGGGCATTATCGCCCACTTTGAGAACCTAGGCCATAAAATAATATGAAACTTCTATAAAACAGATGTTTTCATTCATATTCATTATTTAATATGGAGTTTTCCATCATTATAAATATTAATTGTTTCTTGAACAATGATATAAAACTCCATATTAAATAATTAATACAAATAAAAACTTCTGTTTTCTAGAAGTTTTATTATATTTTATGGAAATGACATGTTTCTCCTTTTGATAATGCCTTGGCAAGGTGAAACACGTCATTCTATATAATAAAACATTTCCTAAAGTTGGTATTCACTTTCCACAGAGTGTAATAAACAAAATTAAAATGAAATATAGTTGGTAAGAACGACATACTTTAAATAGATAAAATATATTATAGATTGGTTTGATAACATCGAGGATGTCAGAAGTGGATGAAAACCTTAACTACCTCCTGGGAAGACTGTCCCTGGTCATGCAGGAATTCAAGCAGGTTAAATCAGGGCTGAGTGCTACACTGGATAATATCAAGAGCAGCTTTATATCCGTACATGACCAAATAAAAGGTAAGGCTCACCATAAATCAATAAAAATATTATTACTTAAAAATATTTAAAATATTAAGTTTACGTGAAAGTACACTATTTAATATATAAAAAAATACTAATATTTTTATAATATAAGTATAATTATTGAGTTATTGTCTGCGGGAAGTTTACTGGACTGGAGGTTGGAAGGTGGGAAGGGTATAAATACCTTCTTCAAGGACTTGACGTAAACTATTAAAATTATATTTTAACACAATTTTACTGACATATTTCTGACATAAAATTAAATATTATAATTGTGTTTCAATTTCAAGCTACGCGAACAAAAAAGCGCACAAATCTACCCGCAGACAAGGTGTTGATTAGGGTTCTTTATGAAATCTCCAAACCCAATCTTGGTGAAACACTAATACCCAATAAAAATATCTTAATCTCTCAAAAGTTTACTTGATATGTGTACACAATTCTATTTAATTATGTAAAAAAATATTTCAGAAGTTGGACCTGGTCCCCATAACATCCCAAGCAGTGAGGTGACCGAAGAAAAAAATTAAGAAAGGTTCTTCAGCTATGAGCAAAAAATTCCAAAGATTGTGTTGTTGAAGGAGATAATGAAAAATATTCAATTATTATTTTAAGAATGTATGTTTGTAATCTATGTATGTTTTCTAAATATAAAAAATATTATTAACTCTTAAACAAAGCACTTTGCGCCAGTAAGATTTGAACATGCCCCCCAAATAGTGTGATAACCAACAGAATTATATATAATGGAATAATCCTAATAAATTGTTATGAAGTTCATCGTTAATACTTACTTTATGGTGAATCATTTTCTCTGGCCTCTTAGACATAAATTTAAAGTGCAAAATAAATCCTAAATTATCGTGAAATCATTGGTTATTACCCTGTTTGTGTTGCATTAATGTATTATTTAAATTATTTACTACAAGCGAAGTTATTAAAAACAACTATGTATGTAGTATTAAAAATCATTTGTGAAAATAAAAATAACTTGAAACTCTGACAAGTTTGGTAAAGACGTATGCTTCGAAGATATCGATTAAGTATGAGATGGATGATATATATGAAATGTTAATGTTTAAATTGGTCCGGTTATCACGGTTAATGGTTGGTCGTGGGGTGAAAGCAGCGATGACCTCGCGGAGTCTCAAACCAACTTACCTCTCGGGGGATATTACATAAATATTGTCAAAGAAGTTGAGCAACATCAAATGAAATAAGGTAAAATATGGGTCACCACTTGGCAATAAAAATATTAAATAGATTTTTGCAAATATTTAATTTAGTTTCATAATTGTGTATCTATATGCAAATATTTATATTAATGAAAATGCATTCATTTATGGTACAATGTACTGATGATATATACCAGTTTTATACAAATTTCCCAAGAAAAAGTGACATGCGGTAGGAGTCATGTCCAAACAACGTTCAACAATAACGAGATAATTACAAACATGTAAAATAAAACCACGGGCCTATCATCATCATCACCTAGGAATGTACAAGATAGAGTCTTCTGGCGGCACGTGATACGCACCTATAAATTGCAATACAAACTTAACAACTTTGCAGTTTGGTGACGGTGACATCAAACAATTTTGTACGATTGCCAAACGATTCGAAGCGAGTAAGTAAATTGGAATTTTAATTTGAATCATGTTTCCATATATTCCATGTCCAATGTAGCATTTTACAGCTTAAGCGTAGACTATTGGTAGCAAATCATGGTGTCGGCAGATAGAAAGCCTATTTTATTATACAGACCCACATCTATAATTAGTAATCCATACAAAACTCCACCAAACCTAGAAAACTAAATACAGATATACCCCAATTTATTTCAACACTATTATTCGTCAATTTGGTGTTCTCATTTTCTAATATAAAAAATACTTAGAAGAAGGAATAGGGCAAACACAGTGAAGTTACAAAAAGAGCATGTTACAATACAAAACACAATTCATAAGGGGGCGCAGACATTAAACTGGAGTATTACTGTATTCTAAAATAACCTTCATACAAAGTAAAACAACACTAGGAATGATATTTATAAAATATAAAATTTGTGCATAATTATTATTATACAGTAACAAAATGGAGAACACTGGATGCCAGTGCGTTTTCACAAGCTGTGAAATATTTTGATTCCTATCTATATTATTATTATTATCTAGGTAATAATGGACATCAGAGAAAAGTTGCTTCCACGTAGTAACGCTACTACGAGTATAATACGGCAACAGTGCGGTGGAAGTGAACGCTCACTAATACGACGGAATGTTGCGCAAACAATGTTGGAAAACAATCACCATGCCACTAGCTATCGCAGTAATAATACAGTACTTACAAACTCTAAGCTCAGTAATCTTATCAAATCTATAAGATGATGTATCTAACCTTTGCATGAGCCCCAGCAGGAACTGATAACACTTTACAACTCTTTACAAAAATAACCAAATAACTCAGAACCGACATTACCTATTTTGTGTGCACTTTACTAAGTATTCTATATAGGTTATTAATGTATTTCCGTCATTTTGTGGTAAACTTATGCATGGCATATCACTTTAACCAATTAAATTAAAATTATAGGCACAGAGTTATGAATAAACAGTTACTTCTGAACACAAGCAGGTCTTTCTGGCTGCGGATTTATGGAATCTGCCAGTTACATTTCTTCACACAAAATATTCAACTATAATATAATAGCAGACTATTGTCGCTTATGTCTCTGGATTATTCAAAATTTGACAAAAAGCATCTGATAACACAATGGATTCAGTATACGAATTATGGTTTTAAGGTACGATTGGAGTTCATACAAGCCTGTAAGGAAATTAAGCCTAGATAATAGAATACAAGCCTAGATAATAGAAATTGGAGCAAGTTACTGAATTTACGTATCTGGGAAGCATGTTTACAAGAGACGGAAAAATGGAGAAAGACATCGAAAGGAGGGTTGGTGCTGGGAATAAAATAAATGGCGCACTCAAAGTTATTACTGCAAATAGAAATATATCCACAGAAGCAAAGATGGCAGTACACAATGGAGTTCTAGTGCCAACTCTCATGTATGGAAGTGAAGCTTGGAGCTGGCAAAAGAAGGATGAAAGCAGGATAAACGCCGTAGAAATGAGATCACTAAGAAGAATGTGCGGGAAAACGTTGTATGATAGAATACCGAACGATGAAATAAGAAAGAAATGTAAGACAGATGACTGCATCATGAATAAAATTAAGAAAGGATCCCTGAGATGGTTCGGACATATGGAACGAATGGATGAGAGTAGAATGGTTAAAAAGTTGTACACAAGCAGTGTGAGTGGGAAAAGAAGCCGAGGACGACCGAGGAAAACATGGCATGACCAAATTAACCAATTACTAAAAGGCGGCCAAATTCGAAGTCGGAATAATCGACGTGCGTGCATGGTGCGATGTATGAATGTGGAGGAAGCCCGAGAGGTGTGCCAGGACAGGCCAGTGTGGCGATCCATCCTCTCTGCCTACCCCTCCGGGGAAATGGCGTGATGGTTAGTTAGTTAGTTAGTTAGTTAATAGAATACAAGTTATATCAAGATGATAATCATTTTAATGTTTGTACCTTTGTACCATGTTTCGTAATATAGTTCGTTTCCTTAGTTATTTTGCGTAGGAAAAATGAAAATGTTTAACCTTTTAACTGTGAGATGTCCAATGACAATATTATTACATATTGTAATTGCAATTCAAAGACAAAAATATTACTCAAATCTTCTCCCAATTATAAAACAAACAAAAAGAGTTTAAAGAACATTTTTTGTGCGTAAATTGATAAGGCAGGGGGGCCTGTGAGTTAGCCTTAGTTTACCGACGCGGGAGGGCTCTGTGGCAATAAATCTAATCTGGTCATAGTTAAAAGGCTAAGTACAATAATTTCTAAACTATTTTAGTTCAAATCATATTGGGCAGTGAATTGTAAAATGCTAGTGAAAGAAATGACATGGCGTAAATACATAATACTATGTAGTTTGAGAGAAACGCAGTAGTGATTTAGGAAAGGAAGAGAGGATGGAGTCCGTGAAGTCCTAGCCACGCGGCACGCACACACACGGTGAGGGATGTGTGAACACATGCTGTGTCTTACTATGTACATCATCTGCCTATACATATTTACACACGGTATTAAAACTTTATAAAAACTTTACACTGATTGCAGATATTGCCAAAACCAATGTTTGGATTACACTAAAAGATGCAAAAGTGAAATTTCCAATGGTGCATATCAAACCCATGTACTTGCTATCACTTTCTTAATGAAATGTATTGTATATATCATCACCATAGGCGGTAACTTTAATTCCTTAATACATTTAAATGTGAAGTCTACGACTGGAAAAAATGGTCAAGTGTATGAAAATATAAAATAGCTTTCTATACTTATATATGATCACTTATTCTGCCCTCCATTCAATGGTAAGTGTGAGGTTAAATCAATCAAAGACTATTCATTACGTTAATACCAACTATGTGTACAAAAGGCAAAAGAGTCACGGTCAAATGTATTGCACGGGGAATTGCTTCAGGCATTAGCTGTAACACAAGAGAGTCGTAGCCCCCGCTGTTCCTGCCTACGAGTGTGAACCAAATAGTAATAGCGTGTTCAATCTTCAATTCAACATATTACATATGTGTGCTAAAGTCTAGAATGGTTAAGCAATTAATGTTTCAATTAAGAAAAGGTTACCAACGGAAATTCGTAAAGAGCCAAAGTATTGAGAGTAAAGAGTGGTCCCTGGCCCCCGGGTGAGGTGAAAGTGAGGAAGAGAGGACAGTGAGGAAGGTCAAGAAGCCGGAGACTTGCCCGAACGTGCATCACGTGTTGGATGTTTTACCTTTCAATGTGACAGATAACGCAAGAAATAAATAAACCTATGACTTAATACAAAACTTCAATATTCCTGTATTGTTCTATTTACATATTGTCAAGACGCATCAATGGAACGATAAATTATTATTTTTAAATTTCTGTCATATTTTATTTACAAAATTCAAGGATATCTATGGTACGTACTACCAAATACTTGGATAACTTTATAATCTTATTTACATATTGTCGTGTCGAGAATAGAGTAAAATTCATATAATTAGTTGATGTAGAAGAGAAACAAAGGATGGGAGTGCGAGTCACTACAGCTAGCGGCGCCTCCCGCCCAACAGCTCCTCTCTCCCAACATCTATCCGTAAAGCACATCCACTAAACATAAGACATGTCTCTAGAGCAGACTCTCGCTGGAGTTCGGACACTCTGCGGTCACACTAACTTGAGTCATGAACTGGGTCGCTTACACATGTAGACTGGACGAGTAGGCCCGCTTATCTGCGCGTGGCCTTGGAGGAGGAGCGCGAGTGCGGCGTGTGGGGGGTGTGGCTGCCCCCCGGCCGCTCCTAACTGGAGCATGACGCCAGCGGGGACACGGGGGACAGGGGCGAGTCTCGCGGGCAGCCCGATAGCGTCACCACCACCTTCCGCGAGCCCGCATGGTTCCGGTGCTCGCACAGCCACACACCCTGCCACGTGCCCAGGTTCAGCTTGCCGTCCGTGATGGGGATGCTGAGCGACGAACCTAGGAAGCAGGCCTTCACGTGGGCGGGCTACGCACAAGAAACACGGTTAGTCACACACTCGGCCGCCTGCCCTACTGCACTCCCGCACACACATGCAAGCCCTACTCACCATATCGTCTGGTCCTTCGCAAGAATGCCTGTATGGTAAACCTTCTGGAACTATTTTATTTAACATCATTTCCATATCATCCCGCACGTTTGGATCCCAACTCTCGTTTAATGCGAGACTGGCAGAAGTGTGCATAACTGAAAGATAACGTATTTTAGTCAGGGAGGTCGAAAAATCACCGCATGCGAACATTATTTAATTGCTGTCAAATTGACAACTCCAAAATTAGCGCACTGACATACGCGAGTAAAGTGAGAAAGTTCGGAAACTCTAACGACTATATTATTGTAAAAAAAATCTAGTAGGTCATCGATGAAATATTATTCGAATCAACGATACATAAATATTTTATAATACGTGAAGCAAACTTCGCAAGTGGGAGGGGGTGAGTTTTGGACCATGCGACATTTCTTCAGAAAAATACACTCACTTTGTATATGACAGAGACCCACAGAAAATTGAGACAACTCGGGAATTTGCTTGAGAATCTCTTCGGTTACCAAATGAACACCTCTGTGTTGCGGTCGCAGATTTAATTTCCTTTGAAACCACGCTGATCCGATCTGAATTCCTCTATTTGAAGCCATGTTGAATGCAAAATTCTTTTATTACCGACGAAGAAATACACACACGGTCGCGTTCAGCGTCACATTATTAGACATGAGTTTGAATTTATTCCATAATTATCATAAAAGAATCATTTTGACTTCGTAATAAATATAAAAATTAATAAAAAGGTTATAGAACAGATTCCGACACCCTATTTTCTGCGGGAAGGTGAAATAGCCATAAGTGAGAGAGAAAAAGGATACGGCACACTACAAACTCACTGAAATTTTTTTGACTTGACAAAGGATAATAATCTCTAGTGTCATAATGTTTAATGTCTATTTCTAAATGAACTGAAGATCTTATTTTCGGTTTAAGTTTGAAGATAAATAAGAAATTTACAATTTAAAATGTATGCAATGCCTTTGAAATAAAAGCGATAAAAATTGACACCGATATAATTTTGGAAGACAGTACAATATACACAGTAGCTCATTATATCATTAAACATTTGAAATAACGGGTGAAAATTACTTTCTATTCAATATTATTGTTTCCTGAAACCTATAAAAGTAAACATACAAGTTATAAAATATAATTTTTACTGATTAATTAATGCTTTTACATATAATATATTTATAGAAAAATCTCTTAACAATTAATGCGTTAAAAACACAAGTAAATAAAAGACATCAAAAATTGTAATCATTGTTTTTCTTCGAGTTCGATTATTTTGGAAAATGGACTAATTAGGATTTAAAAAGTTTACTAAGTATATAAAAAAATATCCTCACGGGACACTAATTTGTATTTAAAACCCTTGATTCTCTATACTGTATTGTAAGTTACAATAAAATGTAATACTATATTCTTAGTTGTATTTATTATTTTATTATAATCTAATCATCACGACGTCTCCCGATGGGATAGGCACAAAGAATGGACCACAACACTGTACTTTCTTGACATATTTCTCTCGATTCCTCGACATTTATACATCATGTCATGCACGCACCTAAATTTCTCCGACTCCTCGCGTGACTGACAATTACAATATATTTTTAAGTGCTTGGTAACTTTTATTGGTTTCATTTCAAGTACAAATACCTATTAAAATAAATCCAAATGCTTGAATGATTTTAGTTTATTATTACTAATTAAGTGCTCAAAATAACTTGTTTGCTAAATATTTATTAAGAAATATCGAAACGTGTCTCCTCAAATTGTATAATATCTTAGGAGAATATAAAAAAAATGCACATGAGTAAAGGCTTAATAAAATCGTGAAAGTTTTGTATTCAGACACATAATTTTATTTTTTGAAGAGTATTCTGAATTAGATGATTATTATTATCAGATAAACAACTAACCCTGTTATGGCAAGGAGCGATAATACTTTAATTATTTATTTTAAAAACACAAACAAAATTGTCATGGAAAATAAATAATCCAGTACCTACTCTGTTATTTATTATTAGGTGGCTACTTATATGGAAATTGATAATATTGTTACCAGTGTTTTCAAGCTAAAATAGCGCGAAATTTAAATAAACTATTCACCGTGAATTCAAACGAAAAAATACTTAGTTCGTGGAGTATACAAATAGTATTTAATAACTATAAAATTATTTTTAAAAGACAATGACAATCCAATTCCTTCTCTTTGAAGATGCGTATTCCTAAAATTAGGATGGTAATATTATATTTTTCCTACACATATTTTATAGGAGTGCCTTCGTTGGGTGATGCCTTAGGGGTGCGGCAAACCACTCCTTAATCATTATTATTATCAACGAGAAGGGCGTATATTAGGGGTATTGCGGCTTTGGGCTTCAGTTGTGTTAGATAAAGAAAGTTTTTTCATTCGACAATTTCATTTTTCAATGGAAATATTCGTCTAAACAGTTAACCAAATCCTTATTATGGATGCCGTAGTTGATGGAATGTTTAAAAACGCGAAAGAACCCGAATGGCTCGAACAAAACGTTTTTGGAAATTTTCGAGCTTGGCAAATTATATTTTTGACATTGACTGGGCTAACTGCTTTAAGTAAGATTTCATTTTAGATTTCGTATTAAATATTTGTTCAATAACAAATGGTATATAATATTATTAAGAATATTTCGTGTAATTTTATGGGTATGCGTTAAAAATGTATTTCTTCTTCCAGTTATTGCCTTGTGTTGTTGCATTAAGTTTCGAGTTCCACGCACTAAGCAACAAATAGAGGCAGATTATCAACGAAGAATCATCACAAATAAATTTCGTGAACAGTTAGAAAGAATACAGAATTCTCAGATGGACATGATCGACCTAAAAGCAGGTGAACATGATCTCATATCTTGATATTCTCGTATTTTATGTTTTTGTGTTACTGGTCTTCTGTCCTCTCTTGTGGCTAATCTATTTATACCATATTTATTATTTTAATTTGCATTATTTCAGTATAAAATGTGACTTACTTTGATGTAAAAAGAACCAAATTTGGATGTATAATATATGTTACCGCTAACTCCCATACTAAATTTATTCGATGGGTATGCAGAGACCTAAACATAATGTAGGTAGCTTTATACATTTTTTTAGTTGTTAGTCACAGAAACAAAGTGTTCCAAATAGGTATGTAAATCAGAAACTGTATTGATTTATTTAGAACATTATTAATAAATCGATTTCAAATACTTAATGTACAAATTATTTAGATATGACAAATGCACAAGATATTCTGAAAACCCATTGTAATAAAAAAAAAAAAACATCGATCATGATTACGCCGAATACCCCAGCCTAGCACTCATTTCTGTAAATTATTGTTTATTAAAATTATGAAAGTAGTAGTTGAAGAAAAAATATGTGTACATAGGTTTTTTGTTTTTCAGCACTAGACTTAGTGAGGGCAGAATTCAAATCTGACACGGATAGTGAAAGAGAACAGCAGAGTGCATCTTTAATCAGTTCCATTACATCACCTGTTCAAAGTATGTTCATCGGTTCCTATACTCATTTCATTCTCAACAATTTGCCAATTCTGTTTAACTCAAATATTCAGAAAAAAAATTACAAAATTAAATGATAAAAAAACGCTATTTGCGATAAAATATTAATTTTGTTTTGGCTTTAGCCACTTGATCATTGTTTAATTCAACCGGTTTCACTCACAACCAAACTTCATTTAGGTCATGATATAACTCACAAGTGAAACCACCTGCCACACCTGTAAAAAAAATTGTATATATTCAAGTAAATAATGTAAATGTAAACTTCTGTTTTCTAGAAATTTTATTGTATTTTATGAGAATTACAGGTTTCGCCATACTTGGCAAAGCAAAACATGTCTTTCCTATATACAATAATAAAACTTCTAGAAAACAGACGTTTTCATTTATATTAATTATTTAATATGGAGTTTAACATCATTATTCAAGAGACAATAAATAAGTGTATATATATAATTTTTTATATTATATCATACCACGAAGTATTTGTTTCTCACATAAGAAACATATTTATAATCTTTCTGTCCTCAAGACAAGCAATTCTGAAAACATTTAACCCGTAACATGGTTTAATTTCAGGCTCTGAAGAAAACTCTTATAAATCAAATAAGCAGCAAAATGGACAAGTCAACGAACTTTCCTCTAAAAATAAGCAGCCGAGTGTCAGCTTCAGCAGTAAGATTGCTGCACTTGTGAGAATGTCGAAGCAGAAACCAGATCAATCTTCGCAAATATTGTGCTAAAGATACACCCTACCATTCAGATCATAAAAGGTGTAAATTTTTTTAATAAAGTCTAAAAGTTAAATCAAAATTAAAGAACTATTAAAAACAATTGGTAGCCAAGCTTGCTAGGATAGACAAAAATCAGAAAGAAATAGAAGAGTTGCTTAGTTGCTAGTGCTTGTCTAACATGTTAATTAAACAGCACTATATTTTACATCATAAAATAATATAATGTGAAGATTATTTGTTGTTTTGCAACACCTTTTGCGATATGTGTAATTCTATTAATATTATATTTTGTAATAGATATTTTTATTGCTGTTTCACATTTTCTTTTTGGCACTTCAAACATCAATGAATCAACAAGATAATACAAAAAGTGCAGATACCGTTGTGAGATATTTAATGCAAATTTCGTTGAAGCATGGTTTTTGTATTTATGTTTTTCAACCATTATGTCATAAAACATTGCTTTATAAATAGAAATAAAAATACGCAAAAGTAAGATATAATAAATGTAACATACTTACCACCCCTTAATTGTATGCATTAAAAGAGAGAAAAAAAGCTTTGTTGCCGCAAGATTTTTCATATATAGTTTTGGTTGGCTTTGAATGTTTCACAACTACAATAGAATGTCGTTTATCCGGATGTCAGTTAACCGGAGCGTCAATTATCCGGACAAGCCGAGATGGTGAAGCACAATAAAAAGACGAGGAAATCTTATTACAAAAAAACTAATTATTTTTCCAGGATTGTAATGTAAACCTTTTAATGTACATGTACCACATACATACTTGTATTTACAGTAAAATTTGTAATTTCATAATCAATAAATGAGCCGAGGAAAAAAAAAATATTTACACCTTATTTTGCTAAAAGAATTAACGCCCGTTTGATTATCCGGAAAAATCAGTATCCGGAAAACCTCCAGTCCCAATTAGTCCTGATAAAAGATGTTTTACTGTATACTTAAAAAAGCTCACCAAACTTATTATTTATTTAAAAAAAAAAACTTTTCAATATATGATGTTTATTTTTTACGGATCACTTTTGTCACTTTGGTGTAGCTCAATATGTTTTGTAATTAATATTTGTGAATTATCTTTTTTTGTAATAATCCGTTTGCTAATAAATAATTTAAAATTTTGTATATCAGATGTGTGATGACAAAAGTGATGTGAATTTTATGTGGCACAAAAAAACTAAGCAATAAAACACAATTTAGTAATATTTATATTTATTCATTAAATATTCACCATATTGTAAAATCAAAATAAAAAACATCAGACATGATTCAATGTTATTAAATTTCTAAAGAAAATTACTAGATCCGTGACTCAAGAACACTTAGGAGTAATATTTTTATTCAAAAATAACTTAAATTTATATTTTAAAGCAATTGTCAGTTTTGCCATGAAAACAAATATATATAGAGCCAACTTTGTCCGTTGGCGACCGAATGCTCGGTGTTGCCATCCTCATTTGCTAGTAATACGTACAGTGTAGATACAAGTTAGAATACTCAATTCAATATTCATATTAAAAATAAAATACTAATTTTAAGTATTATTGTTTTGCTGCATACAATCATTCAATCATAGAGGTACTTTGTTTATTGCAAGATAATTTAGTACATAATATTAATACGCTTTGAAAACTATTCCTTTTGACCGAATTAAAATTGATTTTCCATATTTGAAATTAAGTGAAATAAAAAATTTATGGTAAAGATATCGAAAATTGAGTTTTAGAATTTATAATATATTATGTTCAATGATTTATATTATACGTAATAATAATAAAAAATTGAGAGGTTAAAAATTATAATATCACCTATTCGGTGATTTATTTGGTAAAACTGAGACATAATTAAACAAAATCCCGGTTTACCAGAATTGTGACAAATCCCTTAAACTGTGGTGTGTTTGAAAGGAGCTGGCATTGTTCAAATTACATATTCAGTCGGAAGAATATTCCATAGATTCAAAGATGCAATCCAAAGCATTATATGCGTTGCATTTATTTATAGATTTTAAATAAAATAAGAAATTTACTATACATGTTAATAAAATGTAAAATATAATAGTTCGGATAACCAGATTTCTTAAGGATTCAAATTACCACTGGAAGTAAAAAAAACACAATACAAAAATTATTTCATTGAAACAATTTTTTTAACAAGTTTCATATTTTTTTAAAACACGAAGAAAATACCCAATCAAAGTAAAATATGTATGTTAAAACAAATACATTCATGTGAACGCTCTAAAATAATAATTATGAAAAATAAATGGAATCAAATATTTGGTTTTTATATAAAAGAATTTAAATGAAAAAAATATCAAATGAAATTTGTGAAAATATGTACCTACATTGCATACATACACAGATTTCGACATTTGTTTTACATATATAAATATTCGTTACATGGCAAAATCGTTAATTATTTAGAAAGCTAAACATAGCAAGAACCCACAACTGCGTCATCTTCCAAGACTAGTCACAGAGAGACATCACGATCATGCCTTCTTCCTAGTCTAGTCACAGTAAGGAACCGCGATTGCACTATCTTTTTAGAGTGGTCTCAGTGAGACTCCAAGATCACAATATATTCCAAGATAGACACAGTGAGACACCATGATCATGCCACCTTCCTAGGCTAGCCCTAGCAAGAAACCGTGATCGCACTATCGTTCTCGAGAAGTCTCAGCAAGACCACACAATCACAATATTTACCAAGAATAGTCGGAGAGAAATGCCACGATCGCGCCATCTTCCTAAACTACAGTTTAGAGCATAAACATTTTCCTTTAAATAACTAAATGTCTTAAAATAACAATAAGCTTACATCAACTACACATTATAAAATATACTTTATTTTTCACTTTGTTACAAATAATTATTGTGACTACCTACATAATGAAATCATATTTCAATAGATTTCTTTTATTGTGGTAATCTAATAAAAGAAAAAATATGTATTTAACAATTTTACACAATTAAAACTGACAATGCATGATAAATGAAATAAAATGCACACATATGTACTGTAATAAAATAAATATTCTTCACTACTGATTCTTTGTAAAAGTTTTCAGCAAATCCCCGGCAAATGTCTCTGGAAAAGTTGAAGTCAAGATATATTTTCGAATTTCAAACTCGGTATAATATTTTCATTGTAAGAAAATAACAATATAATATTACTTGATAAGGAGTTAAATATTTTAAAAGAATGTTAAGATAGTGCATTTCTCACAAACCCGGTGAACTTTGTTCAGGTCATTTCATTAGTTTGTATACTTCAGAGATTATAAGATCTTTGATAGTTTTTGCAAGAATTTTCTATCTACTCTAATATGTAACATAGTCAATAAATATAATTGGCAATTCTTCCCACATAAAATATAAAAACATTGTATGAAATTAAAAGACAAATATTAATTAAGTTTGAATCAGAATATGTATTTAACGTACGTTGATACATTTTTAATAGAATTTAGAAACAAAATTATGTATGCATCGATAAAAGCAAAATAATATGAATTAGTCATCATTTTCTAATATTGTCAACACTAGGAAACAATTTTATAATACACAATATGTATAGGAAAGCAATTTTAATGTACAGTACATTGGAATATGCATTTAATAAATATTATGAAATACTATGAAATTATAATAAAAACATGTGTCATAGTGTTTTGAACTGTTTGGCTTATTGATAAATTTAATTTAACGAATACTTTGCATCATTTTGTATGCATCTAATCAGGAAAATGCAGACAATGATTATCAAATGAGCACTTTCACGAGGAAACATACCTTCACAATACAGACTTTCCTCAAGCTAATGCCATCATAATGCAGCAAAAGGTGTGCCTGATTTAAAAAAAAGATCTCACCATTGATAACCAATCACTCAAATAGATAGAATTTAAATTTCCTCTAAATTAAAGTATGAAAAGAAATATGGAATCAATTAAACAAAGCAAAATTTCTTTTTCTATGCTGATTTAGATTGGCAAGGTACAGTATATTATAATAAACTAGTTTTATAGTAATTTGCACAGACTTGAATAATATGATTTTGTATCAATAATTGCTAATTACTTGTACACTTGTTTTAAATGTAAGTAGGAATAGCACTTCTCAAAATAAAAAAAGTAATAATTCATATCAATTGGAGTATGTAACGACTTTTAAGTAAATATTTTTATGAACCAAAACACTGTGTGTCCCACTTGTCCAAGTTATCGTTACATATTTTGTTGTTTGTATTAGTAGTCGCCAAACTTTAGCCCCCCACAGACTATTAAATTCTTAATTCTAAATCCAAACGAAAACATTTATGATTTTTTGACAAGTTAAATATTTTAGCACAAAACAATAATTAAAAAAACACATAAAATATACCCAGCTAAAAAATAAAACTATTAATTGTAACACAATTATGAAAGCTTTATTTATAAAACAAAAATAATTAAAAAAGATAGTATAATTGTGTTAAAATGTTAGCAGTCCACAGACCACCACTTTGGCGACCGCTGGTTTGTGTCCATTGTACCAATATGTAACAACATATTGGAAATTATGGAGATAAATAACTTTAAGTCTATGGAACAAACAGCATTTTAATTAATAAAAAATCGATAAGATGTAATTTCACAGTGTTTAATGCCTTAAGTTTATCAAAAATTAAATATTTCTTATTTATCTTTATATACGATGACATCCTTCTTTCAGGTTCCTAAGAAACCATTTTGAGCATCATCTAATTATCAACAATTTATACATTAGTTAGGAGAAAGACTACTCTTAACACCACCGAGAATTGAAGGAACAGTAATGCCATTGAGTTAATAAAGATGAAAATAGAACAGTATCTTCTGGGATGTTCCTTTAACAGATAATAACCAACAGTTGACGCAGTAATATTTGTACACTCTCCGGACTGCTCAATCCTTTCTTATGAACACTCTTCCGCTGGAACAAGAAATTAATATCAAACATAAGAAACTAAATATCCATGTATAAGTAGTTGCAATAATCAAATTAAAAAAACATATTTTACAGATATATCTTTATACTTTTGTATTAAGCACTTCATTTGTGGTGTGGCATTATTTAAATTAATTAAAACTTTTATACTTTGTTATTACACCACTTTATTTTATCGAACCAACCGGTTTCGCCCCCACCGGAGCTTCGTCTCGTGAGTGTCTCAAATTATTTTGAATATATCGCACCGTGAGTGTAAAACCGAAACAAGTGTAAATATACAGTTTGGGGATATGGGAGTTTAAAGACTTCATATTGCTTGGAAAAACTGTTTTTTTTTTAAATAAACCAATGATTTTCGCTTTCTAGGTATATTACTTTAAACTGAAAATCATTGGTTTATTAAAAAAAAAAACAGTTTTTCCAAGCAATATGAAGTCTTTAAACTCCCATATCTCCAAACTGTATATTTGCACTTGTTTCGGTTTTACACTCACGGTGCGATATATTTTCCTGTGTATTTAGAAAACACATTGTTTTATTTTGAACCCTAGGTAATAAATAAAAATAGGTTAAAAACTTACGAAATAGTCTTCTTTTCAACATTCTTAGGCTCCGGTCGAGCCCTATTCAGGACTTTCAAAAAGTCTTGAGTTTTAGCTCTCATTCGCGAGTGGATGTATGCTTTAGAGCACTTGATGTGGTAATGGAGGTAGTCCCGGAACATGTGCAATAGGTCTATTGTGTTGTCTCTGGTGTCTGCACAAGTGTGGCGAGGAAAAAGTACTGAAAAAAACAGTGATAGAATTTTTAAAAATTGGTAAATATAATTCAACGGTGCCTCCACATGTGGTGTTACTGAAACTATAACACCCGGCGCCACTGGAAACAACATAGAGTCGACCAAACCTTCCATCAAACCACAATGGCAAGTGGAATAGGAGATAAAATACAATTTAAGGGACAATTCTAAAGATATGTTAGACTAGCTTGCCATTGATACGAAATAGAAGAATGATACACTTCTCTTATAATTATTTAAGCACATTGAAACTTATTTAGAAAATTATTAGTGGTTACAATAAATTAATCCAAAACTATATGAATATTGCTATTCACAAAACCACAAATAAATACTAATGATAATTTTGGTTGCCTAAACGATCATTCATGAATTTTTAAATTAAAATGGTATCTGCGTGATAAATAGTGTAACACAGTTGTACGAACAAGAGATAGACGGTAACTTTTTCATGCACAAACAAAGAAATGTCTTTTTTTACAATAATTACGGATCAACGCATTTACCACAATTATTTTTCCTTAACTCTAATACTACAAATAATACAAATGAAAGCGTCTGTTTTCTAGAAGCTTTATTATATTTTATGTGAATGACAAAACATGTCATTCACACAAAATATAAAAAAACTTCAAGAAAACAGATTTTTGCTCAACATGGGAATTCACATAATTTTAGATTTTATGAGGCCACCACGAGAAATCGACGTGCGTTCATGACACGATGTATGAATGTTGAGGAAACGAGAGAAGTATGTCAGGAAAGAACAGTGTGGCGGTCCATTCTTTCGCCTACCCTTTCGGGGAAAGGCATGATGATTAGTTAGTTAGATTTTATGATTCAAAACGCACACATGTGAAATAAATAAATTGTTTCATAAAGAAATACCCATTTTTTTATTTACTAGAATACTATTAGATAAGCGAGTTATTTACTAACTAATATATTTGCTAAAATAGATATAAACTCACCAAATGTTACGTAGCCAATATTATCTCCTACAATAGCATCTGTATTTAGGAGTTCTAGGGGTGGCTCCTTATGAGAAAACAAAACCTGGAAGAAATATTATATAAATTAATACATAGACAATATTCAACAAATGCAATCACAGTTAGCCACCAGTAAGTACCTGTGGTGCCGTGTGCGACGCTCTCCTGCCCTCCTTTAACTCTTGCATGAACACTTTTCCGATGACCACATCATCTTCATGCTTAAAAATTGTGGAGAATACAACTGTCACTCGGTCACTTTGAGCCTCAACATATCTAAAAAGTAACAACATAATACATATATAAACATGTTTTGATTGACATTCCATAATTTTAATTGCTTATAAATCTAACCCGGAACATACCAATAATGCATTTGTCATAAAGACAGTGCATTTTCAAATAGTAAAGAAACCATGTTTGCAAAATAATTCTAGGTTTAAACCATCTGTATCTTTTTTTTAACTGTTAATACATGTATTTAAAAAGCAGACTGGCTATTTTACATAAATAAACCAATATTCAGCCTTGGACAATATAGAGTATGAATACTCAATTTTTCGTATGCTACAAAATTTCAATGTATAATAACATTTTAAGGGGGGGTATAGGTTTAGAGTGACGTTTTTTTAGTCATTTTCAAGATTTTTTGGCAAGGAAGGGATGTTTATAATTTATGAGAACTTTGGCTACATGTTATACATATATTTAAGTAAATACAGTAATGTTTTTAAATTATTTCATTGGAAAATATTGAAGATATCAACTGCCACCCATCGGTAGTCATCACCTGGCGTAACAATTTGTGTACACTCTGAAGGCCACATTTTTCATCTTTAATCAATTGAAGATTAAATTAACTTTAAGGATATGTCCTTCATCTATATGAAGGTGTTTAAAAAAATATAATAATTTTTTTCTTATTTTTATTTACCTTTTTTTGAACAATGAAAAAATACTGCGAGTATCGATATTAATCTGAATTGTTCATATAGAGCGTAAATGTATAAAGAAATACGTATCAATTTTCAAAATTATTGATTAAGAATTTTTAAGCTATAGTGAACACAAATAAAAAAAAAAGTCATTTTAACAAAATTACATTTGAAAAAAGCGCCAGCGTTCCCGCACTTAACGAGAGACGTTAGCTTAATTACTCATAACTTTAGAATGAATTGAAATTTTTGTTTGAAACTTTGAGAACACATTTTTGAATAGTTGTACTAACGATCTATTGAATAAATTATTATTAAAACTATTATTTTTAACTATTCAAACCTATTTCCCCCTTTAAATCTCTGAATAATACTCACAGAGTTTCATCTTGTCTGTAATTGATGACAGCCCTTTTATTGCCGATCTGTCCTTCCTCTTGAAATTTAAAATACCTCTCGAATACTGATGCGAAGCAGTGGCGCTTTAGCAGACCCACCTTTTTTACCACCTCCTCCCAATTATCTGGAATGTCCTCTAAGTCCAGTAATACTGATACATTGTAACCTGCAACCAAACATAAGCGAGCTTTACATTTTATCGAAAGTTTACCCAAATTTCCACAAAAAATTTACAGTGAGATTCACAATGAAGAGTGGCCATTCTAGAAACATATAAAGACTACATTACTGACTTTTCCCAACAAGGCAACAATATGCATCATGTAAGAAAAAATTATCTAACGCCCAATGACTCAAAATCTCAAATTTAAATAATTTTCAACAGTCAATACATAAGTTAAAATTTTATTAATAACATTTAATAAACATTTTTTTATGTGTCACATAAAATATAGTTAACTGCCCTACCTTTGGGTTATTTTCTGAAAAACGTGCTAAAAACAAGCAGGTTTTTTATTAATAAAATTTAATTATATACTAATTTTATTTTTTTAAATTACGAAACGTCAAATACTTGGCCGCACACTTCGCCTGCCCCTTGTAAAACTATCATATTTATGAAGACATGTGCTCAAGTTTTGATGGCACACGCGCGTATCCCTAAAACTTTGTACATTTTAGGTACATTACTTTTTCTCAAGCCCGTACGTGATACGGGATATCGTAGAATGGTACAGTCAAAGTGAACGTATCACGTACGTTCAAATAGGTAGGGTGGTAAACAGAAATATTATATTTATTGTTTCCTGAACAATGATGTAAGACTCCATATTAAATAACTATACAAATGAAAATGCCTGTTTTATTATATTTATGCGAATGACATGTTTTGTCTGTCATTATCAAATATATTAATTAACCTTTGAAGATAGATAGCAAAAGTAGTAAATAAAAAATGCAATAAGACACTCACCCGTCTCGGGTTCAGTGAGTAGAGACCCATACACCCTCTTCAGGAGCTCATCTGCACCATGTTCTAACAATTGTTTGTAAAATTTTAGTGAAATGCTAACCTGAAATAAACATAACATCATATTTAATTTCCTATATCCTACCAGGAGTTCAGATATTTAAGCTTGGCAACTGGACGCAAATTCCTATAATTATAATATACATTTCCTATAATCATTTATCTAAATTGCAAAACATAATTATAATCTCTCAGTGGAGAATGTTTCCGTATTTCTAGGAATTGTGGTCACCTACATAATGTGGTTATGGTATTTGTGTAATGTTTGGATCATATAAACACACACTTAAATAAAAATGATAAAAAATATTGCACTTACCCTGACTTTGGTTTTATCGCCATTAACATTAGAAATGTGGAATAGAACTCCATCAAAGTCTGCTACAATCACGTCTGTGGTTTCAGGCTTTAATCTAAAATATTTCAGAATATGAACACTGTATAACTCTTTCAAATTTGAAAAATTTTCAACTCTCTTAAGTGTAATAAATGTGCAAATATACAATATGAAACCCCTAATAATGTTAGTTATTTTAATTGAGCAATGGTATTAAAATAAAACACTGCTATAAAATATATACACTGTATTACGGGAATAAATGTTTTAGGTGTTTTAAATTGTGATATTATTCTTATTAAATATTAAAAAAACATTAAAACATCGACTGGATCATATATTTAAAAATTAATGTAAAAAATAAACTAAACTTTAACATCAAAATACATTTAACGGTACCTCCTACCGCCAGATAAGACAATCCTAGCGATAAAAAGGCGGATACCAAAATGACCAACGTGGGGGCCTCACCCCGATGAGCAATTGGAAATATACATCGGCCATTACATTCTACATGAAAACATTTATAAATTGTAGCATAGGCGTGAAAATATGTCCCGTAAATACTAAAATATGCTATGTTTAACATTAAACATCGAAATTATGCCGAACTGTTCGTTGAGTACGTGAAGTATAAAATGACGACTTACCGGGCTTGGGCATTTTTATATTTAACTGTTAAAGTCTCTTCTACTATCCTATTGTTGATCTCGAGTAATATCATTATTTTTGTCTTTTTTATCTACCGCAACTTCATGAAACCAAGCCCTAAAATTCTGACATGAAGCACCTTTTTTACAACCGGGATGAATAAGCAATGCCACAGAAGCTAAAATGTAGATGCTCAACAACTTTAATCGCACTCTATTGACAACCCAAAGAATATTTATTCACACATAAACAATATTACATAAAAATCGGGGTATGATGTTTAACATATAACGATTATGTAAAAATTATCTCCAATAAATTGAAAACTTTTAAAATGTGTAATAATATTTAATACAATCATTGAACGTTGGGCTAACGTTATACATGAAAATCAAATAAACTGTTGAGATAGTAATAAGTATTATCATTACATTACCACAATATAAATAAATTGTGTTCAGTCATATTTTATTATTCATTCAAATATAAATAATGAGAACGAAATCGCAATTTTTTTATTAATTATTTTTTTCAAAACAATATATAGAAGCCAAGTTAAATGACCACTTGATATAATGGATGTCGTTGTTTAAATACTTTTTTTATACATATAATGAAAACAATTTAAAATCAAGACATTTATTAAACATTATGTAATCAATATTCTCCAAATGAAAGAATATATTTGAATAATTATTACCTTTTGCGTGTTATATAATAGATTCACTAGTAATAACAATTTATATCAATGTGTAAAATTGTAGAGCAAATAAGTATATACAGTATCTGACCACATGTTTCTGTTTTTGTAATCAAAAATGACAGCGGCGCCCTGGAGTTGGTAATTGTTCTCATTGAGTTCTCCAATATTGGGTAGTGATGATAAGATATAAATCTGCATAAACAAAAATGTTTTGAGGATTGATTGTATCTCAATGGAGACGAAGATACAAATTGGAAACAGAATATGGTGGTCGAGGCGTTAACAGGACTTATGACCTGCCATTGGTTGGGTTAAGCGCATGCTTTATGTAATACAACATTCCCCATTGCACCCTTCTTACGACCACCAAGTCTGACAAATTTTTGAAAGATGTATACGAGGTGTGGCAATTAAATTCCGAGAATTTGTAAATAAAACACAGGAAAATAAAGTGAGCAACCAATTTTTTTAAACGGCCTTCACAGTAGTCCCTTCCCAATTCAGAACAACGTTTCCAACGTTTCTCCCATGATTGGAAGCAGCCTTGATAGTCCTCTAAAGTTAGGGCTTTTGAGAGGACGGTCGCAGCCTCCTGGATGGCCTCTACGCTGCCATCATGGGTTCCTTTGAGGTGACTCTTCATTTTAGAGAACAAGAAGAATTCATAGGGGGCCAAGTCGGGGCAGTAGTGAGGGTGCGGTAACGTTGGGATACTTTTTTTCGCCAAATATTCCCTCAAAATCAAGGAGGAATGAGCCGGCGCGTTATCATGGTGCAAGAACCAGCCGTTTACGGAAAACACGCTGTCGCAGCCGCTCCAAGACCAAAAATCTGATCACAGCACGTTGCTTAAAAACTGAGTCAGTCATTTCTGCGACCGAGTTAAAAAACTTTATCCGAAAAACACCCGTAAAAAATGAACCAGACGCCCGATTACCATGAAATCTTCACTGCGACTGAGTGGAAGAATCTATCTAACTAGGTTATGCAGGGTTGCTGGTTTGCACGCTACAACTAAATTCTCGGAATTTAATTGCCACACCTCGTATATCCTACAATGTTGGGGAACACTTCACATTTTTTAGTTCAATCTATACTAGCGCCATCTATTAAGATTGGTTTAAAACCGTACACCTGGCAATAAACTTACTTGAAATAAATTTGTCTGTTAGTGAAGACTTCAAAATTAATCTTTCCCCAGAGGGAAAATAAACAGATGGACCAGCACATCTTTCTATCCTGAAATACTTTTATCCCTCCCCCACACCCGCACAACTTGTCTTCCAAATCAATTTTATATGGGTGTAAATTTTTGATAATTGATTTGATACTGTTTTTTACTCCTAAAATTAAATCTTCTTTCGTTGTTTCCATGTGTCCAAACTATCTTAGTGCCATGAAATCTTATTTCTGCGTTTATCATACTTTTGCGTGGGAGATGCCTATTGGTGGCGATGAGGTTCGCAACCCATCACACCGCGTCTCCCGCGGGGCGAAAAGAGAAGGATGGAGTGCCGCATCAGTAAAAGTGTGACAGTCCATTCTTTCTGCCTACCCTTTCGGGGAGACGGCGTGATGGTTAGTTAGTTTATCATACTTTTATATAAGTAATTGAAAGTATTTTTTTTAATCAAACGATTATGTAATGTTATGATATATGCAGAATATTGCTAAAAAATTACTCAACTTTTGAATGTTTTATACTATTGAAATTTGCTATCCACTTGCGTACATATCCAATAAATTAAAGAAATTAAATATTGTGAAACAATTTATTATTCCAATTTTTCAACATTACATAAAATACTATATCTAATTTAAGCTGGTAAGACAATTGACACTACAATTATTGACTAACAAAAATAAAGGAATAAATAAAATAAAAAATGTGTAAAATTTCTTCCAAAATCTATAAGAATTAGGATAAATAGAATAAAGCTAAAAATGTATCAAAAAGTTTTTTCCATTATTGACAAACAAGGAATTTCAATAACCAACATTAATAAAATGGAAAGATATTTTATCAAATTATAGATTAGTTAATAGATAAATTTGTTCAGAGCATGGAAATGACTAGCTTCTAAGGCAGTTTTTCCAATTGTACATATTTACGATAAAGAGAGCAATTATTTACACTTTCGTATGAAGCACTTAATTTATCTTGTGACATTGTCAAACATAATTTAAACCATTTAAATCATTTGTTTGAACGCCACTTTATCTGTTTTATTATAAACAATCTGTTTCTCTCCCACCGGATCTCTGCCAGGGTTACAAAACAAACAGTTTTTATTTATTTTTTTGTAAACCCAATAAAGTTAAAGTTGGTAGCAATGTTTTTTGGAATTATGAGTATATTCGTGTAACTTGTCCATCTTGGCCTACGTTTCGGATATCATTGCAGTGTCCATTTTCAGAATAATTATATGTGTGGTTAATATATGCCTTAAAGAAGGACAAATTACAAGAATATACTCAAAATCTCAACAACAAAAAAATGTGATGTTTAAACAAATTATGTGTTTTAATTATTGAAACATTAACCTTTTCTTTTACAATTACACAATATTTATGAATGCAATGATTAAATTAACATTTTTTTGATTAAATATAAAGTAAAATCAAAAAATATTCAGTCAAAATTTTTTTTGGTAGAGAAGTACATTTTCTGAATAGAAAAAAGTATTTATATATTTGTTTAAAATAAACTTACTAACTCACGCTGGCTCTCCAAAAGAGCAGGCAGAATGAATGGATATATTTATAAGCATGTACAGAGAAACCTTTAAACAAAATATTTTAATTTCATATTACATATACTCGTATTGTACATTGGAATATTTTCAAAACATCAAATAATAGAAGAATATATTTTAGAAGGAGATTTGTAACACTATTTTATTAAATATTTTTATAGACAGACAAATTTTCACACAACATGTTTCAGAGGTAACCTCTTCCATCCTCAGGTGTAAATAAATATAACTAAACTAAAATTACAGAAAGATTTATAAAGTAAAAAAAAAAATTATCTATAATTTTTGTTTAGTTATGTTACTGTCAGTGAAAAATATTTGAGTAAAAAGTTAATAAAACAGTGTTACAAATTATCCTTCCAAATTAACAATGGAATTCCAGTTTTAATGCCTTAAACCTTCAATAAAATTAAAATATGATATGAAACCATGGTAAAATCACTGTGCTACCAGCATCATCCAAATTCATATAATTATTTTTTTCATAAACTTAAGGCGTTCACACTGGAAATCCATAAAGACAATTTTTTATTTACCACTTTTGAGTTTATTTTTCTCAACATTTTTCGAAGGTGGAGAAACATAAACTCAAAACAAAAAAAAGGGTTTTAATTCATAAAATATTTTGCCATATTATTAATAAATAATATTTTTGATAGGAATTCATATATTGAAAATCATTTTTTGACAAGTGTGGACATTTTATCCAACATATGACTAAAAAAAGAATGGTATTAATGTAACTACTGCTTGGTGATGCAGTCTAAACAACTTCCTTTGTAAATGATTGGTAATGAGTCAGTTATCATTGAAACAGTTTGAATGACTCAATTTATCACGAGATGTGACTAGTTAACTGAGTGGGAGGCAGTTGGCTCAGTCTCGCTTTAAGATAAACATTTACCTGTTAATACAAATAAATGAAACTTAATTGGGTACATTTAATTGATATAAATTGGGTGTTTCGGAAAGTTGGGTCCATTTTTTTGTATGAAAATTGCATTTATTTGAAAGGTAAAAAAAAAAAAAAAAACATCAATCAGAATCCATCGTTAGCCACAACTTTTCCCATTTTTCTGGCAATAGATGAATCCATTGTCGAAAAAATGCCTCGTCTTTTTAGGTAATCCAGGCATCAACCTAATTCTTGACATTTGCATGTGACTGGAAGTGCTGCTCTTCTAAGGCATGCGTCATGGATCTGAACAAGTGGTAGTCCAATGGTGCCCTGTCTGGTGAATAAGACGGGTGCGGTATAATCTCCCAACCCACATTTTGTATAATTTTTTTAACCGCGATTGCGATGTGAGGTTGAGCATTGTCATTTTAATAAAATCAGATTGCAGTGCCAGCATAATCGCATTAGTTGTTGGCGGTAGACTTCCCCCGAGACCGTTTCACCCGGTTTGAGGGGTTCATTTTTCCTCTTTCGATCTTTGCCGTCAATGCTAAAATTATCAGCTTTGAACCGTCTATACCATTCTCTGCATGATTTATCCCATGGGGCATGATCGCCATAAACTTCCGCAAGCATTTTATACACATCAGCTGCACTCTTCTTCCAATTAAAACAGAACAGCGGAACTTCCCGCAAATGCTTCTTATTTACCACGAAAGTCAACATTTTAAGGAGTGATAAAACAAATGCTGTTGTGAGAATGACAAACATTTGCGAATAGAACTTAATTGACAGATGCTCAGACTTACTAAAAAAAAAAATGGCCGCCAGATTGGAAGACTTGAAGCAGCCAGAGTCCTCTGTTGTAAAACGGGCCGAACTTTCTGAAACACCTAATTTATAAAGATAAATAAATAAATTAATATATCACAACAAACAAATAAAGCAATTTTCTAAGTGGAAAATTACACTAATTACACAACAGAGAGTACAATTTTGGTTTAGTGTTCCACAACTGAACTTACAGCGATGTTAATAGAATATTTTTCAAACATAAAATAAAAGTCAAAGTATAAAAAAATATATAGATTCTTATATATTACTAAGCTAAAGACATTTTCTTATAAATGTCAACTATATGCAATTTTATAGCATGCTATAAGGCAAAGTACAAATAAAAAATAGTGAGCACATTTTCGTTCCTTACATTTTCTATAGCATAGCAATATGTTATACAATAAACAAACTATTCGGGGAATATTCACTATCACTTCATCCCTCATTACGTGAAAGCATTGGAATAAAGCTCAGCACACCCTATTCAGAAGCCTAATTCTTACTTCATTTGATAAACATCTTTGTTTTCTAAATCCTACGTGGAATTTATTAAATTTTATTTTAAGACTTTTTTCCACAGGTGTATATTATTTGAACTGGTCAGCGTTACTCTCAGCATCGGTGATCAATCTATCCAAAACCAATCATAAAATCAATAAACTTGAAGAAGAAATATATATTTTTAGATGTTGTACTGTATGATCTTTGCATTTCATATTTTTTTATACATACTTGCATGCATTTCTAATAAATAAAATTCCTCTTAGAATTGGTTAGTAATTATTATCAAGAGATATTGAATGACTGAATGTGGTCACATTAACACTGAATAAGGCAATACGTATATCCGTGTATATGTATACAATATATAATACAAAAATAAAAAAAACTTTGTTAAATATATACCCACAAGTCTCACATAAATTCTTTAGGATATCTACATTTCTGTTCAACTAATTCTTAAGACTTTATATGCTAGTTGACAAGAATTGCATTTCTTCATCATTAATCCATTCTACTTTTACATCTACCAAACCTTGTTCTCTTCCTACGGAACTACAAATTGTCCCTATGAACAAATATTTGTTGAAGATAATAAATACTGAAAAAATTCAGTGTGTATCTAGATTAAGCTGAAATATATAAAGTAAATATTGGTAACGATATTATAATATAAAATGATGTTTGCAACTTTCTCACAAACCTAGTTAGTACCGTATTGCGTAACATCAGTAGGTATTTATTATTGCGTATACACTTATGTTAAGTAGCAGAGATAAAAGTTGTAGATAAAAGGAAATAATTAAACCCAACAAGTTTGATGTATATTTTACATACTGGGATATATCAAATAGATAAAATATTGCACCGATGATTTACACAATGAGGAGCTATGAAAAATAACAATCAGCTACTCCAACAATGTTTACCCGACCACATGAGGTAATCATGGTTGAGTGCTACTCTCCTTGAACATATGTTAGGTACATAAATAGGTACACTTGTAACATTCAAATACATTTATCAACCCAAGATTATAAAAGTTCATTTTGGTATAACAAATCACAAATACTTTAACTCCAACTCTTATCATATGCATGCATTATAAAACTTTTATCAATTACTGTAAATACTATATAATATAATGATAAAAAATTATGTAAACATTTTTTTATTAATATGATTACAGGTTTTCAAATTAGTTCACTTTCATTAAGATATGTATTTAGTTTAAATAATTGGAATTAAATAGATAAGCGTTGAGGATAAAGTATGAATGAAATACATCATAATAATATGAACACATTGTTTAATAAATAATGATTTGTGAACATACTTATCACAGATTTTAAATTCTTAAAGGCACTTACATGTACTAAAAGAGTTATTGGATTATATCAAGAAGTGTAATACTGAAATACAATATTAATAATTGTTACGTCAAAAGGAATGATCCTAAAAATCTCAAAATAAAAAATATTATAAATTGAAGAAAAGTTATAATGCACCATGCAAATGTGTAATTTTTTTTTTGGTAATATAATATGCACTTAACCACATATTAACAATTAAAAACTATTCTAATTGGTATGTATAATAAAATATATCTTGATTTCATTATATATCTAAAAAATAATATATTTAATTAACAAATAACAATAAATAAAATACATAAATTATCATTTGAGATGAAGACATTCTTGAAATAAATTAAAACATGAATTTGATTCATCATCTGACATTTATAATAACCGTTTAAAAATAAGCATACTTTATAATACTTTGAATGCAAAACGTTCAAAACAATTTGGCAATATTTCAAAATCTCTCGCCTATATTACGATTTGGCAAGAACCAATATAAAATATTTGGACAGATAAGAAGTAATTAAGTTGCGTAATAAAAGTCAACCAAAATGAAATATTGTGATATTTTCCAAATTAATTGGAATATGAAAAGCTCGTGATTACCACCTGACTTCTCTATCTCATCAAGAGGGATAATAATCATTTGGTTGTGGGAATCCAAGTATGTTCCCATACAATATTGGATTGCATCACATTTAAACGCTGGATTAGTAGAGTAAACATTATGTGTGGGGTCAATTATCATTCAATTATCAATTATAAGGTATAAATTATGACAAAAAAAAAAATTATCACACGGTTTCCACATGATGTGAGACCGATAAAGAATGTAAAAAAAACCTAAAACCAGATATGAAAGAGGCGTAATTCAAAGGGGAAATATCGTTTACTTTTAATATGTATATATCCAGATACCTAGTGTCATGCATTTATATATTTATTATGCGAGTGCTTGAAATATGTAAAGTTAAAAACAAAAAGCAAAAAAATTAATAAAAAAACAAAAAGTTTAAAAATCATAAAATAACCTAAACCGGTTCTAATTATTATTTAAAGTACATACTCGTATATAAATAACTGATTTAATTTTGGCCAAAGATTGATGAATCGACAATTTTAATTAAAACAAAAAATTTTTAGCTGGTAAAAATATTTGGTGTAAAAAAAAAATTGTTAAACAATTTGGTCAATTTGAAACAAAAATCATGTTATGTAAGTGACGAGACAGACAAGTATTGGTCATGTCAACCTTGTGATATGTTATAAAAGAATGTAATCAGCATAAAAAGATAACCTATTGACCTAAAGCATTGATATTGCAGCCCCCTTAGCTGCATCTCCCCCTGTAGTAAATTCTAGAGGAAGATTATAACATGTCTCAACTGCTTTCTGAAGAACTATGTTCCGTGACAGACCCGACCCATTGCCAACTATTCTGGTGATATTGGCATTTACCAACATTTCTCGCGGCATCATGGAATTTAAATTTTTGATCAATCCCTCACAAAGCCCTTTGAATACTTGTCCCAATGAGAGATTAGACAAATTGATATTTGTCACAGACGCATATCTCTCTGGCGAATGCCTCTCTCCAAGCAAAACGGGATTAACCACAATAGATGAAGAAGCGTTATCTTCTTTTCCCAAAGAAATTAGTTTTTCCCACACCTTAGATTGTGGGACCGAAAATCCTAAATCCATGACCCATTGCTGTAGCATCTTTACAAATGTGGCCAATGTATTTCCACCATTCAATGATGCGGCCACGGCTAAATACTTTCCATCAAAATATGGCAAATATTCCACAGTTTCTAATTTCTCACCTATCCCATCCACAACAAAGCCTAGTTGGGCGGAAGTGGAGATATTTAGAACGGCGTCTTTATCATTTTCTAAAGTAGCCAAGAAGGAACACTGCAGATCTCCCAGTGCGGCGCCCACCGGAGTCCCTTGGGGGATTCCGTACCATGTTTCATACAATGAACCTACTATTTTGCCACTTTCAGTTATTTGAGGCAAAAGATTTACTGGAAAATTTTCTTTTTTCAAAATATCAATATTCCAAGTATTGGATTTTGTGTCAAAGTAACCCCAACCGGCTGCATTCTGGGTTGTCATTACAGGCACATCCAAGTTGCACATTATCGCAACCAAGAAGTCCTGGATGGTGCCAGCCCTATTGTACAGAGATAATTTTTCTGGCTTGTGTTTGGCAATCCACAACAGAGTTGCGCAACCGTATCCAGAATTACATTTTAAATGGGAGTCCGGCTTAGGCAAACAATCTAAAAAATCTTTTTTGCAGCGATTATCCTGCCAGGTGTACAGGGCTGATACGCCGTCCCTGCGAGCTTCGTAACGAACCAGAGTTCCGTCCTTCTCAACAGCCTCCCAAGCTCTGAAATCAAACCCAACTATTAAACATTTAGCTCTAATTTGAAAATGCTTCATAAGTGAGCCATAGAATTGTTACTAATTGGAAAATTGACTGCAGTTATTTTGCAACTATCAAATATTCACTAGAAATAAAATAAAAAATATGGAAATATGACAAAAAAACTCACTTTTTCTCATCTTCATTTTTCCAGAGAAGAACACCGTGCATCTGGCCGCATACGCCGACGCGGACAACATGCTTGAGTAATTCCTTGGGCAGACGAGACACGCAGCCGTGAACTGCTGACACAATTTTAGGAACATCCTGTTTATTTCCTTCGGTGCCCAAGTCACTTGGGATGTTAGCGGCAGTATCTTTGTTCTGTTTAGCTATTATTTCTCGTGTATCAATATCGTATAAACAAACTTTAACCGAAGTCGTTCCAATGTCCATCCCCAGAATTAGTTGCTTGGAACCCATTATATTAATTTTCACACCGTTTTAAAAGAAACACAAAAGTCTTGTACCGACTTAATAGAACGAAACACTATATACTTTTCCTGGTTCGAATAATTGTTCTTATTAATTCTTACATAACTAGTTTTTCCCTATATTTATCAGAATTCAAATCGAAGTACATGAATTGAATGAAGCATGAATAATACTTCTGAAGAAAAAATACTTTTTCAAAAGGTGAAAACTAGTCGCGGAATAAATTATTACTTCAGCCTCGATAAAACTGAACGAAATAAAAATAATGAGAGCATTGACAGCAAACAACCAGAACCAGAGAAGTAATCAAACGTCATGAGAATACCATCACAAATCGCGAGCGGCGAGCGAGTCGAGAGACCCGCGAAAAATTTGAAATATTATGGCTATTCAATACTACCTACTATTTCTATACCATAAACTCCCCAAGTTTTCTATATTCGTCATGTTTGCCAAACTGTTAATCTTGAACTGAAGAATTTCTCTGGAACGAAAATGAAAATACGTGACGTTTTTGACAGAACTAGAGAATTTGATGCAGATGATACAGAAATGATTTAAAAATAGTACTATTCCCGAATCTTCAGAAATTTTTAAAAGTTGTTAAATTCTGTTGAATTTGATTACTTTTGAGAAAACTTTCGCCCTATTTTGAGCATAATATCTATACGATTCAGAGGTAAAGTATCTTGCGTTATTAGGTTATGTTGTATTAGTTTGTAAAATTGCTGAAACTATATTAAATATTAGTAAAGATTCACAATTTTAATTCATTCTCTTATGTTGCCAATTGTTTTGTTTAATATTTTTGATTTTAATGTTACAATCGTGTCATTTTAATTATTAATTGAAGTCAATCTTGCAGGCAGTTAATGAAGATTTTTCCACTATACATGTCAAGTCACTAATGCTATAAACAGGCTTTTTGATTTAAAAAAAATATTTCATGGAGTAACAGTAACACAAGTTAGACATCTTAAAAAATATACATAAAGTTTACTTAATTGCGGTCATATCATATCTGTGCCCACATAAATTTCACAGTACATTGTTAACTCTGTTATGTGTAATAGTAATTTATTATTCCAGGTATTAGAATGAAGGATAAGATTGGCAATGGAGGCGGCCCGAGTGAGCAGGATGCTGGGGAGAGCGTGGCGACCAGGAGAACCTACAAGAGCACCCCCTTAATGAAGATGAGAACTTATGTTTTAGCTCTGAGGCCGTGGTCACTGAGTGTGAGTTTGTTACCGACACTCTTAGGTTCAGCGATTGCGTACAAATTGCCGGGAAATTCAGACTTCAACTGGATCATCTTACTGCTGACCCTGTTCACAGTTGTGACAGTTCACTGCGCGGGAAATGTGGTCAACACTTACTATGATTTTGTCAAAGGAATAGATAATCGTAAGTCAGATGACAGAACCCTGGTGGATGATATCTTGAGCAAGGATGAGGTAGTCTCCCTGGGGGCTCTCCTGTACTTGGCTGGCTGCCTGGGCTTCATCCTGTTGGCTGTACTGTCCCCGGCACAGATGGAGTATTTAGCCCTTGTCTACTTCGGGGGTCTCTCTTCCAGCTTTCTGTACACCGGGGGAATTGGTCTTAAATACATAGCTTTAGGAGACGTCCTGGTTTTGGTGATTTTTGGGCCTATTTCAGTTTTATTTGCCTTCTTGTCTCAAACGGGACGAATAGATTGGATAACAATTTACTATGCCATTCCTTTGGCCCTGAATACCGAGGCCATTTTACATAGCAACAACACCAGGGACCTGGAGGCCGACCGCCGCGCTGGCATAGTCACACTAGCCATCCTGATAGGGCACACGGCCTCGCACGTTCTTTATGCTTTTCTCCTCTTCACGCCATATATTTTATTTATGATTGTTGCGAGCAAATACTCCTTCTGGTTTTTATTACCTCTTTTAACACTTCAGAAAGCTTTTGCGATTGAAAAGAATTTTAGGCAACCAGATACATTGAAGGATGTGCCAAAGCAAACTACTAAATTGAATATATTCTTCGGGTTACTTTATATACTGGCTTGTAGTTGTAGTAATAATTTGCCTTTTTTTACAAAATTGAAAATGTGAGATGCAACATTGCGTTATTTTTTTATGTTTTAATTTATTTGAATCTATATATGTTTTCTTTTATAAATTAAAGTGGCGGTGATCATGATACATATTTATATGATTATACTAGTTATATGAAATTAAAGATTTTCGTTTTTATTTTCACATAAATTAATAATTCGAATAAATCAATTTGATCATTTTAATGTAAATTAAAAATACCTAAAACTAGGTAAACTTTTAGTACAAAAATACATTCTCATCACCATTTTCAACAAAACATATTTTATAATTAATATGAATAAAAACGTCCATCTTCTAGGAGTTTTAAAATATTTTAGATGAAATGTCATGTTTCAAAACATTTCATAATGACATTTGATAATGTCTTAGAAGGGCGAAACTTGTTATTCCATCTAAAATATAATAAAACTCCTAGAAGACATACATTTTCATTCATATTAATTATTTAATATGGAGTTTTACATCATTGTTAAAGAAACAATAAATAAACCATTTTTTATTACATACCAGTTAACTAATTTTAGAACAGTCTCTCTCTCCAGAAGATAAGAATAAAAATGCATTTATAGAAATATTTTATTTGCATTACTAATATTTGTGACCTACATACATCGACCTCATATAATATGTATTTTATTCAATGGGAACAATATCATCACTTTAGTCTGTATATACCCTGCGAGCATTCTGTAATTTTTTTGGGAAAGTGAATTTTTTTAATTTGCATTTTATTTCTAGTGGGTACTTTTGGGAATAAAACTCGGCTTTAACACTAGTATGTGTATTTATGGACTATGGCCACTAATTTGAGAAATAATTATAATTAAAAAAAGTTCTATTAATTTATTATCATCTATTATTGTTTGTGTAAGTGATTGTAGCTGAATATCATTTTACAGCGATATTAAAGTTTACGTGTAGTCTGTTTAAAAAAACTTGCATATCCCAGTTACGGACATAATTCATATTGAGGTGCATTTCTGATTCCGTTTGTGTTATGGCATTATTTTATTTGGTTAAAGGGCCTTCCATCTGCTGAAAAAGTTACTTTAGCTTTCATACTTCTTTTATCTATGCATGACTTACCTTTGTGTAAAAAGATCTCACATACAAGTATGTTGAAAATGTACTTACCTGAATATTTCGAATTATTATTTTTAAATTAAAGAACCTAACAGAAAGTTTCTGTTAAAAATTTTTTAGCATTTTTTTTAGCATAAGCAAACATAAAATCTGTTTGTTTTTCTGATCCAATTTCCAATATTGCTCAGATTATGTGATCAAACTTAATTAGCTTTAAATTTTAAAATTTTTAAAAAATATATGATGGCTTGTGTGCTTCCAGTAGCCGTGAGTTCTGATTAATGATTTTCTAAAAGTTTTTGTCTTAATGCATCTTATTTATATTTAATATCTGCTCCAATCATTAGATTTTTTAATGTATCGATAAACTGCATATCTGCAAAAGTCGGTTGGTTTTCTAAGTGATCTTTAAAAAAATGGTTTTAGTCTAATAATTGACAATATATGTAGTAAAACTCATATTTAAGGTTTTTATTGAACTGACAAAACAATAGTTAAATAGAGGGGTGTGCAATAATAATTCAATTCTGTTTTTTATGTGGAAAAAAAGCTTCAAATTTATATGTAATAAAAACTGGAATATACAATGATAGATTCAAGTTTGTTATTTTATTACAGTATACTCCCGATTTTCCGGGATGGATGGTGAAAAAAAATCCAGTATAATTGATTTCCCGGTTAATCCGAAAACATAAAAAAATGTAAATAAAGAGAAATTTAAAACTGAGCTATAGCGCTTACGTATACCTACTTGATTAGTAAGACGCACGTGTTGACACTTTTAGACTGGCGGAAACGCCGGTCATAGTCTTTCTACTGATCGTGCCTTTGGCGCTATCCGATGTTCCGCAAAATCTATCAATTTTCTCTTTTTATCAATGATGCTCCGTATAGTTTGATCCCCAAAATTATACTGATTTAATAAATATATAACGGTTGCACCATTTTAAAACTTTTGAATTATTTTTAGTTTTTGTTCAATTGAAAGTACGACTCGTTTGCGTTTATTCATTGTTATAGACACTTTTCACAGTAAAGTAAAATAAACGACCATGTTTTATGAGTATGAACTACGTTGCGGGTGCTTTATTGCAAACTCGAAACATTATGACATGTCTTTGTTGGCGGTGGCGCAAATGTGAATTAAAAGCCCAATGTCATTGTGACAGATTTGAGTTTTTGTTTGCATTATAAGTATTATTGTGAAATATTTCTGTTTTCATAAAATATTTTTTGAATGACTCAAGTGTCCCGGATAATCCTCTTTCCGGTTAACTCGACCCAGGAAAATCGGGTGTGTACTGTACTTGTATTTTAATATTCATGTCATGAAAGCTTTAAAAAATCACATTTTATTATTTTAATTACATTAGAGGCTGTCTCAAAACAAGTAATTGGAAATTGTACATATTATTTATTTTTGATGGAAATTGTGTGATTTTAAATATGATTGGATTGATACATTTGCAAATAAAGAAAATAAATCTAAATTAAAATATAAACGTAATTACGATTTTTTTGTGGAAATATAAAAAGTAATCATTTTAAAAATAATTGTTAGTAGGAATATGGAAAGTCGAAAAATATTTCAACGATTTTTATTTTAGTGACAAAAATAATACACTACAGAAAACATAAAAACTAATTTTTTTTGCATGAAATTCAGATCAACTTTGAACTTATTGGGGTTTTACTATATCTATTTGTATTACACAAAAATGTCTATGGACTTATATCGAATTTTCATCTCAATTAAGGGTAAAACATTTGCCTGGTATATTTTCACACGTAATTAAATGAAATTCTGAAGACTAGAATATCTGAACAAATTGTTGATTATTTTTATTCAGATAACTAATTATATTTTATATATTGTATTGATATGATGTTATTTTGATTGGCACATAAAAGCTGAACAAGGCTGAAGGGTGAAAGCTGAATCACAGGTGAAACTGACCATATTTTTTCAATAAATGTTTTTCAATTTCATTTACTAAATTCTTTTTTTTTAATGATTTTACAAACTTTTTATTACCATGTATATAACAATGTATGTGTATGTTACAATTAAAACTTGTTAACTGATTACGTTTAAGAGATATGTATTAATAACATGGAAACCTCAAATTTGTTTTTATTACATTACATTGGCAGAAAGTATTTAAATAAAAGTGTATGGAAATTTATGTATTTTGATTCAAATAGTTTTATTCTGCGATGGTGAAGTACCTTAATTTAGATTGGAAAATTAACTAATATTTAAGATCTGATTTCTGATACCTTTTCTTCCTTCAGTGTCTTCATTCTTTAATATGTATCCACAGAATATCCCTGTGTTTTAAAAGAAGGAATTTGTAACCCATCTCAGATTGTGTAAGCACTTTCATGATTTGTCATGATAAATGTAATGTTTTTCCTTATAATATATATATTTTTTAAATTCAATAAAACAATTGGTTTAAATGTAACTAACCAATTCTCGTTAATGTTTGTGAGTTGCTAAAATGTTGGTATTTATTAAGTACTGTCATAAAGCAGCTGTTGATTAATTAATCTTTTAATTTTTATTATTGTTTTTTATAATTGTATTACTTTTGGACCATCAAAACATACTGTAAATTTAGATATATAATTAAAATGCGTACTTAATATTTTTGGTCGAAAACTACAACTTAAAATTATTAACTTTTTAGGAAATCAATGCCATGGTTCAAAATTTGCATAATACTTGTTTTCATTATTTATTAAATAATACTTACAGATTTATCATTAGTGGTATCACCGGTGGAGAATTTACACCGAACTGGTTGGAATGCCGGGTTTTAGTTGGACAATTAACCGTTTGGATACGGTGAGTCATGATAATTAACCGTGAAATCTCCTTGTATGATGCTGTGCTGTGTTAAGTGCTAAAATCGGCACCAGCTGGCGAATAGTTCAGTAGACATAACCAGTTCAGCGTACATTCTAAATGCTGTGGCACCCTTGTATATTGTAGAATCTAAAGAAAACCTGTATGGAGTATCTAGATATATTATTGCTAATTTGATGATTTAATGCATTTATTTACACTACTCAATGAAGTGTCAACACTTCCGAAACGCTGCTCAGGAAGAGTGGATTAAACATTGAATTCATCAAGTTAGTCGTTCAACTCATTAGATAATTATTACAATTGTTGTAAAGATGAAATGTTTTAACAAATTTGATTAACAGGCCTGCTGGACTGATTATGTTTAGTCTGCTTGTGTGTGAATACAAACACTGTTACAATTAAGAATTTCTATATTCAATTCGGTTTAATACGAATTGTGGTCTTTTATAAGGTTTATATTGGAGGATTTTTTTATTAAATATTTAAAAAAATATTTTATTTTTATTTTTCAATACACAACACATACATATTCACAACTTTTCTACTGTGGTCTTCATAAATCTTATTTATCCAATGATGATTTCCAAAAATAACCAATTCTTATAAATTTGATATAAAATATATGATCATCACCAAAAAAATAATAAATTCAGCATAAACACTGAAAATAAAACGATATGCTGAAACGGGTGAATCAATACAAATAGCTAGGCTGTTGGCTAAATGATTAATACAAGGATAGCTTCTTCAAAATGAAATCATTGTTCATCTGAGACAATCCAATCAAATTGTGAATGAGATTAGTTCGTTGTTATGTTCTATAGTATGGAAACCCATCTTGTTTTAAAGTATGGAAACTTGGACCTTGGCATAAGCTATGAAAAAAAAAATGGATGCCTTTGAAATATGGATGTATCGTAGAATATTAAAAGAACAGAAAAAATTACAAATGAAGAAGTACTGTAGCGAATGAAGAAAGAAAGAGAAATTATGACCACAGTACAGGAATAAGACAGATAATCAAAAGAAATCTTGAGCTAAAAGTACCAATTGATCATGAAACATTAGTGATATTCTGTAAATCTCAAAGCCCACAGTGGGCTGACCATGTAGAAAGAATGCCAGATGATAACGCCGAAAATTATTTCCAGATAAGTGCCACACGAAAAGAAACCAAGAAAAAGATGGGCAGTCAAGAAAAAGAGGGAATAGAAAGGGATATCCAGGGGTAGGAGCTAATGGAGGAAGCCAAATGCTACACCGGGATGTAGTGTCTAGAAGAAAGAAATAAAAAATAAAGCGCAGGAAACTTTAATACTTCAAACACATTACGAGATTATCCAAGATAAAATTGAAGGATAACGATGTGTTTGGAGTAAAAGAAAATCCTGGCTAAAAAATCTTCAAGAACGGTTCAGCTTTATTAGCTACTACATCCAAAGCAAAATTAGCAATGATGTCCGGAGAGGAACAAGAAGAACAAAAATAAAATTGATTTGACCTGTGTGATATTAGCAGAATATTAATTTCCTTTACGAATTCTAAAAACTTGATCTAGCACTTGGTTATAAATAAGTTAGACTGTGAAGTATGGGTTGCACATTGATTAGAGTAAGATGGGCGAATGTGCAAGTATCATATATTATACTTGTCCTACTTACCAAGTGGTGTTTAAAGAATGCTCTATTTGGTAGTTGTTTGAATATACTTTTATTAGGTCACATTTAAAAGGATTTGGATTTAAGGATTTTAGGAACAAAATAAATGCCCAACTATTTTGTCATTCTTTATTACACTTGATCATGTAAAATATAATTATTATATACAAGGTTAGCTAAATTTATACGAAATTATTTTTAAAATAGGCTTATGTAAGATTCTTTCATACAATTGAATGCATCTTGCGGAGATGACTTCCTTTGATCATTGTATCATTATTTTGTATTGTATAAAAAAGGTTACTAAACTATTACTTTGCATCATTCATATAACATATTAAGAATGAACAATAATTCTAAGAGTTGAGAGTCCTTCTCAAGATGGTGATAATTCACTACTCCCGTAGGAAGCGAATGACCAACTTGAATTCAATTGGTTGTGTATAACTTGGAAAGCTGATCCAATACAGCTGTCCAGGTTTGTCAAGATTTATCCACACGGTCGTGGTAATTAGTCTAAACTCTTTACACAAAGATACTTCAACGTATATCCTGAGACAAGTCAGTCTACTATATGAAACATCCAGAAAATAAAGAGATCAGAGTGCTTACATTATTCATATCAAATGCAAATGTCAGTAAAGTTTCACAAAGTTACTATGACATAACTACATAATCAGATTAGTAAAGATATCACATTGATTTAAAAAAACGGCAACTACAAAATGAGTTTATTGATTATTAATTTTTAAGCCTCTCTATGTATACATGCTTTGCATACATATTTACGCAACTCAAGGTTGCATTACATCTCATCATTTGAGAAAGAAGACATTAAAATCATCAATTTAGTTTCCTATTCTAATTAAAATATAAGAGGACTGAAGCAAATACAGCTTACACAGTAGGATATACATAATACGTATCATGACGTAATCATTGAAAATATTTTAAATCTACAGACACGGGTACTGCAGAATTCTATACTGATAACAATGAATTAAGCAAAAATGTCTTATGGAGACAAAATGGGTGTTTTGAAATCAAACAGACCTTCAGTGAAGAACGGAAACACAAAGTTAAAGACCCAGCATTGCATGAAATAAAACTTGGAAGACATCACAAAATGAAATATGTTATTGAAGTAAAATATTGAGATACATAACAATCAAAATTATAAATACATAGATTTTGGACTACACCAACTAACTCGCAGCTAATCACAAAACACTTTAACCTACAATCACTGGCCGCGCCGGCTCTAGACTTGTACAACACCTTGCGGAGCTGTGCGGCACTTTCACTCTGCAACTCCTCAGGAAATATAAACAATCTCAATCAGGTGAAGTTTTACCATTTAGCAAACAAGGCGTCACAACAGATCTTTTCTCATAAAAAATAACATTAATTTACAGCACTATCCATTTTAGACACACAAATATTATTTATAAGAATAATAAAAAATATATTGTCAATTTATTATGATGTTCAGAGTCTAAATAAAAAAAAAACACATGATTTTCATGTGAAACTATAGTAATAAAGGTTTAAAAAATAAACAGTTGAATATGTGCATACACTGATGTAAGCATTTTTTGAGAACTTTTTAGATCGTTGTAATGTATGACTTGACACAAAAGTCTTTTTCATAAAGATTACACAATGTTTTATGTTAGAAACTAACTGTTAAGCAGTCTTTTAGGAAGATTGAGAAGATGACGCTTTCTTCTCCTTCTTCCAGTTTGAAATCCTTTCTTTCAGTTCAGTTGCTGGAAAGAAAAAAACATAATATAATTAATAATAATAATAATATGCTAACTTTTATAGCGCCGTTTTTGTGATGTAATCACCTCAAGGGCGCATTAAGACGTGTTTTAAATTTAAAAATCTAAATTTTCGTGATCCGTTACAAAGTATAGTAGAACAAAGTATAAATGTTTAAATTGGGTATGAAATATGAAAAAGATAGGTTTTCAGTTTAGATCTGAAATCTGTCAGATCATTTATGCATCTGAGGTGTGAAGGGAGATTGTTCCAAGCTACCGCGAACGCTCGATCCCCGAAATTTGTACTGAGGCAACGCTTCGGCTCAACTAATCTTCCTATTGCCGAGGAGTTCGCCGAGCGAAGTGTGGATTACCTTGTATTAAGGCTGTCCGTTATACAGAGTTCAGATATATAACTTTGTGCCATTCCATGTAGCGCTTTGAAGACTGTCCAGCAGAGTTTATACTGGATTCTTTCTGGACTTTTAAGCCAGTGAAGTTCTTTGAGATGTTGTGTTATAGATATCAATAATTTGATGGCAAAATTGTTACCCCACTTAACTCAAACTTAATAAACAGTTTGTTTTGTAACCCTGACGAAGCTCCGGCGGGAGCGAAACCGGTTGATTAGAAAAAACAAAATAAAGTGGTGTACAAACAAATATACATGTTAAACTGTTGTTGCTGTTTTATGTATCACAATTGTATTGTATTTTACGCGACAGCTGTTTGTATCGGAGACCAGCAATGCGCAAATTTCTTCGTGTTGTACGAGCAAGATGTGTGCGCAAGCGTCGTGTGTGTACATTTCTAGAATCTATTTAATATTATTTGATTATTTTAGCTCATTGCAATAATTAACCTTAGTCCAACACTGTGGGTAAAGGATGAATTTAGCACTGTAAAGGGAGTGGAGGAAGTCAAATGAAGTTAGTTAGTTAAGAGTTAAGTTTTTCTAATAAATTCATTCCCCAACTCATTGTAAATCGACTGGAAAAAATGTTACTTATTCAAATAAATTCTAAGGTGAATTTGAGTCTAATTGAAAAGTTGGTTAAACATGTTCTTTTGTTTTTGTTTTTAATAAATGAGATAACAAGGTTTGACTAATCAGATGATAGTTAGATATAATATTGATAAGATTAAGATAGATTGCAAAATTTGTACTTTATAAAAGAGTTAGGCAAGGTTATGTTAATGTAGGATTCCTAAATAATGAATATTTGTAATGTTAATCTGATTACCGGGCATGAGTTGGTCTTCGCGCAGCGGCTGGCGGCTGAAGGGGTCCGTGTTGCTGTTGAGCAAGTGGCGCAAGATAACAGGCCGGTCCATGACCTTGCCAGAGGGCAATATTACAGGCTCCACCATCAGTGTGTCCATCAAAGGATCCCGGAACTCTTCGGGGGCATCTGCATACTCGTCGCAGCTTTGCTGATTGCTCACTACAAAATGAATATGTGTATTTTATTGCATTTTTACATAAAATTAATTACCGACTTTCAATAAACTTAAAGCATTAAAACTGTAGAATTCAATACTGATTACTTTTGTATTAAATAAAACATAGTTTTTTCTACTTTTGATACGTTTCAAAAGTTTTACACCTTCATCATCAGATGAGATAAATCTTTTATCGTAAAAGTTTTATCATTATCCCGATGATGACCTTCAACCTTCCAAACCTTCAAAACATGTCTAGAAAAATAAACTCAAAAGTGGAAAAACCAGTATTTCAATTAATAACAAATAAAGTGTACATATTCTAAAACCATGATTCTTCGCATTGCTTTTATTAAAGTGGGTGCAAAATATTTATATTACACAAAAAGAAAAACAAATAAATGGCATGAAAGGTTCTTTATTATATGTAAAAAAAAAAAAAAAATCATGCTGCATGTGAAGCATTGGTGTAGGATGGGGAGTGGTTATAATTTTAAATGCAAATTTGGAGTTATTTAGGATTCCTTTATTTTTTAAATTAATTTATTTAATTTCCATTGCTCAGGCAATAATGTTAAACTTATAAAAAATATATATTCAAATGATATACTTATGTACTCAAGCTTTGTGAAATTTACAAATAATTTAAGCCATCACATGGATTTATAATAGAGTTCTGGGTTCAAACCATTATTATTATTATTATTTTGTTAAACAGCTCTTTACATCATTACAGCATGAGCCAAATCAAAGTAAATGGTATAGCTATTATATTGATTCTCATGACAAGTGATAGGTAGCTAATCTATCACCAAACCTGTTAAAAATTCTATTGTGCAAAAGTGTGTACAACTTGTGTCAAACTGTCCCCTTACTTAATCAATAGCCTTAGAGCAATAAAACACCCTCAATTCAATACTTCCATCTAAAAATCTTTTCAAAATATAACCCATTGGCATGTCTATTGTTATATCCCTAGTACTAGCCAAGTTAACTAACACATGTTATAAATATAAATCTAGGGTCTTGCACTCAGTTTGTAATAATTTTGGTTAGTTTATATCGTTCTTCCGATGATGAAGGTGTAATAAGCCTTTGAAACATGTCGAGAAAAATAAACTCAAAAGTGGAAAAAAACAGATAAATGTGTACTAACCTGCTATTTCATTGGCCTTGTCAATTAGAGCTTTAAATTGTTCAATCTCCACCGGGGTCTTGATGCAGCATCGGTCCATTTTTAAAACCGCATCTCCAAAGAAGTCTTTGTTAAAAGAGCGCTAAAATATTGTAAAAATTTAATTAGATAATATCATATAACTACATCAAATATTGAATGTCAGCCACATAAGGAGTCAGAGGAATCGATGTGCGTGCATGACACGATGTATGAATGTAGAGGAAGTGAGAGAAGTATCTCAGAGAACAAATGGCGGTCCACTCTTTCTGCCCTCCCCTCCGGTGAGACGGCGTGATGGTTAGTTAGTTAGTTTAACAAATTGTGTGTATCAAATGTTAAACAAATCATTTGATAATTAGCAATGCGAAACATGTCACACCCATAAAAATAATAAAACTTCTAGAAATTTTTCATTTTTATCATTATATTAATATAATTTTATATCAACACTTTATGTATGTACGAAATCACTAATGTTTAATCACTACAAGGTGTATTAAATTTTAATTCTTTTGAAATTTGAAATAAAACAACTAAATCGTCCTGCGAGGATAACATAATAATTAATGGTATTAATTAGCTGCTTCAAATTTTTAACCCGTTATCCGGGTATGATGAAACATTACGTCATTATAAGAAAGCAACAGTAGCAGCTATGATGAAATATTCTGCCAAGAGCTTTATAAAACTACGCTCTAATTAGAGTCGACGGCTTATTTTTTTAATATCATATATGAAATATATTCGAGGGTTGTCCGTAAAATAAGTTTCCCTATTTTTTTTCACAATGATAACCATTTTTATTTACAACGAGCAATACATCATTGGAAAGCTTAGACTTTCAGCTGTTTTTCTACATGGTCCCTGTTGACTTCGATGCACTTTTTCATCTGGGTCACCATCTTTTTGATTCCGTGGTCATAGAAGTCTCCCGCCAGGCCGTGCAGGTAGCTCAGAACCTCTTCTTTCAGCTCCTCTTCGTTTGCAAAATGCGTTCCACCGAGGTGTTTCTTCAAATCAGGGAAGAGATGGTGGTCGCTCGGGGCCAAGTACGGACTGTATGGGGGGTGTAGGACGATCTCCCATCCGAACTTCTCAATGGGCGCAGTGGTGACGCGGGCTGTATGCGGACGAGCGTTGTCCTGATGAAAATGGATTCCATTCGTCAGCATGCCCCTCCTCTTATTTTGTATGGCCTCTCGCTAAGCTCCCAAACTGTCAGATTTCGATCTGCCAACATTGCCCCTTCCACTTTCGCAATCGTTTCGTCACTGACCGATGGCCGTCCAGACTGCTGTTCGTCTGTGCGCACTTCTGTCGGTTGAGAATGAATTTCCGTCGCTGAATGGCATTTGGCACACAAAAAACGAATCACGGAGCGTACTTCACACCTCGCGGGCGATACTATCGGGAGCTCTATTCTTTACGGCTGCCAAACCGACACTGAGCGTCGCAGCGAATTCGGCTGGGTGGGGATGTGGAGGTGGATGACCAAGCTACGATTCAGTGCTGCCGGATCGCACGTAACAGCGATCCGCGCGCCCGTGGCAAACAAGGAAACTTATTTTACGGACAACCCTTGTATCTAGGCACCGAGTTGCATGAACAGCGAATTTTACAGCATTTGACTTCAGATTTTGCAAAAAAAAAATGACAGGTTAAACTTGTCGGTCAGAAAACTCATAAGCTAAAATAGCCATAGATAATCTATCATCATTTTATTATCACGTGAATTCTGCATCAAACCAAAGACCGTGCGAGAATCACACTTTCATCGCTGGGAATCAAAACCGGAACTTTCGGTGTGGCAGTCATACCTGTTGTGTGTCATGTGTGTATGTTGTTGTTTTTCATTTCAGAGACAATTCCAGGTACATTCCAATAATAAAATAAAAAATCTATTTAATTTAAATTGAGGAATGTATTTTAAGCTGGTTATTTCAGGAAGAGAGGCACGGAAGAGAGCCGCATTTGGCTCGTGAGCCATAGTTAGCCGACCGCTGGGTTAAACAATGAGTGCAGTGCGTACCTCATCAGCGGCGAGAGCCGCAGCAAACTGCGGGCAGTCGAGGTGGAGATATATGGCAACTAGCTGACTCAGCAGGCGGCGAGGGTCCCAACCGTACTTTTCCGGACGACGAACCTACACAAATCATAAAAAGTGTTTACTCATAGACATATACAAAACAAGTAAGAGTTTGCAGGTAAAAACATATATGTAACAGCAAACCAACTTCTTCGAAATGATTAAATTCACAAAAACGACGTTCTATTTGTATATTCTAATTTATTAGACAATTATTATTATTCATTATATAAAGGGCACATCACCAAAATCCAGACACATAAAAAAGAAACGTGATTTTATTTATGAGAGTTTAAATATTACATAAAACATATATTGTCACCTGAGAGTAAGAAGGTTCCAACTGTCAAAAGTAAAAAGCTGAGAATAATGAAGTCAAAGATTTGCTGGTTTCGGGTGTGTATCTTGGAATAAAATGGTTCCATCTGAAGCAGATGAAACTCTTTTACCGAGAAGCGTGTAAATTTTCTGGCGACAGTTGGAATAATAAAGTTCTAAGTATAAATGAATCCTTCTTCAGTGAATCGTGTGTTTTGAATGATCAGATGGAACTTGATTCTTTTCGTTATTACATGTTTTTTTTAATTGTACGTATAGATAAGGTTAGTAAGAACGCTTTTCATGAAAAAAAAAGCCAAATGTGAAATTTTGTTAGTTGGAACCCTCTTACTCTCAGGTGACGATATGTAGAACACGAGGGAATTCTTTAGAGTACAATCATTCAATACCTCTCCTTTCAGTTTGAATAACAACCTCCGATTCTGGGTCTGAAGCATTTGCAAGCACACTATAATGCAGCTGAATCCAAAACTATCGAATGCTGCTTCAATAGTAGTCATATCAGAATGTCGAGGAGAGCTTTTCGACTATGCTCCGTACATAATCATGGGGGACTGACATTCCTTAGACCAAAACATATGGTTGTCTGATATTCAGTTTTGAACCAAATGATTCATAAAGACCGTCTTGTTTGGCTTGACCGCGGTTCTTTTACTATACTCTACACATTATTTAAAAAACATGACCCTTTTAAACTGCCAACTGCAAAAATTTTACAGCAAAATTTAAATTTAATCTTGCCTGATTTTAGTGACACACCTGTATATTTTGCTGAAGAAACGGTAAATATTATAAATATTATAAAGATGATGATATGTTGAGATGTTACCTTTAGATTCTTGCATTTGGGACCACATAGCTGCTGAAGATTAAAGTTTAGCATGGAACTGAGTCGGTCAACAAGCTCGGGGCGCAGGAAGGGTTCCTTGATGTCCACAGTCAAATAGTCAAACATGTCTACGGTCTCCCTGCAAGTAATTATAAACTAAATTAGCAAATATAATTCCTTATTATTTATATTTTTCTGGCACCTTTACATCTTATTTATAATTACTTGTACGAGATAAAATTTACAGTGGAATCTGTGAAAAAAAAATACAGCAAAACATATAGGGGTGCTCTAGCTGATAAAATTATTAATGAATTCTCTAATAATCGTAGATTTACAAAATTAATTTACCTGCATCTTGTCTGAATAGATTAACAATAATTTCAAATTTATACTTTTTTTCAATTTTTTTAAATATAATCATAATTAAAATGATACAAGAGATTCATATACCTTACCAGTTTATTAATAAATAAAACAAAATCAATTATATTGACATATGTTTTGAAATAAGATTGTTGCACATATGTTTTGAAATAAGATAATTGCACATATCTTTTAAAATAAGATTATATTTTAGTCAGGACAAAGGTCACTGACATTATAAAGGTGGCTGCAACACTAGTGGTAATGAGAGGGGCGTATCGCTCGCATATAGATGAAAAATGGACAAAGTGATTTTTGTTTTGGTGCACGAGGATGGCAGAGCGTGGGAATTGGGTGCCCACCGTTGCATTGGCACGATGACATCTGGAAGAGTGTGGGAAATGCTTCGATGCAGGTCGCACAAGATAGATCAGAATGGAAAATACGAGACGAGTCCTATGTCCAAGAGTGGATGCAACAACAGGCTGATGAAGAAGATATATTTTAATAGTTTTGAAAAATATTTTGTACGGAAGCGAAGCTTGTAAATGGCAGGAGAAGGATGAGAGAGAACTGGCAGAAGAAAGATGAATGGTAAAACAATGTATGATAGCATTTCAAATGCTAATATCACGAAGGAATGTAAAGCGGAAGAAAATATTTTGAACAAAATTATGAAAGGATCACTGCGTTCAGTGCATAGATTCACTGCATGAATGTGGAAGAAGCTAGACGTGTGTGTTAGGATAAATTAGTATGATGGTCCATTCTCTCTGTCTATCCTTCCAGAAAACGATGTGATGATGTATTTGTTTGTTTGTTAAGTTTTTTAAGTTACCTGGCCAAGGTCAGGTAAGAGCGGCACTGCCTCTCGTCGTGGATGAGGGCTCTAGTGCGCGCTTGCTGTTGCTCGGGCGGCAAGCGTGCCCAGCGCTCCGCATCCGCAGCCGCCTCTTGTGTCTCATGAATGCGCTTCAGGTACTGCAGACATTCGTCCAGCAGGAACGTGGTGTCGTTCATCAACATGTTCACGAAGCGTACAAACTGGTCTCCGCAACGAGACTCATCAATCACCGCCTGCTTGTGGATAGGGCTGGCCCACATGCCCTTGAGGATTATGCTTATGTGGTATCTGCAATTCATAGATTTTATCATAGAAAAAAAAATTATATCCTTTTCTATTGTAAGAGCAAGTTAATATGTGAAAATTTGGTTGTCATTGTAGGAACATTTCATTGCCCTAAAACATTGCAAAGCTGCTCACTGCCATAACTTTTATAAGTAAATATTTAACTACTTTAAGAAATAGTCAATTTGCCTTTGTCATTTTCCAGTATCACGAACAGCATGTACTATCAATAGAAGAGTGTTAATTATTTTTTTAAGTTTCACTCCTAGGGATTGGTGTACACCACAGTCCATTAACTTCTTGGCTAGTTCTTGGGATGCATTTGGACCTTTTTTAATGTGATAGATTTCCGTTACTTTCCACATGTTTGTATATACAACAGGTTACTTGAACCCAATTAATGTATACAATTTTTTAACTATTGATTCTCATGATATGTGATACATTTATTTATTTATAAAACGAAAAACATTTAGGTGACCCATTTGGACACAAAATGGTGTAACAAAGATAAAACAACGACATGAAACCAAAAAATTATACATATCAGAAGGAACACAAATATGTCGACGTCAGTAATGCAGTACTCTTTCCAGAATTTGTAATATATTTTTTATGAACACCGCCTCACTGACACGGAAAATGTCCAAATCCGAGACGATTAGATTCAACGTCCGAATTGCTCTTCCTACTAGCATCACCAAAGGCAGGTTGGTTCTGCGTGACGGAGCAAAGAACAATTGATGTCGCTGTCGCAAGTAATTATCAGGAACAAAAATACCTATTTAGCTAGAAAAAATGCGTTGCTATAAATCCTTCCCTCCTCAGTTCGAGGAAGTTATACCTTAGCATACCCAAGAGAAATGCTGTTGGATAGAGCCAAGGATATACCGTACTCTCTCATATAGAGGGTTCTCAAGAATTTCTTTTGAACCCTCTCCAACATGAGAGAATACTGAGCCTCATGATGACTCCATATCACTGCACCTCCCTCAAGCCTGCTTCTGACTAAGGAGTTATATAGATTTCTTAGGACCCGGGTGTCTTTGAAAACCCTAACAGTTCGAAGAACAAAACCCAGCATCTTCAACGAAACGTCACATACCTTCTCGATCTGAGCACGAAATGTCAATCGACTTTCGTAAATAGGTAGCTAGTCTATTGCCATTTTATTGTCACGTGAATTCTACCAGACCAAGGACAGCGCGAGCTTCGGTGTTGTAGTCGTAGCTGTTGCCACTCTGCCGCGAAGACCGTTAAACGTTAAATAATATGTAGTTAATTTTAAATAAATATGTAAACCATACCGAATTGTAAATTTGTCGTAGAATTCGGTGCTCTGGCCAGTAGTCTCGATCTCTGTGTAAAACTTCATGAGCGCTCGCGGCAGGGAACGTTGTGACACGGGATGCGCCATGACGCGTGTGTAAATATTTTCTGTACGCAGAGAGATGGCAGGGTCCATGACAAACAGCACCTCCACGATCTTGGCCACCAGGTAGGGGTTCTTGATCCGGTGCCCGTTGCACACTGCTACCAGCAGCCAGGTCAGCAATGAGTCCTCCATATAGTCTAAAACAACTTTACGGACGTATCTGAAATATAAAATAATGTAAAAATTACAGCGGAGTTATTAGCGGAGTGTAGAGTTCGTAATTCACTTAAGGTACGATCAAAACTTTGTTACATTAATATAACAAATAAAATTAAAATGGACATGGGCAAAATAAAAGTATGAGAAGGAGAGAAAAGAGAAAAAAATACCCATTAATAATTGTATAATCTGATCAAGCAATATCTGTAATGTATGTTTTGTAGAAGTTTTATTAAATTTTGTAAATCAACAACTATCAAACTAACAATCGTCTTTTATGATTACTATAATTTGTGGCAATACTGAATCAAAACAAAAACAAAAAAATACACGAACAATTCATTTTTATAATAACATTCCAAAACGAATCATACAATAGAGGCTTAATATAAAAGGCAACAAAAGAAGATCAAGAAATGTGATTACTTGTAAATTTAAACTAACAAAAACATAAATTCATATAGCGAAGTGCTGACTATTATTTAATGGAGTGCCGAACTAACTTCTGACTGTAGAATTTATGATTTTGATAAAAAAAATAAAATGGAACTTACTGCATAGCGAATAATAAAAACTCGGCAATGTCCTCGACGTACCACTCAGGCAAGGCGCTAAAGGGGTCCGTCATGACATCACCTGGCACGCTGGTCCTCAGCTCTCCGGTCCTGAGCTTCCCGTCTGGATCAAGAAGGTCGAGGAGCATACTTCCAACGGAGCCATAAAACTGCAGGGAGCGTCTCATCAGATTATCCTCCAGGAGGCCAGTTACAGAACATTGCTTAGACCTTAATAAAAAAAGGAAAAAAAGTTAATAATGGATCTCTAATTGCAAAAATAACCTTGACTGACCAAGGTAGCATGCAAATATAATTGAAATTTTAACTGGAAAAAAATCTTTAATTCAACAACACAACGGTTCTGAATGCCTTTGGCACTATTAGTTATTAGAATTTTCAAAGAATGCAACATAATCCACGATCATAAAATAAAATACATATTTTTTTTTTTTTTAAAAAGGTGTAAATAAAAGATAGAATGGTATTTTGGATAATCAATACGAATTAAAACATCTGTTTTCTAGAAGATTCATTATATTTTATGGGCATGACATGTTTCGCACTGCAGAGGCATTATTAAAGTGAAACATATCATTCCCAATTAAATACAATAAAACTTCTAGAAAATAGACATTTTCTTTTTTGTTAATTATTTTGTATGGAGTTTTACATCATTGTTCAAGAAATAATAAATGTGATATTGTGGATATTTCAATTATTGAAGGGCTGCTATTAAGATAATTAACTGGTCTATAATCCTATGTACAGGAGGCCGGCCATACAAAATTGACGTCTATAGACGCGGTACTTTAACACTTAATATCTAGCCGAGTTTGACTGTTTTAAATAATCTAATATTTTAAATGTTTAGTTACATCTCTTGCCATGTTGAAATAATAAGATGCAACATATTTTCAAGAATTATCGATATTAAATTGATTTAAAAAAAGCTTTTTTGGTCAAGCAAAATGTGTCCCTATGAATTCGTCGTACACTTGCGCTCTAAATATATATTTTTTTGGGAATTATGGAAATCCCCGCTAGTTGAAATTCATATTCATATTTGACATGTATGATTTAATTTATAACGATAAGTTATGTGCCAATCCTGTCGCCCTATGAAAGTTCGATTTTTTTCGATAAATGAAGGCAAAAACGAAGCACGTATCATTTATATGGTAAGTCTTTATTATGCACTTTTAAAATATTTCCAAAAAAGATGTATTAAATAGATTTTGATATTTCAAAAAAATTGCCGGCCCTCAAGGTCCAGCCATATGAATACCTCCCGGCATTTAAAAACTTAAATAATTATTTTGGCATATGGTAGACCAATGAACCATAAGGGAGTGGAGTGGACACCTCGTGGGGATAGAAGAAGCAGAGGGAGACCAGATGACACAATGGTCTGATGACATTAGAAAAATTGCTGGTGACTGGGGGCAGAAGACACAAGATAGGAATATGTGGAGAAGTATGTGGGAGGCCTATATCATGCAGTGGATGACATTGGCTGTATAAGTAAGTAATGTTTGGAAAATACATTCGATTGAATTTTTTTAAGAAATTGTTCACCATAAATTGAATGAAATTGTCGAAGTTTTTAAAACTGATCCTGAGAATCTTTAAATACTTTAATAAATAACACTAGGATGCTACTTGATTACCTGCAAGCTATTGGTTGGATATCGCTCGCAATAAAGCAGAAAAAATCAAACCGTAAATATCTGTTTCTAAAAGACAACTTACCGGGTGAGTCTCTTAACTTGCCGCTTCCATCTTTTAATCAGCTCCCTATTCCGGACAGCAACAACCATATTCTTCCATTGCGGCTCCATGGCTAGCATTTCATCAACAAGTTTTTGTAGATCTCGAAGTGTTCTTTGGAAAAGAGATTAAATGAGTTCATTAACAAATGTACATTGTCTTCTCAAAACATTAAACAGCCAATCATTTTGTATTTAAAATTGATAAAAACGTGTATTTTGGGATTTTGGGAAAATCCGTGTAGCTCGTCTCTTCGGACCGATGTTTCGGAGATCGTTGTAGTCTCTATCTTCAGAGTGGTTATATCCGAAACGTCGGTCCGAAGAGACGAGCTACACGAATTTTCCCAAAATACATATTGCTACCAACTGTGAAAATATACGTAATTATTTGATGAAACAGTTTCTAAAAGCTAAATTGTATTTTATAGGAATAATATTTTCGGGAGATGCCTATTGGTGGCGATGAGGTTCGCAACCCATCACACCACGTCTCCCGCGGGGCGAAAAGAGAAGGATCGAGTGCCGCATCGGTTAAAGTGTGACAGTCCATTCTTTATGCCTACCCTTTCGGGGATACGGCGTGATGTTTAGTTTAGTTTAAGTGACTTAACCATTGTTAACAATAATTTAGAAGCAAGAGGAAAATACCAAAATATTAAAGTATTTCTTGGAAATTACAATGCGACATAATGTTTACATATTTTTATTTAAAATGTGTTTTGTTAAATAAAAAATGTATAATATTAAAATACATAAAATATCTGTAGGTTTGAGTATAAACCTGAAGACCAAGGTGATGGGCACAGAAAGGCTTCAAATCAGCTTTTAAGCCAGCAGAATCGAAAATGTCCAAGAATATACATACCTAGGGCACAATACTCGATTGGGTCAAGAAAACCAAATCGCAGAGCTCAAGAGAAGAATTGGACTAAGCTGGGCAGCTTTAGGAAATATTAGTCACATCAACCTGAAGGATGCATGCTGCCAGTTGCTACTTATGGCCTCGAAACTGTAACATTGTCCAAACAAAGGGCCGAGAAACTGTGAGTGACCCAAAGAGCCATGGAAAGTCATGTTAGGAATAAGCTTAAGAGACAGTCAGAAACGATACAGTGAGAGAGAAGAAAGGTCGTAGCTAGAAGCACGGACAAAAAATGGACAAGAAGACTGCCGACTTGGAGACCGTGGACGGCAAAGAAAAGTGCAGGGCGACCACAATTACGGTTGAAGTATGACCTGAACAGACATGTCGGAATAACCTGGATACAGTCTGCACAAGACAGATTGGCATGGAAGCAAATGGAGGAGACCTTTGTCCAGAAGTGGACGGGAATAGGCTGAAGAAGAAAAATAAGATTAAAAATGCAGCAGCTCACCTGATTCTTCTCTGGTGATTTTGCAGAGCCGGGAGAAGTGCTACGTGATGCGCGTGGAGTGTCAGGAACCAGCACTGAGTTTGGAATTTTGGTTCTTTCCAAACATTTGGACTTTTACCTAGAACAGAAAATTCTTAATAAATTATAGAGAATAAATTACAGTACACTCCCGATTTTACTGGTATCGGGTCAACCGGGAAGCTGATTATTCGGGACTCTTTGAGTCATTGAAAAAATATTTTATAAAAACAAAAATATTTTACAATAGTACTTATAATGCAAACAAAAACTTAAATCTGTTACAATGACATTGGGCGTTTAGTTCACATTTGCGCCACCGCCAACATACGTTTGTGGCTCTATAGTCGTGTCATAAAGTTTCAAGTATGGAATAAAGCACCCGTAGTGTAGTTCATGCTCATAAAACATTGTGGTTAATATTTAATTTGAATTTAATGTGAAAAGGTGTCTATAATTACGGATAAATGCAAATGAGTCGTACTTTCAATTGAAAAAAAACTCGGAATGATTCAAAAGTTTGAAAATGGTGCAACCGTTAAATATTTATTGAATCAATATAATGTTGGTGATCAAACTATACAGGACATCATTAATAAAAAGATAAAATTGATAGATTTCGCGGAAACATCGGATAGTGCTAAAGGCATGATCAGTAGAAAGACTTGGGAGTTGTCATCTTACGAAGATCTCGATAATCTCGATGTTTACATTTTTTTCATGTTTTCGGATTAACCGGGAAATCAATTATACGGGATTATTTTCACCATCCATCCCGGAAAATCGGGAGTGTACTGTATTATAAATTGAAAACCATAAATATAATTGAAACATTTCACATACTAAGAGTGAATTAATATGATTTAATGTGAAATGGGCAGTACAATTTTTTAAATACTTAATATTAATGTTGATTATTTAAGGATATTAAAATGTAAAATAAATATATAAATAATGAAATTTTCTTTTTTTATAAAGTATTTTTTAAATGATTATGTATTTAGTTAAAATCCACTAATGTTTGTGTCTTCGAACAGAAGATGTCACAGCGAGCTGCAAAACCAGCTGAAGACACAAACATTCGTGGATTACTAAATATACATTTTGAAAAGATTTAAAAAAAAATGCATTATTTACAATGAACTTCTACCGTGAAATTACAAACAAAATTATTATTTTTTAAATATTCTAACAAAATATAATAATAATAATAATCATAATATAAATTTTATTCATCAAGACGATCATAATTTTATTACAATTGTGTTGCCTGTGGACTATGAGAACATGAGAACGATATAAACGTCGAATTGAAATAACAATGCCATTTTTATTCCACTTTAATTAATTAAATATTTCTATAAAATAAAATTATCAACCATACGCACATACAAATTTACTTAAAGTATCTTTATATAATAGGTATTTCTTTGGTTAGAATTTAGTTATATATTTACACCTGAGGATGGAGGTCACCTCCGAAACCCTGTTGTGGTTGATATTTTTATTTTATAAAAATATTTAATTAATTAATGTAAAATAAAGACAGCACTATTTCAATTCCAAGATTATTATAATAAAATTCCAGTTTTAACAATTTAACCATCAATAAAATTATATTAACTGTTTGTATAGTTCTTCTGGCGATTAAGGTATGAACCTTCAAAACATGTTAGAGAGAAATTAAACTAAAAAAAATTAAAAATGATATAATTCATAAATTGGTATGTATTCACAGTGTTGTTTATTTAATCTTAGTATGAAAAACACAGAAAATATCATAATAACAAAGAAAATATACACTTTTACGTTACTCACTCAGTTGTTCCACCCAGTCAGAAGCTTCCTGGTTAGTAAACCAGAGACGGGTGTCATTCCGCGCCGAGACCAAACTGTTAGGGTGGAAAGCATACAGCGGATCCACTCGCTCCAGTTTGATTCTCACCGAAAGTAGTTGTAATACTGATAAGATATTCAGCATGAAACCATCACCTGTTGAAACAAATCCCTTTTTTAATAAAATGTCAAAATTAAGAATGTAGGGTGCGAAATAAACTTTTCTCAAAAACACATACCTGCCAAAGATTTTTCTTCAGATTGCAGCTGGGCTCTTTTTTCATTGTGTTTCAGAATGTTTGCAAAATACTCTAACAACGGAACACGGGCCGGACTCAACAGCATGGCGTGACACGTACCGTGCAACACCATCCGTGTGTGCTCAATGTCCTGTTGCAAAGCAAATGCCAGGGATTTGTCCCCTGATATGCCATTTGCACCACTGAATATTTTATCAGCCAGTTTAGGATTTTCTTCTGAGAATAAAGAAACGGAAAAGAAAGATCCTAGAAAACTAGTTTTGGCTACTTCTCTTCCTGGAACGACTGAGCACGGTTCAGGACTGAAGTCTGGCAAGGAGGCGAGCAGCCCAGCCACGGGTCGCAGCGAGTGCGAGGGCCCGCAGCGCAGCTCTGCTAATTCGCCCAGAGCCTCCAATGGTCTTACATGTTCCTGATCAGCCACGGATGCCTTTTGCATCGCTTCTTTGACTCCACGTAGAATAGGTATAAATATACAATTGAAAGTGGTCTCGTCACCATATGTTTGTTCAGCGAGCTCAGGTAGGAGGCCCCTGGGAATACCATTGCACAGAATGTAAGATGTTAAAAGAGAAACACGGGGTGGGTTTTCCGAGAAAATGTTTCCTCTCAGAATTAGAACGAGATGCCTCACGAGCGATGTCCGTAAATCTAAAAGTAAATTGCTTAAAGGAGGAAGAGAACTTTTTTTGGGATGCTGTCTTTCTTCAGTGGCAACATTCATATAGCAGCGTAGTATATAGGAAACAGCAAGCGCATCAGGCGCATTGGTCAAGGGGGCGGGACAGTTCTCTGACTCCGAGTCACTCTTGATGTCCATGGGCTGTTCACCCGAGTCCTTATTTATAGGATCTATCGTATGATTGTCAGTGTTGTACGTTGAGGAGTCATCACTTTTTAATTCGACTACGTAATTGAAAGGATCATTTCCATCTGCTATTAAAGATAAAATTTCCATTATGGATTGTGATGTAATTTCTTCTAAACTCAGAGAAGAATTTTCTAAAAGAAATGCGGCTACAGACTGCAAGAAATAACCTCCTGAAACATAATTTTTAGGTATTAATATGAGAAATAAATTTTGTTTAATTATTTAATTATACAAAATATTGTTCAAAACAAACCTTGACAATAATCTGCCCAAGAAACTTGAAGAACTCTAGCAACGACAGTCCTGAGTTGTTCTTCTGACATCTCGGTGCCGCTGACAGTGCGCGCCCGGCTACTGCGCACCTGGCTGGAGTCCTCCACCTTGATACACAAATATTTGCAGGAAATTGTCAGTATGTATTCAGTGGGCCGTTTAACATCATTGATTATTTTATCAACATGATTTAGTTAAAACTAAATTGTCCATTAAAAATATAAATTTATAAACATTGCTTCAATATAGATGGATACAAAAAAATATCCATGTAAAATTTTAAAACATAATTATTGTGAAATAAGACTCCGTGTGTGTGAATAGCTAACCACACAGAATTTCTATCAAATAGACACAAAATGAAATATGAATACCGTCTTCTGTAAACAAGCCTGTTATTTTTAATGTGTTGGCAAAATGTTCATATTCACCAATCATTTATTGAAAGCATATTCTAGTTCATATATTTTCAGATTGTGGATTTTATAGATAGTTAATGCTAGCATCCATTAGCAACAAAGTAATAAATATATACAAACATAATCATTCTGGGATTAGAATCCAACTACCACAAAAGTATATGTTATAATTACTGTTGACACTAACGTTACCAATGCACACCATACATACATCCACAAAATACACTATTATATGATATGTTATTAAATATGAATATTGTTAATTGAGTGTATCAATTAAAAATATAATTAACAATCATAGAATATTTTTAAGATAATCTAATGATTTTACTGAAATCTCTTGATGGAAGTTCATTTTAAATAATAATTAAATAACACAATGTTTTTTTAACTACTTCCACTTTTGTCTTTATTTCGACAGCGAGCCTGGCGAAACCGGTTGCTGTTGAAATAAAGACAAAAGTGGAAGTAGTTAAAAAAACATCATTTTATTAAATTATTACAGAATATTTTGTTTGAACAAGCAGAATGTCATAAAAATTTTAGGGCTTAAATAGATCTTAAATTTAAAAGAAAATGTTTTTGACAGCTTGTGAAGATATATTACTAATGAGAAACCAACACACAAGGTTGTTTACAAATTATTTTCTACAAGCAGTTTGCAAACAAAGAGCATGCTCTCCATTTCTTTGTTATGGACGAAAAGCCACCTATTTATAAACTGTTTGTTTGGGGGACTTTGGCAAGCAAACAATATTGTCACTCGAAAAGTTCTCCAAACTCAAAATTGGGTTTTGTGTACAAATGTATTGAGAATGTTGAATTTTTTCAAAATGTAATATATCAAATATTTGATCTCCCTCCCATGTTATGTCATACAGAGTAAAAAAAATGATGTGCACATATTGTCTAAAATAAAGTTTTAAGCGTGTAACAAAACTTCAGCTGTTTTATAAACACAAAATCTATTATAAAACAAAAGTATAAAAAATTTAATAAACCCTACTAATAAAAAATAGTTTATTATTGCTTTATTAATGCAATAACAGTATTATATGCTTTTAAACCACATTTTAAAAATAAATTAGTAAATATTAAACCGCAAATCTGTAGTATTTAAATTACTCTTAAAGGTATGTGTTGCAAACAATATAATTTTGAATCAAACATACTTCCATAATTTCCGTGGCAAAATCTTGTTCTCTGAAATTATCCTTTCCAAAGGGGGGAGCTTCATCAATGTCCATATTAATAGAATCTTCCCTCACGAACTTGGAGCTGCCCGGAGATGTGTCCCCATTCTGCGGCTGGGTGGGCGGGGTTGACGGCGTGGCAGCCTGCGCGGCACTCTGAGTGATGTCCACTTTGGTGATCTGCACCTCTGAAGCCAACGTGTCACTTTCCATTGCACTCACTAAGTTACCATCTTCGGCAATCAGTAAATTATTTGTAAAACTGGCCCGAGTAAGAGGCGAATCGCGTGAATGAACAGTTTCTAAGCGGATGGCATTTAAATTATCAAATCCTCTGTTTTGAGATATGTTGGATATTTTGTTATTTGGAATTACTTTAATGAGATTAGTGGTACTGGATAATTCATTAACTATGATGTTGCTGGCGCTTAAAATGGGTTTGTCAGACACTGTGGTGTTGACCCCTTCACTCTGGATCATGTCGCCGTGCTGGTCCCCAACAGTCACGTGGGTTGGAGAGGCTAGGCCTGCTGCCCTCGCCTCCTCGGGGTCCCCAGGTGCGGGCGGAACGACGGACACGTCGCTCGACCCTCCTGTCAGACGGGCCAACCTGCGCCTCCGAATCTAAAATCGTTATAAATAAATATTTCAACAATATGGTCTGTGTTTCGTTCGTTAAAAACGAAAATATATATTTTTCTACATTATGCCATTGTTACGAAAGGACGCATCGTCATGACTGGCAATAGCGACCGTCTGCGACGCCAAGGTTAGTTATCACAACAAACATTAAAAAAATGTTGTCTCACCTCTTCTTGACTAAGTTCACTCATTGTACAGGCACTGTTGAATCAAAATAATTTAAAATATAATGAACCAATTTGGAAATTCCAAAAAGCGTGCTAATGCCACTTATATTGTCTATTATTTGTCCACAATCCGATACGTCAGTCTGCTTCAGTCAGTCACCTCTCAACAGCTGAGATGATTATAATAAAGTTAGACTGCTTTGTTATGCCAGAACCTCTAGCAATTTCTCAAAGGAAAGTTACGAGAACCGTACATTCTAAGCGAATGCGATTGTCACACTCTCTGGTGGATACATTTCGAACAAAAAGTATCATGGCTCTTTCTGAACCCTTCATTGCTTATATATCTGTTTCACGTTATTCAGATCTATTGACGTACACATTAAAAGCGCGTAATTCAAAAACATCTCCAACAATATTAATTTTAATCAATTGGGAAATGTATATTTATAGCAAGTTCTAGTTTTTACAATTCATTTTCGACATATTTTTATACGATTTATACTACCAGATTTTATTTTATTCTTAATGTTGTGCGTTTTTATTTGTGATAAAATTATTTAAAAATAACTAACTAACTCCTGTCTGTAGTCTCCCTGAAGGGGTAGGCAGAAAGAATGGACTGCCACCCTTTAACCGATGCGGCACTCCATTCTTCGCTTTTCGCCCCCGCGGGAGACGCGGTATGATGGGTTGCGAACCTCATCGCCACAAATTGGCATCTCCCGCGCACATTACGATCGTCCAACGTCCGCAAAATAAATCTTAAATAAATAATTTTAAATACAATAATATAAAATAAAATAACAAAATATAACACATAATGTTATTTTTGATGGTGCACATGTTGTCAGCTGGACGATCTGGACTTTTGTGTTTATTTTATTTATATTCCACGTATCCGCCGTTATTTTAAATATATGTAATTAGGCACTTAAATCAATCTAACTCCACCAAGAACTTCAAAATGTTATCAAAGAAATTATTCAAATTAACATTGGAAAAAATGCACACGAAGGTTCGAAAAAAACACAAAATTTGAAAAATTTACGTATCTAAACTTAATTTAAATGTTTTATTTGTTTGTATATAAATAAGTAACTTTAATGTATTATTACTTGTATGACACGCAACACTCCATTGTGAATGTGTCAAATAAATAAATATTTAAAAAAAGCTAAACTTAATTTTAAGTGATTCCTTTTAAGAAGAATCAATTTCAAAATTTATAACGAATAAATTCTAACTAATAGAGCATCAATAACTGATCAAATCCACTTCTTAAAAATAATTAGCACATACATAATGTAATAATGAACAATCGATATATTTCTTTTTGATTTCACTGTGATTACAATAACATGTACAGGTACACCTAAAAACTAGTCAATTCAATTATTTTACAAGGTTTTTACTCTTGCCATATAGGAAGTGTGCAGTTAATTGTAATTTAACTACCTCTGTTTGTTAACTGTGGTGGGTACTAGCAGTTTAACGGGCCGATACAAGTACAGACACTTTATATACAATCATACAATATTTTATCAATGCTATTTGACTGAGAAGTTCGAAGCAGCATTCCATTTTCCATTGCTTGAGCGTGTTTTCTAGCGTAAGGTTGTATCCGCGGATAGTGGTGCTCAAAACTTGTCCTATTTTACCGCCATGGCTCACCCCCAATCCAAAAACATTATAGAATTCGAAAAACTGGGTAAGTTATTTATAAAGTTTCAGTAGACAACACTTGATTGCGTAATTTTTTTCGTGCCAGGGCATACTACTGATTGAATTAATCAATGATGCGACTTAAACAACATCATTTAAAGTAGGTCGACATCGAGAATTACGTACGTGAAATTCAGTATCGGTTCGGGTTCTAGGGTTTAAAATACCGTGCTCTGGAGAACACCAATCAAAACTTTGAAATATGCTATGATATTTTTCTTACTTTCCCGGAAGCATTTTTTTATTCATATCAAAGGCATTTTATTGTCTTTTTTGGGTAATACAAACTTGTGTACATATTACATTTCTATTACGGGTTACAATTTTGTTAGTTGTAAATTGTGACAGATATCTCAAAGGTTTCTAAAAAAACTTATTTGTTGCAAATTTAACCTGCACACTGCAATCTTAAATCTCATGTTTTATTTGGCTTGTACATAAAGCTTGAGACATGTATAGGATTGATTTTTGAAAAATTACACCCCTTTTCTCTCAATTATTTTTTCTTAGTTGGTTCTTGAAAAGTGTCAAAAAATATATTCAGAATCTGACGGCTTATACCGTAATCAAACAATTCATTAATTTATTTTTTACTTTCGCCATAGAAAAATAAAGTTTACCAATCCTCAACTGATAAACTGTTTAAATTGATCTGTAGCCTTTCATAATAAGAAAGATTCTGTTGATAATGTTAAAAGAAAAATATGTTTTTTTTTAGAATTTTTAACGCTATTATAGTTTATCCTATTATTATGGTAATATCTTGATTATGTAGGTACATTGAAATAATAAAATACGCAAAGTAAGACTCAATTCTTACAATAAGCATTTTCCCTAAAAAGTTTCCTCGACTAATGATACCTAATATCATATTATGACAAAATGATGACAAAAAAACGTCGCAAGATACATTTGTGAATTTATCTAAATAAATCTATTCCTTGAACTATTTTAGTGTGATACTTTTAGCTGCTTTATGACTCGATAAATGTACAAATGTTAAGAAAATATTTTTGCGCAATTATCGTTTTCTAAATAAAGTTACACCGTGATTATTCGCGTACATTCATTTTTTGTATTATATTATTTATTAAATGTTGTGATTTCGAAATAAAACGCATCTTTCCAAGATTATAATTTCCTGGTATTTCTTAAAAATTTCCTAAAAATCTATTCAATCAAAGTCCAATTAATTATTTGTATCACAGTTTTGCAAAATATTTAGTAAAACGTGTAGTAAACTATAAAGATAGGGAACCGAATCGTGTTCAAGATGACGCGCTTGTATTTTAGGGGTCATTAATACAATTTATTACCATCAAAAATTACATAATAATTTTATATTCGTGACACACGGGTCAACTATATTTTATCAGTGTTTTTGAAGGATTTACGACAAACAACACGAGATTGATTATCGTGACTTATTTGTGTCGTGACCAAGTCAGCGAATGAGTTTGTTTTATGATATTATTTTAAAAGTAGGTAAGGTAATGGAAAATAGTGGAAATGTTATTCTTCTTTTTCTTCTTCAGCCTATTCCCGTCCACTCCTGGACAAAGGCCTCCTCCATTCGCTTCCATGTCACTCTGTCCTGTGCAGACTGCATCCAGGTTATTCCGACGTGTCTGTTCAGATCATCCTTCCACCGTAGTTGCGGTTGCCCTGCACTTCTTTTTGCCGTCCACGGTCTCCATGTCAGCAGTTTTCTTGTCCACTTTTCATTTGAGCTTCTGGCTTAGGCTTATTCCTAACATGGCTCTTTCCATGACTCTTTGGGTCACTCGTAGTTTCTCGGCATTTTGTTTGGACAGTGTAACAGTTTCTAGACCATAAGTACCAACTCTCAGAACGCAGTCCTCATAGACTTTTCGTTTCAGATTGATCGGTATTTTCCGGTTTTTAAGGATGTACCTAACTCATGTTTCCGAAAGCTGCCCAGCTTAGTCCAATTCTTCTTTTTAGCTCTGCGGTTTGGTTATCTCGGCCCAATCGAATATACTCGTAGTGTCCCAGGTATGTACTCGTATATTCTTGGACATTCTCAATTCTTGAAATTTAATTGTATCTCAATAGAGACGAAGATGCAAACTGGAAACTGAATATGGTTGATCAAGGTGTTTACAGGACTTATGACCTGTCATTGGTTGGGTTAAGCGCACGCTTTATGTAATTACAACATTCCCCATTCCACCTATTTCTTTATGACCATGTAAGACAAATTTTTGGAAATTGTATATATGTTACAAATCTATACTTATCTTCACATGTCAGTTTCAATACGTCATCTATGTAGATTTGATTACATATGTTAATCTTTTTCAGATTAATCTATATAATCCACACACTAACGCCATCTATGGAGATTAATTTTTAGCATTTAGTAAACTACTTTATTAACACAATGTGAAGGCTATCGCCATTAACGCATTGTTTAGAAGCCGCCTGGAGATTTCACTCCTATCTATATGCCAAAGAATTGACCAGAATGATTACAAATATTTTTTTGTGAATGTATACTTATACTTGTATACGAATACTGGATTTCACCCATGGTGGGTGATTAATTCATGAAATTTATACAAGTATAAGTATACATTCACAAAAAAATATTCTCAATTCTGTTGCCGTCCACATTGATTTCAAGCCTTTCCGTGCCCATCACCTTCGTCTTTGCCAGGTTCATATTCAAACCTACAAAATGTTATTCATATTGTCTAAATTAATTATATTGGTCAAGACAATATGGAATTAAGACATGATTAATCGAAGTAAACACTATCACTACTCATTTGAAGATCCTATTTAAATTGTATGCGTAGGTACATAGAAATTACATAGGTACGTAATGAGATTTTTTCTCACAGTTAAACTAGAATATATTTGACCATGTGTAAAAGTGTCCTGTGGTTTCTTTGGTAACCAATGCCTCAGATATAATAATAATGCCAGTCTCCATACATTATGTATTAGGTTTACATATGTACCTATGCACTTGGATTTTCTAGCATCTTGTTGCTAATAATTTCACAATGTGTATTGTTTGTCTTGCTGTGTTCGGGCTGTACTGGGCCTAGATCAATAGCAACACACAAACAAATAACATTCGTCTAGGAAACTCAATTAAAAACACATTAAATTTGTTTAAAATAATCAGATTAGTTGCCAGTTTGCGATAACGTGTTATAGTCTTTCTTGGGGCTATACTGTACCGCCATCAACATTCTAGGCAAAAGCATCTTGATCATTAGTTGCTAGATACTATCTCGCTTCCTCTACATTCATACATCGTGTCATGCACGCACTCATTATATGCATTTGACACTCTATCATATACAGATTTACCACACGTCAATTTTTATTGCCGTGTGGTAAAGAAAGCCGAACTCCTTTTTCGGTTCTCTGTATCTCTCCGTGGGACTGATACTCGATTTTCTTCTTCTTCGTGTAAATGACAAGGCCTTACTTCTTGCCATTTTAATAAAAAGTTTGGACCACTTTGTGTCTTTTCCATGCGCGCCGGTTCCTTTCCCCCTAATAACTGAATACATTAAAAAATAAAAATAAAAGTAGGTATACCTATATATTTAGACGTGTTATTACGGGACATGAAAGGTGAATCTTATAGTCAATAATACACATAGTAAAAATATATGTTTAAACCCCAACCAATTCCCAGTTCCTACCCCAAGGGAAGCTTCATACACAAGGAATAATGTTTTGAATATAAAAGTGTTATTCATTGAGAGTTGATTGAAAACTTTTTTTTTCAGATAGAAATATTCAGGACCTGATCAAACTAGCCATCGATGCCAGGAAGTTAGCATACGCTCCATATTCAAAGTTTAATGTTGGAGCAGCTCTACGCACTAGCGATAACCTCGTCTACACTGGGTGCAATATAGAGAGCAAAGTATTTGCGCCAACTGTCTGTGCAGAGAGAACAGCTATCTGCAAAGCAGTCAGCGAAGGACACCAGCTAGTCAAAGAAATAGCCGTTGTAGCTCATCAAGAAGAATACTTCACTACTCCTTGTGGCGTGTGCCGAGAAGTCTTGTCAGAATTTGGCGGGAGTAACTTAGATGTCTACATGACGAAACCTGATGCCAAACTTGTATTGCACATGAAGCTGTCAGAATTACTACCGTTGGCATTCGAAAGCTGTTTTAAATGATTTAGTTGACCGCCAAAAAGAATCACCTCATTGTTAACCTTTCCCTCACTAATGAAGTTCGCGCGGTACGGTGCTGTGTAATCATTACACTTTCAAGACAGATTTAAATTCGAAAGAAAAAATGGAATATTCATAGGAAAATACTTCAATTATCTACAGTTGAAGTAAAACGTGAATATTTTGCTTAAAAAAACGTAAAAAACCCATCGGTAAACGCTCACAGCGTTTGAAAAACTATCAAGCGAGACGACCACTCACGGAATTAGTCTGAAACTGACAATATTCGAACTATGGACGCAGGACAAAATACAATTGATGATGATTACTGTCTCTTTTATACTCGTGTATATAGTATTATAGTAGCGAGAGTGATACGTAAATAGTGTGAGTCAAACGTATATTATTTACTCTTTACACTTCAATACGCGAAAATGCGACATATTCGATTGTTAAGTGAGTTATCTCCGATTTTCGATATAATATTTATTCAGTATCCAATAAGTATTTCAATTGATGCATAAATTTATGACAGAGGAATACCAAAATATTAATCCCAGTATTTATTATAGGTATGTAAAGATATTAGAAGCAATGTGTAATAGCTACACAGAACGAGTAAGAGAAGGTTAAAAGGTAGTATCTTCAACAATTATGCCAATATCCTCCTATATACGTAACTGAATTCAAGGAGGAGTATGGACAGTATGGTATTTCGGAAATAATACAGCAATGTTCTTTTTTTTCATATAAGAAAGTTAGCAGTATCGCCTTTGCTATGCAATATCTAAACGGACTGCGATTAATAAATATGATATTATAAAAACTATACGGAAACTGAAGTGTCTTAAAAAAAACTAGGAATCAAGAGATAATTTGAAATAAGACGAACAATATGCTCAAAGCAACTGTTAAAGTGGATATATTTGAATAGAACATCTTATTTAAATTCTATTCCCTCGAGTAGTAAGACAGAAATAATTTTAAGTTTGATTGGATTTATATATTATACATTAAGGAGATTATCAATAAATAAATAACTCTCATATTATTTATATCGTTTATTGGTATTTAACAAGTTAAGATATTAAATTAATATTTCCTTGTAATATTCAATGCTTACCACAATAATTGTAAATTATAGGAACACAATTATAAATACATACATAATATTCTGTTGCTTGTGATAAATTTATGCAAAATCCCCATTGGGGTGATTCAACAAGATAACTTTTGACATATACATATCCAAGACAGTCACATATCCCTATACAAAACTGGTTCAAAACATTAATTGGAATGGGGGAGATATGCATAAACAAAAACACAAATAACGCAAACATCATTGACACCAATTTTTATGAATATTAAAATATTGTGCACAAAGTGTCAGTTGCTCCTTCTGAATCACCCTACTTAGCATTTTCAATTTAAAATAACGTTGTATATGTATAGAAGGGGTTGAGAGCACAATGTGTTTGTCTATGGGAAGAGTTACTTGCTTATTTTTTTTATAAATTTGTGCATAATGCATAATAAACAGAATTCTCACTAATATATCGTTATATTGTACTCCAAACCCCCTTAATAATATAGTGGGGATTATTTTTAAAACATTGATATATCGTAAAATATTTCATACAGCATAATTAATTACTATTAAAATTATATTACATAATATGTGAGAAGAGAAACTAGGAATTTTAGAAAAATAGCATTAAAACTTGCATCTCTAAAAATAATTTTTAATATTGTCTAGCCGCTTATTTTGATACAGAAAACACAAATTTAAGGGACGCTCCACAATAATTATTACAAAAAAGTGTGCACATCTTAATACATTTTTCAAAACATATCTTGAATACAAAAAATTGGGCAATCATATTCTATAAATTGTATAAATACGTATTGATATTATTCCTATAGTTTAGAAAATCATTCCTGAATGTATGACACTAACAATTTAATGAATTTTTAATATTTTATAAGATGCAAACGGTGTCATAATGTTACAGAAGACTTAGTATTTATTATGTAAAAGCTAGCAATACAATAAATCATAACAATTTTGTTTGAAACCATTACACATTTGAGGTGGTAATGGTATTCATTATCATTTAAACTTTTTCAATCGAGCAGCAAAATTCCAGCAGTATATACCGGGGTTTTCTGGAGCAAATTGGGATAATAATACAGTTTCCTGTTTCAATAAAAATCATTCAAAGCATTTCGTAATATTCACTGCAAACAGGGCTTTAAAATTACAATGATGAAACTACAAGCTTAATTACATTGGCTGGCACTATCTCCAAGAAAACAATTTTAAATAGCAGCCTATTAAATGGTAAATTTATAAATAGATACATATAAAAATATTGGTATTCATGACATTTTATTTCTTATTACTAAAGATTACGTATTCAAAATTAAAATTTGCAATTTCACCTATGCATTCCAAGATCAAGTAAAAAAAAATACAATGACAATATAATATTTAACCCCCATTGTGGGTGGCTTCATTTGCAGTAAAAAAAAAATTGGTCTCCAACTGACCGATAGACAGATAGTTCCAGTTCTTCATAATATATTACATACAATTTAGTAGTAAGAAACTAAAGTAAAAAGGTTTATAAGATACATTCAAATATGAGCTGTAAATATAGTCTGCCGCAGTTAGAAACATTTTTTTTACTACAATTGTAAAGGGATTAATCAAATATAATGCTAAATAAATTTAGCTGATGCTTTGAAGATAGAATGCAAGTCAAATAGAGATGTATGCCAAATAAATGTGCAGTTTAACATACAATATGGGGACAAAGATTCTTGAAAGGCGTTTATAATTGTTATTTACAGATAAGTAGATTCAAAAGGAAACATCATTGTGGTTTTTGTGATTTCAGACAATTGATTTCAGAGGCAGTGGACATATACAAGCTGTCAAATAATATACTTAATCCTAAGTAAAATAATAAAATGAAAACTTTATCAACATATTTACAAACATAATTTGTCTTGATTATGATAATCTGTAATAGGGACTACACAAACGGCGCACTCTGATGACATCCGTAGCCGAAACAGACTGCTATTGAAGCAAACCAACTCAAATGAGGTTGACGGTCAATATCCCATGTTAAACAAGTGAGAGACAACTTACTCATAAAGCAGATGCAGGTTTGAAGGTTAAGAGCATGGACCAAGAGCACAACTGATAAACGGAAGGGCTAATTCCCGCTAAATAATAGGAATGCCCTGCATTCAATCTTTGGTCCAGTTTGCAGCTTGGCAATAGCATTACAGACATGAAATTATTTTCAATTTTAGAAACAAAAATGTTGTAAATTCACTGTAAACAATTTGAACACAAAAAAACATTATGTACATTTAAAATATGACATAGATACATTCACTTAAAATATTTATGTTTAGAGAATTTAATGTTATGTATATTGATTAATTTAAAGGACTTTAGTCGTCGCTAGCAATTAATAGGGATTTATACCACTTACTGTATAAATTAAGGCATTAGGCATTTTGTTGAACTATGATGATTTTGATTCATGTGGAAAATTTGATAAGCTTAGATCAAATTAATTTTACCAAAATGGACACCAGCCGATGTAGCATTGACAAAGATTTTCATTACTTGTAGCTTGTTTAATTAAAAGATCTACTTGTTCAGTAACAGTTAAGGCCTTATCAGGATTAAAATCTCGACCAGTAAGTTTGTCACGCACCCTGGTGATGATAGCGAGTGCCTTTTTGTTAAGGGCTTCGGGCTGAGCCTCCATGAGAGGAAGGACCCGGTTGGCGAGGGGAGCTGGTAGGGGGGCAGGCAGGGGTGCAGGGGGAGCGGGGAGCGAGGAGCACTGCTCCCCAGCCGAGCCAGCCCCTACGAGGGAATCATCCTGGGAGCGCCGCCCGGCATCCATCAGCCTCCAGTTAAGTAAAGGATCATGCACGAAGGCTTCTAGAACTGCCATCAGGCTATCCTTATTTCGATGCAGAACAGTCATGACAGAATTACAGGTACACCTATATGTACCTTCCAAGCCTGTTACTTCCATCGCATTAATCAACATCCTAGTTAACCGGAATGGAATTTTCTCGGGGAATTTATCACGAGTTACTGCGACTTCAAAACAGTCACCGAAATCAATATGCAGAATTTTTCCCGTGACTCTATCTAACATCAAGTTGGAAGGGTGGCGATCACCGAGACCTAAAATGTAGCCCACCATGGACATTACAGCCAGAGAACGAGTATAATTTGTTCTTCGCTCGAACCAAACCTCCGAGGAAGGACTCTTGAGCCAGAGCAGCCGAGCCAAGTCATCTCCGGTTGTATTATTCAGAGCGTGCTCAAAAACTTCTACCTTATGCATCAACAATAACCTGTCATAGTCTACGGCCATACGTAACATTATTCTGTGCTCTATATTAAGTAAGCATTTCTTCTTTTCCCTAAAGTCTCTGATGAGAGAATGTAACGTGTCACAATGAGGAACCCAGCCAATCAGGCCAGAGTTTGTACTTAGCGGGATGACAGCGTAGCGTTGTATAGTCAAGTTACGGCGAAACGTATCAGGATCGTTCTGCAGAAGAGTGTTAGCAAGCCCAAATAGCTGCATCACACGCTCATCTTGGCGTAAGTCCTCGTGTCCTTTCAACAGGAACATGTAGTCTTTCCCATTAGACCCGCGAATACAGAGACGTCGTGGACGTTGTTTGGATGTAATAACCTAAAAGATAGTGAATTAAATATAAATGCTTGAATTATTGGGAGTAGTAGGCAAACAAAACATGGGATAAGGGTGAGATAGTGTGATTTACCTGCAAGTTACTCTGTATGTGTGCTATGCGCACAACTTCCTGGCCAGGTCGGTAAGTGCCGGGCACCGCAAGCTCCAAGTTGTTGCAGGCCAACAGATTAGGGGACACATACTGAAGCTCTAAGGATGTCAGCTGAGGAAGCTGACGAGAGATGCGACGGAACACATGGTAATACAAGTCCCACGCTTGGTTTAGGTCTCGATCATCCTTGGTTTTTGCAGCCTGAAATACATATTTTTTTAAAATTATTCACGCGTTTCATTTTATTTTGGCTGCGATTGATCCATAGCTAGACAGTTTCTTGAGGCATTTTATCTCTCCTGGTCCTGAGCTTCTATTAACTATTGTTTGGGGACCTAGAAAATCTTTAAGATGATAAACATTCTTCTGTAATTCCTGATTGTGAGTAGCACAGATTGACCCCAATCTAAAAGAGACACCATCAGGTAAAAGCTAATATGCACTATTAAAAAAAAATCAAACGTACCCTGTAACGGTTGCACCATTCTTGAGCTTCCATAAGATCTCTTCCATAAGCCTGATTAAAGGAGGTTTCCTTTAAAGTCTGGGGTCCTCTTTCAAGCATGGCATGTAATGGGTCCAATATATTAAACATTCCTTCTGTGTTGCGTTCTCCAAAATAGAGCCTAGAGGCTTCTTCAAGACCCTCGTGCCATTGTTCATGCCACAGGATAGCAACCCTGATGAGTTCATCAGATGCCATGATGGCCTGGTTGACTAGTGTCGCGGAATGTGTGCACATTGACTTCAAGATCTGATGCGCTGCATTTCTCCGGGCGATAAATGAAGACTTGGATGCCACGGTGAGTGGGTAAACTAAGGCTTGCGGATGTGATTTACCAATGTCAATTAAAAGTGTGTGAATTAAATTTCCAACCAAAGCCCTTGGAGTGTCTATCCTAGCAATAAGCTGGGGTATAACTTGCAACCAAGTATTTATTTCTATAGTTTTTATTCCTTCCACTATGGCTTCGTGAACTCCTGGCCACTGTCCATAATCAAACCATAATGTTAAGAGTCTCAAGGTGTCCTGCAAAGAACTTCCGTGTGAAAGATTGATAGACTTGAAGAATCCCTGTACAGCGGGGACAGTATATTTGGAAACAAAATGTCCATTATTTTCAGTTAATGCTCCGGGAGTATTAGAATTATTTTCATCATTTTTGTGTTTATAAAATAGAACAGCTTCAAAATTCATGTAAGCCCAAGCGTGCCAAGCCTTATACCAGTCAGGGGCGTGACCTGTAGCCAAAGAATAAGATTGCAGAACTACAGGGATAGAAGATTCATTGATGCCTTCCACAGCCTCTCGCCAAGCTCCGAGCTTGAGGTAGCAGCGAGCTAAGAGCCGGCGCCACTCTACTTCGCCGATGTCACTAGAAGCACTCAAAGGATTTTCATCCACAAAATGCTGCAATTGAGATAATGCTTCGTTTCTCATTGACGCTACCCATAAATACTTGCAGTACGCAAATGTTATTTGGGGTTGTTGCACCGTTAGAGGCATGTCAGGACTTTTGGAAGGATCATAGCCCAATAGCATTACTAGGGTTTTGTGGGACAAGTTAAGAGATCCACTCTTACGACATAAGGAAGCATACTTAAGCCACGTTTGCATATCATCCACAGGATTCACTACAAGTCGGCGGACTCGAATAATTCTTTGCCAATCTTCTACTAATCTCTGCCCTCCTTGGAGGCGAGTCCACCACATTGATCTAATAGCAGACCTGCGCTCTGGTATAAGTTTGTACTGAACAACTTCCTCCAACTCAGCCAGCATCTGGACCCAAACCATAGCCCCGTATGCCCGTTGGTAAGACTCCCCCGCCATTGCGGTGAGCTCTGTGTCCAATAAATCTCGAGTTTGCTCTATCAGTTGCTGAGCTACGGGGAATTGACCTTCGTGTACAGCAAGTACAGCTCTATAAAAAGCTCCATCTTGCGAGTCGCTGGGAATACATTGCACATATTTTTGCATGGAATCCCATTCTCCCAAACCCCAAGCGGCTGCTGCTGCCAGCCTGCCCACGGGAGCCCCCCTCTCCCCCCCGCCCCACTGCTCTCCAGCAGTGCGGTGCAGTTCCCCCCACTCTCCTAAGGCTTCTAAACAGCGCATCTGTCCCAAACGAGCTTCGGTATCATTGGGATTAAATTGTATCTCATCATTGTACAATGATAATGCTTTTTCCCAACTGTGTAATTTCTCATACCAACCAATCTTTACTTGTAAATTGGTATTTCCTTCAGCACGACGAGACATAACATATTCCAAAAGCCCTTCAGCGGCTTCCCTTTGCTGTAGTTTATTGTTAATTAGGATTAAATCTTCTACTGTGCGGGACCCTGGGTCCTGTCTGAATTCTTCTTCCTTGTAATGGAGGGCTTTGGCGTACGCTCGGCAGTGCATCGCCCTCTCTCCCAGCAGCTTCGGCTTAATGGGGAGATGCCCATGGTCACAGTGCTCCATGAACTCTGCCAAATTTAAGATTGTTTGAGTAATCTCCGGCAAATCAGGGACCATTAATGCTTGATTCAGAGCTTCAACCAATTCATCTTTCATTTTTTCATCAAGTTCCGTCCAACAGGACACAAACGCCGCATTAAATAAATCCCGCAATAGTTGAGAATAATTTTGAGCCAAAGCCAAGCAGGACCTCAGAGCTGGACTTTGGGACTCTTTCAAGAGTCCAATACTCAAATTCCGAAGCCATTCCAGCCAATCATCTTTGGACACTCTGCGGCTAGCTGTCCATGCCAGTCTTAAATTAACAGCATTCACGTGCAGTTTCTTAATAGTCGTGGTGTCACTGGAGGTCATGCCAATCTGAAATGTCAAATATACCCATCATCAATCAGTCGACTAACCTGACTTGTTAAAGAATTGTATTTTCCCATACAAAAATTCTGGTGTTAGTTGAGAATGCATTCTTCAGTATTGATAACAATTGATGAAGTAAGTATAAATAAACACAAATAACTTTATAAAGTGGTGTTAACTAAGTTATTTGTGCTTATTTATACTTATTGAATATGTCACCACAAAGTTTAAAACATATAGAAGATTCTTTCTTCACAAAATTAATTGATGAAGTGTTTCGGTAATGTAAAATATAAATAGTCTCACCTCATGGTTATTGTTTCCCGAGAACCAATGCCTAGTCAAAATAAAATCTTCATCCATAGCAAGAGTCGTATTCGACTGCAATTTCAGTATTAGAACTTCGTACTTCTGACATGGTATCCTGTGTTTATTGATGACCTTTTGGACCAAAGGAATAAAGTGATTATATTTCCGCCCTAGTTGCACCACAAGGGCGCACAGAGTATCCATGGCCGTCTGTCGTAGCTCAGGGCAGGTGTCGAGACTGCGCACCAGAGGGTGCAGGATCCGGGATGTGAGGTCAGTGAAGTCCAGGCAGTCTGCCAGCTGGGCCACGGTCTCCATGGCCACCTTGCACACTGACATAGGGCAGTCATTGGAGTCAAATAGCCTTACTATGGGAGGTAACACCAAGTGAAGGTAATCATCCAAGTTATCTCCAAACTTCTGAAGGGCGAGAAGCAATTTCACTGTGACTGCGCGCTCTTTACTGGAATCGTGAGATAAAACTCGGAGGATTTGTGGAATCAACTGGGGCAGATAAATCTTGAACTCTGCACCTAATGCCACAGCAATGTGTTCTACCAGAAGAATCAAAGTAGTCTGCAATGGACTATTTAGGGACCAAAATTCCTTGATCAAATCAAATATTTTATCCAAATAATTTCTTATATGCTGTTTTACTATGGCAATTAACGTGGCCAATTGCGTAAAGAGAAAATCCCTGAAAGTTATATCTGCCATTCTAACTACGTGTAAGAAACTTGGCATAACTTGAGAAATGTACGGGACACATTTAATTCCCAGAGACTGGAAGATAAAAGTCACTGCCTGCACTACGCTGGTGTGGTGCTGAGAAAGTGTGGGGTCGCGAATGATACGCATCAAGGTGGATATGGCAATTGCTGGGTAATATTCTTCCAACATCGATGAAGACATATTCACTAGCATCTCATTGGTATTCATTTCAAAATTATTTTCATCAGTTTTGCTGTCAGCCAGTGAAAGAAGGTTTGAATCAGCTTGTGCATCTATCATTCCACGGCTTATTTTATGTTTGTAAGGATCCAACGCCCCCAGCAAACCCAATACTCGGATGGTCTCACGACGGATGACAGGCTGCTGTTCAGTCTTCAAGAAGTTTATCAGAACATCCATCAAGTTAGGAAACTGTGTGTAAGGGGTAACAACTTGACCAGTGGCACTGATGAGCTGGCCGAAAGCCCAAAGAGCAACACTTCGCTTCTCTGGTGCACTGGCATCAGCTAACAATTCTAGCAATATCGACAACAATTCGGGCATCCACTTTTGTAAACCATTTCCATCTCCATTGACTTCAGCCAAATCACCAATTGCTCTTAATACGCTTAACACAACTCCAGGGTTAGTATCCGATTCTTTCAGTTTTGGTACGAGAACATTGAGGATCAGTTCCATATATGGGCGTATGAGACGAGGAGCATTCACTATTAAATGATCGAGCATTCGAGCCGCTTGTTCTTTATTGCGACTCATTCCAGAGTGTTCCAACTCCGTCAGGAATTGAATAAGTGTTTTCCGCAGGCTGGGCATGACATATGCAGGGTTAACTGTGCTCAGTCTACCGATAGTACATATGGCCAGCTCTCGTATCTCCAGAACTTCATCATTCATTGCGATAAATAAAGAACATAAATTTTCGATTTGCGCCAAATAGGAATCAAATGTATCGTCGAGTGAGGCAAGAACCCAATACCGAACGTCACAATCAATGTCTGTAATCCCGACGACTAAAAGTTTTCCCAGAACTTCAGCAACTGTTCGAGTCACCGTATAAGAATACTCCTTTTGGTGCGATTGAATGGCCAAAGCAAGTAGTCTGCTGCATGTCCTGACTGCTTCCAGTCTAATTTCTTGCTGTTCACTTTGTAAAAAATGGTTAGCGCAACGCTTGACAAATTGTAGTAAGCTGTGTCCATCAAAATCAAATGTTCCCAATGTCCGCAAAGCCAACACAATACTGGCAACATCTGGGGATTCTGCAATGTACTGCGAGCTACTTGGGTGCTCTAGAGGCATTCCAGGATGTACAAAACGTTTATTCATCAAAACTAAAAATAACACCCTCAATAAACCTTCCGAAATATCTTTTTTTACGTGAGGAATACTCATGGATAAGTCTCTTAAACAAATTGTCAGAGCTGGGCTTAATTCAATAGCCATCATTTGGGATATTAAAATATAGGAAATCTGACTGGCTATAGTTTCTCCCACAGCTCTTGCCAGCAGAGAGATGCACACAAATAATGCCGGGTCCACGTTGACACGTTTCCTGTTTGGAGTGTCATAATTAGGAAAGAAAAGCTTGATAGTCAGCATAATTTTTTCCAAATAAGGTTCAATCGCATCTCCAACAGCGATGGCAACGAGCCCTACAGTTGTTAAGGCTATAATCCGATCTTTTTCTTTTCTTCTCGATGCTGCTAACAAATTATCGATACACTTTAAATGTCTCTCTATGAAAATCTTTTTATTAAATGCTGCGAGTCGCGGTATTATAATTAATAGAATTTGTTGAACATGTGATGACCTCGATGTAGTGTGCTCCATGACATCTGAAAATTTTGTTTACATGATTAGCCAATAAAAATACTAGATATTATATAAAATATACTAACAATACAAAATTATATTATTTTAATACAACTAAACTCAATATTTTTTGAGATCTCTGAAATATATTTTCATAAAGCATGTAGACGAATATTTTTTAAATAAAACATTTAATGATTTTGTTTTCATGTGACTTACTGGAGCATATGGAGACATAGGAATCTGTGATGAGTTTTCGACATGTAGCTGACTCATAAACAGTTCCTGACTGTGAGTTATTAGAAGTAGTATTGGAGATATCAATGTGGTGTCCTCTGGAACTCAGTGGACTTCTAAGTCGAGGCATCATAGATATAATATCTTCCGTCAGACTGATCTCTTGGTGGGTATCCAGTGTCTGCATTAATTGAGTGTAATTGCGCTCCCAAACAGCGTTGGAGCACCGCAGTAGCTCATTAAGCACCAGAATCCCTCCGTGAATTCTGTCCTCGCGAGTGACTCCCTTCTCCTTGATGGACTGGTTGTCACTAAGGAGGGACATGGCCTGCCCAAAGCACTGCGAGTACCATTGAGGAGTATGCGTCTCTTTAGCACTCTCACGTTGCGCTGTCACCACCAGCCCAGCCTGCAATGCCTTGCTGCCTGCCTCTCGAATGAGCGGCTTTTGATCTCGAATTGCTATAAAAATATGCTCAAAGAAACCACCAATTTGCTGGTGAAAATATGTAGGCATTGCAATGGCCAGTTCTCTTAATATCAACACTGCAGAGTGCCGTTTTCCCTCATTTCGCTCCACAGAAAGCCATTCGAAAGCACGTTTAACTTCGAACTCCACATATTCAGCTCTCTTTGCGCCAGATATTGCGGCAAGTCGGCCCACAGTCTTCGCAGCCAGCTCCATTACTCCCACATCCGAGGAAGGGAAGAGATTCCGCAAGTAATTGGCAAACCGAGATATCCTGGTTTTGGTGGTATCACAATCACCACTGATCAGACATACTGAAAACAAGTAATTATAAGTTAACAAGGATAATCAGAAGTAGTATAAAATAATAGTTTTAAAATGAACTAAATAATACACACCAATCGCAAGAACTCCTCCTTTCTTTTCATTAACATCACCACCAGAAACCATTTCAAAAATGTGATGATTAAAATCATCGAGGAAATTTGTGATTTCATCTTGGGGAACTTCTCTCAGTTCCGTTTTTACGTAAAGATAAAGTTCTCGAGCTGTTTTACTACGAGTCTCCGCATTCCTTGATTTGAGTCCAGCAACGAATTGCTGGACTAAAGTTGTAGACATCTTGAAATTTATTCGAACAAATCAAAGTCACCAAATTTAATATATCCGACAATCAAGAAACGATGATAAGAACACAAAATAAATAGCAATAGAAAAACAACCACCAATATCTCCGAATATATTCATTGCAGCGGGGATCCAAAATAATTAATCGGACAAAACAATCGTGAACAAATAAACGAAGAAAAAACCGATATAAAATGTTCAGTTTCGCATTCGATTAACCGACAAGAAAATACTACTTTGATTTGTATTTTTTACAAAAACACTACATTATAGGTTGGAGCCGCTGTCTGCGGGTTCGTAGACAGATAATCAGATACCTTCTTCTTCTTTTTTTTTGGCTTTTCACCAATGCCGTCTCGAAGTCTATGGTAGACCATAGACTTCGAGACTGCATTGCTTTTCACCGCTTGTGGGCGGACTGGCCAGTCTCAGTAGATTGTATTGTGAATACAAATTACATCTAGGTGTTAATTTCTAATAATTATCATAAGTTTAATATAGCCATGTTTCATGGCATACTCGGTGAGTGAAGTCGATAAAGCATTGAGGTTATATGTGTGAATTTTGATGCACCAAAAATTAATCTTGCTGCAGCATTCATTATGGATTGCAGTCTATCCAGTTGCTTCTTGGGTTGTCCGGCATAAAGTGAGTTCACGTGAGATGTAATAGACAGCACAAAGTTTTATCAACAGCTGCACAAAGGTTATTAATAATTAATGATCATTTTGATGACGAGGCCGATACCGAGAAAGAAAACTTCACTTTTGTAAATATTAATCAATTCCACGGTTCAGAAAGTCACTCGGACTAACCGGCACACTTAACATTTATTAGTTTCATAAAATATCTGTATATTTTGTAATCTTCCAAGTGGATTAGGCCTCCTGGGGATTCCACTGTGTAAAAAAAAACGCGTCTAGTTCTTCACCTAGTTAGGTGGTGTGGAAGAAAGGACATAAAATTGCAGTTAGTACTATTTTAATAACGTGCGTGCATAAAATATATATTTTTTATTTTTAAAGTTGAAAATGTCAATGTTTCGAAGGTTTCCGAGATTCAGGTTTAAGTTATAATATATAGTTTATATGATCCATTTTATGATACAGAAAGCAATTTTTAAAGTAAGCTTAAGGATAAGGAATAAAAATAAAAAAAAACTGTTTTATTTTTATTTTTAAAGTTGAAAATGTCAATGTTCCGAAGGTTTCCGAGATTCGGGCTTTAGCGATAATATAGCTTATGTGATGAATTTTATGATTCAGAAAGCAATTTTTTAAGATATTTTAAGAATAAGGAAAAAAAAATTAAAAAACTGTTTATCTCCATACATAAAAAAAGAAAATCGCAAATAATTTATTAAATAATAGCTTTATCAAAAAAAGTTACATGACATAAAATATTTCTATTTAGTAAAGAAATACGCGGGCATATTTTTTTTTTTTCAAAATTAGGTACTTGATTTTCGAGTGACGCTAAGTCTATGGAGCTTCATTTTTAGCCCACTGTGCGCCGGGAAGATAATCTGAAAAATATCGTGATATCGCTGCATGGCGGAAGTAACCATGGCGTCAGCTTATCATCATTGGAACCTGATGCTGGTCATTGCTGTCTCTGCGGTGGAGGCCAGGTCGGCTTCAGCATCCACGGCTCTCCCTCCATCGCTCGCCTCGCACGTTCCTCGTACGCGGACGGATGAACGCAGCCCCAACTCGGCGCTGCTGTCTCGAGGATAGCATTACGCAGTTAGTTTTAAGTCGTTGGCCAACGAATAACATGTAAGTCCTCTTTAGTTCATAAGTAATCTTGATTATTCTATCTTGTGTTATACTTTTGTTTAATTCAAGGTATATTCGTAAATAATAAATATTGGTTTCAATCTCATATCACTATACATTCCGGAGTATATCTCAATTAACATAATATTACATTGGCGAATACATGGGCAACGTTGGGAGGAGTTGTTTCGAGATCGAGAATGAAATACGAGTAAATTCATTCATCTTTTTCACCCCGTGACAGCAACCTTCTCCTAACAAGTTCAGGAATTTTGTTATTATTTTACACGCGTTTTTGTTAGAAGGGGATATAAGAGTGAACAGATTAGTAGGGAAGAGTATATTAAGGTCAATAAGGTCTGGAATAAAATTTGGGTATTGTATATATGATCAAAATTTTGATGCCACATTCACAAATGGCAGAGTCTAGAATGTGAATTTTTGTAAGATGAGCTATGTGACAACAGTATCCGATGCGCATTCTGCATGTCGTGCTGGTTTTGAATTTATTTAAGTTCAGTTTATTATACCAGGGCGTTGAGAGAACATCGGGCTTGAGTTCCGACTATATTTTCCTTTTAAGGTTCCTTTTAAGGGTTTTTCCAGAAGGGGGGAATATTACCAGATTCAAACATTTTATTGATAATGGAAAGAAAATTGGAGAGAATTATATCGCTAGAATTTTTAATAAAGCTCTAGGGAATACCATCCACTTCCGGAGCCGAATCATAGAGTCGGTAAAGTAAAAAACTCAGCTCTCTCAAAGAAAAGGATTCATTCATCCAACCTCTCAGCTTAAAATCACAGAATTTCAGCGGATGGAGCAACTGGTCACCGCCCGACGCCAAGAAGATCCAATGGCATCCGCGCAGTGCATCTTTGAAAGGCGAGACATCATGCCGCCACAGCTCCAATGTCATGAAAAAGGAAATGGAATTAGAGTCAAGACTCGCACCTCATGTGCGTCCTTACCCCAAAGTTAATCTAATACATATTAATTCCATTTCTAGAGATATGGAATCAACAGGTACGGAAAAAAACTATTTAGCGGGATTTATATGATAGATGGTGACGTGCAATAATAATGTTTTTTTTATTTCGAATCAATGGCACTTTAAATTCTAGGCTGCCCTCTCAAAAATATCCCCTACCTTCTATTTTTCTTCAACGACTAAAATTTTGAGGTCTCTAAGCAGGCACTAAGACTTATTGAATACCCATGATCATTTACATTTTTATGTTGGAAACTTGGAACCATTCGTAAGACAAAATGTAAACTTCAAAATTGACTTTTGATGATTGAGGTTATTTCATAACGTGGATTTACGTCGGTATATCATTCAAAACACAAAATGACTAGATTTGCACGTTCAAAGGGATCGAAATCATCAAATGAACGAATACCTGAACAAGCCACTCCTTGGGAAGTTATGCGTAAACAACTACAAGATCAACAAACTAATAAAGATGAAGCATCAAAAAGGGCAGAAGTATGTATTATTTTGTTTATATTCTTCCGTGATTATGGATTCAAATTTTTCCAAAGAATATCGAGTATCATTAAAAATAATTATCAATGCAATAAATGATTATGAATATTATACATTATTTACAGTTTGAAGAAATACGAAAGAAAAACTACGAAAATTTTATTAAAGAGGAGAAAGCTAAAGAAACCTCACAATCTTGGTGCGAATTTCCAGATGAAAATAAAATTAAACAAACAGAAAGTAAAGCTGTCTCTTTAAAATCTATATCTAAAACTAAAAAGAAAAAAAATAATAAGACCAGTTCATTAAATGACGAGGCTCTTATTGATGTAGGAGATAGTGAGAAGAGTCTGGATGTAGATGATCCAGAACTTTCCAAGTGGTGTGATGAACACTCTGATGGCGAGACCAAAGAGCGCTATAAACAGCTCACCTCACAGTTGGAAATGTTGTGTTCTAAAGAAATAAAAAAAAAAAAAAAGAATTTGAAGAAAAAATCCACTGTTAATGATTGTAAACAAGAATCAAATATTTTAGAAGTGGAACGTAATGACGAGAAACAAAATAAAGAAGATTTATCGAGTACACCTCTTGCGGATAAGAAAAGGAAACGTAAATCCAAATCCAAAAAAAACAGCCAACAGAATCCTGTAACTGAACCCCCAGAATCAACTAATATTCTAGGAAAGAAAGAAAAATCAGAAAAATGTGTTGATACTCAAATGGAAATGCATAGTGTCAATAATGATTTATCTATTCCAAATGTTAAAAAATCCAAGAAAAGAAAATTAAAGCTTGATGAAACTAATTCTGAAGTGGTATGTCCCAAACAAATCAAACCTCTCAACCCTGTAGACACCAAAGATAAACAATCAAAAAAGAAACGGAAAAGTAAACCCAATATTTCTACTGAAATTTCTGCTGACGGTAAACAAAAGAATCAGCAGATATTACTCGAAAGTAATTCGAACATAAAAAAGAAAGATAACAAAGAACACGTAAGGCGGAAGCCAATTATGGAGGGGAAAAATACAATTTTTGTAAATGGTGAAGAAGTTGAAGTGGTTACTCTTCACGGTTTTCCTATTACCTCGAAAGATGCTCAGCGTATCCAGGAACTTCGTAAGAATTTAATATCTAAAGGAATACCGAAGAGTGAAGTAGAGCGCACCATTAAGTTGGAGAGAAGAAGGGCCGAAAAGACACTGGCTCGATTAAAGAAGAACTTATGTTTCCACTGCCGCAAGGGTGGCCACATGCTGTCCGAGTGTCCAGACCTCAACAAAGAAGGCAATAATACCGCCATGCCCTCGGCAGGTTTATGTTTCAAGTGTGGTTCAACCGAACACACGCACTTCGCTTGCAAAGTTGTCCGGACTCAAGATTATAAATTTGCACAGTGTTTTATTTGTAAAGAGCAGGTAATTATATGCATTGTTTTAATAACTGTGGATACATTTTATTAAATGGTTTAAGTACAAATCTAACTTTAGTAACCACAATTTGATGAATAAGGATCTTGGATGGATTCATGGTTGAACAAAATCACTAACCCTTCTATCTATGCTTTTATTGAATCCGATCAATCTCATGCAAATTTAGTTTATTCCTGAAAAATGTATAGATTTTAATGATTTCAATTTTTAGGGACATATATCACGTCAATGCCCCGACAACCCCAGGGGTATCTACCCCAAAGGAGGGGCTTGCAGGGTCTGTGGAGATGTGACTCATCTTAAGAAAGACTGTCCACAGGTAAATTTTATATTATTCAACATTTAAAAATCTTTGTTTTCTAAATTAAATTACAATTCATACTTCAATGTTTCAAAATATAAACATGTGTATGTTTATTTTGTTCCAAGAACATTAATGAATTAGTAGATTGATGCTTTATTTTGAAATAGTTTTTTTTTAATCCTTTACATTTATTTTTATAATATATGATATTACAGAACAATCGAGAAGTTATTGAACAGAATGGCAAGAGCTATGACTGACACACTGATGATCCCGGGTTCGATTCCCGGCGACGACAGTGTGATTCTCATAGGTTTTGTCTGGTGTAAATTTTACATAACAAGATAGATAAAGGTGATCTACCTATCACACGTCATGAGAATCAATATAATAGCTAAAAAAAATCAAATTGTATACAGATATTGTGTTCAAATGACCTGTTGTATAGAAAAAAATATGTGTTTGGAATATTATTATTTATGAATATGTGTTCCTTATTTGTTTAATAATCTCATTTATTTTTAGGTAATGCAACAGAGAGAAGATGATGTCATTAGGCTGGAAACTGTACAGTCGGATAACGTAGAAGATATTGGTCAAACTACATCTAAGATGGCAACAGTGGTCACTCCGAAAATTAAACATGTTAAGTTCTAGTGTTTGGATAACCTTTGTCAAAGATTATCACTGAATATATTATGTACATAAATTTTGGTATTGAAACATTGAAAAAAATATATTGTTTTTTATTCAAAATAAAAAAAAATATGTTTGTTTTATTTTGCAAATATTTATGTCAAATATTGTTTCCTATTAGATATATATTTATGTAAATCTTCTTCAGACTATTCCCATCCACTTCTAGACAAAGGCCTCCTTCATTTGCTTCCACACCACTCTGTCTCTTGCAGACTGCATCCAGATTATGCCGATGTGTCAGCTCAGGTCATCCTTCCACCTTATTTGCGTTCGCCCTATACTTCTCTTTGCGGTCCATGGTCTCCAGGTCAGCAGTTTTTCCGTCCAATTTTCATATGAATTTCTGACTATGTGACCAGCCCATTGCCAGTTTAAAGTCGCTACATGGCAGATGATGTGAGTGACCTTTGTTTTCTCTCTCACTGTATCGTTACTGACTCTGTCTCTAAGGCTTATTCCTAACATGTCTCTTTGGATCACTCGCAATTTTACGGCACTTTGTTTGGACAATCTTACAGTTTCAAGGCCATATGTAAATTTTATCCTGATTCATTTAAATGATTTAATTATTAACTTTATAGAGACTTTTTTAATTTTGTATCAATAGTCAAAACTAATTGTACTTCGCTATTATTATAAAAAACTGATCATTCCAAATTTTTAGCAGAAAAAATAGCTATTGTGAAAAAGCCATGTGCATTTCATTATTTTTATTTATTTATAAAATCTTATAAACTAAGCTGACTCGTGACATTGTGGAGGGGTGAGCAGGTAGGATTGATTGTTACGATGTTCCATTCGATCATGCCTCAAGTTTCTTATGTTACACGCATGCTCTTCAGGTTTTCTGACTATAGACTTACCATGTTTTCCTTGGCCTTGACTTATTTTCTATTCACATTGTATACACATTTTTAACCATCTTTTCTTCCCCATGCATTCCCTATATCCAAACCATCTTCATTTTATTTAGGATGCCTTTCTTAATTTTATTTATGATCCATTTATCTGCTTTAAATTCCTTATTGCTAATTATGGAAAGAGCAATGTTGAGTGTCAGTTTAGTGGACAGGGTGAGAAGCTCCACTATTAAGCCAGAACAGGAGCATCAGACATCATTGGAAAATTGGCAGCGATAAAATGGTACTGGGCAGGCCATGTCACTCACAGCTCTGACGATAGATCAAATCAAATCAAATCAGTTTATTTTCTCAAAAGATATTACAAACAATTTTTATAGTTTAAGACTTGAGAAATAATTGAGAACTGAGAGAATTGAGAACAGGTAAAATATAACAAATATATAATACCAGGAACGCATGAGCGTTGGACAATAGATGGACAAAATGCCCCCTTTGCTGGCTATATCTGCGGCCTAAAACCCAGGACATTCCAACTTCAATGGAGGAATGACATCAAAGAGACCACCGGTAAGTCGTGAATGCACGTTGCCAATGATCGACTGACATGGAAACAGACGGAGGAGGCCTACATCCGGAAGTGGATGGTCAGGCTGATGATGATAATATCCCTTATTTATTTATTTGTTGAGTATTAATTTAAAATAAACTTATGGGGTTAACACTGGAATTCCATAATGACATAATTTTTATGAATTAAAACACTGTTTTTTCCACTTTTGAGTTTATTTTTCTTAACATGTTTTGAAGGCTTACACATTCATCATCGGGGAACGATATAAACTATATCGTTCTCCCAATAATGAAGGTTTAAGCCTTCGAAACATGTTGAGAAAAATAAACTCAAAAGTGGAAAAAACTTTGTTTTAATTCATAAAAAAATTGTCATTGTTGAGTATTCTATTACACATAATTTCTGCACATTCTTCTTAGGCATCTCAATTCCATAGCTTTTATGACTGAGTGCAACATTTATTTAATTCTCAGCGCTAGCACTTCTTGTTCATTTTTCCATTGCTTATACATATATAAATCTACAGCTTGCACACGCTTTCAGATAGCTAAATAGGTAGCTTGCTCCAAATTCTTTTATATTTGTATTTGTGTCACAATCCGTCGTACATTCTTCCTTCTCAAATACCATTACATGCACAGTGGAGTGAAGCTCCACCACCTTTTAAATGTTTCATCTGTAAATTTTCCTATTTGAAATTAGATTTGTAGTTAGTAAGTTGATTTTTTATTTGTGGTATAGGGAAAAATGCTTTAATTTTAATTTTATAATTATTATCTTTAGTAAAAAGGTTGACGTGAAGTTAGCTTAGACACACTTTTATTAAAAAAGAAAACTGCTCATTGCATATTTCAAACATTCTTTATTCTAGAGACTTGTAGATCTTAATAATTGTAATAATATGCAATATTTAAAGTATAAGTAACATAGTATTCATATTGGCACAACATTTATGCTTTTTAGATCTTCTTCTCAATCCTAGCTTCAATAATTTCCATTGTAAAACATTCAGCAATTCTGTATTTTAATAAAGCATTATCTTAAATCAATAAAATATCTCCACAGATTTCTTTTGTATCTTGGCTGCTTCAGAATATATTGTAGTTGGGGACATTTATAGGTTTTAAAGAATGTTTGAATTGTTTCTTTAAAAATGATGTAAAACTCTATATTAAATAATGAATATTGATGTAAACGTCAATTTCTAGAAATTTTATGAGAGTGACATTATTCACTTTTTTTTATCTATTATAAATCTACATTTAAGAAACTCCAAACAATAAATATAGAATTTGATAAAAAAGCAGAATTTATGAAATATAATGTAATGATACAAATTGTGCTTCCAATGAATGTTATGAAAGGTACTAAAAAAATCTTAAAAGTATAAATACATAGGCTAAAATATATTTATTTATCAATCTAATTGATATGTAAACGTTTAAAATGAATGCTTTTATTTCATATTCGAAAAATTTTTAATAGTACTGTAATTTCTTGACAGATCCAATTGTGGTTAGTTTTTAAATAAAAAAAATTAGAAGATTTAAAAGTTGCATTTTTTTTCAACCAGTTCTGGCAGCAATTCCAGATGGTGACAATGGTGTTGCTGAAATTAGTTCAATGCTTTGCTAACTAGATTTTTTATTTAAATATAATTACAGTTATCTGAATCACAACCCTTTTACAAAGTTTTCAATATTTCTTTATAAGCTTTCATGGCTGCTCTTCCGATAATACCCTTTTCACTATTCTCATCTTCTCGACTTAAAATCTCTGCAGATTCATGAAGCATTTCTGCTACAGAAGCCATTTTCTCCTTCCATTGCTTTTCATTAATAATCCCATCTCTATGTTCAATTTTTGCAAGCATTGCTAGGGCAGCTTGTAGTTCATACAAATTCATACCTGTAACATTGATATATAAATAAAAACATTGTCAAACGTTGTCATAGAGCTCGTAAAGTTATATTGTGTGGAAAGAAAATTACACTAATATTTAATTTATAAATATGCTAGTTGCGTCTTTAAAAACAATTGTTTAAACAACTGTTAAAATAGTCAATATGTACTCCATTATGTCAAAAAAAAGATATTGATTATTAAGAAACTATTAATAAAATTGTTTTCAATTAAAAGGCAAGTGATAGATTTTAACTATCATACTGATATTCATATCGAGTTCATTCACTGTTGCATGAGCAGTGATTAAAATTTCATAAGAAAACTGACCCTTTATATGTACATATTGAAATTCACATTTTGAAACGATTTTATTTTGGTTTTTACCATGGACATGTTTCACCTTGCATCAACATGTGATATAGAAAATAATACTTTATTGAAAGTTAAGCGTTAATACTGTGGAATTCCATTTTCAAACATTGGAAATGAATTAACACTGTTTTTATCCAACTTTTATTTATAAAATATTTTTATAGAATTAAAATATCAAACACAACATGTTTCGGAGGTGACCTCCATCCCCAGGCAGAAATATATAACTTATTTCCACCTGGGGATGGAGGTCACCTCCGAAACATGTTGTGTTTGATATTTTTATTCTATAAAAATATTTTATAAATAAAAGTGGAAAAAAACTGTGTTGTCAATTCAATTTCAAGTCTAGAAAATAATAATACGTGTAATATCAATTTATGTGAAAATAATAAAATTATTTTAAAAAAGTGAGTGGGCTTTTAGGAAAAAGAAAATAATTTACCTCTCATCCGTGTCTGTCCAGGAGATATTACATCTAATACCTCAGTCACCTGGTTACATAAATTCACTTTCCTCTTTAAGAGTGGCACAGACAGTTCTTCTAAGGCATATCCTTTTACTTGTCCATACATCTGAGACAAATTATATCTCAGGCATGTGAGCACAGAATGCTTTTGATGCAGGATTCCTCTATACTAAAACATAAATTTCTATATATTACAATATCCCTTTCTTAATTTTTGTTCAGTGGTAACATAAGAATATATCCCAAACTAACTAACTAACATCACGCCGTCTCCCTAAAAGGGTAGGCAGAAAGAATGGACTGTCACACTTTAACCGATGCGGCACTACATCCTTCTCTTTTCGCCCCGCGGGAGACGCGGTGTTATGGGTTGCGAACCTCATCGCCACCAATAATATCCCAATTTAATTATAAATCTACCTTTTTTAATATAGCATAGAATATTGGAGAATTATATCCTTACCCACATGACTGCTTGCTCCCTCTGTTCTATTTCAGCGGCACCAATAATAGTTTGCTCGGCAATCGTTATTTCATTCTGTATAACATCTAAAAGTTTCCTAACATTGTCGCTAGTACTGCTGTAACTGCACTGGTTGCACTTCCAAATAGAATTTATGTCTAAAATATAAGTGAAGAAATATATATAGAGATGATAAATAGTATTTTTTGTTTTTAATTCCCTTATAAACTTTCTCTAAAATATTATTATAATACTTTTTATTTCTTTAAATTCTATTTTAAATAAAGCTTTCCATCTGTGGTATATATTTAAAAAAAAACTATCAATAAATGTGGTGCACTTACCCAATGGATTGACAGAGAGAACATTACCATTATCACATTGATTGCATCTAAATGTGCTCATATGAGTACCAAACTCTGTGGGATCAGCACATCTGTCACAACTACAATCAAAGAATTTAGAGATTTTCAAGAAATCTCTTCTCTGTATTGTTGAGTAAAGAACTTGTGTATAGCACATCTCTAACTTTTCTCCTTCTGCTAAATCCGTGGCAACCCAAACTTCAGCACTAAAAAAATATTAACTCAATTAATTTTCTTCTGCCTAGAAAGAAAATGTTTTTCACAGCAGTGTTAATTAAAATTTATTTACAAATTTTTAGGAATGCCTCTTTTTCCTCCAGAAACTATTGTATGTACTACAGTCGGTACACAATTGTGTGACATAATTCCAACTCTGGGATAGATCGCCCTGTTGTTAGGTCCACACTGAGATGGCACTTCAACAGCATTCACCTTAACAAAAAATAAATCATATCTCGTAACGCATAATATGCAAACATTTTTCCAATTTAACTCCTTCAAATTATATATTTTTCTAATAATGATCATTTTGTGATCAGTTCCATCAAGGTAGGACACTTGAGATGGGATGGTCACATAATAAGAATGTATGACGGCAACCCTATAAAACGCCCCTAAAAGACGAAGAAGACCAGGAAGGCCCAAGGTGCGATGAATGGACTCTGTCAGCGCTAGCACATCTATATTATAGACTACAAACTGGAGAACAAAGGCAGCAGATAGACAAGAGTGGATGAGACTTCTGGATTCAACCATGGGCCACCCTGGGCTGCCATGCTTATGAAAGATGATGATGTATAACTAATTATGAAATGGGTTGTTGAGCTTGATAAGATAAAAAATTAAATGGGTAAAAAACTGAAATTATTTTATCGCATAAAGTATTAATCAGAGTATAAATCCATTTTGAACTTACTTCTAAAATTCCGCAAACTTTTTGAATAAGCTTTTCAGAAAACCTATCGCTTAATTTGCATGGTCCCCGTAAGTATTCAACAATGTTGATCCGGTCGACTTCCCATGAGTATCTGAGTCTTCTGTCTGCATCGTGATCTTCCATTACAGTAACTTCGTTTTCCCATCTTTTGAGATCTTTCTCTTTCTCAAGAAGAACTCTGGAAAACATTATTACAAATTTATTGTCGAAGATAAGATAAAGATATTTTAATTTTTGTATGAGTTTTGAGAAACCAAACTATTGCAACATATTACTATGTTGTATTTTAAACTTATAGATGTAAAATAATAAAACACTTTGTATTTAACCACGGTATGGTTATTATAATTGATGCCAACTACTTTTGGACCCAAGTTTCATCAGGGCAATGTAATGACTAAATAGTTATTATATTGTCCTGATGAAACTTGGGTCCAAGCGAAACTAGTTGTCATCAATTATAATATCCATACTGTGTTTAATACAAAGTGTTTTATTATTTTATATCAATTTAAAATGTCTAACCACAAAGTGAATGCTTTGTATGAGAATTTACTATGTATTGAATCATTTTTTAATACAGGGACTCGAAATTTAAATTCCATATTAAGAAAAATCATTAACCGTAGTGGTGTGATGCAGTCATATTGGTGGCAAGGCTGTGTGATATCTCCAACACGTTGAAATTTAGCCCTGGCTTCGGAAAATACTTCGCACTCATATTCCTTGTGTGCAGAATTATTTTCACAAGCTTTGTTGCAGCACGGCCATCCACACTTGGTGCAATAGTAGGTCCTGTTCCATATGCCGAGGCACCCCAAACATACCACTAAAGAATCTGAAAACAAAATACTATTTTCATTACCCAGGTTTCGGTGAGTAGTGAAGAATATATGGAATAAGTTTAAACCAATTTTGTTTTTCTTTTAAGACAAAATTGTTGAGTAGTCATGGGAAAGAGATAACTTTTATATGAATCTAATTTCTAGTTTATTTTAAAACAATGATTTTACATGAATCTCTTGATGGAAGTTCATTTTAAATAATAATTCAATAAAGCCATGTTTTTTTAATAACTACTTTCACATTTGTCTTTATTTCTACAGCGACCGGTTTCGCCGGGCTGACTGCCATCGACAGACTGGACCAGTCGGTCGATTTCAGCAATTATTTAAAAAAATAAAATAAAATAAGTAATTATTAAAAAAAAAAAAGTTTTTAAAAATTCGTTTAATTTCATTATTATTTAAAATTATATAAATGTTATTAATTAAAAATTTCTTGGTAGAAGTTGATTGTGAATAATAAAATTAAAAATATATATTATATAATATTTACGATTAGTTTATTCAAATTGTTTTTTTTTTTCATTTCGACCGGTTTCGGCAGCACGCTGCCATCTTTTGGTATCTACTGGACCAGAAGATGCTAGAAGTTGTATTTCCTGAATAGGGAAGGATGATTTAAAGGTATGAATATGTTTGTCTGTACTGTAGATGGAAAAAAAATATTTAAATTATTAAGTACGTGTAATAATTATTTTTAATTCGAAAAAAAGTCGATTCCAAAAAATGTTGATACAAGTCAATATTTCAAGGAGACAAAATAAATATATAGAAATATTAAAATGATAAATGTTTTTTGTTTTCTTTTGTTTTAATATAGGTAAGTATAATTTTTGTATTGAATCGCGCTATATTTAAACTGTTTATCCATAATTTAGTAATATGGTAAACTAATGTATAAATGTGTAAAATAATTATTAATTCAAATCAATGATTTGATCATACCTGGTTTTGGACCAAGAGCAAATGGAACATCTGTGAAAACTAGAGACCCTTTCTTGAGTGGCTTGTTGGCAACTAAATATCTCCCTAATCTATCGTCTCTCATAATTCTGTAAGCAGGCACTTCACTCATTTTAAATTCAATTAAAAATTATTTCACTTGTCTCTTAAAACCGTTTCCCTCAAAATGAAAATATCATCAGAATCCTGTTTATTTTATACTAATTTCGTAAGTTAATTAATCGTTGATAACTCGGAAATCGAACGAGCTCGGGCAAAGATTAAAAAGAATATGGCACCATTATACTCACACACTCGCACTGTAACTTATATCGTAAAACGGGTACCCTAATTTCAGGGGCGAATTGTAAGATTATACAAAACATATAGATTATTTCTCACTTTTCATTGAAAATACTAAAATTAATAATTCGTAACCAACCAATACATTTTTAATTTTAAACTTTTACGTAAAAAATACATGTTTCGGCGATCGCCAATTGATATGTAAATAACAATAAAAAAATTATATAGGTCCTTATAAAATAAATTAAGATTTATTTTAATTTTAATTCTAATTTTTACCGGTTTCGTACCGCGCTGCATCTTCTATAAAAAAGAGGAACGCGTGCTGCAATCTTCTTCTGCTGTGGATGAAAGTCAATGCTTGCTGAATATCTCATAGTTATGCTGGCAATAGCGCGCGTAGACAGAATCATTATTTTGCGAATCGCAGTAGGTTCCATTGTTTCTTTCCTGAAATTCTGAAAGCGATTCGGATAGTTGGAGTTCGGATAATTGGAGTTCTACTGTACTTTTAATTATGATAATATTAATGAAAACACCTGTTTTCTAGAATGACGTGTTTGGGATTGCTATAGGATTGCTTCACGTTTAATTTTTTTAAGTTCATATCGAATGTAGAGTGCGTGAAGTGGGTAGTTTGAAGAATGTAGGTATAGTAGGTACCTAAGCATTGATAAATCCGAATCTGTGATTTTAATTTGAACTTGGATCTTCTGGCTTACAACGGTTCAGCTCTAATGGTTATTCCTCTTACGTCTGTAGGAAACATGGCTGGAAAAGTATTTGGTGGTGGTTTTACGCGGAGGCTAAATGTGTGGTTCAGAGTGCTCCTCCGAAAGAGGGCGGGGGAGGATTTAGGGTTTATGCTAAAGTCCCATATTATTCTCGGTCAGGGCATTCCCTGATCGAGACCATTCCATTGAAGACCGGTTAGTGTTGGCATTGTAGAATGTGATGGTCAGTCTTATTATTTACAAAAAAAGTCTGTTTCCAAGGGAAAGTGAAGAGTACGTGGTGAGCTATCGAGGAGGATTTTTTATCCGCATTGGTTGCGAAAAGGGTAAAGGACTGAAGAATGATGGTGAATGACTTGGTGGTAAAAGAAGGTGATAAATTGAGAAGGCAGACGGTAATAATTTAGCTCGTGATCTTGGAATGAAAGAGGTAAAGATTCTGGGATTTTAATTTTAAATTAAAGTAACATTAAAAATCCCGGAAAAAAACTGTTCATGAGATAAGTCGCATTCTACAGCAGATGAATGCATAACTACCCAGAAGAAGAAAAAAAACAAAATGTTCGTAGAACTTTAGTAGGACCCTGACTTTGAATAAGAGATGAAAGTTTTATAACCATGCCAATTTTTCGAAGTTCTACCTAACTGTGACCGTGCATGTAAACAATAATAATGATTATCATTAGATTTAATTGAATTAAACTCTGTGATACATAAAATAGTAGGTATTACATGATTTTGGTAAAAGAATTTGAAATAAATATGAATAAAAATTATAATCGATTTTACACGAGTGTCGATGAATCTCATTTCTGCACTAGAACTAATGATCAAGGTGTCTCATAAGAATGTTTATGTTCCAAAATACACTTTCCAGTATTTCTGGGTTTACCCAAATAATTATTTGTTAAAAATGTATAAAGTCACATAAATTTTCGTTAATTACCATATTCTGCTCCATTTACTAGTGTATATAAACAGCAACGAGCTGAAATTTCGTCACATTTGATAATGCCTTAGAAGGGCGAAACATGTCATTCCCATAAAATATAATAAAACTTCTAGAAAACTGACGTCTTCATTCGTATTAATTATTTATGTTTGAATTCAGAGCGTTATATGGAGATGTTGGACGACTTCTTGGTGCCTGAATTCCAAAACTTTCCTGGCTATAACCAAGGAATATGGTTCCAGCAGGACGGCGCAACGTCACACATGTCCAATAAGTCTCTGCCACGAGTTCGTGAAATTTTTTCCGACAAATTGGTCTCTAGGAGAGGTGACATAAATTGGCCTCCAGGCAGTCCTGATTTATCTCCTGTGGACTTTTTCCTGTGGGGTTACCTCAAATCTTAAGTTTACGCCAATAAACCGACTTCCCTGGCGCATTTCAAAGAAAATATTCGTCCCGAAATGGCAGCCATCATCAGAAATTTTACTGTTTGACTTAATGAGCGCCGTGAACGCGAGGGTTTCATTTAGAAGATATTATTTTAAAGAAATAAATTTTCAAATTGTATAATTTAATACTAAATATAAACTTTCTTTTGAGACACCTGTATTATAGGTGACATTGTAATAAAGTTATGTAGAGTTTTTGAATTAACCATGACCGGTTACGATAAATAATATTATTGAACATATTATTTTTGACAAATTATTTCTAATAATAAATGGAAACAAAATAATGCCGATTTGTGCATTATAGGTATTGAGATTTGACTACCCATATTGAGTTTTGAACTCGAGAATTTGAATTTAAATTCGTATTTGTATTTGCAATGAAGTAATAGATAAATGATCTATTAAATGTGTTCTCGAAAACCTAATACACGTTTTTCAACCTTTCTAAGCTTTGTTGGCACTTTTCCAAGCCTTCATTCTGACGTATCTGCAAGCAAATTATACCGAACCAACCATCTATGTTTGTTGTATTTATATGTTACTTGGATTTGAGATTTTACTATTGTTATATAATTGAAGCCAGTAACGTCACACCCATCAGTATACACTTCCAATATTTTCCCAGACAACCAAAGTTTATTTTTAAACCGCCCGGCACAATATTACACTTAAAAGTTGCTTGAAAATTGCTTAAAACTATGTCTTAATTCGTCCAACTATTGAATTAACTTTTAACAATATATCCAGGAATTTTTTTTTGTGAATGACTCCAAAATTTATATAAAAAAAAGTTAAATCGACAAATTATATCATAATATTGCACTAAAAATATTCTTAAAGTATTTTTGATCAAAACATAAAATTGTAAATAATTCGTTGGCTTATGTTTGAAGAATGTTGACTAGTATCATATTCCATTGATGATAACTTTTGTATCGAAACGAAAATGGCTGAAGTTAGCATAGTTCAACTTATGGGCATTCACTTGGTCGTGGATTCGAGTTTTTCCTAGAACAATTGAAAGTAAATGGATGCGAACAATTATATACAATGGTAGCAAGATTTTATCGAGGCAAAAAAGGTCAAATTCCGCAGCTGGATATGTACCTACCGCAAATAATTTTCTGGTCATTTAAATACTCCACCAATTAGTTTTAACCTCTGCTTATCAATAAGAGATTATATAATTCAAAAACATTCATATTATAATTATGATATAAAACAATAATACCGGAGCTTTTAAAGATACATACTTTTAAAGATATATGTGTAATTGCATAAAATATTATTATTAATTAATTGCATGCGCTTGCTATGATATGTCACCCGTTTTCTTTATGTATGTTAAATGTTGTTTCGTGAATATAATTATTATACAGTACATAAAATAATATGTCAGGTATGAAATACTAATTAAAATTATTGTTTTTTTGTGGGTTGGCACAGCGTTTTTTTTTCCAGAAAAAATAAATGTAATTACATTAATTAATATTACAAAGTAAAACATATTATAGGAGTGTATTGAAAGATGGTTAATTTAAACTATTGCTAGAGAGATATTTATGTATTTCCTTACTTTTTAATAAACATATTTTTATATAATCTGAACATAATGAGACGCTAATCAATAAAATTAGACAGTAAGTAGTAGCAGTAACCAATAAACGACTATTACAAAAATATAAATTACACAAAATTAAAATATTGCTTTTTAAAAACATCCGACATACGTACCTACCAAATTAACTAACTAACCGATTCCTAGGAGAGATAGACATAGTGGTGGAATGATATAATTTTCTACCCTGACATCCCTTTCAAGTATCTTGAAGAATGCATCATATCAAACACTTTTATTCTTTTCAAAATATGGTCGCATATTAGAAAGTGTATGTGAATATTAATATTATTCAACATTTTTTTCCATTCACACTACTTTTGTATGATGTTTAAGTCATTCATTTGTTATCCATCCACAATTCCAAACCACCTTAGTAATGCGCGCATATTAACCGAACCAAATCATTTAAAATTAATATAGATTTTGTTTCATTTGGTAATATATCATTTATTGTTTTTTCCAGATATTCTTAATAGTGATGCCATTTCTATGTATCAGATACCCCTTTTACGTATTTCTTTTTTTTCAACTCAATGCTTTACTTTAATACATTTAAACAAATACACCGTATAACATGTACATTTTCATCGCCTTTTATTGGTGAATGGACAACAGACTAAATTAAAAATAATAAAAATCGTTATTTTTGTTATTTTATTTTATATCATTGTATTTTATATTATTTGTTTTAGATTTATTTTGTGGGTGTTGCACGATCGAAGTGTGCGCGGGAGATGCCTATTGGTGGCGATGAGGTTCGCAACCCATCACACCGCGTCTCCCGCGGAGCGAAAAGAGAAGGATGGAGTGCCGCATGAGTAAAAGTGTGACAGTCCATTCTTTTTGCCTACCCTTTCGGGGAGACGGCGTGATGGTTAGTTAGTTAGTTATAAAAATCGTTTACAAAACCAAACTGTTATTTTAGAGGTAGGTACTTTTGCATTAAACGTGCAATTAAATTAATTTTTAAACTTAGAACATCGCGTTGCCATCAAGTATAATTTAAAATTGCTGTGCTTTTTTCGTATTGACAGATTGTAGGCGGACATTATGAATATTTCGTGTTTTAGTGATATATAAAGTCTATTATTTGAATCGTTTATAATGGATTCTCTCTCGGAGAATAAAGATGTGCCAATCACAGAATCCGATCCATGTAAAGCCCTAGCGCCTGACGGGAAACCAACATGCCCTCCAAAATTAAAATTATTTCCCTTCAACCCCAAGCTTTCCGTAAGAAACATAAATAATACTTATTGTTTTCAGTGTACTTCATATTTTTATTAAACGGATAAAAGGTCATGTCGATTTCTACACTCACGTTATTGAATTCAAACCGATTTTACTTTGAGAATTCAAACAGCCCGCGTATTTGTAATGGCAACTATTTAAATAAAATCTTTTTTAAATAATATTTGTGGTGCAAAAATATTTCTCTACAATGTATAAATATCAAATACGAACACTTTGGAATTCTAATAATTGTTTTAATTATAAGAAATTAATATTTTCAATAAACTCACTTTGATCAGTATTTCCGCAATTGGGTGTTTGAGATTTCAATGTCATGTGATATATTTTGTTTAAATCACAAATGTTTAGATATTTTATTTATATAAATATTTATTTTATTTGCTAGGATATTTTTAGACATTATTTTTTTATCCGTGCGTTAATATTTATTGAAAAATCAATAAAAGAAAATCTCTATTCTGACTTCTGTCGAGCCGCCCTCTGGCGATCACTGCTGCAGTGAAAGCGCTCGCCTAGTCTGTCGCGTAGGTTCCCCGGTCCGGATTCGGTTTGTTGGCCATTTAGTTCCTCAAGTTCCTGAAGTGGAATTTAGTGTTTATTTTAAATTAAATCGAAAATTTAATTATTACCTTTAGGTAAGTAAATTCTGTGTTCTTAAGCACTCTCCTGTGCTTTAAATCTATATTTTAGGTTATAATTAGGAAAGCCGGCCAGCAAAAGTACATCATACAATATATTTCCCTTATTTACAGTAATGTGTATTTTTGGATAATATATAACATTATTTTTAATTTAAAGATTGCGTTAATGTGGTGGTTTTTTCATAACCGTGATATTTTCTCGATTTTTGTGTTATATTTGATAAGCAATGGTTATATTTTCCGCACGCTGGTTAGAGATCACGCGATAGTTAAGGTAACCATTGGCGGGCACGAGGGCGCGGGCACCCCGCGGAGCCTACCCAGCCTGCCCCGTTATCGAGGGGCCTAGTTTGCCCCCGACCTGGTCCCTGCTCGACTTAAACCCGCATATCTAGTACATTCTCGCCCGCCGCGAAAATGTTATGTAATCCACAAATCTAGTTGCGAAATTGTGTAATATTTTCTGGGACATTTGACAAGTCTAACGTCAAAGTCGAAATGTCAAGATGTAAAGTTCAAACGAAAACATGATTGATTTCAATTAATAGTGGGCATTGATACAATTATTCTTATGTTTGGATACAAGTTTATACTCTTTACAGTAAATACCAGATCGTGTAGACATTGTTCTAATAAAGCTAGGTTATTGCATAATAATTATTATTATTTACTCAATTCTTATTATGGACAACTTTGTCTCTTGTTTAATCACTAACATTAATTCATTAAAGTTCCAATTCCAAGCATGCCATGCTAGGCTTAAGGCTTGTGGACCACTCTCACTTGTAGAGTGTATATTAATGCTCTCAACAAATTCTTGGAATGTGACATCATTCAAATAGAAAATGTTTTGTACTGTTTTTAATTTAGTTTATCTTGATTAAATTGAGTGTACATGCACACCCACATTCCACCATAATATATATTTATATACACACATCAGTGTTAAGATAATCCGCGAAGCTTTATTTATAGCTAGTAAGATTACAACTCTTTTAAGGCGGCTAGAATACAACAGACAATACTAATAATCATGTAATATTTACAGAACATGGCAGCCCCTGCATACGGAGATCTCGGCAAGAATGCCCGTGATGTCTTTGGAAAGGGATATCATTTTGGATTCCTTAAGTTAGATGTTAAAACCAAGAGCTCCTCTGGAGTGGAGTTCAGCAGCGGAGTCAGCTCTGTCCAGGAATCTGGAAAGGTGATAATTTATTATAATCACACGGTGATGCAGACAGGGTGTGTCCATCACTCTTTTTATCCAGTTTACAACTGAAAACGAATACCTTTCAAATACATTTCAAACTTTTACAGTTCTCAAATATATTTACCCCTACAAACCAAAAACATTGTTAAAATCAGTTTTATAAATAGGACACCGTTAAGGTATATCCACTAGTTTCAATTCTATTTTTGATCTTAACTAATATTTAAGTAAAATAAATACTTTTTCATTTTTTATGTCTTTATAGTTGACCGAATTATAATATATGTAATAATAAATTTAAAAATATATATTTACGGCGTTAGTAATTATTGTGAATATATTGTCTGTCCCACAAGTGTACATTTACAGAAAATATAAGTATACATAAATGATTGCCCATAAATCTGTTACTTTATTGCCTAAAAGTAGTTGGTATTAATTTATATTGAAGGAAGTGACTATTGTATGTATACTAATGTTTTACAAATCAATAAACTTCATAGTCCACAGTTTTTTCTTTCTTAGTTTATATGTTTGCTACTTTATATGTTTTTTCATGTATTTTATAATAAAAATATTTTATGTATTTGTGTATGGTAAATGGCTTAATAAAATGTTATTTTCCAGGTATTTGGTAACTTAGAATCTAAGTACAAAGTGAAAGAGTATGGACTGACCTTCACAGAAAAGTGGAATACGGACAATATTCTGGCCACAGACATCACTGTGCAGGATCAACTGGCCAAGGGCCTCAAGCTCTCCCTCGACACCTCCTTCGCTCCCCAGACCGGGTATGTGTCCTTCTACTGAAGTCCTGGCCCATGAGGTCCTCTGTCATGTTTATGTATTAAATGACTTCTGGATTTTCTCTATTAGATTTTATTTTCGTGAATTAAAAAAAAAAGTTTTATGATGATCCTCATTTTAGAATATAAGTTATAGTATAATAAAATTATGCATTCTCTGAATATGTGATTTATTTTGTGATATACTTATTATCAGCACAATTCACATGTGCTTATCAAACCTCTTCATCCAACATGGACATTGCATTGTGATAATGCTGTATCATTCAACATATATGTTACACTTGTATTGTGTGACTTGTAAACATAAAGTTATTGTTATATAGAAGATATGTGATATTGCGGAGAACTGACACCTTATTTAAAAAAATCACATACCATTAAGAAGTTCATGTTACCAACCACTAGAATATGAGGAGTATTATTTGTGATGTCATGTTTACAACTAATTTAGCTCCTGCGACCATGAAGGGTTGAATGATGTGTGTAACTTAAATTTTTATTTTATCTGTTTCTCACAAGTAATAACATGTTTAATGGTATTTGAACTTACAGAAGCAAAACTGGCAAGTTGAAGTCCGCTTATGTGCATGACCTGTGCGCCTTAAACTTGGACGTGGACTTGGACCGTGCGGGACCGGTGGTAGATGGTTCGGCCGTGTTCAAGTATCAAAACTGGCTGGCCGGTTACCAAATGCGCTTCGATTCCCAGAAGGCTACCGTCACCAAGAATAACTTTGCCCTAGGATTCACCAGCAATGACTTCATTCTGCACACTAATGTGTAAGTTTATTTATTTATCGCTACTTTAACTAAGTACATAGTTACCTTGCCTCGTAACTGGAATAACCCATTCTAGAAAGGCATGAGCGTGTCAATTTCATAAGCTGGTGGTGTTTTTAGTATCTACAAATAATTTCATGAAAATGTTACCAATTTGTATATGAAGATGTTCTTAAATATACTGTATTATTTGTGGTATCATAAATATAATTACTCTTCTTTGTGCCAATGGCAAACAGTTCTGTAGGGACGGCCCTGAAAATGGCATTTTCTCCTATTCTCTTGCCAGTGTACTGAAGGGTTTTGCCGACTATGTGTCATTTCCAGGGGTGCTGGATGTTACCTATATGGTTATAGTAGCCTTCCTTGCCCCCTTGTTAAAAAAAAATCCAAAATGCTGATAAAATATCCCACAGATGTTCTTAAAGTGGAAAGGCTCAATAAATTCAATGATATGCTGAGATTTGAATCAGATTCTCTTCAAATAATTTGGAAAACGTTAACGGGATTGGAGTGCCTTTTTATATAATTAAAAGTAAATATAGAATATAGGTAATCACACTAGAACAGCAGTGATAAATTAAGATGTAAATTTCTAATAATATTCTTATACATTACATAATATGAACTATAAAAAAAGTGATTAGTTCTATATTATCAATGAATTCGACAAGATAAAAAAAATTTCAGCTTAGATTATCTTTCACTCTGATATAATCAGCCGAAACAGCTTTAAAGCACTTTTCTTTATTGTAGAACACAGAGAATAGGTACTAATTGAACCATTTTGTGTTTAGCGATGATGGTCAAAACTTCGGTGGTTCCATCTACCAGAAAGTGTCTCCCAAGCTGGACTGTGGTATCTCCCTGAACTGGGCGGCCGGAAGCAACAACACTCGCTTCGGCGTGGGCTGCAAATACGCTCTGGACAGCGACGCTAGCCTCCGTGCAAAGGTCAACAACTCCAGCCAGATTGGACTCGGGTACCAGCAGAAACTGCGTGATGGTAAGTTTTTAACGTTCAATTCTACAAGTTGAGAAAATCTTCAATCTTTGAATTCACTTATATATTCTCAAAAAGCTACGGCAGAATGCAGGAAGCAAGAATCAAAACTTACTATACTGCTGAATGTTCCAGACTAATAAAAAATAGTCACTAAAAACATTTAAAACTAATTGTTAAGGTCATGCCTTTGTCAAATAAATGTTTCCTAATTATGGCAAATGTTTACAGGAATCACTATCACACTGTCCGCCCAGATCGACGGGCAAAACTTCAATGGAGGCGGCCACAAGGTGGGAGTTGCTCTAGAGCTGGAAGCCTAAGAAGTCTAACTGCGATGTTTGTAGATACTTACAATATATTGTTGTCTTCGCATCTTTCCAAGGACTAATTATGTATAAATCACCAGAGGCAGTCATTATTTAATTGTACTATTTGTTAGTTCTGTAAAGTATTTGATCTTACTAGTAGAAATTATGCTTATCGTAAAAATTTACGCCACATACAATGCATTCTCACTAGTTATGCGCTGTGCTCGTCACGCATCAGTACCCGTTGACCCAAACCCCCCTTGACAGTATTGTTTCCGAGTCCCACGCAGACAAGTATTCAAATCCCCATAGCTTCCTATGAAAATATACATGTACGTTCGTCATGGATAGAACCCGGCAGAATGTTTATACATATTATATCACTTTAATTTTAAATAAAGTTATCTCATAAAAATATGTATTTTATTTTTATCTATCTCGAAGTGGGAACCTAAATTATAATTTTTTTAGCACACAACACCTGGAACAAAAAAATATCGTTGCGAAATCTGCAATTTACTGGATTACCAAGGACATTTTTTTAAATGTGAATATGTACATGCTTCAAAGATCTGAGCAGCCTTCGCCTAGGCGATTTTTTTTTTTGAGATGATTATCTCTGAACAAAACTATTCTGAAAGTTATGTTGCTCTATCATCAGTTTTGACATTGTGTAATTAGGAGAAATTTTTATTTGCCGTCACACAACTGATAAGCAAATTTATTTGCTGCCAACCTCGTGGGTCTGTTCACATGATATCTTTTCACTGTCTTATCTAACAACTTTTGTTCAGGTATTCTTAGTATTTTATGATGAAATAATAAATTCTGAAAACATTTGACTGTTCTGCTATGTACAAAACGCGCACATTGATTGTGTTTACTAGATTTTTACTTGAATGAGAAACTTAATTTTTATATTTTTAAGGTCTACAGAATATGAACAATTTGAAGCACATAAAATATAGATTTATATTATAAATAATACAAAATGAACAACCTTAATAAAGCTGGTATCAAACTTATGTTTACATAAATATTCTTAAGTCACTATGCCTGAGCTAATAAAACAAAGTTTTTCATATTGATGTCACATAACAAGATATCTTGAACAACTTTTCACTCATATTTTTAAAGACAACATCGTGATAATATATATAAAACAGTATATAACATCTAATTCAATAATACTTTTTATCATTTAAATAATTGGAATGTTATTACAAATAAATTTAAATATATTGGCCATTTATTTTGCCATATTCAATTAATACTTCATTCTCGGGTGGTATCTTGTGATTCCAAGTTGCAAGGAAGTTAATAATAGTCGGGTACGGGGGCACAAGCTATCTTCACAAAGTCTTCATAACGCACCTGTCCATTATTGGAAACATTGGCCTCTCGGAATATATTGTCAACCTGCAAATTATTCTAATTATTTTGTGTCAATGTTATACACTAATAAGAGGGGCAAACAGTAATGTAATTTTTAATCTTTTTTACTTACTGCATAAATTAGTTTAGTAATTTTTATGAAATGATTGCATTTTGAATTAAAAATATGTTTTTACATTAACTAATTAGTTTGTGTAAAGGATGTGGGAATATCATACCTCTCTAGAGGAGAGCCCTTCGCCCCAGTTCTGAAGCAGGTTGCGTAGCTGTGAGGCTGGGATGGTTCCACGCCCTGAACGATCCCCAGCTCGGAATGCATCCACCACCTGATTGGAGAGTTTAAAGCAAATCTTATAACTTCGCGAAAATGGAATTAAAGAAATATTTTTAATCAGGCCAGATCATCAGTCTAACATGTTTTAAGTATCCCATATTTAAGATAAAGAATTTCACAACCCATAATTCACATTATTTTTGGTTATAGAGCAATATATTCATTATGAGAAATTAAAAACTAAATGCGAGAGATGCAAGCTTAATAAAAAAAACACTATAAAAGCCACATATGGAATATCTGTCCACTCCAGCGAGAGTAATAAGAGTAATAATGAATTTTAATAGATCATACATTTTGTCTTTCTCACCTCTTTTGGGAGATTTTCTGCCCGTGAATGGACATGCATGACCTCCAAAAAATCAGCGAATGTCATCCTTCCTTGTTTCCCTTTAAGGTACCCGGTGAGCTCGGCGATGGTGGGGGAAAGACCCAGTGACCTCATTACAACTGTGAGCTCATCTAAAGAGCGTATCTGACCAGATCTTGCAAACAGGTAAAAGCATTCCCTGAATTCTGAAAAATTGTATTGGAAAATAACCACCACTGTCTAATCTCTTGAATTCAAAAAAATATAATCACACATAATGGTTTACGAGTCTCGGACACATACTGAATATGTATGAAACGTACAAGATAAAACAATAGATCAAGGAAATTTATGTAAAGAGAAGACTTAATTCAAATCAATAAAAAAATTATGCTGGGATAGGGAAGGTTCATAACTACTGTTGGTTGTTGTGTGACAATTAACATTGTATGCATCAGCACAATACAAAAACTACCAATCATGGTGTATAAAAAATATTTATGATATATATGCGAGCGTATCATCTACCATTTTCATGGTTTCAAGCTTCATCTTGACATTTTTAAAAATAAATATTAAAATTTACTTAGACTTTGCATTTTCTAAGGAAACAAATATCACAAATGAAAATAGTTGAAAAAATCCCGTATAAATCAATTTTGAAACTATACCACTCATAATATACACCAGTTTCCGTGAAATTAAAATTTCATAATTACCATCAATATCCTGTTCCTTGAAGTAACGAGCCTATAAGGGAAAAAACGGGAAATTAAATTCGTGAAAAAATAATTGTTCAATTAATTACTAAAACCAATTTACCTAATTTGGATAGGGTACAAAGGGGTAATATTCTTGACAGATAATAAATTTACCTTTTCGGTGACAGATACGCTATATACTGATAAGGACCATGACACATAGAATTAATTAATTGCAGACTTAAAGGCAAAATATTATATCTATTAAGAAACCTAATGTAAGAGATACAACATAATATGAAGATCCTGTAGTCAGCAGTTCTTCATTATCTTAATGGTTCAATGTATGTATGGGTAAATAAATTCAAGCAATAAAACACATTTTTTAGACTGACTTAACTATACAATTTCGGTAGTATTAAACAAATTAGGTCTTCTCTGTTGCACCTAATCAACCCATTTTTTAAACAAAAGATATCGATAGTTAAATATCTATACAATAAAATATAAATTTAAATAAGACATCTTAAAACAATTTACTCATATATTTATATTGAATAATACAATAAAAAATCATTCTGAATACGTGAAATAACAATAATCACTTACCATTTTGTATAGTTGGTAAGAAAATAGATTCGTAAATTTAAACTACCAATAAGTAAGTAAATATTTAGGTTTGAAATATAACAAAAAGTTAAATAACAATAAAAGATAAATATACTTCATACGTCATCAAACTGTCAAAGTTTAAAGCATAGATTGATCTTCTTCCTCTTCTTCTTTCATTTTTTTATTTTCACTGCACGCGAGTATTCTGGCCAGTCTCTAATAAATATGACATAAACGACAGATTTGAGACGGCATTGATAAAAATACATATCAATTGATCAATGGTTCCCTGCTCGTCATTTATACGAAAAAGTATTTTTTATGGCACAACGAAAAAATCTTGATGTTGTAATTCAGTTAAAACCGATTGAAAAGCTTGAGCTTGGCTTTGGATTTTCTGTCTAATAGAGGTTTAGCTCTAATGGTTATTCCCATTACGTATGTAGGAAACATTGTTGGAAATGTGATTTGGAAGTTGTTTTATGGGGGGTTAAATGTATCGCCTGGAGTGCTCCTCCGAAAGAGGGCGAGGGAAAACTGAAGGTTTATGTTAAAGTGTCACATTATTCTGGGTCAGGGAATGAAAGACAAGTTAGGGATGGCGTTGTAGAGTATGATGGAATCAGTAATTTTCTAATATTATCGAATTCGTCAATGTGATTTTTGACAATTCAAGTTAAAAATATGAGAATATGAAAACAAATTTACATTTTGCCAACTAGATTTCTTGATGCAGGAAACGAAATATCCTGTATTTCGAATACTTTTTCTGCATCCGTTATGAATATTCAGTGGCTGTTGTTCAGTTTATGCTGTCCGATTTGCTAATAAGTTTCTTCTCCAGGACTCCAGTGAAGGAGATTTAGGGCATGTAAAGCTTGCGATTTTTTTTTAAAGACTAATACCAAGGATTTAAATCAATGATATTAGAATTTATTATTACAATCTTCAATGTGAGCAGAAAATAGCTCATTATTATGAAGAAGGAATCTGGTCGCGTCCAGGCTTGAACACACGTCCCCTGGATCAGGAGCCAAGCGTTCATGGGAAAATATTTGCTTTTTTTGTGTACACATTATTAAGAATAATTTATATATGACAGTTAACCAAAGTTGCTGATATAGCGTATAAAATATATTCGTTGAAGTGGAATTGGGCCGGCAATGGATGATCGGTGGATCACACGCACCCTGAAGTGGCGACCGAGAGTCGGCCATAGTTACATATTGGCAGACCACAAGCAAGATGGTCTGATGACATCAAATGAGTGGCAGGAGATCATTGGTACAGAGTGACGAAGGATAAAGAGTGAAAGTCTGGAAGAAATGTTTATACCCAACTGATAATGATAGATATTTTAAATCTAGCACAACGCTTTACCCGATACCGGCGAGAACACCCACATATAGTGAAAATTTATACCCCATATACAGAATGTTATCTGTGGTAGGACTGTCATAAATTATCCTGTTAGTCGTCAGTCTTGCAAATGTTTTTAACCAGGATTTAATTGTAATATTATACTGCGTTGTATTTTAAACAACACATATGTCGCGGAGTAAACGAATTGATTGTTTATGAATAAACATATTTTAAGCTCTTTATTCATAAAATTTGTGATATTCTGTTAAATCGAAGTTATGAAAGCAAAATATTAATATTAAAAAAAAAATGGATAAGGTAATAGATAACCTCAACCCACAAGTGTTTGAAAAAGGAACAGAGAGAGCAGTTACTAATTCAGATGAGGATGAAGATGTTGTTGATGAATTTGATGAACGAGAAATATTTGATCTTTTACGTAATATAAATGATCCAGAGCATCCTTTAACCTTAGAAGAATTACGCGTGATCGAAGAGAAGAATATCACCATCAATAATGCAATAAATAATGTACACGTTAATTTTACCCCTACTATTCCTCACTGCAGTATGGCGACTCTCATAGGACTGTCAATCCGAGTACTTCTGCTGCGAGCCCTTCCCTCCAGATTTAAGGTGTCAGTGGAAGTAACTCCGGGAAGTCACGCTTCTGAATCGGCAGTTAATAAACAGTTGGCAGACAAGGAACGGGTAGCAGCAGCTTTGGAGAACAAAAACCTCATTGAAATTATTAATCAGTGTACTGGGGCCTTCTGATTTCTGCTTATATTTCTCTCATAATTTTATAATCACTATTGTATCTCTTATACCATTAAGTTGTTACACTATGTGTATGCTATTTATAATAAATTAAATTAAAATAATAAAAAAATGTGTATTTTTTGATAAAATGAAATGATGAAAACATGCCAAATTTATGAAACTATTTATTACAAATACAAAACATTATATTACAGTTATGTAAAAGTACTTTGATATAACTGATCAAAATTACATAACCCGATTTCTGAATAAAAATAAAACAATTGTAGCAGTCCTTTATTACCATAAAACATTTAGCCAATCTTATTGTGGATAAATAGTATAGTTATTTAACATAATAGAATAAGGTTACAACATTAAGATTTCATGTCTTAAAAGATTTTTAATGACATAATAAAAGTAAGTCTCTAGGTTAAGTTAAGTGTGTATTTTTAAGATATTTTAGATTTTGAGAGAAAATTTGCATAGCAGGATCGCGCGGCATCTTCAGCTCGCAGTGAGAGGACGGAGGGTTGGGGTGTCAATTCTCCATAGTCCATCAGTGCGCTCTGCAGTACTAAGATTTTTTCTTCTTTACTTTGAATTTCTTCAGCCGCCTTCAAATATGAAACCAAATTATTAAAATAATATGATATCCCAGTTTCAGTATAGTACAAATATGCATGTATTTTTTTTAAATTAAATGCTCTTAATCATTTTCAGCAGCAAAACTGTTGTTGCCCAGTTTATTAACTGTAAATTATTATACTTGAATTCACAAACAATTTTAAACTAGATTCACTGCTTATTGTATGTGAATATAGTAGACTTGTATTCTGCATATATGTCTATAACAAATTTTAGAATACAGCTGAACCTGGATATAAAAGAAAGCTCTTTCATATAGAGTCGGCTCAAGGTTCCGTCATTTCACCCGAAACCTTTGTAAAAGAAAGCATAAATATAAGAGAGACCACTTTATAACAGAAAAATGTTTCGGTTCCTTGGACTCTCTTATATCCAGGTTTGACTGTATATCATTTTGCACAGTTTTAACTGCATGCTTGTTGCTTTACTTATTATAATGGCTTAACAACCCGTAAGGTGACATAAATTGTTTTCTGGATGCTAATAAATCTGTTTTACCAACCTTAATTTTTTCAAAGCATTCCTTCAACACATCATACTTCTGTTGAATGTAATCCACATCTACAGCTTTTTGGCACAAATTGCAATTTTCATTTTCTGAAATCACTTTATTTTCCACAATTCCACTGCATGCTTTGTCTGGACATCTACAAGACATTTAAAAGAATTTTTCTATAAGCTACCTACTTTCATAGCAAATATGATGAAACAGTTTTAGAAAAAAATATACATTGCACGCTTAATAGTAAACTGACTGATTATGGTTTAGGTCATAATTGAGTTAACATTAGACAGAGGCTTGTTAACGCTATCCATCTATTTTTCACAATGTTAACGCTATCCATTTGTACGTACGATAATCGTTCACAATGTTAACGCTATCCATTCGTACGTGTTCTTCAACTGTTTTTGTTAAAACACCGACTCATGTCTGATTGAGCAAAACTTGCTTTTTTGAGTTAAGCCAGTGTTCTATTAAGCGTGCGACATGTACAACATTCTTTTATAATTATTATTTGAATGAGTTGTATTGAAAACAAAAAAATACATATTATCCAAAATATTTACTTAAAGCCTGGAAAATCTGCTGGTGGAAGAGGCCATTGTTGACTACAGGGCCGACACTTGCAGCTGAACCAATACCGGGATCTTAGGGCGTCTCTCCGTTCTCCACCTAACTTACTCCCCTCCATCCCTGGTAGGTTGCGACCCCATTGGGGTCCATAGCTATCTCCTACAGCTTCTCCAGATGCCACGGGTCGAAGTGCTACCACAACCAGTTTTTTGCCTAAGAAGTATCTGTTTAAAAAAAATTGTTTTTTTTAAATCCATGAATTGTTTTATTTAATCTTTATGCTGCTACTATATTTTTCTAAATACTAATGTGAATTAATTTTGAATAAAAAATTACGGGCTGTCTTCTGTGTACGCTATCTCTTTCTCTCTAACTTATTCTGCTCTATTTTTTGCACAGAGAAGATTTTTATTTAAGCAATTCTGAGTCGTCATTACGCAAAGACCATCTTTGTTAGGATTACTCTATGCTTTTATGAATATCAATATATTGTTTTAGGCAAATATAACTTGTAATTCTAAAAGGCTATCTAGGTCAATTTTTTTTTACAAGTTATCTTCAAAATTTGTTTGCCTACAATAATATTTATGAATCCAACATAGACAATTTTCATTACTACATCATTTTTACTATCAAAACTTGAACTTGCATAAAGGCAAGAGGCATCAATACAGCTTTTGAAAACTTCTCGTGATTCAATATGTGTAAAATTTTGTATCAAGAAAAATAACTAACAAAACATGATATTAATAATACCATTCAATATATTAAAAATTTTGGTGAAATGAATTCACTGGGCCAGGGTTTCCCAAACTATGTTCCGCAGAACTATTTAATAAGGTTTTATTCACTGCATCTGAAGATCAATCTCCACTGATGTTTATGACGTCAAGTACACCGAGGCCACACTAGATATTATGCAACTTGTCAATATTTGCAATTCAAGGACTCAAAATTATGAAAGTGTTTTATTTATTAAAATAGTTATATTTATATTATATCATAGTTTTATATGTAAAAATAATAACCCAACCTAAAGAATAGGCTAAATGTTCTGTTAAAATTTCCAATCTTCCATTGCAGAAAAAGTTTGGGAAACCCTGAACTAGAATATTTAAATTAACTAACTAACCAACCATCACGCCGTCTCCCCGGAGTAGGCAGAAAGAATGGACTGCCACACTGTTCTGTCCTGACATACTTCTCTCACTTCCTCTACATTCATATTGTAATTTATGCAGCTAATCAATATTAATATTAATTAATAACCGATGTCTTCCAAGTTTCGGGGGAAATTCCATCTCTCATGGAGTCGTTGATTATTACCAATAAAGACTTACCGCCAACTTCTAAAGTGTCACAAATTACTTTAAGAGTGATCCCATCCTGGGATCATTAGTTTAATTAAGTTTTCAATTTTATACTTTAAATGATTCTTAAGGTTTAATACAAGACCATGAAAATATGATCTCTTAGACTGAAAATATGAAATATCTCTCTTAGAAAATATGATCTCTTTGACCATGAAAATATGATCATTAAGATGGTTTGGACACATGGAAAGAATGAATGAAGAAAGAATGGTAAAAGAAGTATATGTTAACTATGTAAATGGAACTAGAAATAGTGGAAGACCGAGGAAAATGTGGCATGATAAAATATATCAAATATTGAATGCCGGTCACGTGAGGAGTCGGAGAAATCGACATGTGTATGACACAATGTATGAATGTTGAGGAAGCGAAAGAAGTATGTCAGGAAAAAAAATTGTGTGGTAGTCCATTCTTTCTGCCTGCCCCTTCAGAGAGACGGCATGATGGTTAGTTAGTTGGTTTTGAAAATATGTATATTGTGTTCAACGAGATGATTTGTTAAAATGGTTGGTCACCTTATAACTGAAGGACAGCAATCGTGGTTAAAGAGAGAAGACGTGGCATACAGCGTACAACCCAGTTCCTTCTCACCGCGCAGCCCACAAACTTGATGGGCATTAAACTGTAGAACTTGTATGTTGAACAGTAGAACGCACCAAACCGAGAGCACGTCTGAATCCACTGAATCAAATGAAAAGTGCACTTTTATTAGTTTATTTTTACAGTTTAATATAATATGTCGGATAAAATATTTTTAATCAAAATTAAAAATTATATATATTACTTACAAATGTTAGTTTGCAATTTTTCCATGGGTGATGATTCAGTATTGAAAAAATGTGTTTTTTGTAGGCACCTAGTCAAGAAGAATGCCATCAATGTTCTGTTCACATAGTCCTCTGGCTGACGAAGCAGCTCGTGGGTCACCAACTTGTAAATGGCACCATGGCGCAAGGTGTCTGTCATTTCTTCGCCATTTATAATTGGGTCATTTTGATTTATTCCGTTTTGCTTAAAATACTTTTCATATATTCTTAATGTGTCTTTTAAACCAATTTGTGTTACCATCCTTAGAGCTATATGACACAAAATTGACATTCCAGAACCTTGAACAAGAATAGATGTAAATAATTAAAACTTTTTTACAATAGCCACCTTAAATATGCCAATAATATATTTTCGTAATAATTGATCTCGAATATTGGACATACATTTGCATAATTTTATCATTATTTTATATGTATTTTTTGTATGAAAGTGAAGCTCGGAGCTGGCAGAAAAAGGATGAAAACAGCATAAATCTGTAGAAGTGAGATCACTTAGAAGAATGTACATAAAATGGTTTATGATAGAATACCGAAAGAAGAAATAAGGAAGGAATGTAAAGATGATTGTGTCCTGGGTAAAATTTAAAAATGATCACTTAGATGGTGTGGACATATGGAAAGAATGGATGAGAAAATAATGGTTATAAAAATTTATACAAGCAGTGTGAATGGAAAAAAGTAACAGAGAACGACCAAATTAATTAGTTACTAAAAGGTAACTACATTCGAAATCGTAATAATGGTCAAGCGTGCATATTACAATGTATGAATGTAAAGGAAGCTTGAGTTAAAATAGTTACAAAATTCAGATAAAAATGTAATCTTAATCTCTCTTCTTTCAATACTGCAAAAGACATATCATTAACTGTTTAATTTGGAACACTTTTACAATATCACAATTCATTTATATCATTCCTGTGTCAATCAGGTGTTGCAAACAACTAAATAACTCAACTTAGTTATTTTTAACACTTGATGATGCCAACATAGATTGTCAAAACTGATGAGACAATTTCATAGAAGTTTAATAAATAACCAACGTCCAAAATCGATCCCACTTCAGAGGAACACTTTAGGCCATACAAATCAAGCCTCCGCATAAACAAATAACCCACCAAACCACCTTTCTGACAATGTCGAATAGCCACTAGAGTTGAACTTCTTTAAGCCAGAAGATCCAAGTCCAAGTTCAATTGTGATATGATAACAGTGTTTCAAATTAAACAGTTAATAATGTTGAAGTATCATAGTGTTTCGGCCTAAAATAATGAATTATCTCATTTGTTTTTTTTTTATACAAATACTTGTAGACAAATACTGGATTTTCACCCATTGCGGGTTAATATATTTTTTTAAGGATTAACTCCAGGCGTTATCTAGCAATGTGATAATTGCGTAAAAGCCTTTCACATTGTATTAATAAAGATTTTCTGCTTAATGCTTACAAATTATCTTAATAGATGGCGCTAGTGTACAACAATGTGACATTATTAAAAAATAGTAGCATATAATATACAAGTTCCAAAAATTTGTCAAGTGTGGTGTCGTAAGAAGGGCGGAATGGGGAATGTTGTTAACATAAAGTGATCGCTTAACCCAACCAATGACAGGTCATAAGTCCTGTAAACACCTCGACTACCATATTCTGTTTCCAAATAATTTACATCTTCGTCTCTATTGAGATACAAATGGCGCTTAATACAATTAATCCTTAAAAAAGGATTATCTAATAATTACAAATCACATTACCTATGAAAAGATCCATGAATTTACATTCATATTGATGGTATGTGGAGGTTGCTTCAATGTAACATTTTTCACTGCAAAATGCAACGGCAGCACAGTCCGGACACCCTCGAGGAATCTCCAATCTGCGAGCATAAAATTAAAATTGAATAAAAGGTACAATTGTTTTTGAATACACATACTACAGAGAATCAAATCACCACAAGTAACATAAATTCCTCCTTACGTTTCAAAGCAATGGTGACAGTGGGTTCCAAACTGCTGAGGCTTTAGGCAAGCTGCATACGGTTTTTCAATAATTAAAGTGTCTCCAATTTTTATATCCTCTGCTGCCGAAATAAATCTTCCCTGCACAAATACACAAACATTTGTCAAATAAACAATATAATTATTGTACTGCGCACCACACCAACTGTGGGGCCATTGAATACATGATCGAATAGCATATGACCTCATGCTTGGGACTCATATATAATTTCTCCAATATTCCCAGATATGCCAAAATTTGTACTACCAGCGACATCTATAGATGTACACAAAATTAAATAATTTATTGGTTAGTTATATGTTTTACAAACTGAAAAAAATATGTTTTGTAAATGGCATTAATATTTTACTACTTGAGAGGTTAATCATAAGTAGCTAACTAACTAACCATCACACCGTCTCCCTGAAGGGGTAGACAGAAAGAATGGACTGGCACATTTTAACCGATGCGGCTAGAATCCTTCTCTTTTCACCATCGAGGGTGACACAGTGTGATGGGTTGCGAACCTCATCGCCACCAATAGGCATCTCCCGAAATCAAATCAAAATCAATCAATGCAATCAAAGTAATTGTTTTATAATTAATATAAATGAAAGCATCTGTTTTCAAGAAGTTTTATTATATTTTATGTGATATATATGTTTCACCTTGCTAAGGAATTAATAAATGTTTGAAGTAAGCAAGTGGAAACATTTCATTCCCATAAAATAGAATAAAACTTTTTGAAAACAGATGGTCAATTTATATTAATTATTTAATAGAGAGTTTCACATCACTGTTCAAGAAATAAATAAAAATATTCCGGTAATTATGAATCTTTCAAGATTAAAGACTTTTGTAAGTTATCTGTGGTATTATTAAAATTTTATTTATTGAGTCCTAAAATTTGATAACCGGGTGGTGGTTTATATTACAGAACGCATTGCTCCTGATCCAGGGGACGTTCAAGCCTGGACATGACTCAATTCCTTTTCCATAATAATTAACACTTACTGCTTACATTGGAGATTGTATTATAAATTTTAATGGCATTTATTTAAATCCTTAGTGTTTTCCCTTTTTTTAAAGCATAAAACTAATGCTAAATAATTTAACTAACCTGTTCTAAATTTTCAGATACTGTTAAAAGTTTAGATGCTCCTAGTAAATCTGCATGTTCTCCTCCTGAGAGATGAATATCTACAACAAAAAAGTCATGGGAAATAATTAAGCTTTGCAAATAACAACATTTATTTTCTGCTTTGAAGATGTTGAAAAGAAACAATAAAAAATCCTCAGTTATTTATTGTTTCTTGAACAATAATATACAACTCTATATTAAATGTTGGGGAAAATATAATAGTTTTAGAGAACTGACAGTTTCATAAATAATAAATAAATCTAGAATCAGTTCTTATTAATATAACAAAGCTACAGTTATAAACAAAGAATATTTTTCTATTAATTGATAATATCACTTCATAAAGACATGGATTTCTATGAAAATACCAAAATGTTATGAAGTTTTCATTTTATCCAGTACATATATTTGGCACCTAAACATGTTTATGCATATTCAAGTTCATAAATGTTCAACTTAAATGATATTTTTAATGTGATATTATTTTTTCTTTACTTAATAATGAATAAAAGTAGGCAAGTTTAAATTAAATACCTGAAAAATTATTTCCTTCATTACCGTCTATGTTTACATCATTAGTGTGTTTTTTTAATTCTTTAAATATTTCTTTGACATCTTCTTTTGCAGTCCCTTGAAGTTGACCTTAATATAAAATTCTTTGATAAATATCATAATGTATTTGTTTTATTAAATGTATTTGCTAAATTTATCTTTCCTTTCATATTAATACATGCTAGTTTTATTTTATCATTTGACTACCTTGTTGGAGAGCAATATAAAGATCTAGCTTGGCGAGACTAGTTTTTCCTTCTTTACAAAGACAGCGAGCTCTTAAAAGCAGAGCTTTCTGCAGAATATGAGACTCTTTGGAAACATTCTGAGATTCAGATTTTGGTGGAGCCCGAAGCACAGCTTGGCTGCATTTTTCACGACATTGGAGCCAGTTCTCGCTCACCCAAAGTTGTTCTGCATCAAATAGCATTTTACTTGCTGTTTTTTCACATTTTTTTCTGTACACTTCTGTCACTGTAAAGGTTTTCAAAATTTCACTAAATATCTGAAACAAAATAATTTTATAATACTTAGAGAATTTTGAGAGTTTGGAGAGAGAATAAAAATTTGGATGCTTATAAATATCCAGCTCTAGTAAATTTTATACATTGTTTTTACAGTATAAAAGAGGGTGAAATGGAATATAATAATAAAATAAAGGTATTTCTGGCCAAAACTTATTTGATTTTGGAATATACAGAAATGAGTAAGATGTTTTGGTCACAGAGATAAATCTGAAGAATTATCAAGCAGAAATGGCTAGTTATATTTTAAAGAGTCTATCAAACATCAATTGATTAGCCTTTTAGTGGAGCATCTATTAATTATTGCATTAATACATATATTTATAAACTTACATCATCTTGTTTAATTAACAACTGAATGAATTCTTCGCCATAGATTGGTTCCTTCCATAAATCTTCAGCCCACTCCTGAAGTCTTGTGTTTGCCTTAACGTTTTCTACTAAAGAAATGAAAAAACCTCGACTCTCTTCTTGTATGGTTTTTAGATTACAAATATTAGTTAACTTAGGATTAATCTCATCAATCATCATAATAAATTCAAGTTTTATTTTCAGTCCAATAAGCTTATTAACTTCCTTAATTAGGCAGGTACCGCACCTATAAAAAATAGCACAATGGAAATTATTTTGTAAATTTTATTGATAAAATCTGGCATGTATGCATTATGTTATTATATATATCTAGAAATGAAAAATAACAGACCACAAACAATTATATTATCGGTTTAATTATAAATGTATAAAATGAGTGAGATACAACTTTTCACAAATTTATTAATGTGATAAAATAAAACATTTAAATATTATATAATTTAAAAATTAACATCTCGTAATAAGTTATATTCAGTTATTCTTAGTTTTGAAATCATAGTTTTTGGTATTTTTGTAAGATTATGATTATGAATTTAATAGAATACTATTAAATTGTTGAATTATTCCTATAATTTATGTGTTTCGTATATTAAAATCAGTTATATTGCTTTAGAAACAAAATAATAATTTCTAGTTACAAAAATACTTGCAGGTAACTGGATATATTTTAACGTCGGCCGAAGTCAATATCTTAACACATTGTGAAGCTAAAAATACTTTAAAATACCATGCTCTTTCCTTGAGAGTTTACAAGTATAAAAATAGAAAGAAAGCTTGCGGCGTGTGCATATTTTAAAGGTGAATTAACATTTTTAACAACATTAAATTGAAAATGTTGTTCATAAAATCACAACTTAAATTTTTTTTTTGAATTTTCACAAAAAAACTAGAATATATTCGCCCTCAAAATATGTAAATATAATTTTAAATTTGTTAAATCGAATTGAAAACTTTTTACAGGGTTACCAACTGTTTTCATTAATATTTTTATACATAGACAACATACTAATAATTACCCTACCCGTGTAGTGTAGGGGTATTTATAAAATCATTTTGGCGGAGTCTGATGATGGAACGGGGTTCATGAATGAGGAGATGCGGGAAATCTCACTCTGGATTATCGAGATCATCTCCCGTTGCCTCGGCGCCAAATGGCCATAATTTATAGATGATATTTATGATTCGTTCGGGATTGAGAGTGTGATTATTAAGAAAGGCCAAGTGATTTAGAAATTAAGTTTATTATAAATAAGATTACAAGAATTTACACGAGAGGAACACCTTAATGTTCATAAATTACATTCAAAGACTTACTTGCTAAAAGCTGGTCAACTTACTTAATTTTACTGCGTAATGCTATCCTCGGGACAGCAACGCCGAGTTGGGGCTGTGTTCATCCGTCTGCGTACGAGGAACGTGCGAGGCGGACGATGGGGGAGAGCCGTGGATGCTGGAGCCGACCTGGCCTCCGCCGCGGAGATCGGGCGAGGCAGACGACGGCGAAGGATGACGTGGAGGCTGGCCGGATCTGAGGCAGCCGGCACCTGGCTGCCTGGCTGACGAAGGGCACGGGTCTCCTTCGCAGCGACCGCAGTGGCCAGTATCAGGCCCCAATGATGATAAGCTGGCGCCATGGTTGCTAGCGCCATGCGGCGTGTATATCGCGATCTTCTTCTATAAATTATCTCCCCGGCGTCGGCCGCCCGCCGAGCGCCGGGAAGAGATGTCGCCTCACCGGAGTCCGGTGTATATTTCCCACCTCGCTCTTCGCAGCCCTCTAGTTGAAAATCCGCAGGGTGGTGGGGTTAGATCACGCCCCCCCCAAAGTGTTGCCACTCACAAAATTGACACTATCAGTATTATTGTTTCCTGTACACTATTATTGTTTTTCACTTTCCTAAATTATTATTACTAAATTAAATATTAACTAAAATTAAAATTAATTAAGATTAAATAGCCTCCAGAGAGAAAACGTATTTTCTGCCATGTAAAAATTGTTAAGTTATTTAATTATGGAAGACGAGGTATAATATTTTAAAGTGTATAAAATGGCGATTTGTGCATAATTTTTTTGGTCTTGGGGAATCAATTTAAGCATCGGAACTAAAGATACAGCAAAATTATATTCCGGATCCGTGCGTGTACATCTATTTTTTTCTCTTAAAATTTCCAAAAGTGATTCTTCGTAAGTTTTATTGCTGCTCTTTTTTTGTTGTGCATGTGTTGGTCTTGATATTGGTGTAGATGTGGAAGAACAACTTATGTTCTCTCCAAGTGTCTCATCAATGTCAAGCGATGTTGCGTTGCTGGATGTTTCTCGCACTTGGTCCATTGAGGGTACCAAGAACAGCAACTTTTCAAAATACACATATCGTTTTCTTTTAGGTGCTGATTGGCCCGATTTGACTTCTTTTTGTAAGCGAAGCTCCCTCGAAAAACATGCTCTTAAATTTTTCCAGCGCAGCTGTAGAATTTTCACTGCAAAAAATAACAAAATTTGTTTTATTTACAGGTATTTAGCTACAGGTGCAAGTTTTAACGCATTATCTTTTGAATACTTAATATGGGCCACAACACTTCGAAATATAGTAAATTTAATATGCCAGTCTATATGGGAATCTTTGCAACCACTGTATATGGCAGAAAAAACTGAAGAAGAGTGTTATAAAATTGCTGATCAATTTTATGAGCGTACTAACTTTCCTAATATTATTGGCGCTGTTGATGGCAAACACGTTAGAATAACAAAACCAAATAATAGTGGATCATATTATTTTAATTTTTTAAAGTTTTTCTCCCTTGTATGATGGCGTGGGTAGACGCCGATTACAAATTCATCTATATCGGCATTGGATCGCATGGGAGCTCAAGTGATTCGACCATTTTTTTAAATTCAAATATTGGCAGAAGACATCAAGAGAACTTATTAAATATTCCTATAGGACGAACTCTACCTAAGGAAGAAAATGGGAAAATAATGCCTTTTTGTATCGTGGGCGATGAAGCCTTTAGACTTTCAAAGCATGTGTTACGTCCGTTTTCTAAATGAGGACTTACCATTGCTAAATGAATCTTTAATTATCGACATACAAGAGCACGTCGAATGGTAGAATGCACTTTTGGAATACTTTTGAAATGGAATACCTATTGATGTCAACATAGAATTTTGTGATAAGATCATACTGGCTTGCTGTGTATTACATAATTTTGTACGCGTTAGAGATGGAATTCAATTTACAGATACTGCTTATGAATGTACGCTTATTAGCAATGCACTTATACATCAGACGTATAGAAACATGTCCTGTGTAAATAAGAAATTATTTTGCTTCTTACTTTATTTCACCACAAGGTTCTGTCCCTTGGCAATATGATAAAATATAATATTAACTCTTTATACATACATACCTAAAAATTATAATGTGTAAATAATGTTTAATAAATATCCATAATATCCACAAACCTGTATTTTCTTTTTGTGCTTTTGTTACAGTTGTTGCTGGAAATAATTGAATAGAAATATCCTCCCACAATTTCCTTTTTAAATGAATATCCGAAAATGCCTTTAAATTTTTTGTATACAATGCTGGCCTCTTCTCAATCTCTTCTATTAAAAACTCATTGTCAATATCATCTTCTCGCAGAGAAGCCGCCATCTTATAAACTGAAAAATTCGCAACGCACGTCCGTTCGGTAGGCGTCTCCCGGCAGAGTGACAAAAAGTTTCTAGTGAGCCCACTCCCATACCAATGTACAGGCCGGGTAATAGTCACGTCACGCTAATGTCGCCGGCCGCTGGAACTTTTTGTTACCGTATTGTCATGTCGCTGTCGCCGCCACCTAGTTAAATACGCCGCTCAATTGAACGGCTAGGCTGATAATGAAATGGCGTCATTCAATGAAGTAACTAGGCCGGTAGTTTTAGTGTTTTAATTTAGTTCTATTTTTTACCACTGCAACGCTCCGCCCGGATTTCGTGTATTTTGTAAAAAAAAAATTCGATGAAAATTATTGTGACTTTATTTTATCGTTAATTTATTTATTTATTTGAACACAAATAAAATAGGGATTTTGCTAAACAAGTTTTTAGCGTTTGCGTAAAAATTTAATGAGTAAGTAGGGGATGTGGGATGTATTACATTTAATAAGTGGAATTAATTTGATCATTTTCACAAGTTTTTTGTTGTTGTAAAGAATTGTCAATGTTATTTTTTTTGTAAATTTCGAGTAAATAAATAATATAGTAAATTTTGTACCAGAGTTAACTATTTAACTAACTTACTTAACATCACGCCGTCTCTCTGAAAGGGTAGGCAGAAAGAATGGACTGCCAGGTAATCCATCCTTCTCTTTTCGCCCCACGAGAGACGCGATGTGATGGGTTGCAAACTTCATCGCCACCAATAGGTGTAACTATTTAATTTTTTAATAATCGTAAATTTTTTAAAGAAATAATGACAGTATACCATAAAATTTCGTTCTTGAAATAACATTACTGCACCTAAAATAAACAATAAAAAACTTCTTCTTCTTTTAGTGCCGTGTCAGGTAGTCCCAACGTTGGCGATCACTGCAGCGAAAGCATTTCTGTCCTGCGCCACTTGGAACAGTTCCCCAACTCTTTTCATTCCTGTCCAGTCTCTTATATTTCGCAGCCAGGACAACTACTTTCTGACAACTTCCCGACATCCCTCTATTTTGCCCATGATTATCAGCCACAGGAGGTCCACCTCCCCGCTAAAGGGAGAAAGATACCTATCTTTCTCCCCTTAGCATGTGACCCAAATATGAGACTTTTCTAACTTTCACACTAGATAGCAGCTGTCTATTGGCTCCGGCTTTCTGTAGTACGTCTGCATTACTGACCCTACCGGTCTACGGAATATGGAGCATTCTGCAGTATATCTTCATCTCATTTGAGAGGTGAAAATAAAACAACTACAATACTCTTCTTTCCCTTTGCCATTTCCCATAATCTAGGGTCGGCCCTCCTCATACGAAAACGCCAAACTTTCCTATTTTCACTCATTTCCACTGTCAGGTTCTCGCGTTGGAGCTCCTTTTCCATGTTGGCCCACCATGTTGCCATTGGGCGACCTCTTCTTCTTGGTTTTGTGGGAATGCTGAGGGCTTTTTGGACAACGTGCTCGCTGTCTCTTCGCATCACATGACCGTACCACCGGAGTCGAGAATCTCTTAATTTTTTAAAAACAACCACAATACTATATACTATAAATGATTATACAGTTCATTAGTCTTAATTATTTATACAAATAGTCCTTCATATGACACCTCTTTCGAGACAGTCATTCAAATATGTATACTTGAATATAAATACATATTCAAATGTAGATTGCTTGTTCCTCTCTTTAGGTTATAGATGATCTCATCATTTAATTCATTGGTATATTCCATCAGTTTGCTCTTTAATTTGTTTATAAGTATGTAGTTGATTACATTACTTGAATTATAATAGTCGAGATCTAGTTGAATCTTTTTCAAGAAGAAAAAAATATATATATGTGTAGAGTTAGGTGGTTCAGTGCGCAAGTGAAAAGTCAGAGGTTGGTTGGTACACAGTTATTTATTTCGGCACAGACAAGTGTATGACAATAGATAAAGCGAGAGCGTTTGAGCGGACACGTGTCGTTCGGCCGAAGGACGCGGTAATAAGCCCGGAGCAAAGACGGGGTCCTTGTCTCCGGGGGGGCGCTATGCTGCTGCCAGCATACTAGCGCTATAGGTTAGGTAGGGGGGATGGGATTAATCCTCCCAGTCCCACACACTCGAACGTCTCTGGGGGGCGCTATGCTGCTGCCAGCATACTAGCGCCATAGGTTAGGTAGGGGGGATGGGATTAATCCTCCCAGTCCCACATATGGTACATATATGAAAATATAAACAAAACCCTTGTTGCAAAAAACATACATTTATTAGAAATAGTTTATACAGGATATTAAAAACGTGAATTATGTGAACTTAGAAACATTTTTCAAGCAGTAATTAAAATGACATTTCACTGTATCATTTGTTCTTCCATAACGCTTGCCATCCATTCGGGTTCCTTGGCAGCTATTTTATCTATAATGCTATTCACTTGGTAACACAAACTCTGAATCTGTCTGTCCCATTGTGGTAAAACTTCTCTGGCTGTAAAAACAAGATATTTTTTTAAAAATAATACTAAACAATCCTCTTTTAATGCTCAGAATGAGTAAATCAATATAATAGAATGGTAGACTACACATTTTCAAAAGTGAAGGAAATATAAAAGCATATATAGATTTTTTTAAACTTTGCATGGTCTTACTTTCAAAATGAACAATGGAGTCAATTTGGTCAATATACCCATTCATTCTTCCTTCAGTTATCATTTGACTGGCAATTCTTTCGGCTTTTGCTGGGGGAATTTCAAGCAACGCTCCTAGTTCTTCAAAGGTTATATTATTGTACAGTTTGCTTGCTGAAAGTAAATTGTGCTCAAACACTGCGCGATCCAGGATCGGAGAACCATCAACAGTGCTTGCCTGAAAGTTAAGAACATAACATTACCTAGGAGTACCTTGATAAACCCAACATTTTTACCATCATGTTAAACTAGAATAAGTTTAATTAATATGAAGGAAAACTTCTATTTTCTACAAGTTTTATTACATTTCATGGGAATGAAATTTTTCACATGCTAAGGCATTATCAAATGTAGTGCCTCAGCAAGGTGAAACAAATAATTCCCATAAAATATAGCAAAACTTCTAGAAAACAGACATTTTCATTCATATTAAATACATAACAAATTTATTTCATAGTATTAAAGAAATATCAACCTTTTGATGATTTTGCATAAGCGCTTCAAATTCTTGTAATTCCGATCTGCGAATAATTCGGTCTAAATACATTTTCTCGAGAATAGAATACGCTGGAAGTTGTTGGCACCTCTCATCCTTAAACAATGTGGCGAGCATGCGAGATCTCTGTTGTCCTGTAAAATTTAATTTTATCAGAATTGCAATAGTATCCGAATACTTTATATTTTTATTGAAATATGGAAAAATAAGAAACTAAATGGTTACCAGCTGAAGCCAGAACTGTGCATATAAGGGCATTACGCAGGCAGGTCATCCTTTCATCATCATGTATGATAGTGCGGTACGACAGCTCATTGTATCTCTGAGCAGCTTCGATGAATTTCCTAAATATTGATAAATCAATTTATATTTAGTTTCCAAATTGTGAAATAAAATTTAAAATAAAAACTAGTTTAACAAAATAAGTACCTTCTATAATCTAGGACACGGGCATAGCAAACTTTATAATAAATTTGCAACTGTTCGTTGGTGCTTTCAGCTTGTAAAAGTGACGCTCGGTTAACGAAGGCCTCTGCCTGCACTGGATCATCATCCTCCAGGTAAAGGCGGGCTATCTTCAGATAGGTTTCCAACTTATAGTCCACTGAGTATTGTCTGTAAAAACAAAATCACTGAACATGTACACAATATTTTTTTTATTCATCTTATCAAAAAAACTATGCATGTTCTTTTTTTTAACGAGGTATTTTTAAAACTAAGGCTGATTATATGTAATAAAAAAATTGTTATTGGAAATTTCACAGTAGAAGTTCATTATAAACAATGAAAATATAAAAATGTTGCAATTTTTTTTTAAATGGATATTTAGTTAAAATCCACAAATATTTGTGTCTTCAACCGGTTTCGACAGCTCACTGCCATATTGGGGCAAAGAAAGGTATTAGACCAGAAGATGGCAGCGAGCTGCTGAAACCGGCCGAAAACGCAAACATTAGTGAATTTTAATTTAATATACTGATTATTTTGATTAATTTATTATGAATATGTACGCAAGGTGTCATTAAAGAGTAACAAGAATTTTTTTAAATCTGCAAAATAATATTCTTAGATTTATATATCATTTTAACAATGTTAATAATGTCATTATTGAATGGTTCTTAATCAATAAAGAAGTCTCCTATCATTTAAAAAAATTAAAGAAAAATATATTGGGTGTTTCCGAAAGTTCGGTCCGTTTTTTTGTATGAAAATCCTATTTATTTTAAAGATAAAATAAAAAATACATCCATCAAAATATTATCTATCGTTAGCCACCACTTTTCCCATCATTCTGGCAAAGAATCCACCGTTGAACAAACACCTCGTCTTTTGAGGCAATCTAGGCATCAACCCAATTTTTGACATCGGCATATGAATGAATGTTCTGCTCTTCTAAGGCATGCATCATGGATCTGAACAAGATCAAGATACGATAGAGAAATGACTTTCTGCTCTGCCTTGCAAGCAGTAATTCACATGTCAAAAAGCCTTTCAACGTCTCTTGGCTTCAGGTCATGTGGAAACCAATTGCCTTACTTTTGGATCATTCCCATGGCCGTTGAACGTTCACTCACTGTTGACACATCAACATTTAATGCTTCTGCCAGTTGTTTAAGTGTTTGAGTTGGATCTTCATCGAGTAAACCCTCAATTTCTCGTTTTCAAACTTGCAGTCTTCTAGGGCGATCTTTGTCATCAACACTAAAATTACCAGCTTTGAAGCATCTATAGCATTCTCTCCATGATTTATCTGATGGAGCATGATCGTCAAAAACTTCCACAAGCATTTTATGTGTCTTAGCTGCACTCTTCTTCCAATTAAAACAGAACAGCAGAGCTTCCCGCAAATGCTTCTTATTTACCACAAAATTCGACATTTTAAGGAGCGATAAATCAAATGTTGTGAGAATGACAAACATGTGCGAACTTATTTAAATTGACGGATGCTCAGACTTACTAAATAAAAAAATGGCCGCCAGATTTGAAGTTATTACTAAATTGGAATTAAATTACGAAAACAAATATTTTAGGTTTTTACTTTTGTCCAGTCTCGAGTGGAATTCCCACCAGCACGTTAGCAGCTTCCTTCCAGTTTTGGTATCTTTCGTAAATATCGGCAAGATGCTGCCTGATGCTGGCCACCTGCTCCTCAAAGGATATCACGCGCGGCTGGACTCGGTCCAATGTGTAGTGGGACACTTCCTTGGACACATCATCAGGCAGCAGGGTGAGGTGGGTGCTCACGTCAGTCAACAGCTGCCTTGATATTACTAGACTTACATTCTCATTCACAACTGAAACACAATGCATAATTACCATTCTACAAACCCATAATTGCAGTTTATCATTGAATATACAGATTTAGTGTTTCTCAACCTTTTTAGTCTCACGTCCCTCTAAAAAGCCAAAAAATTAAGTAAAAAAGAACTTGTGAATCCTTCACTATAATAATGTAACGTTTATCAAAGTTTTACATTATTAAGCTAAACTTAGGGGGGAGTAAGGGGGATCCTATTGACTCTTTGAGCGGTGCATGGCCATCACGGTGGTGATGGCCATGCCGCTGGAGGATTGATCTGATCCCAAGTACTTATCCATACCTCCTCGACTTTGGTCTCCCCTGGAAACTATGCAAAATATTAGAGATCGAGTGTGAATAACCTCGGTGGATAATATTGATGCATAGGCTAACGTGGAAGGACACCTCGCCAACCCGTCTGGCAAGTGTGGCGTTGTAATGCCAACCACCCCCCGTATGACATGTCATACATGGAGAAGTATGGGGGAGGCTTATGTCCAGCAGTGGACGACAACGGCTGTTAAAGAAGAAGAAAGAAGTTAAACTTGTTTATTGTTTCTTGAACAATGATGTAAAACTCCGTATAAAATCATTAATATTAATGAAAACATCGGTTTTCTAGATTCTTTATTTAATTTTTAACCGGTTTCGGCAGCTCGCTGCCGAAACCAAGCGGAGCTTCATTATGGTGACTTGACAGTTTGTTTTATTATCCTGATGAAGCTCCGTTTAGGACGAAACTAGTTTAAACAACAATATAAAGTGGTCTTTGAACTCAATATTTAAGTGTTTCATTTATTTATAAAAATAGTTTTCATACGAAAGTGAATTTTTTTGTTAGAATTATATTGAGCAGCCCATCCTGGTAGACAATATTTTGTTAAATCTAATATGAAAAAATAATTACAAAAAAGGAAGCAAATAAAAAACAAATACTGGAAATTAAAAATATAAGAAAGAATAGAGAATATTTTTAAAGATATTAACAAAAGTATCCATACTAAACATGTCCTCGCTGCTCTCATAGCTACAATGATTGAGGTTATACTTTAGATAAACTTTATTAAAATTGGCGATGAGGTTCGCAACCCATCACACCGCGTCTCCCGCGGGGCGAAAAGAGAAGGATGGAGTGCCGCATCAGTAAAAGTGTGACAGTCCATTCTTTCTGCCTACCCTTTCGGGGAGACGGCGTGATGGTTAGTTAGTTAGTTAAATAAAACAGCAGTTCTTAACATACTTGCTTCAATGAAAACTTTTAATGTTTCCGTCAACTCTTCATATGTGTTCTCTAATAAATCTATTAGAATATTTCGATACCTGAAAAATAAAAACACACAATAAAACAAGACGTAATTTGTACGCTAAGACATCCGTATTTTTCATTTTCCCATATAAAACTTACTTTTCAGCTTGATCTTTGTGAGAACTACAAGAATTTCCCAATTCATTGAGACTTTGGCGTACATTAGCAAGAGTCATAGGCATCTCGGATACTATATGAGCACTGAGTGCTTAAAATTGAAAGATTTAACTGAAATACAGGACAAAAACATTATGCAATGGGTTGATTATTAAAATAAATCAAAAACTGTTAAATAGAAACAAAAGGGCTCTCCGTATAACCGGGACGATATTACCGTGTGCAGATAATAAACACCATCACTTTAAACAAAATAATACAAAATGTTACCTGATATAACGAACTTTGATTTTATACCAACAAATCTAATTGTGTAATTTGTTGTATGTGATTTACTCTTCAGAATATGCTGATCGGATTTTGCGAAATCCGTGTTTGGAAGTTTGTACAATTTGACAGTAAATTTATATATATCAATATTTATTTTCCATGGTAAGATTTTTGTAAGTAGGTAAAGAACACTTTTATATGGCTGGTTATACGTTAGCCTTCATATTTATGTGTTGGCATCATTGTATGCATAAATTGAAATGGGCGCTTTGAATTTCTGATAGTGTTTTGAAAATCTACCAACTTTCTTATTCTATTTAGAGAAATTTTTGCTCTTGTCAGAATTTAATCATTTATACGCGTAATTATTAACATTCTAAAATTATTATTTTCGACATTTTGCACTTTAGAGTTCTGTTTGAGATATCGCGACTAAAACCTTGTTTGTCAATGAGTGGCGTATTCACGTATATTATTTTGTATTTGACATTTAGAGCTAAAATGGCGGCCAATTTCAAATCTCTCGTAATCTTTTTGTAAATAATCTTTCAAATTAAATTGGAATGTATATTTTGCAACTTGCATCATGATGCAGTGATATTAATCCACCATTTACAATTTTCACAATGGACCAGCAACTCGACGAGTCTCTCAGTTTGGTTGACGGAGCAATCGGGGTATGGTGATTTTTGTTGATACTTTAAATGTTGAAATAGTCATTTTTACTAGATTTGTATTTAAAATTATTACTTTATTTTAAGATCGAGTTCAATGGCGAACAAGAGGTAGTCACTACTTCCGATTGTAGCTTTGATACAACTAATCCTAACTTTGGAAGTGAAATCGACGAAGAAATGGAACTTGGGCAAATACGTGATGACCACGACATGGATCCCGAAAATCAGATTATTGGTAGGTCATTCGCACATTATGTTTTCATTTTAAAATAGTATTTGTGAATTACACAAGTGATCAATATTTAGACCTCAATCGACACATTTGTGTTCCATTCGAATTTAGTTGTTGAAATATATGTCTGACAATTTTTTATTTATTAGGACTTCATTTCAAAATTATTTTTTCTTTTAATGGGGTAAATTTCTTTGTCTCTGATGGATTATTGTATTATGTGTTGTAACTCGAATATATGTTCTTGTGATTAAACTTTGTGTTTGTTTGAAGGAGACAGTATGGAGTATGTGACGGAAGTTGGCACAGTAGACATGCCCACACTGGGGGGCGAGGAAGAGGTTATGGCGGAGGAGCCCAAGGTTTGTTAATATACTTTTTATTTAAGATCCCTAATTTTTCTTACTATACCCTAATAATATCAATCATCATATTATTATATTTATTATTGATATGTTATAAACTGACTGGCTATATTTAAGATTGGCTATGGTGTTTAAGCCCACTAATATATATATAACTAACTAACCATCACGCCGTTTACCCGGAGGGGTAGGCAGAGAGGATGGAATGCCATACCGTTCTGTCCTGAGATATCTTTCTTGCTTCCTCCACATTCATACATCGTAACATGCATGTTTGTCGATTTTTTCGACTTCGAATGTGGCCGCCTTTCAGTATTTGATTAATTTGGTCATGCCATGCTTTCCTTGGTCTTCCACAACATCTCTTTCCATTCACACTGCTTGTATACAACATTTTAACCATTCTTCTCTCGTCCATTCGTTCCATATGTCCAAACCATCTGAGGGCAAAGATGGCAGTACATGTGCCGACCCTCATGTGTGGAAACGAAGCTTGGAGTTGGCAGAATGATGAAAGTAGGATAAATGCTATAGAAATGAGATCACTGGTGATAGAATATTGATTGACGAAATAAGCAAGGAATGTGGGCCGATGATTGGTTCCTAAATAAAATAAAATAAAACATTACTTAGATGGTTTGGACATATGGAACGAATGAATGAACGAAGATGGTTAAAAAGTTGTATACAAGCAGTGTGAATAGTAAAAGAAGGCGAGGATGCCTGAGGAAAACATGACCAAATTAATCAATTACTGGAAGGCCACCAAATCGCCAGCGAAGTAGGAAAAATTGACGAGGGCGCTTGTTACAATGTATTAATACAGAGGAAGCTCATGAGGTATGTCAGGATAGAGCAATGTGACGGTCCATCTTCCCTGCCTGCCATGAGAATCATCGTGGTGATGCCGGTGGGGAGAGCAATCAAACTGCTGAACATGATCGCTTAGGAGATCGATGTCTTTCATATTCGTGAAAGTACGTTCAGAAGACAAATACTCTTGACTTTGGAGAGTATCTTGTATTCCTAATGTCAAACCATCTCTCATGCGTTCCTGGTATTATATTTATTATATTTTACCTGTTCTCAATAGATGTCTTAAACTATAATAAATGTTTGTAATATCTTTTGAGAAAATAAACTGATTTGATTTTTGATTTGATCGTAGTAAGCGTCTATAGGGCTAATAATGAATATTTAATTGATCATCATTATTTTATTTATTAGGTTCAAACAACGATTATTTCAGAAGAAATAATGCAAGTCTCTAACCCCAATAATCTTGATAAGGAAGCCATCACTCCGGAATTGATAACTCAAAAATTTTCTAAAATTACAACTATCCCAACCACACAAACATTTTTCCAGGTAAGTGGTTGATGTCGCATTATATATTCAATGTATTGATGACTGCTTATGCTAATTTAAATGACAATTCATATTACAGACTTTCCGTGTTGCCAGTAATCCTACATTAAAGCCAGTGTCCATTGCGCCAAAACCAATCACAATGACAACTTCAGGTTTTGCGAATGTTAAGAAAATTTCTTTGGCTCCGGGATCAAGTGGTATTTTAGGTAAACATTATTTTTTTATTTCAATTTGGATGTGAGAAATGTAATAATATTAATTCAAACATATACCAATAAATAAAAAATAAAAAATTAACGTATACGACATGATTGATTTAATAATATTAAATCTACATTTTTTCATGCATTGACTCGTAATTGTCGCACAGAGGTGCTTCGAAGTTCTCCTGTATTGCAGGCGATTTGTCTTCTAAACGAGTCTTTAACTGAGATGGACCTCTGTAGATGCAGTTATAGCGAATTCGTGAATGAATACCTTAACGATTAGAGCAATAGAGATAACTGTCATGTTTCTATTCACATGGTTCTATGCATATTTCCTTTGATGTTTTTTCCCATCCTTTATACCGATTAGCCTCGCACTGTAATGATCTAAAGAGATAATAATAATTTAACTCAATAGAACAATTTCAGAACTAAATATGTATCTATGACAAATTATTTTAAAATTTGTTTTAAAGAAATAATTTTGATGTTAATGAAAATATGTTTTCTATTATAGAAGTATATCTATACGAGGGTCGTTTGACTGAAAGCTGGCTTATGTAAGAAAACGCATGATATTCGTTGTTTTTATAATTTATTTTTTAAATTTATATTTCCCCTTTTAGGGCAATACACTTTTCAAGATGACTTTCCAACTTTTTCATCCCTCCCGAAAAGTAATTTTGCTTGAGCTCTTCAAAATATTGTGAAGTTTCGGTCGTCATTTCACCTTTGTTGCAAAACGGCGTCCTAAGAGCCATTTTTTAGGTTTGGAAACAGGATGAAGTCGCAAGGGGCTAGATCTGGTGAATACGGTGGGTGGTCATTCAATTCGTAGCCAAATTGGTTCAATTTTGTCTGCACGACAGCCGATCTGTGAGCGGGTGTGTCGTCATGATGGAGGAGAAGTTTTTTGCGAGTCAAACCAGGACATTTTTTCTCCGATTCGGCGTCGAGACGATCCAATATTGTTGTGCAGTAATCTTCAGTTATTGTTTTACCCTTTTCCAAGTATAGTGGAACACCAATTATCCGAATCGCTTTCAAAATTTCAGAAAAAATAAAATTAAGACGGAAAAGTGCTGCGATTCACAAAATAATGATTCTATCGATGATGACAGTAAAACAGTTTACTTTGACCGAGATGTTCTGCAAGCAAGGACTTTTATTTACAGTACCAAATTGATTCGAATAATTGGAGTTCTACTGAAATTAATAAGAATAATACCTTTCGCATCCCAAAAAACAGTCACTATCACCTTACCGGCTGATCGGGTTGTTTTTGCTTTCTTCAGTGGGCCTTCACCGCGTTTCCTCCACTGCTTGGACTATTCCTTCGTCTTCAGCGTGTAATAATGGACCCACATTTCTTCAACATCGACGAAAAAATCTATTGGATCACTTTTTATCTTCGCCAAAAGCTTCTCTGAATCGCTTCTCGATAGTGAGCAAACGTGGAACCCATCACGTGGATAGCTATTTCACATAAAATATTTTGTGTATGATGGCGTATACACGCTCGTGAGTTGTTTGCAGCCTCTGCTAGCTCACGGATTTTGATTCGATGATTTGCCATAATCATGAATGGATTTTGTTGACGATTTCTGGTGTGAAGATATTTGGGGGCCCTATCATCAAAAATACTCGTACGACCACAAAAAAATTCAGCTCTCCAGAATTTGACTGTTGCTATCGAGGGTGCAAACTTTCCATAACCAGCATCCAGTTTGGCTTTGATTTCTACAATGTTTTTCCTTAATGAACTTAATTAACGAACGATATTCGACTTTTTCCATTTTTCACAAAACACGCAAGTTGCTTGCTTGTAACAGCCGTAAAACCCCAAATAATGGTTCTTTTTGCTTCAAATATTGACAGATGTCATGTGTTGGATGGTAGATATCAAAACCTATTTGGCGTTCATCTACATCTACATATAAATAAAACACAAGCTGGGTTGTGTGTGTCTCCTTCTTTCTCGGTGATTCCTCATCAGATCCTTCTGTATCTTGGGGAATGGACTAAGTGGAATTTAGCGGTCGTCATAGGCATATTTTCGTTATTAATCGAGCTCTAATTAACTTTATAAATTAATCAATTAATTGAAAATTTTCGTAGTGCAAACGAATATAGACCTTAATGTTCGTATCACCTGAGTATCAATCTTTTGAGTCTATATTCGTTTGACATGGTCTGGAGAGAATTCAGTCTCCATGTAATTTTGTGTAGTGGCAACAATGTGTTTTTCTTTCTGACAGTCCAATATATTGCGCTTTACTTTGGGATGTATAATACTTAATACGTTTTACTTATTACGTACTAAAATAATTGGTTGTTTAATTGGTACAGTCTATTTTATTGGCCATATTTTAATGTACATTAATGCAGACAGGTAATTATGCTTCCAAATTTTGGCGAGTATAATTTTTACGCGAGTGTCATTTTGAGGTTATGAACGAAATTTTATTTTTTCGTGTGGCTGAAACTTATTCGTTTCTCTTACGTTCGACGGTGATTACTTAATGATATTCGTTTTCTAGAGTTCTAGCCGTTCGATTGGTCACGTGGTCTCGGAACTGTCAATCTCTTTGTACGTCGTAATATTTTGTAGGTATGAAGTTTCGGTACTTTTAGGTTATGAAGTTTCTGGGATTAAAAATATTCAATGATAATTAAATGTTATTTCAAAGGATGATAGCGAAAATATAAAATATTGGACGTCGAAGCTCTACAAGAATATGAAGAAACTTGCTTCCGTAAGTATAATATAATATTTATATTTCTAATTCATAAATATATTTTCAGTTTATTCTATTTTGCTGTTTTCTTTATACGCATACTTTGGTCAGGGAAATTGTTACATTACCACAGCAACGGTAAGAAAGTTCTAATGATATACAATATGAATTACAATATGAATGAATGACACAATTCTTATGACTTTTTCCGTTTATTTCTAGGAAAATAAAGTAACGGATCAGAGATGGGACGAAAATTACCGATGCAGCGTGCAAAATAACTTCGTTAAAATGGAATTAGATCAATCAAACAACGGATGATCAGTGAATTAGATGTACTCAGTGAATTAGATGGCTCATTGTTACATTACACAATATCACATTTGCACAAAACATTCATATGTTTAGAGAAACAAAACTCTTGATTTTGTTGTCCATGAAAATCACATCAGAGCCAATAAAGTAAGTTTCTACGATCGTGATTTCGCTGTTGTCACATGCACCTTTCATGACTAAAAACATTGTCAAAGCGCCCTTGAGGTGAGCTATTCACGAAAACGGCGATTATACAAATTAAACAAACAAACAAACCATCACGCCGTTTCCCCACAGGGGTAGGCAGAGAGAATGGACCATAACACTACTCTATCCTGGCAAACCTGTCTAGCTTCCTCCACATTCATACGAGTCATACACGCATGTCGATTCCTCCGACTTCTAACATGACCAACCTTTAAAATCTGATTAATTTAATTAATTTGACAAATTAATCAAATTAATCAGATTAAAAGGTTTTATCAGTTTTATCATTTTTATAAAGAATTTTGACAGGTGTACAAATAAATTTTTCATTTGTTCCAATGACAATTTGAATAATTTCTTCAACATAACACTACTCTATCCTGGCAAACCTGTCTAGCTTCCTCCACATTCATACGAGTCATACACGCATGTCGATTCCTCCGACTTCTAACATGACCAACCTTTAAAATCTGATTAATTTAATTAATTTGACAAATTAATCAGATTATAAGGTTTTATTAGTTTTATCGTTTTTATAAAGAATTTTGACAGGTGTACAAATAATTTTTCATTTGTTCCAATGACAATTTGAATAATTTCTTCAATATTATTTTTAAGTTCTTGCTGGTTAAGTGCCTTATTACAGATAATTTAAAAAATGGTGGATACGTGTAACATAAATTAAATAAACACAAAAGTCCGGATCGTCCATGTCAACATGTGCAACATTGAAAAAAACATTATGTGTTATTACATTATGTGCTAAATTAAAAAACAGTGGATACGTGGAACATATTATAAATTAAATAGACAATATGTGCACCGTCTAAAAAGAACATTTTGTGTAAAATTATTTTTATTTTGTTATTTTATTTTATATCATTGTATTTTATATTATTTGTTTTAGATTTATTTTGTGGGTGTTGGACGATCGAAGTGTGCGCGGGAGATGCCTATTGGTGGCGATGAGGTTCGCAACCCATCACACCGCGCCTCCCGCGGGGCGAAAAGAGAAGGATGGAGTGCCGCATCAGTAAAAGTGTGACAGTCCATTCTCTCTGCTTACACTTTCGGGGAGACGGCGTGATGGTTAGTTAGTTAGTTAGTTAATTTGACAAATTAGCCTAATTATTATTATGCATATAGCATGAACTGCCTTTTATATGAAGAATATCTTCAGCAAACAAGTGAAAAACAGTTGTAATTCATTCATTGTATGGAAATTTAAATTTTGCCTCTTCGGTGTCCGCCTTATGGCAATTCAAATTTTTTTTTTTTTAATTCCAGGGCTCAATGATGAATCAAAGATCGGACCAAAGTTGCCGATGCAGCGTGTAAAATAACTAATGTTTAAATGGAATGGGATCGGTCATAAAGCAAGGACAACGGGTGATAAGATCTTCTGGCCTGGAGTGGCGAAAGAGAAACAGCTACACAAATTCTGGCAGATCACAAGCAAGATGGTCTGATGACATTAAACGAGTGGCAGGAGGTCAATGGCGCAGAGCGGCGAGGGATACAGTTGTGGAAGTCGGGAAGGGAGGCTTTTGTAGTATTATCATCTATATTACTATTCCATGCCAACGGACTCGCAGTAGAAACTTACTTTATTGGCTCTGATGTGAATTTCATGGACAACAAAATCAAGAGTTTTGTTTCTTTAATATAATGAATGTTTTCTGCAAATGTGATATAATATTGTTTATTTGATCATTAAATTTCATATAAAATATTCAAAAAATTGTTTTTCTATTACATTAGTAATATGTATTCAAGTTTATAATTCATTGTATTTTTTGAATATATATTGGGTTTATTTATGTACTCGAATTTAGCAATAGCGAAGCGTTGCCGGGTCAGCTAGTTGTTCATAAACGCCATTTATAGAAGGCTGGCTTTCCGTCAAACAACCCTCTTATTTTATACATATTACGTGATTCGCCTTTTTAATTCAAATGTTAAAATCATCTGTATTGATTTTCTTTTATATTTGTTCATGCCATTGTGAACTGTGAATGGAGGATGGTGTTTCAGGGTCAGAGCTCTCAGGGCGACAAGTGGTGGTGGTGCCAGGCACGGGGTCTCGTCTGAAGGTGGTGGGCGGCGTCCCCTCCCCGCAGCTTCTGCAGCTCCGCCAGCGGCCAGCTCCTCCGCTAGCCAAACTTTCACTCACTCCCTGTGAGTTAAGATTTTTGTTCAATTATTTGTATTGTCATGTTTTGGGTTCAACTTGGGTGAATTCAATCCTGGACAAGAGCCAGTTCATTATTCATAATAATGAAATATTATTTCTGCTCCCAATGGGAATGGTATAAATAATTCTAATACCATTAATGCAGATCCTTATATATCATATATATACATATATTTTGTGTTTATACATGTGAACCCCATATTAAATAGTTAAAATATATGAAAAACAACAGTTTTCTATAACTGCATAAATTGTGTAAAATATGTGCCCTTGTTATCCTGTACATAAGATAATTTTCTTTTACCCTTATTTAAAAATATTGATACATATACTCACAGTTTATTTGGTCAATCATTAACTAGTAAATGTGTGTTTGGACAGCTTTAACAGCCCCTGGAGCAGTAGCAGTGCAGAAGAGTACTCCAGCGCGCTACATCAGCATCCAGCAGGCGCAGCAGATGGGGCTGCTATCTGGCGGGAAATTCACACAGGTGGGCACATCTACTGGTCCATTCCCTCACACTCTTTCGCTCCCATCATATTGCCTATTTGAAATTATTAACCTCATTTTTTATTTAATAGTATAATATATGGTTTATTATGTTCTTGTGCCGTCTCTTATGTGAGGAAATGGTGCATAAAACTGGCAAATGAAGGATGAAAGTAGAATAAATGCAGTAAAAATGAGATCCCTTGGATGAATGTGTGATAAATCTCTGTATGGATGTTAATGAAAGTATTATGAACAAAATAATGAAATGGTCATTAAGATAGTTTGAATACATGGAAAGAATAAAATAAAAAGTGTATAATAACGATGTAAATGGAAAAGAAATGGGAGGATGACCAATGAAAATGTGACGTGATCAAATATTAAATGTCAGCCTTGACAAAATCGGATAAATCGACATGTGTGCATGACATGATGTATGAATGTTAAGATGTATGAAGAAAAAAGTGCATCTTATAGTCTGTAAAATACGGTAATTATGTTATTTTTTTAACAGTTGGTAGCAATGTCTCCTACAAAGCAGCAAGCGACTACTTCCACACCTGTAGTTCGTTCGGTGAGACAGAATCTCCAGTGTTCTGTCAAATCTCCAGCCAAGATTTTACCAGCCCCTCTTCAAGGTATTGACTATTTGTTTATTATTTTCATTTACACTGTATTATAAGTTATTAATTTTCAATGTGGTGTTTATTGTAAGGAAATAAGACGCATGTTAAAATAATAGCAAACATTTATAGCATCAACGTACTGAGTAATATTTTTTTAATTTTTCATAATCCGTGGGAAAGGTACTTTTTATTCATTAATGCAGAAGGTTTAGCCGTGAGTCATGAAGTTTCTACTGCCATGAGTGGATGAAACATTCTAATGTATGGAGAATCTCTACACTACTGACATCTTGTGACATCCATCCAATTTAAAATTCTCAGCTAATCTGACAAAGCCATAAAGATTGGTTCAAAATTTAACCAATTTGCGTGCATAATTAAATTGATCTCTTTTTAATAAAAATTATAGATATTAAAATGTCAAATAGAAAAATGAATAAAAAACATTGATCTGTTATTCTGATAATCTGATTAGAATGATATAATAATCTTTTAATGTGTGATTAATATTTATATAAACTAGTTGCAACCCGTGAAATATTCACGGAAGTAAACCAAATTCCGTATTTAGTTTCATGGTTTGTTTGTTTGTTTAATGTCATAACAATAATCGGAACAAAATTATAAAATGCATTGGTCTGCATTTCAAATTATTTTTGCAGAGAATCAAAGTATTTTTCTTTCATTCTCTTGTATTCAAAATTAAATTCTCATACATACTCTTTATGTATGGGTTTTTGTCTATTTATATTATGATAACACATGTACAAGTATTTTTTCTTTTGCAATTATTGGTGAATTATTTTTATGAATCTGCTTATTCAAAATAATGTCAATAAATAAAATAGCGAGAGCTTAAGCATAAAGTGTGATCAAATATAACATTTTGGTTATTGGTGCTGTAATATTATATATTATCTTGAAGTACGGGTGTGTGACATGGTGCCTTACCAAAAGAAACAGACTAGAGGCCTTTGTATGTGGTGCTACAGAAGAATATTATAAATTTCCTGGAGAGAGCGCATCACAAATAACGAGGTTCTCAGAAGAGGGCTGCAGAAGACTGAGCGCAGTGGAGGCGAGGTGCAAGACTTTGCTGCAAACCAGTCCCTAGGATTAAAATTGTAAAGGAGACTATTTTGGTTATTTGATAAAAATTCACGTCGTTACTTATTTCAGTGAATGAGTTCCTCCTTTGCCTATTTGAATATGTATTTACAGGAGTCTTGTATTTTTATTGATAACATTTACATCTTTAAAGCTGATATTATTAAATGGTTCCGACGTGGAAAGGGTTAAGTTAACAATTATTTGTCGACGTGGAAAGGGTTAAGTTTGATAATGTCTAGATAGTATTTGCCATAATTTTAATTAATATCCTCATAATAATTTACAAAATTGTCATCTTTTTATTCTAGGTGTTGGTAATACTGGGAAGATGATTTTAACAGCTGCCCCGAGTGTGGTGATCAGACCTGCAGTTGCCAATAAACCTCCGCAGGTAGTTACTGATTTTAATTACCTTTACTTAACATTGCAGTATTACTGAATCATTGTTTTAAAAGATGGTGTTTTCCAAATTTACTTTTCTGGTGTGTATTTAAAAAAATATTTTTATCTTATTTAACATACTTGCATATCGCACAGATAGTAAATTCAGATTAATAACCACAATTTTAAAGATCCATTAAATGGTGAAATAGATGATGTACCTTCTATATACAAATTAGGCTAATTGAAATATCCTGAAACATGTTCTAGAAAATTGGCATGTTGATATTCTTATTGGTGCTCACATTTTCGTGTCAATCAAAAATAATTAAAATCATAATTTTGTAAAATTATAAATAATAATAAGCGCCATTTTCCAGTTGTTATTACCTCAAGGACGCATTGAGACATATTTTAAATCTAAAAATGAATGCTACATCTGCATATATACCTAATTATCTTGGCTCCCAGCAGGTACTAAAAATGGAAGGCCAGGTTGGCTCCACAGGAACGTTACTAGCCAGTATTCCCGCCGGACAAAAAATTAACCCGCAGCAAATCCATCAAATCAATATTCCAGGGAAAGGGGTGAGAAATTGTTTTACTCAAGTGCTTTACGATTTTAAAAACTCGTTAATCTTCTGTTCGAAAGAACCTTAGAGTTTTGTTATTGAGTGGTGATGTATATATGTATGTATATGTAAACTTGTGGGTTTGAAGCAATAACATTAAGTGCCAATAAACAATATTGGAGATCAGTATAGTCGACAGGTTGAGGAACACCAATATACGAGCCAGAAAAGGTGTGTCCGACATCATCATCAAAAGAGTGGCAGTGTGTGAGAACTTGCAGCTCTGACAATAGATAGACAAAACCCCTCCTTTGTTGGCATCCTAGATCTGTGACTCGAAACCCAGGTCGTCCCCAACTTTGATGAAGGGATGACATTAAAGAGACCACCAGTAAGACATGGATGCGTGTTACCCAGGATTGACAGACATGGAAGCAGATGGAGGAGGCCTAGTGGACAGATACAGGCTGATGATGATGATGATGCTTGTATATATGTGTAATAAATTAAATATGCAATTTTGTGTTTCTTAAACATTTAATTTATTCAGGTACAATATGTACGTCTTCTGCCTGCCTCGGGGCTAACACAAGCTAAGAGTACTTCTGCCGCTGCCTCCCCGGCCCCCGCGTCTGCCCCCGCTACCGCCACCGTGCTGGCTTCCCCCACTAAACTGCCCACCAAGTTGCCCACCACGCAGCAGATATTACCTAAAACATTCCTGATTACGGATTTCCAAAGTAAGCCCCTCAACTAAAATTTCTCAAATCATTATTTTTGTAGTCCATTGTTATGGCCGAATCACTATGATTCTTCAACATTTTTAACCGTTAAAATATAAAATGCTGTTTATGGGATCACGACTTTTTTTTTTCCACGACATCTGTTTCGTCAACCGATGTTGACATCATCAGGTGTAACAATAATTTTTTCAACTGTTAAAATTAATTTTATGTGTATTTGTTCCAATGTCAATTTGAATAATTTCTTTGATAGCATTTTAAAGTTCTTGCTGGAGTTGAGTTGGGTACCTAATTACAGTTAATTAAAAGAATGGTTAGTTACTCATTAGTGTGATTAGTCATAGTTTAATTTAAGTTAACTACAACCCATCACACCGAGTCTCTCGCGGAGGCGAAAAGAGTAGGATGGAGTGCCGCATCGGTTAAAGTGTGGCAGTCCATTCTTTCTGCCTACCCTTTCAGAGAGATGGCGTGATGGTTCGTTAGTTTTTTTTAAATTAAGTATGTGAAATCTGTTGACGTTTTTACAAACCAATATAACAAAGTTGAGGAAAAAGCAGTGATTAGAAGGAACAATTACACATAATATAAATTCAAATACGATGAGTACATTAGGGATGATAAACATAAAAAAAGTTGTGATATGTACTATAAAGCGTTTTGTTTTAACAGTTAAAATTATTTTTGTTTAAAAATAACTTACTTCGAACAAGAAACATGAATACAGTATGTACTCTTATTGGATGCAATGTAATTGTCACATGTTGTTTTTTCAAGGGAACAATGAAAATACATATGTATGTATGTAATTGATTGGTTAGTTATCCTTAGTTAATATTTTGGAAAAATCTGTAAACTTTATATTTTGGAAAAAATGTTCTATGACTGACACAGGTCTTATAAATTTGTACTGTTGTTTGCTGTCAAGTTTCCCGTTGATTAAATAGATTTATTAGTTAGTGAATACCAATATAAATATTGTAACTTCTGGTCTTTATGCATCAAGATAAAATATTTATATTTTATTATAGTCCCTTCACTACAAGATCGTTTGCAATAGTATGTAGTGACAGTGTGTTCACAAAAGATCTGGACGCTGTTTTTATTTTATTATGATTGGAAAACCAAAAAATGTTTCAATCATATATTCAAACATTGAAATGAATAAACAATGCTATTGGCTTAATAATTGTAATGATTATAAAAATTAAGTTCATTAAAATTATAATTTGTTTATTTATTATTTCTTGGAAAAGCAACTAAGGGTGAGACTAATATTAATAATGATAAAAAAAAAATCCTTTATTGGTTTCAATTACAATATTTGATCCTTGTAGGTGTTTATCTCCAGGATATTATTAGTAGTTATTATAAAATTTCTTTCTACATTATGTATTTAAACTGACCTGAAAGTGGCTTTCTTTTTCTTGATTTCAATATGGTAAATTTGCGATTCAATAATAAAAATAATATTTTAAAAACACTCCTGCAAAGTATTTTTCAAATTACTAAGTATATGAGCAGCAAAAGCGTGCGCTCTGCCTCGCGTCTCACAACACACTGAGCGTTTGACGTACCTAGACCCGGGAACCAATCAGATTCCAAAAAAAACACCATACTACCACATAAGCAATAGCTCTTCAGTGTGTGAATCAACTATACTACCAAATAAGTAAATAATTTGTGTTTTCTATTTGTTACAAAGCTTTCATCCAGGGTAACAACATGCCCTGTGAGTAGTAAGGCTGTACTTAATTCACTGTTTTTTATATGTATTTATAAACTTACACCAGTCTTTATCATGTTTTGTATTTCACAATTATCAAACTTTTCATGAGTATTTGTTTTTTTTTAAATATTATACTTGAAGGTAGTCATTCGAACGTCATCATTGCTAAACATTTGATGCAGTTCAAACATTAATATAGCACTCACTATAAATACATATTTTTTTAAATTGTGCCAGATTAGTTTTTTTTTTGCAATTATAGTCATTGCACTTTTCTTTATTCACAAGTAAATTATATTAGCATGTGTTTTATTATGAAATTTTCAGTATCTTCATTTTCCTATTTCAGCATTTTACATTTTCATTATAATTTTCCAATTCAGCTATGTCCGTAATACAATATAAATTGCAGAAGTATGTTGTTTGACATTTGTTGAATGCTTTAGGTAATCTGGTGCAAGTGGTTCCTAACAAAGCTCAGAGTATCATCACCACCTCTTCAGCCGGCACAGCCACGAAGAAATGTAAGTTTTCCGTTCTTTAGTCATATTCCTCATCACTGAAGGTTGGGTCTAACCCGTATCCACCGTGTCTCGCCATGCGTTCCTATCACCTGTCAGATTCCAGGTTGCAGCTATTAAGAAGTCAGTCACCCCCTAATTTGATCAGACTAGCGGCTTGGTGGCCATCCTTGTGGTCATTTTCCCTCTACTTGGCCCATTATTATAACCTTTTCAAGGTTGACCTGATCTCTGCGGGCTATGTGACCAGAATATTTTAACACACCCTAAGAGCACACCCTCAAGAGTCTTGTCCTGATGCCCAGCTGGTCAAAGATCAACTGGTTTGTTCTTTTCACCCTTCAGGGTATGCGCAGGATTCACCTCACTGATGCTTGGATACTCTAAGACTCACAACCAGAAATATTAATTATATTATCCCAAATATTATACAATGACAATCACAAAAAATAATATCTATTTGATTCCAATATTCAAATTAATTTTGTAATATTTTTTACTTATTAAAAAATAAGTTTTTATTTGTCAATTTGGAGTGATTGTACAATATAATGAAGAACCCAAATTTAATTTACTCACTCGTAGTATTAAAAATATTCTCTGCAAAGAGTATACCATCAGAAAAATAATTTCTCTGCAAGAAGCCTTGAATCCACCATTTTCATTATCAAGGAGATTTTTAAAATATTACGATGCATTTTTTTTATAAAAGTCTTTCAACTCATTATCATTCATTTTCTATCACAGATGTATTATTGTAATTTAGTTGTTCACTTCTACTTGTTAACAATGTTGAATCCAAATAGGTAAACACTAATGTTACAAAAAGAAAAACATAAGTTGATTCAATATGTAATATGTAAGCACAAGATTTGTCTGTTTTCATAAGTATACATTCTTTTTATTATATTTTATAATAATGATTTGTTTACTTTAACAAGCAATTTTATGTTAAGCACTGATTGTACAATATGTTTCATTAATAATGTGATCTTCCTTTCAGTAGTTACAAAAGCTCCAGCCAAGCTAGTTCCCGTATCCATGAATGTGACTCCAACAGTCCATAAATTGGCAGAAGCAACTACACCGGTCACAGTGAGTCTAATCGAATGCTAATAAAATACATTGTTGGTCTGTGGAAGAACTCTTGCTAATATTGTCTTGTCTTGTTGTAGTTCACCCTTTCTACTACTCTCTCCACTAAAGTACAATCTGCTCCGGCCCCCAGCTTACCTCAAGTCCAGAAGATTGAAATAGAAATTGAGGAAGCCCCGCAGGAATGTGTACCTCAATCCGAGAACATCAAGGAAGAGGTAAATGTATTGTTATAATACTAAAACCACCTTACAGTATAAAAATTACGTCAAATCAATCCAATTTTAAATGTCGGCCACGCTAGTAGTCGGGGAAATCAACGTGTGTGCATGAAATGATGTCTGAATGTTTTAGGAGGCAAGAGAAGTATGTTAGACAAAGAACAATGTGGCATTCCATCTTTTCTGCTTACCCCTTTGAAGAAACTGCGTGATGATTAGTTAGTTATTTTGCCTTAGGGTGATTTTAACGTAATTTATGATGAAAATTGATCTCAAAGATGTTCTCTTCCACAATCAATGATATTTTCCTCTTTATTTATTATAATTCTCAATGAATTATGAAACTTAACGAATTACTTGTGGTATGTTAAGGTTAGATGAATTTAATTTTCATTCCTTTCTTTCAAAGATAAATATTTTAGAACATGCCAATCATGTTACAGTATATACAGGTTAGGTTAGGTTAGGTTAGAATGATTTATGGGCTTTTAAAATGTCCATTTCATATTTATGCAGGTGCCTTAAAAAGTTTATTCCTACCTACTTTGTGTGAATGTTGATTTCATAAGAATTCCATAGATAATTTAAATTAGATTTTTTAATGCTCATTTGTTATTTTCAATTATATTGTGTCACTAAGCACCCAAGAGTTGTCTCATATAATTAAAGTAAAGTTTTTTTTTTAATTTTAAATTCATTTGTACACATTTTTTTTCAAACTCATTAATTGCTTGTTTTTCAAAGGCTTAATTTAATCTCTTAAATTAATAAACATTGCTGACTTCTTTTTGGTTTTCTTTTTAGTGTTTTATTTTCGATAATTTGTTTTCAACAGAACCAAATGTGTTTATACATCAATATTGATATGTTAAGATTATATTTGTCTTGATATTTTGAATTTCTTACTGTATACATTCACAATGTTATTCAATTGAGGATACTTGTATAGATGTCTACTGGCAATGACATGATGGACCAAGACATAGTAGAAGAAGAAATGGAAGAAGGCAGTCCGGAGGAGTCCCCTCCTATGTCGCCGCCCTCTCCTATTGAAACCAAGCACATTGTTATGCTCCCGCCCACCTACCTTCAACAAATCCAGCAACAGCCAGTCCAGCAACATGTAAGATACTGCCATTTGTCTTATGCCTGAGTTAATGCACAATAATAGTAAATCTCTGAGACGAAGTAAGTTGTGCAATAAAATGTTAATGAATTTTTTTTTTTTAATTTTCATTAAAAAGATAATGTTAGAAATAAGTAAAGACTTATTTCTAGCATTATTTATGATTAACCTGAAGTTGACAAGAATTTTCTTCTATATTCTATTATTGAGCATAAATTTTTGCCACCTTGAATAATCCACCTAACTTTTACAATGCGTTCTATAATATTATTTTTACTTGCAGAACATGACTAAAACAATGCAAATATCGACAAACGTTGATGTAAAGGAAGAAATCTCCGAATATAATGCCAAATTTGAAAGTGGTAATAATATTTTATTTATCGTAAGAATTTTTTTTTAAATATTATGAATAACAACTGAGGTGATTGGTTGACTATTTTTCCCTTGCAGCACTGGAGTTCGGTCTGCGGCCGCGTAAGCCCTGCAATTGCACTAAGTCGCAGTGCCTGAAGCTGTACTGTGATTGCTTTGCCAATGGTGAATTCTGCAATCAGTGCAATTGCAATAACTGTTTTAATAACCTAGAAAATGAAGAATATAGACAAAAAGCAATTCGAAGTTGCTTAGATCGAAACCCTAATGCTTTTCGGTGAGCCCAAATAAAATATATCTTAGAAATATATTTTTGCTTTTACCATGTTTGTTAAAATTTAAATTACATTTTTATCCATTATATAGGTTTTAGTTTTTTAATGGTTACTTTTAATTTCAGACCTAAAATTGGCAAAGCAAAGAACAATCTAGGTCCTGATGTGATAAGAAGACATAATAAAGGATGTAATTGTAAAAGATCAGGCTGTTTAAAGAATTATTGTGAATGTTATGAGGTCAGTTCTATATCTCTTATACCTTATATAACATCTAGAACATTGTTATTACCAGATGTGATTCATGCTCAGCGTACTTCTAGGGGAAGATAGCGTGTTCCGCCAACTGCAAGTGTGTGGGGTGCCGCAATATCGAGGATTCTCTGGACAAGAAAACTCTGAGAAGGGCACGTGCGGAGAGCGTAATGGGTATCGGTTCTGATACCATCGCACAACCCTTCAACAATCACGCATCTTCTCGAGTCCATTCCACACACTCCCCGCTTACTCCAAAATCTAGCCAGTCTTTCCATAAAAAGTAAGTAATTCATTCATCCGATTGTTTCTTTTTAATATTACATGTTTTACCTTTTAACTTGATAAAATAATGAATTTTATGAAAATTCAGAGAATGCTCTAGAAATGCCACATCTAAATAAATATAATATGATTTCTTCAAGTAAAACAATGTGCTTAACAATATCAAAAGAGAATCTAATCATTGATAACACACCTATTGAGCAAGTCATGCGATTCACTTACCTATGTAGGTGTAGAGGTCTATAGCAACAGTGACCTATATAGTGAATGGTCCACATCATGACATGGAATAGAAGTGAGAGCTTGACCACAGGCACAACTTTCAGATATCGGATCAGAAATGAAATGATAAGGTCTATCTGTGGTGTTGAAGACATAGTGAGAAGGGGTAGAAACAGATGGCGCTTTTGGAAGGATCATGTGGTCCACACATTAAAGATACAAGATAAAAAATTAAAAACCTGGCAGCAAGAATCTACCAGGAAGGTTGCTAAAGAGATAGAGGGATGACTGGAAGTCATCATCCTAGGATAATTCACCCTCACATAATTCAGGTCATTCAATTGAAACCACGGTGAAGAAGAAAATTATTAATTATTTGGTCCAATGTGAAATTATATATGTTACAAATGGGATGTTTTTATTTTGTTGCTTAAAAACATCTGCATGGTTGGAAAAGCCCAAAATATAATAGTTTTTTTGAAGTTCACCTTTGATAAATTTTAAATTTTGAGTAAAACATCAGTAAACATTTTATTTAAAAAACTACAATATTTCCAGACAACCTTGCAGCATCATGACGAGTGACGTGATTGAGGCAGTGTGTCAGTGCTTGCTGGCACAAGCAGCGGATGCGGAGAGTTCGGGTGCTGGTGGCACTGCGCGCCAGGTGCTGGAGGAGTTTGCCCACTGCCTGCAGGACATCATTGGAGCCGCGCAGCATACCAGCCCTGCCCCCGCCACCGGGCACGCCCCAGGCCCCAAAGTCCTCTAACATTGTAAATAATCTCCACAAGACCAAATTTGGTATTACAGGTATAAAACTGTAGAGCCACTGCCAATATCAACCAAAATGATATATTGATTCTTTAATACAAATCAATATGTTTTCTCAAAGTTACATTTTATTTTATGGTAATGAACCTTGCTAAGACATTATCATATAACATGTCTAAAACTAAACTAACTAACCATCACGCCGTCTCCCCGAAAGGGTAGGCAGAAAGAATGGACTGCCACACTTTAATCGATGCGGCACTCCATCCTTCTCTTCATTTATAACATGTCATTCCCATAAAATATAATATAACCTTTAGAAAACAGTCATTTTCATTTATATTAATTTTTTGGTATGGAGTTTTACATCATTGTTCAAGAAATAATAAATATAAATCTTTGTTTCCTAAAATATATTATTGATTTGAATAATAATTGTAATTCATTTAACATTTCCATTATTCTTTTGGACTAGTTTCTGTCCGCAATATTGATTTTTCATGCATTAAGTAGTACTCCAATATGTATAAAAGCAGTTATTTAAAAGTCATGAAGGCAGTGTTTCTGTATTTTTATACCCCTATTTCGAAATTTCCTCTATATATTCTATTCAGCTTAGTAATACATTGTATTCTAAGCTAGAATTTAAGTCTCAATATGGTACTTTATGTATAAAGTGATGTTTCCCAAAACTAGACTCTAATTTCTTGTTACCGAAGGCTTCCAGTGTGATAAATTTATATGTGTGTAAATCTAATATATTGCAATATGTTATTGTAATATGAAGTGTGAAAGACATTTTTAACATACCTAATGAAAGAGTGTATTTAATTATTTTCTATGTAAAAAAGTACTTTCATGTAATTATGATTTCTTTTCACATGTATATCATTTTAGAAATATAAATATTCAATATTTTACAGTAAGAAGTGTGGAGCGATTTTTTAACAAATTATATTAACAGTTAATTATACAAATATGAGAAATAATGCGTATAAAAACACTTTAGGTAGTAACATTATGGGTGTATATAAAAACTGTTGTTAATTTGTTATAAAGTTGGATGATTTGGATATGGTCTTACTATTAATGATATTTTCGTAATTTATTAGACGTCAATTCATTTTTATTTAATTTTTTTTTGTACACACCTTTTCGAGTGAAAATAATGGAAATTGGAAGATTATATGATAGCTAATTCAGAGGACTTGTGTAACCTACTGCCTGCTGTACCTACTGAATGAAGATAATATTGATACATGTATGTACTTAATTTCTACTTAATGAAAATGGCAGTTTACACCAAGATCGATAGGGGGGACACAGTGTTACAAATGAATACAACTTTTAAATCTTATTTTTGTTATATATTTTTTTATTTTTTATTCTATTCACACACTAATAATCTTTAGGAGGAATACACCACCATTGAAATAACCGCTTTCTGAATGCGTATAACTTATCATGATATTTTAGTTGAATATCCCATCTTGAGTTGAATAGTGATGGTGAAGATAATGAGTCATACCTCCCTTTACTTTTTGTGTTCCATTTGAACTGTGGAGGTATTTGTATAGTTTATTTGTAAAGGAGGCCAAATAGCAAATATTTCCTGTGATGGGTATTATTACTATTGTCTTGGTTTAAAATTAATACATTATTTTGTGTGTTTGTGTGTGCCTTAAAAATAAAAATGGATATAAAATAAATGTAGTCAAATTTGAAGTATAATTTGACAGTGTGTCACAATGTGTTTTATTAACTTTTTGATTGATATGTTGAATATGGATGTTGTAAATTTTTATTACTTTGTATTTACAAGGATACAATTTCTTTTATAGCTTAAAATATCAATATTGTATGTATCCGGATTTTACATTTTCAAGGAGGTTAAAGAGGTCTAGTATGAATTATTCATATCTTTATTTTTTTTGAAAAGCTCCAAACCAGCAACAAAAGTTTTCAGTTGAAACTGAATTATTTTTGTAACATGTTATTATCTCCGTGGGTATGAAGTATTGAATACAATTAGCCATTCTTTCAATTGAACGCGTATACATATTTTCAAATGGACTAAGTAAGGAAATATATGTCATATAGATAATTTGTTAGATTAATTCACTACTAGATATTATAACAGCCTGATTAAATAAACTGAGAGTAATGGCCAACAAAAGTAATGGTTTGAATAGAACGAATTCACACAATTGTTACGAGTCTGTACTTCTGCCTACGGCTGTTATATTTATACACACATCTTTTATAAGAGGTACTCACTTTTACTTGCAAATTTAACGCCAAGGCTTCTGTGAATAAATAATTCCTTTACTTATGAATGTACATATGTAGATTAATGTATAAAAATAACTATGAGGTAAATGTGCAATACTCCTGTGTAGTACAATTTTTTTTAAAGTTTCAGGAGACCCGTCTGCTTTTATATTACATACATTATATATAAATGTAAAATCAGCAATGTTAATGTACGCATTTTAATACTATTTTTACATGTCAACCATCCCTTGATAGAAACTTAACACCTTAATAGACATATCAATTTAACACAGTCCTATTCATATTTAATTCCATTAAAAAAATTAAGGAATTTCTTTCAATTTTTTTATGAAGCTGAAACAAATAAAAATGTACTAGTGCATTCTGCTAATATGTAGGCTCAATGTGTGGTTATAAATCTAACATTTCATTTATTTATTGACTTTATATTTATAAAAATTGTAATTTTGGGTACTTTAGAGCAATATGCATGTACAATCTTTTTAACAGATTTAACACAATGGTGCACCGGGCCCCATTTTTATTAGTGTATAAAATATCTTAAAACTAAAAGCAATATAGGAAGTATTTTAAAATTACATCATTGAGTTTTATAATACATATTTAAAATCATAAATAAATTATTCACAATTTAAGGTTCTATTAAATCTAGAAGAAGATTTCTAAACTGTAGTTTAGTAAAAATTGCATTTTGATTTCCAAAACCTAAGATATTATTATGGATGTGTTATTGATTTAAATTATTACACTCAATTTCCATAAACACTATTTCATAAATACTGCTTATGCCAGCAGTAATGGTCACATGCTATCTTTTGTCTGTTTTTTTTTTTACAAATGATATGATACTCGTTTTTCTGATTTATACTTGAATGAATAAATCAATGTTTTTTTTAAATAACTACTTCCACTTTTGTCTTTATTTCGACAGCGACTCATTTCGTCAGGCTGGCTGACATCGACAGACAAGAGTTGAAGTAGTTGTTAAAAAACATTGTTTTATTCAATTATTATTTAAAATGATCTTCATCAAGATATTCCAGTAAAATCATTTGAGATGAAAATGTTTATTTAAATTAATCAAAAAGTTATTTTTCTTAAATTCAGTAGGATTTTTTTTGTAAAATCGTTTAGTATATCCCATTATCATCACTGGTGCTACAGACCACTATAAACCTCGGCCTCTTCTAGAAATTTTCACCATTCTCCCCCGTCCATCGCCCACATTCTCCAATTTGTATCTTCAACCACCCTGAGATCCCTCTCTGTGGCATCCATCCACCTTAGTTTGGGTCTTCCCACACTTCATCTTCCATCTGGTTGGGTATTGAAAATCTTTGTTGGAGTACGGTTTTATTCTATTCGCTGGAGGTGTCCCCACCATCTTAGGCAACATATTTTTATATACCTTATAATGTTGGATTCCTTGTGGATGTTTTCCAGCTTATGATTGTACCTTATCCTCTACACTCCATTTTCACGTAGTGGTCCAAGGATTTCACACAGTGGTCAACACCTTCTTTTTCTAGGACTAGTAGCACATATTCGCCCCTCTTGCTCAGCACCCAGCACTCTGTACCACAAATTAGTACTGGTTGCAGCAATGTTTTTTTATAATATGTAATCATTTGGTGCTTCTTGTCAGTTAGCATATTTCAAATGTCATAATTTTATCCTCAAAAACAATTAAAAAAACAAACTGAAAGTAAAAATATTTAATAGTCAGCTTTTTGAAATGTTTGAACTGCGTGTATAGTTTTTAATTGTTTTTTAAAAAGATTATTATAATATTTATGTTAGAGTAATTTTTTCAGTTCATTAAACAATTAAGTTTAAGTTAAATAATAAATAATGTGATAAAAATTACTTTGTGTTTTTTTTATGCAGTGGCCTGTTTTATTCACAATCCTATGATTTTGGTATCAAAATTAAAAAATATTTTCATTTGTTTTAATTATTTAATGTGGAGTTTCAAGATTCAAGAAACAAAAATATGAAACAATAAACTTATTCAAACAACCTTTTGATTATTTGTAAAGTACGTCCCTTTATAACCTATTCTTCTTCTTCTTCTTCCTCAGCCGTCTCTCCACTGCTGGATGTAGGCCTCTTCTAATTTCTTCCATTTTTCTCTTCTTTGGGCTTCTCTTATCCACCTGCTACCCGCGACAGGGACAATATCATCGGCCCAACGTTTCTGAGGCCGGCCTATTCCTCTTTTCATGTCCCATGGTCTCCATCCTAGGACTCTGGGTGCCCATCTGTCTGTTCCTGTCTGGCAACATGACCTGCCCATTGCCACTTTAGCCTGGCAATACGATCCACCACGTCGACAACCTTTGTCCGGCGTCTGATTTCTTCATTTCTGATTCTATCTCTCAGACTTATGCCTAACATTTGTCTCTCCATAGATCGCTGTGTACATTTTAATTTATATATGGTCCTCGCAGTTAAGGTGATAGTTTCCAGACCATATGTAAGCACAGGGAGGATACATGTTTCAAACACTTTTCTTTTTAAATTCATGGGAATATCCTTGTTTTTAAGGATATGATTGAGTTTCCCAAAGGCTGCCCAACCTAGTCCAATTCTTCTGCCCAACCTATTATTGTATGAAATTCAGATTCAGTCATTTGTAAGATTTCTCTCCTCTATTTCATGTAAAATTTTGATTAGTCCATAAATGAATGTACTAAAGCACACTAGCAATTTATCAGAAATATTCTATACACTAAAATATACCCATTTCCTTTATTATGCATAATTAAATCAATTAGTATTTTATTCCTATTTTTCCTTAGCAAAGCACTATGGTTTTGGTATGTGTATGTATACATAGCCACCATGTGGAAAAAGCTATTTTTTACCTAAACAACATGTGACTGATACATGTGTAAATTGGTGCCGCTAGGACACATACTTAGTTCTGGAGCTAATAATAGATCCTATCTCTTCTGTCAGTAGAGCTTGTGGCTATAAGATTACCCAACATCCAGAACATGGAACCCACAAATATTTCCTCTATTAAGTGCAATGAAGTGTATGGAAGGTAATACAATTCAGATCATCTCATTTTTATATTAAAATTATAGTTTCATATTTTATTTTTGCAAGTCTTGCCGATTATAATGTAGGCAGGCAACATAATAAATATCCACTTCTAAAATATTGATACATATATTTTTTTAAATGAAAATAACTTTTTAGGTACTTAGTGGCTTCAAGAGATATTAAAGCTGGTGAAATAATTTTTAAAGACAGCGCTGTTGTCATCGGTCCGAAAATTAATTCTGAATTGGTGTGTGTTAATTGCTACAGCGTACTACTTAAAAAGTTCCATGTGTGTACTAAATGTAAGCTGGCCCCTCTTTGTGGACAAACTTGTGAAAACCAGGAAGGTAAAGAACATTTTCATATATATATACACTTCACAATACACATCCCTATTTTGATAAAAATACTATTTATATTTTTTGAATTAAGATTACTTATTCAAAAATATTTGCTTACATTACTATTACTAGTTCTCAGCGCTACATCCCAGTATGGGTATTGGCCTGCTCCACAACAGTCCTCCGCTAGCTTTTGTCTCTGGCCATCTTTCTCCATTCCCCAGATCTTTCCATTTTCTTCCAGTTTTCTTCCACGCAGTCCGCCCATTATTTTCTTGGTCTGTCTATTTGCTTACATTAACAGTTACTATTTTGAATTAATGCAATTAAGACACCATTTTATTTATTCACTCCGCGTGTGGTATTGCTATAACTATAACTCGGTGTGTCCCTGGAAACTACAGGAAAGTCAGCCAAACTTTCCACAGCAAAGGCAGCATGAGAGATATTGTCATTTTTAAGGTCACCCCTAAAAAACTAGTTTGCCATTGATACAACGAATGGATGTTTCAAAAATAGTCACTCCTGCAATATTTCCTTTATTTTCGCTTTCTGATTGTGCTCTTAACTGCTGACCTGTGGAATTGTGACAATGGTTTCTGTGAAGTTGGTAATATTTGCTAATATTAAGATTTTTTAAACTGTTTAATCTGTTCTTTGATATATGTCTAATACAACCAGTTGATTTATATTTATTTACTTTAATGCAAACATTACACTATTTATGAAACATTTATCAATTGAAATTGAAATATATAGTTTTTTAAATATATTTTTCAGGTGGTCACTCATTGACTGAATGTCAACTATTTTCTTCAATTCATAGCAGATTGGCAGTAATGCAATTGGTTGGGGTGTTCCACATTGTTACTGTTTTACGGAGTTTATCATTGCGCAGCAAGGAAAATAGTGTGGATTGGGAATCGTTAATTAATCTTGAAAGCCATCTTGAAAAACGAAAGAACACTGGAATTTGGGAACTTCATGAAGTTACTTCAAAGGTATTATTTATTTTTTACCTAAGGAATATTAGTCTCTCACATAGTAAGCAAAGTATTTGGGAAATATCGAAAGCTAAAATGTATTAATTAATACTGTTTATTATAAAATATATATTACAACATTTACATTGCAAAATTAATTTGTTGAATTATTTAAGATGATACAGAACCTCGGTATAATGAAAAATGACGATTTGAATCTGGATATTGTACAAAAAATATGTGGTATCCTGGATGTCAACAGCTTTGAGCTGAGAGTCCCCACTAGTAGGACCGGCTCTCCAGAGGGCCACTGCATATGCGGAGTATACCCTCTGGCAGCTCTAATGGCTCACAGTTGTATCGGAAACACACACCTAGCCATTGATGATTTTTATACCATGACTGTGAGGGCAAGTGTTCCCATACAGAAAGATGCTGCTATATTCTTTAATTACACAAATGCAATGCAGGTTTGTATTCAACCTTTTCATATATTTAATTTTAAAAATAACATATGTATTTTTCTTTCCAGACATATCGCATTTGTATTCTATATAAACTCCGATTAAAATCATGTTTAGTTTCTTCCTGTTTAGTTAGAAACACTAATATGTTATATTAATCATTTTATTTTGTCAATTACACATTGTACATCACGTATATTGCTATATTACAAACTCATATTAAAATACATACTTCAACATTTTAAAACATATCACTTTAGTATTTTTAAAGTGACACTACACAAAAAAGTGATTTTAACTTGTGCCAGTTTAGAAATACTAGTGCAATATCATATTTATGCAAGTTACCAAGTATACCTTTCATATTTAGAACAACAATTTGACCATGTTTCACTTCAATTTTTATTAATTTAAATTGTTAATTTAAAACTATGTCTAACATCGATATTGAATATCTAATGCCCACCCACTTTATTTTTAAGGCAGATATATTTTTAGTTTTAACAGATTTATTATTATTATTTTGTTGATTATCATAGTGATGTAAACATAGTGATTCTCATGACATGTGATAGGTACCTAATCTATCGCCATTTTACTGTCACGTGAATTCTACATATGACCAAAGACAGTGTGACAATCACACTGCCCTCCCCGGGAATTGAACCCGGAACCTTCGGGGTGGCAGTCAATGCACTTTCCACTCGGCCACAAACTATATAGATATGTTTTTTATTCCTCTTATTGTTCCATATTAGGGTACTAATAACAGAAGGGAGCATCTTAGAGAAGGGAAGTATTTTGAGTGCAACTGCGAGCGCTGTGGAGATGCCTCTGAACTTGGGACCAATATGAGTTCTCTAAAGTGCTCTGCCTGCGAGGCTGGTCTGGTATCAATGAATCATCCTTTGAGTATTTCACAATATACATCTGCAGACATTTGGAGCTGTAATACTTGCAAGAAAACATTTTCAGGAGATCACATCAAAATTATTCTGGATTCCATACTCCAGAAGGAGCAAGGTAAATTTTGTACTGAAAAATATTGCACATATTATTGTAACACAATTAATACTCTATATAATATTACATAATTTTATCGTTGTATTCACTCCATAGAAATACGCACTGCTGTAAACTAAACACGGAATATATAGATAAAAACTTATGTCCAAAAGTGGATATACCACCAGTGTTAAACCCCCGTCTATCTTAATAACAGATTCGCATTTTCAATTTATTGTTTCTTGAACAATAATGGAAAACATCTCTTTACTGGAAGTTTTATTATATTTTTATGGGAATGACATGCAATCTCATTGCTAAGGCATTATAAATGTATAATCCTAAGGTATTATACATTTGATAATTGTTATTTATACATCATTGCTAAGGCAAGGCGAAAAAAATACTTTACAGTTCTATCACATTACAAGTGCGATGTGAAACTGTAGAATTATCTTAATAATTATTTATTTAACATTTGATATTGTCTGAATGCCCCCGATTTTATATATTGTAATATTTGACAATGCCCTAGCAAAGCAAATCATTTTACTCAAAATTTAAAAATCTGGACGTTCTCATCAATGCAAAATCTTAATAATTATTTATATTTCATATAAAGTATATAATATTGATGATCCATTTCTAGAAGTTTTATTTGATTACATTGCCATTTCTATTTTATGCATTTGATAATGCCCATGTCAAGTAAAACATATTGCTCCCATTAAATAATAATTATTCGACAACAAAACATTAATTTTAGAAATGAACATTTTCATGAATATTAACCGTTAGAATGCTACGCGGCGCAAAAGCGCTGCGATCGTTTGTATCGAAAATTGCGATGCAGCGCAAAAACGCTGCGAGTTTCAGTGTGTTTTTGGTGCTCATTAAAGAATTATTAAAATTGATTGATATTTGTGTAAATTAGAGTGATTTATTTGACACCATTATTTTTTCCTCTTAATTAATCAATATATAGCAATTGACACATTTTTGCAAGAATTGCTTAGCACTAAAACGGTTAAATAATGTTTTATGTGTTAGCTTTTCAAATTATTTGTTGGTTATATTAATTAATCTTTTTTTTGTTTTAGATAAAACCGATATAAAGGCACTTGAATATTTTGTTTCGGAAGCAGCACAACAGCTGCCCGATTATCATTATATTTTAATTGATGCCAAACAACAATTGGCTGGACTTTTAAGAGATCATTTGAATAGATCGATTAACATTCCCAAGAAAAGCATTTTACGTAAACTGGCACTATGCAAAGAGTTTCTTCCGCTTCTAGAAATATTGGAACCCGGCATATCCAGGCTTAAGGGTAAGTACCAGGTGATTTTTCTTGTTTCTTACAATGAAATTACTTATGATGAAAACTATATTTAACACTTCTCAATCTTTTTTTCTACATTTTGTTTCTCTTTTTTGTTTTTACTGTTTAGATTGTTTTATGTACAGGTAATTTTTTATCCATTTATTTATTTCATATGCAAACTGGATATAGAAACAAAATGAAGCATTGAGAATTGTAGCAAGACAATTTCTGGGTTGGAAACCGATGTGTTTCTCTATATATTGAGAAATTAATATAACTTTTTAAAATATATATATAATTGAGTAACAGCACATTTGGAGAATTGATTCCCAAATTTACCCTTTATTTTGTTTTGCAGCCATTACATTGTATGAAATATACTTTCCTCTAGTCCAAATATCAAATAAAGAATATGAAGGGAGGGAAATTTCCAGTAATGTTTTATTGGTATGATAAATTTGAGTGCCGATTCATGTAAAGTAAATTGTGTGGTATAAATTTAACTTGTGTTTTTAGTTTAGCTAGCATTTAGTACACCCTAGCGTATCTTATATTAATTGGTGATATTTTTGTGTTCCCCCCCCCCTTACTTAATCTGATTATTATATATGTACCTATATGACATGTAATCAGTCAAGAGAAAATATTTTAGTGTGGTCACCATTTCTTTTAATTATGTTATATAATTTACAGATATTCCGAAACCGGCTAAATGGACTGACTGGGCAAGGAATATTTGAAATTATGTGTTTACAGTGTTCTGATATAGTTGTACTTTCCGAAAGCCGCTGAATCTCTATCAGATATTTTTTTCTGTGAAGATGTGTTCTTAACTCTTAAAATATATTAACTTTTAATTTCTCACAAATACAACTGTATTAACGTGTATATCAACTTGTTAAGTTGAATTTTTATCATAGAGTTCATAAAGATCACGAAGATTTAAAATAATATTATACAAAACTGTATACTCATTCAACCACGTTTAAGTATTGGGAAATTACTTGTAATACAGAACACTGTAAGAAATTATATGATCAGAAGATTCATACCTTATATTGTTTTTTACATAACCAATGGAAATAACACAAAGAAGAGACCTTAATATGTGATCTCATATGATTTCCATTTACGGCTGTGACATTAAGTTGTGAATAAGGACTTCACAACGAGATTACCACCAATGCCACATTATATACCATAACAAAATGTTTATAAAAATAATGATTGAAATGAAAAAAGATATTACAGTGCCCACTTTTTTTTTTATATAACCACTTTCTTTTCACATGTAATGAGTCTGTGTGCATACACGGTTTTAATTCCAATCTAATAAGATTTTTTTCAGATTGTTGACTACTACTAAATAAAGGGAACTATTCATTACATACCAACAAATACAGGACCACAAATTATAATTTCTGGAGAAATTTTGTTACATAACCATACATTTTATAAACACTCACTAAATCAAATGATAAAATTTATTTAACAAATGTAATATAACATAATAATTCAATGTTCATTAACATAGAAACATCTATATGTCATTAACATAGAAACATCTATACGTCATTAACATAGAAACATCTATGTCATTAACATAGGAACATCTATATGTCATTAACATAGAAACATCTTTATGTCATTAACATAGAAACATCTATATGTCATTAACATAGAAACATCTATATGTCATTAACATAGAAACATCTATATGTCATTAACATAGTAACATCTATATGTACGAAAATGTTTTACTATTTTGCAATTACAGTAGAACGTCGTTTATCCGGATTAATTGGGACCGAAGGTGTTCCGAATACCGATTTTTCCGGATAATCAAACTGGCACTAATTCTTTTAGCAAAATAAGGTGTAAATCGATTTTTTTCCTCTGCTCATTTATTGATTATGAAATTTTAAAAAATATTGTAAAAACAAGTATATATGTAGTACATGTACATAAAAAGGTTTACATCACTCTACAGTACTGGAATAATAATCAGAGATATTTTTTTGAACAAGATTTCCTAGTCTTTTTTTGCGCTTCATCATTTCGGCCTGTCCGGATAAACGACGTTTATTATTGCATGTTGCTATATACAATATGTGGGATGTTGTTGTTAATGGGAAATTTCAAATTGTTTTATGTCATTTCAGAATCGTTTGGAAGACGCAGAAAACTTTTTAAAAGAATCGATAAAGTATCTTTTGTTTGAACCATATTCTTCCCCAGAAGCTAAACTTTGCAGAAGAGCCATGGAAGAATTGAGAGACCTAAAAAAATCGATTGATGGCATTAAAATAATGATAGAAGAAGAAATTAAAACAAAGAAAAACAGAAAAATTAAAAAAGTAACAATGTAATTTTTAAACAAATTTGCACATCTCATTTATTTGCTTGTATTTTTATTAAATCATTCTCATTATGTAGCTAATACAATAATTATTTTATATTTGTGAAATGTTATTAAAATTTTATTAACTAATAATGGATAATGGATAAAATTTTATTAACAAAATAATAACAATATACATTTTTAAACTGTTTTTATTTAAATAAAAATGCATATTTTTCCTAAGTATTCTTATGTGGATGATCATATTAGTTATAAAATTCACTAACTAACCGTCATGCCGTTTCACCAAAGGGATTAACAGAATAAATGACACTTATTATCTCGCCTTCTCAAAGTTCATACATTGTGTACTGTATGTCAATTTCTCCAACTTCTCATATGGTAAACATTTCAAATTTGATTGATTTGATGGTGCCACGTTTTTGTTGGTCTACCTCTATTTCATAATTCATTCACATAATGTTTATTTTCTTCACAATTCTTACGTTGTTCACTCTTTCCGTGTGTCCAAACTATTTAAATGAACCTTTCATTATTTTGTTAATTATACTTCTGTTTGCGCTGCATTCTTCTATCTAGTTTATAACGATTATTATTTTTATTTTGTTGAATACCTATTTATAAATTTAGCACTCTATTAATCTAAGAGATATCATTTCAACCAAATTTATTCTACTTTCATCCTACTTTTGCCAGTATGTACCATATTTCACTTCCACACCTCAAGGTCAGTACAAGAACACCAATGTCCACTGCCATCATAGCGTTTATAGATAGACTTTTGTTCACAATTATCAAATTTATTAGATATTATCACTCTGTAAATTTGATGTTGGAAGTGAACGATTAACTCACAACTACTGCTCACAACCATACTAGATTGTAGAATTCAAACAGATGTGATATACACTGATTTCGCCAAAGCATTCGATCGGGTGGATCATGATGTATCACTTTGGTGAGCGAATGAGCGATGATTTATTTAAAAAAAGCAGCAGCTCAACGATCCGCTGGATGAATCGTAAATTATTGCAAAAGAGTCGACTCTTTTTAGTGAGCTCTTTAAGGGATCTGGGCTGAAAGGTTCCGATCAGCAAAGTGAGCTGACTCTTTTTAATAACGATACGAGCTAAAAAAAAAAAGGTCGCCGCTGATTTTCTGCAAAGTTGCAAAATTGGAGGATGGAAATCGTTGGTGACCTTTTTTTTTTAGCTCATTGACTAAAAAAATTATTCCGGTGAAAAAAAAACAGGTCACCGGATTTTTTTAGGTCATCACCAACAATTTTTTTGTCAACGAGAAAAAAAAGGTCACCAATAAATTTCTTGTCACTTTTGCACCTTTGAAGTCTGACGACCTTTTTTTTTTAAGCTCACCGGAATAAATTTTTTAGACAATGAGCTAAAAAAAGAAAAAAAGGTCGCAAACGATTTCCACCCTCCAATTTTACAACTTTGCAGAAAATCAGCGGCGACCTTTTTTTTTTTTAGCTCATATCAGAAATTCCTTTTTAACAAACGACTCAAAATGGTGAACCATGAATTATTAAAAAGAGTCAGCTTACTTTGCTGATCGGAACCGTTCAGCTTAGATCCCTTAAGTAATTCATTTTGCCCATCCCTAACTCTTAAGGAAGATGCATCATTTGGGTTTCAGTGTTTGCTTAATCTCTGTGCGTCATACTTAAACTCCAGGAGTCAATTTGTTAGGATTGGTGGATGTGATTCTAAAGAATTCCCCGCATTATCGGGTTTTCCGCAAGGATCGAGCCTTGGACCGTTTTTATTCCTAATCCTAATAAATGACATTCAATACTGCATTCGACCCGGCACCTGACTGCTCTTTGCAGATGATCTAAAGTTATCTTTGAGAAACCAGTCTATTGATGACTGCATAAAATTTCAGTCTGATATAGATGTGATAGCAAAGTGGTCAATGGATAATAGGTAAGCTGGATTTAAACATAAAAAAATGAGTCGCAATGACATTTGCGCGTTCTCCAAGACCAATTGATTTTGTCTATAATATTAACAATCAGTGTTTAACGGCATCGTGAGATCAAAATAAGAATACGCGAGTGGTGTATGGTCTTCATACCAGAAGTATGTGGACGTGGGTGTATTAGAACAAATCCAGAAAAAAATTCTAAGATACACCTATACGCGGATGAATGGATATCCGAGGTTTATACATCGCAATGATTTATTGATTAACACGGAGTACCACAGTCTCGAATCAAGAAGAAAAGGTACATTGATGATCTTAAGATTTAAAATACTCCGTAACCTCATTGATAGTCCATACCTCTGGAGTGTTATGGCTTCAATGCACCGGATAGATTTGCTCGCGCTAGAAAAAGTCCGCGTGTTCGATAGTTTAATAAAACAAAAGAGAGATGATCCTTGTTTTCGCCTATTTTAAGTACGTGACCTGCTGTCTGTGTGTCTTACTTTCCTGTCGAGTAAATCAATTTTGAGATGAGATGTTTCTCTTTGAACGGCCATTTACTGATTCGTCAACTTTCGTAAATCTCCGCGGAATCATATATGCATTGTTGGCAACCTTAGAATACAAAATTCGAAAAAGCGCATTATTCATGTTACATGTAACAAATGTTATTATAATTAAAAAGTTTTTGATCAATAAAATAAGAAAGTATTAATATAGAACATTAGATACTCAATACAAGGAGAATTTAGGTGGCAAAGGATAGATTGGTGGCCTATTGATGAAATCAAATTCTAATTTCCTACCCTTTTGATCTTAGACTCTGATGAACTATGTAATATTAATAAGATTTATCATTGCAATCTTAATAAGATGTGTTACTTGTAACATTTGTGCCGTTTGTTTAATGTATTGTATTAAGTTTTAATTAGAGTTATATAAATTTAATAAAATTGAGAGAGTGTGGGTATGAGGGAGAGGTTTTTGATTTGAGATGAACATATGACTGTTAGCCAATAGTAAAGGCTACACCCTATATAAGGACACATCCCCTAATAAAAAATGGGCAGGCTCTAAGTAGAGGAGGTAAAATTCAGTACTCAGGAGGAAAAGGCCCTTCTTTAAATTTTCTTCGTGGATGGCCGACCATTCTTGATTTACCTTTGTGGAAAAGAGATTCCTTCGTGTAATGTGGATTCTGCTTATTTCCTCTTTGGTGAATAGCAAACATGGCATTGGGCCGAGCACATCATGCAAAAGAAAAACAAGACAATGTTAGGTGATACAGCTGCCACAGTTATAACGTCTGAACGTCCAAATTAATGGAAGGATTCCCGCCTAAGACCTCCGTGTCTTCGAGCACTGATCAGTTGCTACAGAATCTGCCAGCAGCCTTCTCCATTCTACAGTTGCTCCATTCACAGCGAGGTTAGATTTAATGATTAGTAATAAGCTGTTTTCCTTTATTAAATTATATTCCACGCCCACCTTCCACCCATTTGGTATTCTAATTGCCGACCCTCTCACTGTTAGAACTAGACTACTACGTAATACTTTAATAGTAGATCTGATTTCACAACTTCTCATTTGAAACGTAAATATTTTTTGTTTTAATAATTTCAAAGATTCTAGCCGTACATTCTTATCATTTTTTCAACCCCGTCATATTGCAGTCCTGTGTTAATTCCTAATCACCTGTCACTCGTCTTATCCCATAGATAAGAGTTCTAGTAACCTTGTTTTTCTATATAACATGCCAATAAAATTATTTGAACGACGGTTTAAAAAAGTGAAAACCGAACATAAACATATTTAATAAGGTAGATTAATTTCAATTTTATCAATACATTTAGATAAAAAAAAAATAATTCTAGTACTTTCATGTACTGCCCAAAATATATTATTTATTAATGTTGCAAATTTGGCTATTTTATAGATACCTTTTAATATTACAATGTTTTCATCAGACCTAAATGGAATAGCCAAAGAGGTGAATCTCCGTAAGCCAGAAGACCCAAGTCCAAGTCATTACTGTGTACACAAAGATTATTTATTTAATAATATTTTTTACATCTGCTTTTCAATAGCATATTTATTTAAATTTTCATTTAAAACTTCGTACATATTTGAAACACTTCATATATTTTTTTTATACTTGGAAATAATTTTCTGTCTAATTAATGTTTTATTTTCTTGCAGATTTTTATCAAAGCTTAAGAATACACAATGGTAGACCAATCGGTTATTCTTGGTACATTCTTAACCATTTTTGGAGTCATTTTTAACTTTTCTTTTCATAAACTTCAAGAAGGTCATGTTGGGGTGTATTATAGAGTAAGTTGTCTGTTCTTTAACTAATAATTGTTAAATTAATTTATATTCTATGCATACTGTTTACAAGTTTGGTGTTGAGAATATATGAAGTATTCAAGGCTAACGATTTAATTATGAATGTCCGAAAGTCAAAGGTGATGGTTTTTGAAAGGGAAGAAGACATGACAGTTTGTAACACAAGTGTGAATCAGGAGAGCTTAGAGGAGGTGTCTGAGTTTGTGTATTTAGGTAACATGTTCATAGCAGATGGCCGAAAGGATAGTGACATCGAAAGAATGGTTTGTACGGGTAACAAAGTGAATGGAGCTTTAAAACAGTTATTGAAAACAATAATTTATCAATGAAAGTAAAAATAGTCGTTCTCACATTGGAGTTTTAGAACCAACCCTGATATTTGGGAATGAAGCATAGAACTGGCAGAAGAAGGATAAAAGCAGAATATATGCAATAGAGATGAGATCCCTTAGACGTATGTCTGTAAATTATGTATGACAGAATATGAAATGCTGATATAAGGAAGGAATGTTGAGCAGAAGAAAATATTATGAACAAAATTATGAAAGGATCACTCTGTTGGTTTGGACACATGGAACGCATTGAAGAAGAAAGTATACGTTAACAATGTGAATGGAGTACGAAATGGGAGACCGAGGAAAACTTGGCATGACCAAATTAATTAAATTTTAAAGGTCGCCCACGTTAGAAGTCAGAAGTATTGACGTGCGTGTATGACTCGCTGTATGAATGTGGAAGAAGCTAGAGAAGTGTCAGGATCAAGTAATGTGGCGATCCATTCTCTCTGCCTAACCCTCCGGAGAAACACCGCGATGGCTTATTGTTGTTGCATGCTGTTACCTCTCTGGTTAACTTACAGTTTTATTTCCTAACGAGAGTTTTATAATTTGAAATTAATATTTGTTTTAGGGTGGCGCCCTTCTGCCTGTGACTAGTCAGCCCGGATTTCATTTAATGTTTCCATTCTTAACACATTATACATCCATTCAAGTGAGTCTCGTAAAAGTTCCAAAAATTAACTGTTTCTTTATCTTGGGTTATACATGGTTTATAATAATGATGTATGGCTATATATTTTCACTGCTTTGTTGATGTTGCCAGGTGACATTACAAACAGATGAAGTGATCAACGTCCCATGCGGCACAAGTGGAGGAGTCATGATTTATTTTGATCGTATTGAAGTTGTCAATAAACTAGAACCTAAAAGTGGTCAGTATAATCTTAATTAACCCTCCCTTCCCTGTGATGCGTATCTTCTACACGTTGCTTCTAATAACCATCAATATCTCTATACATTTAATAAATACAAGGTTAAGATTTCAGGTATTCCTCCGTAATATATTTACAAATTGATTAAAAAAAATATATTAATAATAATCAGAATTCATCGGGTACATCGGAGGTATTTTGTGAACATCGGGAAAAAAATTCGTTGCGCTGAGTACGCGACACTATATTCGCATCTCACTCTTGCATATGTTCTAGCTCATTGTTCTCACTCTTGCCGTCCCGCCGCGCTGGCGGCAGTCGCTTTCGGGCTTGCAACCAGAGCGGGTCTATGCCCGTTTCGTGAGCGTTGCCAGATGTTTTTTTTAATGTTTTTAGCAAATCTCAATTATTATAATTTTTTACTTCAATTATAATTATATAAGGCGATTAGCTATGAATGTTCCTATTTTTCCGATTGAAAATCGCTAATTTTTTAACGCGTACTGACTACCCTACACCGGAACGCATGTTTTTATTTTAGCACCGTAAGGGAAAGTTTAATAAGTTTTAATTTTCTAACATTAATTTAAGTTATACATAATTGTATCAATAATATGATAATGCGCATATTCAATAGAATTTCCAAAATATTAGTAATATTTGAACATATATCATTAATTTTTTCCTTAGTTTTGGATATTGTGCGGAACTTCACTGCAGATTATGACAAAACATTGATTTTTAACAAAGTACACCACGAGTTAAACCAGTTCTGCAGTGTCCATACTCTGCATGAGGTGTATATTGACCTATTTGATCAAATAGACGAGAACTTAAAAAAGGTAAACATTTTTTTTATGCATGAAACTGATTCAATGTTGGTCAGATTAATAATATGTATGTATTTTTCCCTTTTTGTGCAGGCTTTACAAGCAGATTTAAATGACATGGCTCCCGGCCTCCAGATACAGGCAGTGCGAGTCACTAAACCAAAAATTCCCGAAGCAATTCGGAAAAATTATGAACTAACGGAGGGCGAGAAATCTAAACTCCTTATCGCAGCGCAACATCAAAAGGTAAAGTCATTGTACTTGAATGTTTTTTTTAATATTTGTATAAATTTTTCTCGGTAAATTCATGTATCATCAATTTTGTAAAGATTTTTCTTTTATTGTTACACCTTAAGGCAAGCCTTGACAGCTATCCCAGTTATATTTAATATTGATAAAAACATCAGTTTTCTAGAAGTTTCATTATATTGTGTGGGAGTGACATATTTCATTTGGCTAGAGTATTATCTAATAGTTGATACCCTAGCAAGGCGATACATGTCACCCCATAAAACAGAAAAAAAATTCTAGAAAATTTACTTTTTATCAATAAAACATTTAATATAGATATTACATCATTGTTCGAGAAACAATAAATATTCCAGTAATTTTGATCTCCAAACCATCCTATCATCCAATTGTAGTCCTATTTTACAGGTATATACAACATAAGGTGGGGTTTATCTAATATCCTTTCCAAAAAATATTTTCTTCATGTTACAGGTTGTGGAAAAAGAGGCCGAAACAGCTCGCCGAAAAGCAATAATTGACGCTGAAAAAGAAGCTCAAGTTGCCAAGATACAATTCGAACAGAAAATAATGGAAAAGGAATCACAGCAAAAAATGGAGATGATCGGAGACACTATTCATCTGGCCAAGGAAAGGGGACGTGCCGACTCTGCTTTTTACCATTCCTCTAAGCTTGCTGAGGCCAATGCGCTACTACTTACCAAAGAATATTTAGAATTAAAGAAGTATGAATACATTGCTCAAAATAATAAGGTATACTTTGGAAATGACATTCCCAATATGTTCATGTCGGGAGGAGTCATTCCGCCAGAAGGCAAGTCTGTTACTACGGAGTAACCTATTTTAGTTTATATTTTGCAAACTCTTATTTACACTTAGTATAGTCCTACCATGTTGTTTTCTGACAAAATGTAGACTTAGACCAAAATACTATCAGTAAAAATAACAGGTAATTTACAATCGTACAGAAAGTCGGTTATGATTTTTTATTACAAGTAAACTCTTTGTGATGAAAATTTCTAATTAAATTTTTTTTATTACAAATAATCCTTTTTGAAATACCTTCCCTTGAAGGGGGCACTTAAGTCACATCTGAAAATTGACTAATAAAACTGAAATTTGTTACCAAAAAAGTTTTCCTCTTTTCTTTAAAAAGGGGAATTTTTGCTCATATTAAATTTAAATTTAGTTTTAATTGAATCCTCCGGCACGCTTGTTTCTTTTAAAAAGCAATATGTCTATGCGTACTGATGTGAATGGTGATGTAATTTTTACTTGAGCGTTTAATTGTAGGTTAAAGTTTAATTTTCCTGTGTATTATTATAGTGGGGGATTATTGTAAATTTGGTGAGAAAATCTATCAAATTTTGGAACTGTATTTGTGATCACATTATTTAAACTTCATACACACATTTTAATTCATATGTAAATATGTCTTTATACAATTTTTGTACTAATTTAATAAAAAAGTTTTTCTTACTTGTGCTTTTTCCTACATCTTCCGTATCAATAGAATCCAACCTTGCTTTGATTTGCAAATGGTTTTAAAAGCCCCATCCCTACATAATTCTCGTTTCTCTATCTTTCATGCATAATACAAAAGCAAATAATTTAAATGTATTTTTTATTATAAAAAATAAAATACATCAATTTAATGGCAGACAGATTTGTTTTAAATTTTATTAAATGCTGCAACATCAACAGATTGAACAAAATCTTCAAACTCCTGAATTGTTTCGGAGAGCGCATCAACAGAGACTTTATCGTCTTCCACGATGCAGATGATCTGGAGTTTCATGATTCCATAACCGACCGGGACGAGCTTAGAGGCACCCCAAACCAGCCCATCCAACTGAATGGAACGTACACGATCTTCCATCATCTGCATGTCAGTTTCATCGTCCCACGGCTTCACATCCAGAACGATGGAGGATTTGGCGATGAGGACGGGCTTCTTGGACTTCTTGGCATTGTACTCCTGTAGGCGCTTCTCGCGCACAGCAGCAGCCTCAGCAGACTGTCAAACATAATTAGTCATTATTATCATATGTTAAGGATATGCTATTAGAAAGCAAGGAAAAATTGCATTGCTGAAACCTTCCATTAATAATAATAAAAATATATAAATGAAAGCTTTGAAATTATGACCCTCTTGGAAAAATTATTAGCTACATAATTATATATTATTATTGAATTTATTTAGCTTACAATTGCAGTAAAAAAAATTGCATTGAACTGCATTTGGCCACATTTGCAGCTCAGGCGGATTGTCCCAGTTTATCATGATATTAAGCATAATTTATTACTAAGAAACTTAAGTAGAAGGTTGATTATATTCATTCAAATATGATGAGCTGCAAATGTTAATTGTAAATGTAGGTAGCTGAACAATAAGGGTTAAACAATAGGCATATAGATGTCTGATACACTAGGATTCCATATCGCCGTTCCGGAAGAACAGTGACGTAAATTCAAAAACTTGAATTTTACAGGAGCGTAAAAAAACGATTTGCAGTTGTATAAAATGTTTAATTGAAAAGGGTGTAAGTGATAGAAAAGAATAGTATATTGAATATACTATTATTTTCTGTCACTTACACCCTTTTCAATTAAACGTTTTATACAACTGCAAATCGTTTTTTTACTCTCCTGTAAAATTCAAGTGTTTGCATTTATGGTACTGTTCTTCCGGAACAGCGATATAACAAACGGCTAAAACTCAAATTATTCCTATTTTATTGCTTTATTATTTTTCATATTATTTCACACACCCTGAAGATGGATTTGATAGGTTCAAGATAATTGATAGTGTCAATAAATATTATCATTAAAAAACATTTGAGTTGAAATTTACCTCGCCCTCATCGTCCGATCCAAAGAGATCGAGGTCATCATCATCATCCTTAGGTTTAGCGGCGGTGGTGGTCTGGGCCCCGGCCTTCAGGGGGCATGCCTGTCCGCCCCAGGCCGTCCTCTCTGCATCTGTATATGAGGCGATATTCTTATACCAGCGAAGGATATTCACTGATGTGGGGGCTTTACCTAACGCTTTGTATACACTCACATCAGCTTGTGATGGCTGGTATCTGTAACAAATATAAATCATGCAATAAACCGTGTACATATACCAATTAATAATTAAAACTGCTTCAATATATATGTTCGTGGCACTTCAAAAAACGGATACGTGATAGCAAGGATATAAATTTGTACGGAACATTTCGATAATAAAATACAATTCCGAGTATCTAAAATAGACGAATCTCTTCATATGTCTAATAATAATATCCCAGATGAAATACCTAACCTAACTAAGTAAATTAAAGATTATTGTTGTGTATTCTACTCACCCGGAAATAAAGCTGTTGTTAGCCAAGAAATTGTTCAATTCGGTCAGTCCTGCCGGGCTGCTAACATCGGTGAATACCATTTTGATTTATTTCTTGGAATTTAAAGAAATAAAAGACAGATGACGACGACCACAAGAGACGACGTTTCCACCGGTAAAGGAAGAGGAAACGGACGAAAATCACTAAGTCGGGTATCAGAGATAAAATAACATTAACACAAAAAGATAAGTTTTACTAAATGGTAACACACAATGTTGATACACTTTCATTGTTCTTTATCTTGCACAATTTAATAATTTGAATTTTAACTTTTAACGTGACTAGATATCTACGTGAGCAGACTATAAATTAAAAATATTATATTTTATATTATACCTGAATATTATTCTGATATATCAATAGCCGGATTTAATTAATTGAAAGATAAATTGATTCTTAAAGTTAAAAGTACTTTTCGTCTGTTTTTAACTTAACTTCCATTTATGCCCGCAGCATTTGTGTATTTATTCAAGGCAACAAACAGCGATTATACTACATATTTAAAAACACACAGACATATTAAAATAAGACCAATTTCGTTTTACCATAAATATAAATGATAAGAATAGTTAACATTACTGACTAATAAATCGAAATTAAAGTCATATTTTTTTTTATCTAAGAGTTATAATTATTTTTTCGTTTGTTCCAATGACAATTTGAATAATTTCTTCAACAATATTTTGAAGTTCTTGCTAGAGTTGGATTGTTTTATGTGCCTAATTACAGTTATTCAAAAGAACGATGGATACGTGGAATATAAATTAAATAAACACAAAAGTCCTGATCATCCAGCTGACTACATGTGCACCATCAAAAAGAACATTTTGTGCAACATCATTTTTATTTTGTTATTTTATTTTGTCATTGTATTTAATATGATTTGTTTTACCTGACCATCGTAATTGCTCACTACTACATTTTACAGTTACCATCTTCTCGACCCGCTGCCATCTCCGAGTCTGCTGTCAGGTCCAAATGTCGGACACAACCCACTACATCCTCCAAGTAACCCTCCCCTCACCATCCAACAATATCTAACTTAGAAATGTATTATTCCTAGAAAGAAACTTCTAACTTGTGGGGGCCTTCGGGCTGGTACTCCCGGAAAAGACAATATCCAAGAATGTTATAATTGATATTTTTCTCCCTATGTTTGACATATTTTTTAAGTTTAGAACTCAATAGAAGCCTCATCACCCCATGGCAATGACCATGTACCTCTAGACGGCAAACGGGGGCCTTCCGAAAGGCGCCTTTCCATGCCAAATAGTGTAACTGATTAATTATAAGCAGTGTAGCCATTAGCCAGCCATGCTGTCTCGAAATCACAATAAATACTATCAAGGCAGCATTGAGTCACCCTTACTTGCAAGTTATTTTTGCGTGTTTTTTTTTCCAGTGAGTCTATTTCAAACATTCATTCCATACCCAGAGAACGAATCCCGATCTTTCGATATTGACGAGTTAGTTTATGAAACGAATTCCTATTTCAATATTGAAAAAACCCTATATATTTCAAAATAAATTTCGGATCTTCTATTCACAAATAAATCCCCATTTACTATATAATGCAGCGGTTTCCAACCTGAGAGGCGCGGACTATTGCCAGGGGAGGCACTATTTTTAAAAATAATAATGTTCATACAATAATATCTACAAATAAATAAAATGTCATATCGAAACCGAAAACCTTATAGCATAACCTTGTTATTATTATGTTAATTGTAAATTACAGTTTTTTGTTGTTGAAATAAAGTTTTTATTATTTAAAAAGTGTTTATATTATTATAATTATAACTATTAATAAAATAAAAAATAGGGAGGTGGGGAAATTTTTTTATTTTTCGGGTAGGCGTAGAAGAAAGGTTTGAACCCGCTGATCTAATGTCAAACAATGGCACCCAACGTGGGGCTGGTTCAATTAAAACAATTCCTAACTCTTTTTCCAATTAGCCTTTTATATTTTTTAAATGTTATGTTTTATTTGAATTCAAATGAGGTATTTAAATACCTTTTTCATAGTAATTGAGGATATTAAAAAAAATCCACAAAATCTGAGAACAAATGGATGAGATTTTAGTAGAAAGGCGCTTAATCAGACTTTCACCTTGATATAGCCATGTTTTATGGCATACTCGGTGAGATTCCACTAAAAAAAATTTACGTGGCAGAAAATACGTTTTCTCTCTGGAGGCTGGTTTAATATTAGTTAAGTTTAATTTTATTTAGTAATAAGACAGTGAAAAGCAATAATAGTGTATGAAAAACAATAATAGTGTAGTGACAATTTTGGGAGGCTGCGGTAATTTTTATTTAGACCGAAAATAGCTTTCTTCCCTGGTATTGCCATTAACTTTTAAGTACTGCCGACCGGATATGGCGAGCGACAACACGGGCGGTCATGTTTTGACAACGGAAGTCGACATAAAGGACCGGGGTCGGACCGCCGCGGACTTGGAAATCAGACTCCCGAAGAGGCAGACGTGCCGCTCCCCGGCGCCCCGCTGGTCGCCGGGGCTTTGCGCCGGCCAAGGGCATTCTCGCCATTTTGCCGGGCGAGACCACGCTTCTGAAGAACCGGAGACCAAACCGCCTTTCGCTTCCACGCTCTTCCCCATCGTCCGCCTCGCACGTCCGTCGTGGGGCGGACGGAAGAGGATGCCAAGCCGCCTGACGCGGTCCGTCGCCGTCCACATCGACGCCATCAGCAGCCAGGTGCCGGCTGCCTCAGATCCGGCCACCCCTGTCGCTGCGAAGGAGACCCGTGCCCTCCGCGGTCCATCATCCGCGTGATGCTTCTGTGCCATGCAGCTTCCGGCAGTCCTCGTGCTGGTTAACCCGCCGCCACGCCGGCTTCGGTCAGCGTCGGTCCTTGCCGCAGATCACCGTCTTCGTTAGTTACGTTAGTTTTAATTCGTTGGCCAGCGAATAGCATGTAAGTCCTCTTTAGATCTTCAGTATTTTTTTTGTATGTATTTTTGTTTTAAATAAATGTAATCTGTAAATTGTAAATATTGGTTTCAATCTCACATTATAATACGTCCCGGAGCATATCTCATGTAACATAATATTAACATTGGCGAATCACATGGGCAAACGTTGGGAAGTGTTCGAGATCGGGAGTGAATTTCAATTAAATTCATCTTTCACCCCCTTTGACATCTAATCCTCCTAACAACCTCTTTTTTATATCAAAGAACCGAAAGGATGAATTTTTGGTTCGTCAGTTTGTTTCATACTCCTATTTCATATTCCTATTTGTCAATCTCAAAAACATTCATTTCATACATAAACGACAAGGCGGTTGCTAGTTTGCAATATCTAGTGGCCTTGATGGAATAGAAGCCAATGCATTAAACTCACACAAATCGTTGTATTTAAAATATAATAACTATTATCATTTCTATACATATTCAATAACAATTAAGGGTAGTCGTTATTTCGAATACTCAAACTATTTCGTTTTCTATCAAACAGCTCCCAAAATAAAACCGCAGTGATTAAAAATTCATATTCCTCACACATCCCTAATTTTATGGTAAAACCCTAAAAAAAAATTGGAAGATGGATATTTTACCATTTGAAGGTTCAACTCTTATGGCTATTCCTCTTACGTTTGATGGAAACTAATCGTTCGCCTACACGTAATCTTAAATTAATTCATTTTTAATATCTTACACGAAAACAGCCAAACTCGAGAATTTAAAATCATCACCAAAATATAATTGATGTGTTTTATTTTTTTCAAGTCATAGATCAGATAGTTTATTGTGAATTCGAGTTTTTCTCTTTGATTTGACGTTTGGTGAACAACACAATCTGTCGGCCAAAATTGGAATCTTTTCGCAGGTAAATATGCCATTCTGGAGATTTTATTATTTTCTAGTGAAGTATTGAGATATATCGAATTAATTTATTTATATCTGTATTGTTCAATCATCCACTTAGATTACTGCGTTGAACAATTAAAACATATTGTTTTCTAGGTAATTGGTCTGATAGGTTATATCTTATGTAACCTATAAATATCTATATATTCCTCATCTAGATTAATAAGTTTTCACTTAATAATAAAATTAAATAATCTATTTTTATATATTTGCTGCAATAGACCTATATCATGTTTTTGAGCAATTTTTTTTGTGCCCAAATTACGTCTTATATTTATGTTACACAAATGTCAAATATTTTTTTCTTTATAGAAAATGTTTCGCGTTTCTTTGAGCAGGGCTTTGGCTCTTCCATCGCTCTCTTCTCAAAACAATGTTATCCGTCTCACTCCCTGTAGTGTACTGTGCAAAGGGTATGCTGACAAAGCTCCTGAGAAGATAGAAGTGTTTATCGATGACAAACCAGTGCTTGTACTGCCAGGCACTACTGTTTTGCAGGTTCGTATAATTAATTTTAAAGATCATTAAATGTTCATATAAATGTATCCTTTAATTTAAGCCTCACACAAATTAAACAACAACATTTTTATTATCTTTGGCCAGTAACACATTGTAAGCAGCTCACAAAAAATCTTATGTTATGTATTGAGTTCTGCATTTAAATTGTGGACCACAATAAAAGTTATAAAACTTTTTTTTGTTACTAATACCCTGTGAACAAAATGCAAACCTCAAATACAGTAATCTGTAAAACATAATGCTGTCTTTCAATTTATTTTTTTTAATTTAAAATTTCTATCAATTGAAGATAGTGATGCATCCACAACATCTCTAACACCTCGTGTATTGTGATATATTTTGTGACAATGTTGATTTAGAGAACGATTTGTGTTCTGTAATTAGTACTGTAGCAGTATTAGAATCATTTTTGGGTAATCCTTAAAAAAATCATCTTAATACCAATCATAATGTATGGTATACCAATCGAATAGATATCTTTGCCATAATATTGACAAATTTAAAGCCCAATAAATTTTTTGAAATGGGAAGATATAACTTTATAAGAATTTAAAAAAAAATTGAGTAATTTTGGAGTATCTCCAAAAATGGTCACAAAGGATTATAACTGGATAATAGATATTTTGCTTAAACTGCTTTTTTAAATTGATATAAATAGACAGATTTCATACAATAAAGAAGGCTTGGCACTTTTCAAATAATGAGAAAATGATACCTACATCCAAAAGTTTCAAAATTGAGCCCATTATTAAATACCGTGTTTAAAAATTCTACAACATATGAACCAATACAAGAATTGTCTCTTGATAAAGCTGTGATACCAAATATGGGGTAATTTGTTTTATGCTATTATTATGTTGAATTGCTCTTTACATCATTACAACGCGATCCAAACCGATGTAAAGGGTATTGCTATCATATTGATGTTTTTACTGAATATGGAATAAATATAAAACTGATCATGGCAATCAAGTCACTATACACGGAAAGCACTGCTAGTGTCAGAGTAAATGGAGATCTTACAGCCTGGTTTGATATCAATAAAGGTGTCAAAAAGGGTTGCATAATGTCCCCGTGGTTATTTAATCTATATATGGACATTAAAAAATCCTATTAAAAACTATGTGAGTTCTGCAAATTTTAACCCATCGGCCCACCCACCTGGATCAGGTGACCTGCTTCAATACAGAGTGAGATCAAATATAATTTTTAATTTAATTAGATCCTAAATAATTTGTACCACTGACTCACTCCCACGTACTCCGTCTAAAACGTTTATGATACTTTTATAAATAATGGCTTTGATCCGTCGCATCTGGCATTTCTTGCTAGTGTAACGAAAGCCGATATATCGAATTTTGGCAACCAAAGGGTTTTTATATATTTTGTCTACAAGTTGGATTAATTGTGAATATGTCAACAGGCCGCTGCGCAAGTTGGCGTGGAGATTCCGCGTTTCTGCTACCATGAGCGTCTAGCGGTGGCGGGCAACTGTCGCATGTGTCTCGTGGAGGTGGAAAAGTCCCCCAAGCCAGTGGCTGCCTGCGCTATGCCGGTCATGAAGGGCTGGCGGATCAAGACCAATTCCGACATGACTAGAAAAGCTCGTGAAGGCGTCATGGAGTTCCTCTTAGTCAACCATCCACTTGACTGCCCCATCTGTGACCAGGGCGGAGAATGTGACCTGCAGGACCAGTCCATGGCCTTTGGTTCCGATAAGAGCCGCTTTACAGATATCAATTTCTCAGGAAAACGGTAATTTTGATCATCAGTTACTAGAAACTCCACACATTTTCACTTTCTTTTATTCTCGGTCATTAAAACTGTAAGATATTACTTAAAAGCTATCCTAAGGTTTGTTAATTTTTAAAATATTATTCACAAAATCAATAAATGTATATATTTAATAACTAATACCAATGAAAACATCTCTTTTCAAGAAGTTTTATTTTATTTTATGGAAATGACATGTTTTGCTTGCTCAGACATTATTACTTCTAGAACACGGATGTTTTCATTCATATTTGTTCAAGAAACAATAAATTAGTATATATTGAAAATAACATTACGCATAACTTGGTTTTTACATTTACATACAGCGCTGTAGAAGATAAGGATATTGGGCCCTTGATTAAAACGATTATGACACGATGCATTCACTGCACACGTTGCATCAGATTTGCCTCTGAAGTCGCTGGAGTTGATGACCTCGGAACCACTGGTAGAGGAACGGATATGCAGGTATGTATTATTTTTATTTCATTTGGTCAATTCCGGTAAGTTTGAATGATCCATAGATTAAGTGCTGTAGCATAATCTATTTCATTCCATCTTATTTAAAAATTGATAAGATGAGAAACATGTTTTTAGCTATTTCCAGAAATTGACAAAGGTATAATAATACATTATTAAATTATCAGTATTTTACAAATAAATATGCTAAAAACTAAAACTCTTCAATTACAATGATATTAAAAATTGGTGCAATATTTTCAGGTTGGCACATATGTAGAGAAAATGTTCCTGTCAGAGTTATCTGGAAATGTGATCGACTTATGTCCCGTGGGTGCCCTCACCTCCAAACCCTACAGCTTTTCTGCCCGCCCCTGGGAGACCCGCAAAACGGAGTCCATCGATGTCCTTGATGGGCTAGGAAGTAACATCATTGTGTCCACGCGTACCGGAGAAGTGTTGCGTATTCTCCCGAGGATCAATGAGGTAATTTAAAATAACTGATTGTTGTTTTATCCCCTAAATTGACTAAGTTTTATTTTTATCGTATTATCTTTTACGCTCTCATAATTAAAATATCGAATAAAATTCACAATCATGTATTACAAACTCAATCATTTCATTTAGGCTTTTGGTAAATTAATAATGATAATTTTGCATAGTATAGACAGATATATGACTCCATATATGAATGTTAAAAAAGCGTGATAAGTGTGTTAGGGAAAGAGTAGTGTAGTGTTTTATTCCTTCTGCGTACACATTCAGAGTGATGGTGTGATGGTTAGCTAGTTAGTTTACTATGAACTTCTACCAAGAAATTTCAATTAATGACATTAATATTGTATTAAAATAATAATTATTTATTGGTTATATTGCATATATTTTTACAGTCATTATTTTCAACAACTACTACAAAGCTTTTTCCGTTTAGGAAATCAATGAAGAATGGCTGTCAGACAAGTCTCGCTTTGCATGTGACGGGCTGAAGCGCCAGCGGCTGATCACTCCCATGGTGAAACACTCTGGAAACCTCACACCCTGCGAGTGGGAGGATGCACTGGTGGCCACTGCCCGCGTCCTGCAGTCTGCATCTCCCAATAAGGTTCCTTGTTGTTATAATACTTTTCTGTACTCAAGGAAAACTTTCAGCACTTTCGGCAGTGCCGAAAAATTGCGAGTGACCCATAAAGTTATATTAGGAATAAGCTTTAGAGACATAGTCAGAAACGATACAGTGAGAGAAAAAACAAAAGTCACTGACATAATCCACCACGTAGTGACTCTAACATGGCAATGGGCTGGTCCTATAGCCAGAAGATTGGATTAAATGGACCGCGGACCGTAACGAGAAGTGCAGGGTAACTGCAACTACGGCGGAAAGATGACCTGGACCGACATGTCGGCATAACTGGATGCAGTCTACAAGAGACAAAGTGGCATGGAAGCAAATGGAGGAGGTTTTTGTCCAGGAGTGGATGGGAATAGGCTGAAGAAGAAAAGTTAAACTTATGATTTATTGAGTTTGACCAAATAATATACATATTTTTATTTACACCTATCTCAAAATTTAATTCTGTTTTGATAATCTGATAAATATTAACAATAATATTGAGCTATCTTGAGTAGATAATATAAAATGTTTTTTTCTTTGCATAATAATTGTAAACATTTATTTGATACATCTATTTAGATTGCTGCAGTGGCTGGGGGCCTAGCTGATGCGGAGGCGCTGGTAGCCCTGAAGGATCTGCTCAATGGCTTGGGCTCTGAGCTGACCTGTACCGAACTAACATTCCCTCAAGATGGCTCTGGCACAGACCTTCGTTCATCCTATTTGTTCAATACTAAAATTGCCAGTAGGTTTATTTTTAATGGACACATTTTATCTATAATCAAACATTATTTTGTCTTGTTCATTTGATGAATAATTTCAGTTCCGAATTGTAATATTTCTCAATGGTGTTGTAGTGTGAGGTGGTTCGGTGTGCAAGTGAAAAGTCAGAGGTTGGTTGGTACACAGTTATTTATTTCGGCACAGACAAGTGTATCACAATAGATAGGGCGAGAGCGTTCGAGCGGACGCGTGTCGCTCGGCCGAAGGACGCGGTAATAAGCCCGGAGCAAAGACAGGGTCCTTCTCTCCAGGGGGCGCTATGCTGCTGCCAGCATACTAGCGCCGTGGTTAGGTAGGGGGGATGGGATTAATCCTCCCAGTCCCACACACCCCCCCCTTAGTGATCACGATCACGATATCGGAGGTATCCATGGTAAATATAGTAAAACAAGCGAAAGAAATGTTACAATGGTAGCAAGGAAAATTTTACAATGATTGGAAAGAAATTTAACAGTAGTTGAAAATAAATTTTACATGGTTGAAAAACATACAATAGAAAACATATATTACGTACAAGAAAAATTAAATTTGGGTATACATGCTTAAAACTCGGAGACAATCGGTATTACCGAAAGGAACAAAACAAAAAGGTTAACATAAAAAAATATATGGTCATATTGAATTTTAAAATTGCACAAAACAGGGACAATCAGGAACTGTGGGAACCAAGAATGTTTTCACAGGGTGGTCGTAAATCTTAAAACGTGTCACTCAATGTTATTATATGGCAGTATAACGATCCGGAAACCTTACACGTCGGCCGGATTTTGACATCTTTATTGGTGTCTCTTCGGGCACGGAAGTATTCTTTGCAATTGTTTTTGTTTTTGGGGCTGAGTCTCCTGTGGCGACGTAGGCGGGCTTCAAACGGTCGATGGTTACAGAAATCTGTTTGCCGTTTACTAGTATAATGTAACTTCTCGAATTTCGTTTTATGACCTCGTACGGTCCTTTGTATGGTGATTGAAGGGTTCCTTTTAAAGTATCGTCTCGCAGAAATACTTGTTTTGTCGTAGCAAGCTCGTTGAAAACGAAAGTTCGCCTTTCTCCGTGACATTTCGGTTCAACCGGTCGTAAGTCGTTGAAGTGACGTCGTATTCTTTTTACGAAGGTGTTTGCGTCTTCTTCGACTAACTGGTCCGAATCCAAAAATTCTCCTGGTAAGCGGAGGGGTTCGCCATATACTAACTCTGCTGAGGACGTTTGCAGATCTTCCTTCCATGCACTCCTGATGCCCATCAGGACGGTTGGCAATGTTTCCGTCCACCTGGTGTTGCGATGGCATTTGAGAGCTGCTTTTAATTGCCGATGGAGTCTCTCGACCATTCCATTTGCAGCCGGATGGTAGGCACTAGTGCGGATCCGAGTCGTTCCTGTCAAGTTATTCAGTTCCTTGAACAGCTGGGACTCGAATTGTCGTCCTTGATCGGAGGTGATTCGAAGAGGTGTTCCAAATCGAGTAATCCATCCCTCGTAGAAAGCTCGCGCGACTGTTTCTGCTTCTTGATCCTTGATGGGAAAGGCTTCCGGCCATCTTGTGAAGCGATCTACGCACGTAAGGCAGTACCTGTATCCTTCTGATATCGGAAGACTGATGATGTCGATGTGTACATGTGCGAATCTGGCTGATGGTGTAAAGGTTCCACGAGGTGCAGAGACGTGGCGAGTTACTTTGTTCAGTTGGCATTGGGTACACTCGCGTGACCACTTTCTGCAGTCAGACTTTATGGATGGCCAGACGAAACGCTGCGTCGTAAGTTTGACAGTGGCGTTGATCCCAGGATGTGAGAGACGGTGAACGGTGAGGAAAGCTGCATGACGGTATCGTCGGGTGACAAAAGGTCGTGCAATGTTGGTAGACATGTCACAGTATATCGCTGCATCTGTGTTCGGAATGCGCACTTGTTTGAGTTGCAGCGATGTTTCCTTCTGGAGATACGATTGGAGCTCACTATCATTTTGCTGGTCTGCTGCAAGCGCTGTGTAGTCCATTAAGCCTTCGATTGCCTCCACGCGGGACAGAGCGTCAGCTACGACATTATCCTTGCCGGAGATGTGACGGATGTCGGTCGTGAATTGACTTATAAAATCAAGATGTCTAAATTGGCGTGGCGAGCATTTTTCAGCTTTTTGCTTAAAAGCGAAAGTGATCGGTTTATGGTCGGTAAAAATGACGAACGTTCTGGCCTCGACCATGTGTCGGAAGTATTTAACGGCTAGGTACACTGCCAATAGTTCCCGATCATATGCTCCATACTTCTGTTCGGCAGGGCTGAGCTTTTTCGAAAAGAAAGCTAGCGGCTCCCAGTTGCCGCTGACGAGCTGCTGAAGTACAGCACCAACTGAAGTGTCCGACGCGTCGCTCACGATAGACAGCTGAGTGTCGTCGCTCTTTGGGTGGGCGAGCAGAGTTGCTTGAGCTAGACTCTCCTTGCAGTCGTCGAACGCTTTGATGGCTTCAGGTGTCCACGGGACCGGTTGTTTCCCTTTTACGTTGCCTTGCAGCAACGTATTGAGTGGCGCTTGAATGTCGGCAGCTTTAGGTATAAATCTTCTATAAAAATTTAAAATACCTAGAAATCTGCGTAGGTCCATAATTGTAGTAGGTCTGCTGTATTTTCGTACTGCGTCGACTTTCTCTGGCAAAGGACGAGTGCCTTCGCTGGAAACCAAGTATCCCAGGAATTTGACTTCCGAAGCGCCGAAGTTGCACTTCCCGGAATTGACGACCACTCCGTATTTCTGAAGTCGCTCGAACAAAATATTCAGGTGTTGAAGATGCTCTTCGTCTGACGATGATGCGACCAGTATGTCGTCGATGTACGCGTAGCAGAAGTCCAGTCCTTGGAGCACCTCGTCAATGAAGCGTTGAAAGGTTTGCGCGGCGTTGCGCAATCCGAAGGACATGTACGGAAACTCGAAGAGTCCAAACGGTGTGGTGATGGCTGTCTTCGAGACGTCTTCTGGTGCTACCGGTATTTGGTTGTACGCTCGGACGAGGTCGATCGTAGAAAATATCTTCCTGTCTCGGAGCGATTGCGCAAAATCCTGTATATGACGCACAGGATATCTGTCCGGAACAGTTCTCGCGTTCAAGCTTCGATAATCGCCACAAGGTCGCCATTGATCGAGAGTCTTCGGAACGAGATGAAGAGGAGATGCCCAACAGCTTTCTGAAGGTCGGGCTATGCCTAAGCGGACCATATTGTCGAATTCCTTTTTTGCAATTCGCAGCTTGTCCGGAGCGAGGCGTCTCGGGCGCTCAGCGACGGGTTGGCCGGCTGATGTGCGTATGTGATGCACAGTAGAATGCCGTGGCTCCTTGATTACTCCGTCGGGGCGCATAAGATCCGGAAATTTGGACAGAAGACGATGGTACTGGGTATCGCCGGAGATGACCTTTATCGATGAGGAGTTCTCCGTCGTTCGATGTCCTGAAGCGGCAATGTTGGAAAGCGGGTCCCATAAGCGTTGATTTTTAACGTCGACTAATAAGCCGTAGTGACTTAAAAAGTCAACGCCAATTATTGGTTTAGTGACGTCAGCTATCACGAATCTCCAGGTGAAGTCGCGACGTAGCCCGAGGTTGAGAGTTAAGGTCAAGTGACCGTATGTAGATATTATGGTACCGTTTGCTGCTGAAAGTTCGTATGTCGATTTAGTGAGACGTCCCGAAACTTTAGAGCGAGGATAGACACACAGATCGGCGCCGGTGTCAATTAAATATCTTGTTTTACTCTCCCTGTCCGTAATGAAAAGGCGGCTTGACGTCGGGCATGTATCGCTGGCCGTCATCAGCGACTGCCCGGAGCGTTTCCCTGGTTGAAGTTGCAGGGTGCATTACACCGACGTGCGCTGGCTCCAAATCGCGCGTGGTAAAAGCATTCACCGTTGTTGCGCCTTTTTGAGAGGCTGCGCTGGCGGCTATGTGATCGAGCTCGTCGATTGGTCGATCGTGGTCGAGATTCTCGACCCTGCAAGGCAGAAATCTGAATGCGTAAGGCGGACATTTCCTCACGCATCGAAGTGACGAGTTTATGTAGCTCGCTCTCGTGTGATTCCGCGACGCTGGGGCGGCTTGTGTGGAACTCGGCCATGGCGTCGGCCAAGTCTGCTAGTTTATCGAGCGGCGTCTCCTTCTGTGTAGCCAGCACTACCTGCATCGTGTTGGTGAGACGACTCATCCAGAGGGTTCTTAACACTTCGTCGGAGATTTGGGTGCCTGCGAGAGTTCGAAGATGTCGCAGGAACTGAGAAGGTTTTCTGTCTCCGATCTCCTCGCGTTCGAGTAGGCGCCTCGTCTTCTGTTCTTGTGAATCACTGAGGCGGCGAATCAACTCACGCTTCAGGTGTTCGTAAGCGTTGATCTCAGGAGGGCGCACAATGATGTCCCGAACTTCGGCTGCATATCTCGTGTCTAGAGCTCCCAAGATGAATCCGTATTTCGTACGGTCAGCCGAGATTCCTGAAGCTTCGAAGCTAAGTTCTGCCATGCAGAACCACAATTCTGGATCCTCGGGGCAAAACGGCGGTATCCGAACCGCTACACGATTTATTTGTCCTTCTGCCATATCGCTAGATGCAGGTTTAGGCATGGTTCTATTGTTTGAGCGGCGAAACACTGCGTAGCACAACGTAAAACACAGAAAAAAAATGTATATATCGTTCTCACTCTGTATGACACCGTACTTGCACGTTACCGATATACAAAACTACTTTTTTTTTAAACTCGGGGTCACCAATTTGTAGTGTGAGGTGGTTCGGTGTGCAAGTGAAAAGTCAGAGGTTGGTTGGTACACAGTTATTTATTTCGGCACAGACAAGTGTATCACAATAGATAGGGCGAGAGCGTTCGAGCGGACGCGTGTCGCTCGGCCGAAGGACGCGGTAATAAGCCCGGAGCAAAGACAGGGTCCTTCTCTCCAGGGGGCGCTATGCTGCTGCCAGCATACTAGCGCCGTGGTTAGGTAGGGGGGATGGGATTAATCCTCCCAGTCCCACAGTGTTATTCATCTCTGTTAGACCAATGTCTACATCCTTGCAATATGATCTGCCGTGGTATTTGTTATGAATTAAACAAAAGCAAAAGGACTTCATTCATAAACTTTGTATCTCGTTTATTTTACATATTGGATATTAGAGATAATATTATAGTTGCTTTTGGAAAAGAAAAAATTGTTGTATTGAAACAATTTGGAGAGTATATATTTGATATGCATATGTTACATGTATGATTACACATTTATTATTAAATCCTTTTTTTCTTCAATGTTTACTAAACGCATATCACCCAAATTCTACAAAACACATACATTTGCTTTCTATATGAAGTTAAATAAAAATTGTTGATGTATGTTGGTTCTTTGAAAAGTAACCATAGATAATTACATATGTAGTATATTCAATTTTTATTTTAGATGTGGAAGATGCCGATTTGGTGCTGCTTGTTGGCACCAACCCAAGATTCGAAGCTCCTCTCTTGAACACCAGGATTCGTAAGGCCTTCATCCACAAGGAGTGTGAAGTGGCTTCCATCGGTCCCAATGTTGATCTCACGTATGAACATACTGTGAGTTGTTAATGTTGTATTCAAATTCTGATTTTATTTCATTCATAAATATCATTGTGTTAGAATGTTTGAATTATGATTTTTTTTTAATCTCGAATGTGGTTTTTTGAACCATAACTCTGTTGTAGATTTAATGTTACAATTACCAAAATGAAATAATATAAATTGTAGTTTCATAAGTTTACATAATGATCCGATTGAACTTTCTGGAGCATCGAAGAGATGGGTTTCTCGTAACCAATTATTTTAGTAATCAGGGAATATTTCAAGAACTCAGCCGTGCTGGAGGGTTTTTTGTTCCTGTAAGATATCTCTGACAGCATATATTGTTTAACCTGCAGGTCACCATAATCAACCTGCCTCTGGTGATACCATTGGGCAGAGCAATCAATCTGTTGAACATAATCTCCTCGGAGATCGACATCTTTCATATTAGCGAAAGTATGTTCAGACAATAACGATTATTTACTTTAGAGAGTATCTTGTCTTCCTAATTTCGAACCATCTCTCATGTTTTCCTGGTGTAATAAATATTGTATTTTACCTGTTCTCAATAGAGGTCTTAAACCTTCATTTGTAATAATTTGTATTTCCATTTAGCACCTCGGTGAAGATGCAAATGTTCTGGCAGAGCTGGCTGCCGGCAGGGGACCATTCTCTAGTCAACTCCAAAAAGCCAAGAGACCAGGTTCGTAATATGTTAATAGCAAAAAAGTGATTTATAAATCAAATATTTTAATTTTCACAATCAACAGTGCCAACCATAACGTCACCATTGGTGTTGTGAATTTATTGTGCTTCTATGAAATATGTTTTGTCGGCTAAGATACAGGTTCTTTTTAAGGCTGTCATTTAGATAAATAATTATGAAATCGTCACCTAAACTCGAATAAAGTGTTGCATCTTTAATTACCTTACAATTCGACACTCTTTTTTTTTTTTATTCTGATTGCAATTTATTTTTCTAATTGCAGTGACTGAAAATTTTAACTCTTTTATAATATGTACTTATGGATCCGGTCTATTTTTATATAATGATGTGTTTTGTTCATATGTGACTAATTTAGTAAAAAATTCAGTGATAATTCTGGGTGCGGACCAAGCCCAGAGATCTGACGGAGCTGCAGTCCTGGCCAATGTACAAGCCCTCGCCTCCCGTATTCAAGCCGGCCTCCAAGATAAAAACTGGAAGGTATAAATTCTATATACAAAAATAATGTAAGATCTAGCTTTTAAGTATTTTTTTGTAAATTTAAATGAAATGATGAATAAATATTATTGATTTTAATTATTGCTGTAAAAAGAAAATAAGAAAATTTGTTAAAAAAGTTAAAAATGTTTGTTAATTATGGAAAGATCAGGAACTTTCAAGGATTAAATTCCTCTTCTAAACTTCCTTTCGGGCCACGAATGCCCTTCCTCAGTGTAGAATTGTTTTTTTTTTAAGAAATGTTAATTCTTCTACATTTTGCTTTACCTTCCAAGGGCTTTATTATAGGACTAGGTAGCCACACCAGGTGGCACAGATGGCAGATTTAAATATTTTTGTGTTCCTTATGCTCGTACTCCCAGGCAATGGGCATTATTATTGTATTATTTAAGTTCGGTCTGTTTTACAACAGAGGGCTCTGGCTGCTTCAAGCCTTCAAATCTAGTAGCCATTTTATTTTAGTAAGCCCGAGCATCTGTCAATTAAGTTCAATTCGCAAAAGTTTGTCATTCTCACAACATTTGTTTTATAGATCCTTATAATGTCGACTTTCATTGTAAATAAGAAGGGTTTGCGAAAAGTTATGCTGTTATGTTTTAATTGGAAGAAGAGTGCATCGGATAAATCACGCAGTGAATGGTATAGACGCTTCAAAGCTGGTGATTTTAGCGTTGACGGCTAAGATTGCCCTGGAAGATCGAAAAAGTTTGACGGAAAAATAATCTCCTCAAACGGTCTCGGGGAAGTCTACCGACAATAACTAATGCAATTAAAGCAGGCACTGGCTGAAAAACGACCGAAATGGGGCAACAGGCACAGCAAACTGATTCTTCAACAAAATAATGCTCGACCTCACATCTACTACATACAGAATATGGGTTGGGAGATTATAGCGCACCCGCCTTATTCACCAGTTGTGGCACCATCGGACTACCACTTGTTCCGATCCATGATGCATGCCTTAGAAGAGCAGCACTTCCATTCATATGCAGATGTCAAGAATTGGGTCCCTGGATTACCTCAAAAGACGAGGAGTTTTTTCGACGATGAATTCATGTATTGCCAGAAAGATGGGAAATGTAGTGGCTAAGGATGGATAAATTTTTTTTTTATGTGTTTTTTTATTTTACCTTTCAAATAAATGCGATTTTCATAATAATAATAATAATAATATGCTAACTTTTAAAGCGCCGTTTTTGTGATGTAATCACCCCAAGGGCGCTTTAAGACGTGTTTTAAATCTAAAAATCTAAGTGTGACCGCTTAAAAAGCGATCGGTTTAAAAGTATAGTAGAACAAAGTATAAATGTTTAAATTGGGTATGAAATATTAAAAAGATGGGTTTTCAATTTAGATCTGAAATCTGTCGGATCATTTATGCATCTTAGGTGTGAAGAGAGATTGTTCCAAGCCGATGGACCGGCGACCGCGAACGCTCGATCCCCGAAATTTGTACTGGGGCAACGCTTCGGCTCAACTAATATTCCTATTGCTGAGGAGTTCGCCGAGCGATATGTGGAATTCCTTGAATTTTGGCTGTCCGTTATACAGAGTTCAGATATATAACTTGGTGCCATTCCATATAGCACTTTGAAGATACAAAAAAAAAAACAAACCGAACTTTCCGAAACACCCAATATTTCTGCCAAATTATTTTAATAGCTTAAATTTTATAAGATCCTATGTAGAGTACTATTTGACATTTGTATATAATATATGGTAATGTAATTGACTTGTTTTATAATGTGCACTTTGATTCTTTTCTCAGTGATAAAATATTTGCTAACACGTGTGCTTCGGCCACAGGTGCTGAATGTCCTGCAGCGTGTGGCTTCTCAAGCGGCCGCCCTGGACATGGGCTGGAAGGCAGGAGTAGCAGATGTGAGGAATGCCTCCCCCGAGGTACTCTTCCTACTTGGAGCCGATGCTGGAGCCATCACACGCGAAGATCTGCCACCCAATTGCACTGTCATATACATGGGTAGGTGGCACTTCTTACAAACTAAGAAAATAGTGTATTCATATCTAAATTGGTTTGTTCATTTTGAATATTTAGATCTTTATAAATGAATTAAAATTTTATGATAATCTAATGATTTTACTGAAATCTTTTGTTGGAAGTTCATTTTAACTGTTAAAATTTATAACACTGTTATGATGTCACAATTTTTATTATTCACTTTTTGAGTGAATGACAGTTATTTGTAACATCAGAGAAACAACTGTCGCGACACCCAAAAAGTGAACAATAAAAATTGTGATATATTATAATAACAGTGTAAAAATTTTTAACAGTAAATAATTTTGAAGTATCATAGTGTTTCGGCCAAAACAATGAACTATTTAAGTTCAATTTAATTAATAATTAAATAAAATGACGATTTTTTTAGAGCTGGAGTTCTGTCTTTAATTCGACAGTGAGCCTGGCGAAATTGATCGCTGTCGAAATAAAGACAAAAGTTAAAATAGTTCTTGAAAAGTATTATTCAATAAAATTATTATATAAAAAAAAATTGTTGGTTTATATGATTTTTAACACTTTTATATCTGGGTAGGACACCACGGTGACAGTGGAGCAGAAATGGCTGACATCGTTCTTCCGGGAGCAGCTTATACAGAAAAGCAAGGCACCTATGTTAATGCAGAGGGCCGTTCTCAACAAACATTCGCAGCCATCACGCCTCCAGGAAAAGCTAGGGAAGATTGGAAAATCATCAGGTATATTAATTTTATTAATAACTTATTTAATTTATTCTCTCTAATGGCAAATTAGGAGCTGTTCTGAGCTTACAAGATCAAAGATGCCTATTTTCAAGTGATGGTCAAGATCAGCGAGACCTGAAGTGACACCGAGAGAAGAAGAATCGCTAATTGTCTTTTTTAAATTTATTCTGTCATGATATTTTTTTGTTTTTCAGAGCTCTATCAGAAGTTGTCGGATTTAGGCTACCTTATGATAATTTAGATCAAATAAGAGACCGTCTTGCCGAAGTCAGCCCTTCTCTAGTGAACTATGGAACCTGCGAAGAAAATAATTATTTCGCCCAAGCCGAGAAACTTTCTGCTGTAAGTTATGCCTATTGTAATTTGTACTTTCTTCATACAAATTTAAGTACGAGGTATGTTCAAAAAGTATTGCGAATTTTGAATTTCCGCGGGTTACGTATATTGATTTGAATTTTTTTTGTGGCGTTATGTTGGTACTCTCTCTCGCTTATGCCGACAAGTTCGGCCATTTTTAATGTTCTGTTAATTTTTGACAGATTAGCTGATTCATCTCTCGTTTCATGACATGTTTTCACAATTCCTGTGTTAGCACATGTGAAATGTTACCTTACCTCAGGAATGATAACTAATTTTAAATATACATTATGTTTTCTTCATTCTAAAAAAATGTATGTTTTTAGGCTCTCCCAAAATCAATTAAGGGTCAGTTGAGCGTTCAGCAGCAATCTCTGGAAGACTTCTTCATGACCGACCCCATCAGCAGAGCATCTCCCACGATGGCCAAGTGTGTGCAAGCCGTCATCAAAAAGAAGTCCTCGAAATATTAGATGAACTTTTATAAATGTATTTATTTATTGCTTACATTCTCAAGTTCTGTCTGTAAGCAACTTGAATAACACTGTAATTTGTATATTATGCATATACATTAGAATGTTTTCTTATATCAACTGTACATAATTTTGTTATTATATTAGGAAATTCAGAAATGTGTTTCAAAATAAAATATTTCTTTTATTTTTGTTTTGTTACTCTTTCAACCCATTTTCAAAGCACTTATTTATAGGCAATGTGTTTATATTTGAACATTTTCAATTATATAAGTGTATAGGGGGTAGTGTAATAATAAATTGATGAAAACAAATGCACCCGCGTTTTATTATCTTAACCATTAAACTAAATACCTTTTAAAAAATACAACAATCATTAAAAACAAGGTGTCCAGCAGCAAAAAAACCAAAAACATAGATAATCATCTGATTTTACTGAAATCTCTAGATGGATGTTCATTTTAAATAATTAAATAAAACGATGCATTTTAACTTCTTCCAGTTTTGTCTTTATTTCGACAGTGACCGGTTTCGCCAGGCTCGCTGGCATCCAGTCTGTCGATGCCAGCGAGCCTGGCGAAACCGGTCGCTGTCGAAATAAAGACAAAAGTGGAAGAAGTTAAAAAAATATAGACCATAACTATTACTATTTAATTGCATTTTATAAATGTCGACCATTTTTTTTGTAAGCACACCTCCAACCTATTCCTCATATTTTCAAAAACACACCTACACAGTTGCGATGTCGCCAAATCTGGAAATCACTTTTCCTGAGAATAATGTCCTAACTGCATGCATTGATCGCCGGGCTGTGTAGGCAGTTACACTATCTTTGATATAGCCATGTTTCATGGCATAATAGGTGAGATTGCACTAGACAAATTTTACATGACCGAAAAGGCGTTTTCTCTCTGGAGGCTTGTTTGATCTTAGTTAAGTTTAATTTTAATTAGTGATAAGATTATGAAAGACAATTTAAAAACAATAATAGTGATAGTGACAATTTGGTGATAAAAAAAGAATAGCGTTCTGCCCCAAAAGATCGCGAAGTGTTATACCGAACGCCGGGAAGTGAATCCGAAAAAGATCGCGATATCGCCGCATGGCGTCAGCTCATCATCATTGGGACCTGATGCTGACCACGGCTGTCTCAGCGATGGAGACCACTCGCTCCTCGCTCTCCTTCGCTCTTCCGCCTCGGACGTCCCTCGTGGTGTGGACGCCACGTGTCGGCTGGATCGTCGACTTCTCAGATCAGATCAAGTAGTGTTAATTCAGTGACGGAGTAGTTTTAAGTCGTTGGCCAACGAATAGAAGTGAGTCATCTTTAGTTTATAAGTGATCGTGTTTATTTGTTTTTGTATGTTTGTGTTTAAATATAAGTGTAAATAGCAAATATTGGTTTCAATCTCATATCACTATACCTCCCGGAGCATCTTAGAGATCGAATAATAATCACATTAGCGAATAAACACTGGGCAATACGTGTGAGAGTGCTTCGAGATATGGAGTGAGATACGACTAATCGTCATGTTTCACCCCGTGTCGGAGAGCATCTTGTAACGAAGTTAGTGCTTTCGACACGGGGTGAAACATGACGATTAGTCGTATCTCACTCCATATCTCGAAGCACTCTCTCACAACGTATTGCCCAGTGTTTATTCGCTAATGTAATCATTATTACGTTAATTGAGACTGCTCCGGGAGGTATAGTGATATGAGATTGAAACCAATATTTACTATTTACACTTATATTTATTTACACAAACATACAAAAAGAAAGAAACATATCACTTATAAATTAAAGATGACTTACTTGCTAATCGTTGGAACGACTTAAAACTACTCCGTCACTGAATAACGCTACTTGATCTGCGGCGAGGACCGACGCTGACGCTGTCGTGGCCAGCATCAAGGACTGCCGGAGGCTGTATAACACAGAAGCATCACGCGGATGATGGACCGCGGAGGGCACGGGTCTTCTTCACAGCGACAGCGGTGGCCAGCATCACGCCCCAATGGTGATGAGCTGACGCCATGGTTACTACGAGGACGGTGATCTGCGAAGCCAGCGTGGTGGCGAGTCGGCCGCTAATGGCGTCCACGCCAAGAGGGACGTGCGAGGCGGGAATAGCCTCTGGCCCGCGCGCCGCGGCCAGCGGGCGCGGGGAAGCCGCACGTCCGCCTCCTCTGAAGTCTGTTTTTCAACTCTGTCGAGCGCCGCTCATCCAGCCCTCTCGAGCCTGCTCCGCAGGGTGAGGGGTTAGATCCCCTCTCAAGTGCGGCCACTCTCGAAAATTGGGCCCGGCAGTACCTAACTTCTTTGCGATACCGGGGCAGAACGCTATTTTTTTCACTCACAGAATTGTCTTTAAAATGTCTTTCATAATCTTATCACTAATTAAAATTAAACTTAACTAAGATCAAACAAGCCTCCAGAGAGAAAACGCCTTTTCGGTCGTGTAAAACTTGTCTAGTGCAACCTCACCTATTATGCCATGAAACATGGGTATATCACATCTTGTTGAGACCATGTGTTTCGATTGAATAAAGAATCACCTTCAACGCGTTGTCAAAAAAAAGTGTCAATTATTTCGCAGCATCTTTCAAAATTGATGCTTATGGTTGCATTTAGCACGGAATCTCTCGGCGAAATGTTTTTTATATGTATATTTTTTTTTTACGAAAACGGCGCGGTTATACTTTTTCTATGCTTTAATCCAAAGAGTATAAATGCATAGATGTTAGTCTGACATTTGACAATTTTTCTGCAAACATGGCTGTCTGGAGCAGTTTTCGAAAATTATTTAATTCGAGCTTACAAAGTAACATAACAAATTCGATAAAAATTCAAAATGCGAAGTTTTCCGTTAACTCGGTTATGCGAAGTGGCCACGACGGGCCCAGAATGTTCAATATTACACCTTCTAGGTATGTCTACATTTGCGTGTTATCTAACTTTATTTGACGTTTGTTATTTTTGTAACCCTCAATAAATTAAATGGACGGTATTTAAAGTAAAACATAATTATTAGTATAACGAATGTTATTAATTTGAAAACAATTCAACACTGAGAGTGCTTTCTCGATTTTATTCATACTACTTAAGAAGCAAGTTCAGTGATGTGCCCGAATATATTTTTGTTCAATATTCGCAAATTTGGAACTTCTCATGAGACTGGGTTGTTAAGACAGTAAAATACTTCCTGGAGTATTTATCTTATTTTAATTATTCTTGAGTTTGTCCATGTCTCGTGGTGGCTTCTCCGACTGATGTTAGATAGTTACAGCTTCCATCTCTAGGTAATTGTTAACCCATTGTCTGCGGGGAAGGGTATTAACCGCCCTAAGTATATGAACGTACGTGATATGCACACTTTGACTGTACTTCATTTTGCGATATCCCTTCTTGAAAATTTTCTAGGCATGAAAATTTTCAAGAATGGTTCAGTTGCAGCACAATATCCCTTTTAAGACCTGCTGTATCAAGGGTAGAAATAGCTATGATTCTGTCCAACCTCTGATAAGAGAAGAACAACAAGAAGAAGTAGATACTAAAAAAAAAAATCTTTGGAAAAATTTTCTTCTTCTCCCGACACTTTGTTTTCTGTTAATTTTACCTTGGACAATTAGTTGTAGCATTTTGCATTTATCATTTCTCATAATTAGGACTCGGATTTATATTTGCTATAAAAGTTTAAAATATTCTTTTAAAACAACAACAACAACAAAACCATCACGCCGTTTTCCCGCAGGGGTAGGCAGAGAGAATGGACCGCCACACTACTCTATCCTGGCAAACCTCTCTAGCTTCCTCCACATTCATACAACGAGTCATACACGCACGTCGATTCCTCCGACTTCTAACATGACCAACCTTTTAAATTTGATTAATTTGGTCATGCCATGTTTTCCTCGGTCTGCCTCGACTTCGTACCCCATTTACATCATTAACGTATACTTTCTTAACCATTCTTTCTCCATCCATGCGTTCCATATGTCCGAACCAACGCAGCGATCCTTTCATAATTTTGTTCATAATACCTTCTTCCGCTCTACATTCCTTTCTTATATCAGCATTTGAGATTCTGTCGTATATCGTTCTACCACACATACGTCTTAGGGACCTCATCTCTACCGCATTTATTCTACTCTCATCCTTCTTTTGCCAGTTCCATGCTTCGCTTCCATACATTAAGGTTGGGACCAGAACTCCATTGTGAACGGCCGTTTTCGCTTTCATTGATAAATTCTTGTTTCCAATAACTATTTTTAAAGCTCCATTCACTTTGTTACCCGCACCAACCCTTCTTTCGACGTCACTATCCGTTCGGGCATCTGCTGTGAACATACTACCTAAATACACAAATTCCCTCACCTGTTCCAAGTTCTCTTCGTTCACACTTATATTACAAACTGTCATTTGCTCTTCCCTTTCGAAAACCATCACCTTTGACTTTCCGACATTCATCATTAAATCATTTGACTTGCATACCTCATTCATTCTCGACACCAAGATTTGTAATTCGTCCGCACTATCCGCAACGAGAACGGCATCGTCCGCGTAAAGCAGACAGTTTACAGATAAATCACTCATCTTAGCACCAGCATTTATACCTTTAAGTTCTTTCATACACTTGTCCATATACAGATTGAACAACCATGGAGACATCACGCAGCCCTGCTTAACACCCTTCGTGATATCAAACCAAGGCGTGATGTCTCCATTTACCCTAACACTGGCAGTGCTCCCTTCGTAGAGAGAAGCAACCGCCCGTATCAGTTTTGTGCTCACTCCGTATTCGGACAAGATTGACCACAGTTTATCTCTGTTCACTCGATCATAGGCTTTTTGCAAATCGACAAACGCACAGAAAAGCTTACGGTTTTTGGCCATAAACTTCTCCGCAAGCGTTCGAAGTGCAAAAATCTGATCCATACATCCTCTTCCGGTCATAAAAGCGCCTTGAACATCCCATACTCTTTCAGTCGTCGTCTTTTTTACTCTTTCTATTAAAATTCGGCCGTAGAGTTTACCAACGGCGCTTAACAGACTTATTGCCCGGTGATTTCCGCAGTCCATACGAGACCCCTTTCCCTTATATAGAGGCATGATAACAGCCCTCCTCCAGTCAAGCGGCGTATATCCTTCCTCTAAACACTGGTTAAAGAGTCTGTATAACCACGCTGCAACAACCGGCCCACCGTTTTTAATAAACTCCAAAGCGACACAATCATAACCAACAGCTTTTCCACCTTTCATACAGCTTACAGATTTTACTATTTCGTTCAAACTTATTTCTGTCATATCTCTTTCGCTATTCGTACAACTCACATTTGTAACGCTCCTTCTCATTGAACTCTCAGTCATTTCACTGCCATATACATCTTTAAAGTATTCCATCCATCTTCCTTGTATACTGTCAAAATCAGTAATCATTCTTCCCTCACAACTCAAAATTGCTTTCGCACAACCATTTTCGGGAGGATTCCGGGCCTTTTGACTTCCTTCCAGAACATTTTTATGTTGCTCTGAAAGTGACTCGTCATCTTGAGACCGTCTTCCTCCTTCAGTTTATCCTTTTTCTCTCTCACTTTCAACTTGACATTCATCTTACAAACTTTGTATGCTTCTTTTGCTCTTTTATATTTCTCGCAATCTCTTTTATCCACAGATATCATATTTAACCATGCATCCTTCTTTTCTTTGACCAGAATTTTTACACAGTCATCCCACCAAGCATCTCCATTCCTTCTTCCTTGCACACATGTACCACATACCTCTTTCGCTGTTTCACATAGACTTTCTTTCAATTTGTTCCAGATCTCGTCTATACTTATAAATTCAGATTCTCGACCACTCAGCCTCTCATTCACTTTCGTCATATAACTCTCTTTTACGTCATCGATTTGGAGTTTTTCTATTTTAACTCTAGACGGGGCGGTCACTGTTTTGTTCTTCTTGGTGCGCCAACCTCGGAACAGGTTTATCTTTGTCACCACCAAAAAATGGTCAGTTCCGAGTTCGGCCCCTCTGAACACTCTGGTATCTACAGTGTCCGTCCGTAATCTAGAGTCAACGATGACGTAATCGATAGTCGTCCTTTCATTCCCTCTCTCCCATGTATACTGATGGATCCTCTTATGATCAAACATCGTGTTTGACACAAAGAGGCTCCACTCCAGGCATACACCAAGCACTCTCCTTCCATTATCGTTCGTCCTACTATCACCATACTTACCGAGACATTCTTCATAACCAGTCCTTTGGATTCCTACCCATCCATTCAAATCTCCTGCTAAAATAATTCTTTCATTCACGTTCTTACTCGCTGCTATCTCGTTTACACTATCCCAGAACTCATCTTTCACAGCTTCATCTTCGCTATTAACAGGAGCATACCCAATTATGAGTAATACTCTTGTCAATCCAATTTTGAAGCGGATCCACATCAGTCTAGGACTTATACATTCGTATCCTTTCATACATTCTACCATCCTTGGAGCTAGAATCGCTGCCACACCCTGACCTCCCCTTTGTTCTTGTGATACCCCTGACCATAAGATGAACTTATTATCATGCTCTCTAGATCCGCACTCTTTAACCATGCATTCAGTCACACACAAAATATCCAAACACTTGTTATTAAATTCATCGCACATCTCACTTAACTTCCCTTCCATACCTCCTCTAATATTCCAAGTACCAATGCGGCACTCCACTCTCCTCTGTTCGCCCCCGCGGAAAATGCAACGTGATGGGTGGCGGACCTCATCGCCGTCTCTAAGCATTTCCCACAACCACTAAAATCTACCTTAACATTAATTACATTTTACAATCCACATCAACTAACCTAAACAATATTAAACTAAATTAAACTATTACAATATATTACACTATTCATTATATAATATATTACAAAATTAACTTAATATCACTAAAATTTCAAAATAAAAATAGGATAACTTAGAGTTCTTAGTTGAGCCCGTATAGCATTTGGATGGCTTGCAAGCAGGCAGAGCAGAGTTGTTGGATGACGGCTATCCGGATACAGACACTGTCTCACATGACACAATGTCACTAAGTCAAATATTTAAAAGAAAAAATTAGTCAAAATAATCCATACAAACAGGTAGGCACCCACGCGATCCTATTTGATATGTGCCAAAATATGCTTTTATATTCTCTAACCTTATATTTACTGTTAACTAGAAAAAAACAAGATCTTATGTGTGACAAACTATTTTTTGTATTGTACATTTACATATTTTTATATATTTTCGGGGGTATGACAAAGTAAATTTTTTTCAAGAGTTTTATTTAGAAGGGAAAACGAATACTCGAACTTGCAGATTGTGCAATCATTGATTATTGATGTTTTATTATTCTGTGGGGTAAACAAGTGACAAACCATTTCAGTATAAAACACCTTCAAACAGTCTCCGTCTTTCAACATATAGGCTTCGCTTTCTCATTTCAGGGTGCATATCTTCTCCGCCATGTCTAGTTTTCCTTGTCACACCAGTAACAAGTTCAAAAAGGAGACTACGTGCAATATGGACAAAAATATGCCATTTAATTGCTCTCACCCCGAGAACCCTGAAATATTCTTAAATATTCGCTAAACTTTTAAATATGCTTTTATATTCCCTTATAACTAGGGCTAAAGGGGGTATATAGATCTCTTCTTCTTCTGATTAGATCTTGCGATCTGTTTATGCAGGATATCAACTTTCTTCCTGTGATGAAGACGACCAGCCTTCTCTCCATCTCTTTGGTGGTCGTCCTGCTGGTCGACGGCCCTCTGGAGTCTCGTGCATCACGATATTAGAAATTCTTATAATATAGATCTCAAAACACAAAAAATCGGTGTCATTTTGAAAGCGAAGCCCAGGAAAAAAATATGCTTTTTATGTCAATTCCGAGCCCTACTCATAATGTGCTCGAAGTATTCCAGTTTCCTGCGCTTTATGGTCTTAACAATTTATTTTTCTTTCTTCATTCGCTGCAGTACTTCCTCGTTTGTAACTCTCTCTGTCCATGCTATTTTAAATATTCTACGATATATCCACATTTCAAAGGCATACAGCTTTTTGGTGATAGCTTTTATCACGGTCCATGTTTCCATACCGTAGAACAAGACGGGTAGCACGTAACATCAAACTATTCTCATTCGTAATTTGACAGGTAGGTCTCGGTTGCATAGCACCGGTTTCATTTTAGTACCTACAGCTTTTCATATTACACTTTATTAGGATATTTTCAGAATGTTTCAACATTCCTGATTTGATTTTGAAGGAGTTTTACCCCCAACACCCAAGGTATATAGAATAATATGGTAAGATATTGCGCACGTAGCATGCTATCCCTTTCTAATAATTTGCTGTCAAGTGACGTCATGTGGTGAACTCGAAATCGAAACGAAACTATAAATAAACCTAAATAACTATAAACAAGCTAAATCAAATGGAGTTGATTTGCCATATCCAGTTAAAAATCTTTTTTATCGATGTAAAATGTTTTTCAAAATAAGAACAATGAACTTAAAGCTCATTGAAGATGCTAACTCTAAAAAAAGAAAAATAAAAAAAACAATAACTTAAATAAAGAAAACGATTTGTCATAATTTATTTAATACAATTACAAAAACTTCTTTTAATTAGGCGTAATAAATAAACAAAGAAAAATTCCATACCCAATGTATAAATATATACTCAACTCATACTACACAACCTAATGCTTGGGTCTCCACGTGACGTAGCTGCGCAGTAGATGTCAAAAATAAAACGCGGAATATCTTACCATATTTATTCTATATACCTTGCCCAACACCCGTGTGCCATAGTAAATAAACCACCATTCGGATAACACATCATGCATTAGCTTTACCACCCTTGGTAGGTCTTAGCTTCCTTCAAGAAACGTCTCCATCCTGTCCTGACTCTGGTCGCCACCTCGCAGTTTTGCTTCTTCAGGGTCCGAGGATTCTGCGGAGGATTTTGCTTTCGGAGCAGTCTTATTTAGTTTCTTCAAATTTCAGATTTCAGTGGCACAAGTTCAAGGACCTACTCCACTTCTACGTAATGGTGGGTGCCATTCCTGTGAGTCTCGTGATCTTCTACGCCAACGTCTTCATAGGCCCCGCTCAGCTGCAGCCCATCCCCGAGGGCTACGTGCCCAAACACTGGGAGTATTACTCGCACCCCATCACACGCTTCATCGCCCGCTACATCCACGCCCCCCCGCAGCAGGAGTATGAAAAATTCATGCACTGCATTTATGAGGAGAAGGACAGGGTAAGTCCCAGACAATGTGGTTAATTTATGCGTTGTATTAGTGAGGAGGACAGGGTAAATGCTAGACAATATGGCTAATTCATGCATTACATTTATGAGGAGAAGGACAGGGTACATGCCAGACAATATGTCCAATTCATGCATTGCATTTATGAGGAGGACAGGGTAAGTGCTAGACAATGGATGAAGAAAGATAAAGGTTAATAAAGTTTACGTTAACAATCTAAATGGATTATGGAGTCGGGGGAGACCAAGGAAAACATGACATGACCAAACGACTTGGTATATGAATGTGGAGGAATCTAGAGAGCTGTGTAAGGATAGAGTAGTAAGGCGGTCCATTTGCTGCCTTCTCTTCCGGGAAACGGTGTGATAATTTGTTGTTATGTGTTTATTTAATATTTGAGGCGTATAGAAACAACGACGGCAATGTCAAACAAAATACGAAAAAGTTAAATATTTAGTTTGATAGAGAAAATTTATTACAATCTGAGTGTACATTTGGTTTGAAACAAATCCGGTAGTGTCAACAAAATTTCAGAACAAAAGCGGCAGTTACTAAATGAACCAATCAGAATGCGAGAAATGGCATTTTTCAAGATGGCGTCCCATACAAATATCGTTCGTATGAAAAGGTGTTGATAGCAAACATGGCAATGTCATGCTGCATTCTTCTCTTCTTCTTCTTTTTTTATGGCTTTTCACCGCTTGTGGGTGTTCTGGCCAGTCTCAAGTAAGGGTAGTTGTGTAATAGTAGTAGTGGGTTAAGGGACTGCATTCAAAACAAAACCGACAGTGTGAGAAAATTTGTAACAAAAACGCCAATGTCAATTATATAATAGCAGATATCTTGGAAAAGAAACCACGGGTATAAATAAAATTAACTCAAATTATAGCTCCACGCTATGTTTTAATATTTAAAAATTGTTGCATCGTATAACCTTAAACAGGTTTAAATTAAAATATTTTTCATTGTTCACCAATTTGATGATGCTGACATTGCCACTTTTGTTATACGCCTCATTTGTATCATCAATTGCAAGTTTAGTAATTCTATTATTTATAAATAAGACCAGTTACTTTAAAAATGATGTCTTTATTACATTTTCAAACTGTTCTTGTTGACTACAAAAATACTGTTGAGAGGAGTCCTGTCTTTATACTTACTTATTGAGCAATTTACCAATAAGTATTTTGGAACTTGGTTCAATATATATTTTGTTCTCATTTGATTGTTTATTTGTAGATGAGTATTCGCCGTTTGGAATCCGAAATTAAAAAGAAAATGGCTGAGCGTCAGGATTACCAAGCTTATTACTACAAGCCGGTGGATGGCAAGTTCCTCCGCCGCTACACCAAATATACCGAGGAGATGGACGACCGCTTGGGAGACAATGACCACTAGATATGTGTGCATTTTCTTGCTTACCTTCAATTTGTAAATTATATGTTATAAAATGTTATTTAGATAATAAATGTATGTAGATAATACACTTTTCTTTTCTTTTTTGGCTTACATAGGCCATTTTACCATTACTGCACTTAAACTTCTTTTTACACAACTAAATACAATTTACTAAATAAAAAAACTAAAAACAAATTGACTAAATACAATATATTATAATATAAATAATGTAAAGTAGATCAGTAGCAATGTAAGGATCTATAAAACTTCTGTGCGACCCATCATAACACATGGGATCGGAAACCACAATTGCAAAAAAACGCCGAGTGTCAGAGAGGAAGACCCTTGGAAACTTATCTGGCAGGTGACTGGGTGACAGAATACAAGAATAAGGGAAATATACTAGGTCAAAGATGTTGTTAGGTGGCAGAGGTAAAGTATAAGACATTTATATGCAAACGTGAGAAGAACGGATTCATTTAGACTCCCTCACACTGTATTACACGATTAACCGCAAGGTATACGACCCCGAGCACACCACAAAGTGATGGATCGGAGGTCATACTCTCTCAAGAAACAGGTTGCAAAATCTGCATCAAGAAAAAAAAGAAAATAATTACACTTTTCATATCATCTGATACAATACTATTCGCTTTAAAAATGTTTCATAAGGTGTTGAATAATTGTAAAAAATACTTAAAAAGGTTAAATTTTCTATACTGCTGGTATCAAAACTTGGGAAAACTTACATATACACATTGTACCGCACAATCTAGATACATGGCAATATAATATATATTATTATAGATACTTTAGTAAGAAATAATACTTTTGTGAAACATTTCTCTAAATTAGTAGTATAATACAAAGATATTTTCATTGTTTATGTTTATTTAAATGAAAATTTATTTTTAAATATAATCGAGTCTTCTTATAAAATGCTTGGGACTCGAATAACAGAACTGCCAAGGTAGAACTTATAAAATGCAGTGAAACGCCACCTTACACTACAACAGCAAGACTTACTGTAGAGGACAGCTTTGGAGCGTTCGTGGCCCGCTGACAAACGTAATATTATAGGATAAATTAATGAGATAATTAAATAATATATAAACGAGTGGACAAAATAAACGAGATGCGTATGGGACGAGAATACAGGCGCTCGTAGAGCAAGCTGACGCACAGAGCTTACCGAGCGAGACAGAAGATCTGGGGGTCCAGAGCCCAGAATCTTCTTAGTCTTAGCGATGTTCGCTGTTTCGCGATCCGGCCGCCGACCTCCGGCCTACGAACTTATGCTACTCCCACCCCGTATGTCCGACTCTCAATATTTTAGTACTGAATGATAAAGAAATGTAGTAGGCACCAAGCGACGACGGGCCGGGAACGTGTAGATGGCTACACGGTACCGGTGCGGGAAATAAAATCTGTGCCGATTCTCAGTACAACCAGACATCGTCGACTGAGAACACTTTCTTTTCGCACTTGTCAAAGTCTTTCTCAAGACTCGCCCCTTCGCCGTATCAGCCTTCGACCGTCGCCCGCTATCTGAAACTTTGTTTCATTTTGGACTTTGGCCCCCCCCTTCCCCGGGCTCCGCACCTGTTCTACGCCGCCCGGCGTATTAACACGCTGTTTTCTGGACTACAGACATCTCGTGAAGCAAGCATCAGACGGCACCTAAATAAAAATATATTTATTCGGGGTAGGGCAATTTCTGTCACGTACACTTACAATAAGCCCGACTCCCTGGCGTCCTAGAGAGGTCCTCGTGATCGCGTGTGTCCCGGCCAATGTGATCATTGACCTTACCGTTAAGATCACAGCATACAGGGAGAGGTCGTATGGCGTATCCTTGGTGCCACAAAACCGAAACCCACAGACTATGGAAGATAATCCCTACGGAAAATTCCTGGAAAACGCAACGGGAAAACACTTCCCAGCATTTGCCACAGTGATCACCGTCAGGGGAAGTTGACATGGCACTAAAAGAAGAAGATGGGAGGGAATATGAAGAGGATAGTAGTAAAAGATTATAAATGTTAACACAGTTTATTAACATTACAATACATCTGTCTGATTTCTAACAATGGAAGAGCGAGCACGATCCCCCGTGTCACAATTATTAGAAAAAGTCTACACATGTGATCTACATAAGTTACCATTCAACGAAACAGATTGATATGAAATTCTACATTTCTTTACTCCACAAAGTATATCCATCTACAACATACAGACAATTCAACAATTTTAAATTTATAACTCTTGAGAATGTAAGCACATCCGTAGACAGTAGATACATGTTACATAATATATATTTTTAGTCAGTAAAACAGATTGGAACTAAATTAATTAAAGGTACATAAATATTAAGTATCACATTCAGCTTCACTGAGAACATTGGAAATGGAATGCGCACAAAAAGAAGGGTGCGCCACCCGTCACGTCGACAGAGGATAGAAGAACCTCTCGCTGGAGTGGCTCCATGTGTGGACTTCTCTCATATTATACATACCAGCTTTTTCCGTAATGTATATAGTTTACTATCAAAATATACCTATCTGTATATATATTTAACATAGAAAATCCGTTGATTTTTCTACTTGTTCATCTTAGATGCTTTCAATCTACTCTCTATTTACATTTGTGGTACCTAAAAGAAAGTTTTTTTTATTAATTTTTAAAATGTACATACATAAAGTATTGAATTAATCGTTTTGAAGCCAACTTCTAAAGATTTTAACATCTATATTATTTACTTTCTTCAACTATGTATACCGAAAAATATTTAGCGATAGTGGAATCAATTCATGCATAAATCTAAAGAAATACGTTTCATATTATTGCCAAAAGTAAGTATTAAAATCTTTATTCATTTCCAATGGACATTTTATAAATATGAAAATAATATTACCTAATTTTAAATATGGAAGCATTTCCGTCAATAATTTACATTCGTACTTTTGAATGGTTTTTCTTGCACAGTACAAATATCTCATAATACACTAAATAATAATGATATTGCATTCACAATTGACATGCGTACGTATTATGTGTGTACTATAAACACCAATTTTTAACACTGACTATCCAACCAGCTAACAAAATTTTCTAGGATTTTTTTTCGGTACAATTCCAATAATTCAAAACAAATATTTATTTTGGATAGGTATGTTAATCAAATAAACTTTTAAATAAGAAATGTTATAATTTAACAATCACATCATTTTGGAAACAGTACACATGACTGTATACTTCTGTTATTTATACTTCTCCATTGGTATCTTTTATTGTTATCTTTTATTGCTTTTCAATTCAAATAATTTTTTCCCCTTATGATAATTCTATAATAACATCCTTGGTGACACTCAAATTCCTGTATTTTTAGTGGTGCATCAGCTCCAGCCATCACATTACCCATGTTAAATTATCAGAGCCTTCCTTGTGGTCTAAACTCTGGACGGCTTCATAGCTTACAGGGTTTTACTGATGAACCAGTAGAACTCTTCTGTACTAAAATTTACAATAAATGTAAAAGTGTTTTAATTTAAATATGCATGTAGTATACTTATAACAAAATGTTTTGAACAAATGCCTAATTCGTACATTACTATACGTTGATAATTTTTGATCTACAAAGTACTAGAAAAAAATATATACATGTAATATTATTTACGAACAATTATATTATAAATGTGCACTTTACATTTTCATAAATTAAATACATCTGTTCCATGCTGACAAATAAACACATAATCAAATATTTTTCAATTTTCATTCTTGTTTCTTAAAAACAAAATACACAAGTATATTAAGAAATAGTTTTGAACAAAATGCCTAATTCATAACATTACTATACGTTGAGAATTTCTGATCTACAAGTACTTGAAAACAATAAATTATATTAATTAAGAACAAAAGTTTTCATAATTATGTTATAAATATTCACTTTTCATCTTCATAATTTAAATACACTTTCATGCTATTTGAACAATGTTGTAAAACTCCATGTTAAATTATAAATATGAATGAAAATATCTGTTTTCTAGAAATTTTATTATATTTTATGAGAATGACATGTTTCGCCGTTTGTTTCGTTTGACATTTGATAATACCTTAGCAAGTCGAACACGTCATTCTCATCAAATATCCTGAAACTCCTAGAAAATAGACATTATAATTCGTATTAATTAAATACCATGCCAACAAATTATCACATAAACAAATACTTTTAAATTTTCATTCTTGTTTCATAAAAATTATGGAATAAACTGTTTTTAGATCATTGGAAGTATACCGATTAATTCAAAAGAAACTTAAAAATTTATTTCTTTTCTTTGTCCGACAGCAGGGCTTGCTTAGCTTCCTTTTTCGCTCGCTTCTTTTCTTCTTTAGCAAGCAGTTTGGCCTGTCGTTCCTCCTCTTTGGCTTCCCGCTTGGCTTCTCGTTTTGCTTCTTTCTCCATCTTTTGTTTAAGTTTTTCTTCTTTCTTTCTTTCCGCCACCTCATTTTTTTTATTGTCGTTTTTTTCATCTCTTTTATTCTTGTCTTCTGACTTTTTAGTTTTCTCTTCATTTTTTCTCTTTTCATCGCTTATTTTAACTCCTTGGTTATTGTTGATAATGTTAGAATTATTTTCATTTTCGTCTTGAACACTCTTTCTGTTTAGCGATGATTTCCCTGAATCATCTTTTCCAAATTTTTGGGGTATGCGATAGTAATTTCCTTTCTTCATAGGCGTTGTTTCTAGCTGGGTCAATATTTTTTGTGCGCATCTGCAATTAAAATAAAATGTTTTTATATTTATTGAATTACATTTTTAGGATTCAAATTTATTAAAAGAAAAAAAAAATTGGAATGCATTTAGTGTTACTATAAATACATTTATATTTTATTAGGACTTTTCGCAACATTATATTAACAAATGAAATATTTTCATTTGTATAATATACATATTAAACACTCGAAACACTCGTATCACTTAATTTTTCAAAAATATTATGACAAAAATTTGTTTAAATTAAAAAACAATAATAAGAATATTACATACATGGTATGCAAAGGTTAATAAGTAATGAGCGTAAGATTTAGTGCCACATTCTAGATTTTCATTTATTATAAAAAATAAAAATTATTAAAAAACCACGTCTCCCGCGGGAGCGAAAAGAGAAGGATGCATCCATTATTTCTGCCTACCCCTTCGCGGAGACGGCGTGATGGTTTGTTTAGTGTTTATTTTATTTTAATAAAGAACAACTTCATAGAATTAAATATACAAATTTAAAATAAAGCTAAAATGGCAACACAATGGTGTTCTTTTACTGAACCTTAGGTATGGAAGTGAAGCATGGAATGGCAAAAGAAGAATGAAAGTAGAATAAATGCAGTAGAAATAATATCTCTTAGATGTATGTGTATAAATATGTATATGACAAAGTGTCCAATGCAAATATAAGAAGTGAATGCAGTGTAAATGAAAGTGTTATGAACAAAATAATGAAAGGACACATTTGGACACAATGAATGAAATGATCAATTGGACACAATGAATGGATAGAATGAATGAAAACAGAATGGTAAAGAAAGTATATGTAAACGACGTAAACGGAACTTAAAATAGAGGAAGTCCCATAATGAGTTTTCTACTCATAGGAATACAATGTAACTTTTATATGTTTATAAAAAAAAAAAAAAGAAGGTCAAGGAAATCAGATCAATCAAATATTAAATGTCAGTCACGTAAGGAGTCAGGTAAATTGAATTGTGTGAATGTAGTGTGCAGTGGAAGCGTAGGAAGTATGTCAGGACAGAATAACGTGGTAGTCCATTATTTCTTTTTCTGGTAGAATGGACTACCACGTTATTCTGGTTAGTTAGTTAGTTACAATTAAATTAAAATCTAATTGCGAATTTTCACCTTATTCTGGTAGATGTGGAGGCTACGGCATTGGGGCCGATTGTCACATAACCTACTGGAGCACATGCTGGGGTCTTGACACCCTCCCCCTCCTTGGCTATCCCCACGGAAGTGACTCGGGTCTCCTTGCGGGGGTCTTTAGGATTAGGGATCTGTGAGGCACGGAAGTCTCTCTGGAACTCCTTGATGGGGGGCAACCTTCCGCAGCCTGAGGACATGTCACTCGGGTAACTTTGTCCTCTGTAATCTTGCAGTCTCATCTGAAATATGATTTGAATCAATTAGATATGTATTATTAAATATATCAGTGCTAACCAACATAGACTTTAACGGCTCTAACATTAGAGAGTGATTCACCTGCCACACTTGAATATACAAATTAAAAAAGAGAAATGTTTTTGCTGTGACACCAGGTGCAACCATGAAACACTTTCTACCACTCAGATTTCATTGGTCAGTCTTCAGGCTGCAGCTATTGAGAGACCAGTTAGCACCCTGGTTTGATTGGACCAGCGGCTTGGTCCTTGTCCACCCTCTAAGTAATCTTGGGAGTAATTAGAACAATCTAGGAAGATTTTGATATACGCAATGCAATATCCATTGCAAAAAAAATTGTGCAACTCGCAAATTATGTGGCCATTCTGCTTGAATTGGCACTGTCAATGTAATTGATGTTTGTTTTTTTTCAAATGACCTAAATAGTAGCCAATTAAATCCAAAAACCTTGCCATACTGATTTACAAATCCACAAATTGGCGAGTAAATTTATTAGTTGCTACCAATATTGACCCCTGAAAACATCCCTATAGAGAGCTTCTCGTGATTAAATCCAAATACTGATCAATTTGAAAAAATTAAAATTTATGAATTATGTATAAAATAATATCATAAGAGTAAATCAACTCGGGTAAATTTAAATTGAGTACGTTCAATTTAAACATGACGTTTCCTAAAGCAATATCTTGTGGTAGATGGTAAAGAAAATTATCAACCGCTTTCCCGAAAGGACGCAGCGGCGTCTTTTCGTCAGCTTCGCTCATACAATCCCTAGGCCCATCCCCCATCTACGCGGATTAAATTAACTAACTAACCATCACGCCGTCTCCCCGAAAGAGTAGGCAGAAAGAATGGACTGCCACACTTTTCTTTCCTGACATATTTCTCTCGCTTCATCAAAATTCATACATCGTGTCATGCACACGCGTCGATTTCTCTGACTCCTCACATGCCGACATTCAATATTTGATTTATTTAATCGTGCTGTGCCATTTGTTTCCCTCGGTTTTCCTCTATTTCTGGTTCCATTTACATCGTTAACATATAATTTTTTTACCATTCTTTCTTCATTCATTCTTTCCATATGTCCAAACAATCTTAATGATCCTCTCATTATTTTATTCATAACACCATCATTCGCACCGCATTCACTTTATATATTTTCATTCGACACTCTATCACACACAGAGTATCCACACATTCGTCTAAGAGATCTCATTTCTACTGCATTTATTCTACTTTCATCCTTCTTTTGCCAGTTCCGGATTAAATTAAAACTAGATAAATCAATTTCTCTAAGTAAATAACATTCTATATTCAGAAAGGTGAGGTTATTTAAACGTTTGTGTTCCTTAATTCACTTTGTATAGGTATGCTTTAATAACGTTTTCCACTATAGTTAGTAATCATTACAGACAAGTAAATTCGTAAGACTATTTCTACATTTGGGAAATACATCTCTTATGAATTTCCAATAAGTTTATAAAATTGCAGTTCAAAGGGCCCCGGAAACGCGGGGCCCGTAGCACTTGCTACTTCTGCTATATAGCTAATCCGGCGCTGAATGCATCATTCCAACAAAAGCAAGAGGGACAGGGTAACTGGTATGCTATAAATACGATTTCAAATCCCGCATTACCTTCATGACACTCTAACAGAAACGAAGACGCTCAGAAATATATCTGGCAAGACCTTACGCAATAGAATTAGGAACTCAAGGATAAGAGAGATATGCAAGGTCGAGGATGCCTTAAGGTGAGGAAGGCAGAGGAGAAGATACTGATATGCAGATGTAGTAGCTGCCCTCTCGTAGACCTTAGTTACTCCCGAACACCACAATCAATAAATGCACTAGCTACAGAACTGACGTGTGTTTAATATTCTTCTTCTCCGGCGCTACAACCCTTGGTGGGTCTTGGCCTCCTCCAAGAAACGTCTCCATCCCGTCCTGTCTCTGGCCGCCACCTCCCAGTCTTGCTGCTCCAGGACCCGACAATCTGCCACGGCACCATCCAGCCATCGCACTCTCGGCCTACCGATGCTTCTACACTCTGCTGGATTGTCATACAACACTCTTTTGGGGGCTCAATATCTCCCAATCGGTGCAAGTGCCCTAGCCAGCGCAGTCTGTTAATCTTTATGAACTTGACCACGCTGACGTCCTGGTATAGATCGTAGAGCTCTGTGTTGTATCTCCTTCTCAACGTCTGACCATCCTTAATAGGTCCGAAGATTCTGCAGAGGATCTTCCTTTCGAAGCAGTTTATTTTACGTGTGTTTAATATCACTCCCATAATAGTGTTTCCCACACACACATAGTATACCTTACGTATACCTAAAGTGGTGACCCCGACGTGATCTATAAGTTTGTGTGGGAAATACTAAATAGTATGGGAGTGATATTAAACACACGTCAGTTCTGTAGCTAGTGCATTTATTGACCGTGGTGTTCGGGAGTAACTAAGGTCTACGAGAAGGCAGTCATTACACACACGTGAGGAGAATTGATCCATCCAGACTCCCTCTCATTGTTTTGGACGGTCAACCCCAAGACGACCCCCGGGCAGACTACGAAAGAGATGGATCTACAGCTGTGAGTCGACCTCGCAGGAGGCCAATTCCTCTTAAGAAACAGACCACAAGGTCTACACTAAGAAGAGAAGAAGAAGAAGCATTACCTTCATGGAATGGTGCTGGGAGCGGCGCAGAGCGGACGATCCGGGCTGACGCAGCGGGGGCGCTAGGCGGCGCGGCACGGCGCCCAGGCAGCCCCCGGCGCACGCCCCGCCCCCGCACACGCGCGGGCAGCCACTAGCCGCGCTAGCCCCGCTGCTAGAGGACACGGAAGAAACCCCTGGAAAGTTTAAGATAGTTTTTTAAAGGCTGGGAACGTTTGAAATGTGACTGCACAGCAGAATGTTGCGCATTTTTAAGACCGATATAGTCAGCAACATAAATGTTCTCCAGAGAGCCAGAGCTGATAGGGAATTGTTGGCCAATATTAAATCCCGTAAGGTGTAATATTTAATAATTAATACGAATGAAAACATTTGTTTGCTAGAAGTTTTATTACAGTTTATGGAATAACATGTTTAGCGTTTCTAAGGCATTATCAAATGTCAACAAATGTGTACATTTGATAATGATAATAGCATCAGAAAGGCGAAACATGTCATTCCCATAAACTATAATAAAACTATAAGAAAACGGAGGCTTTAATTCGTATTAATTATTGAATATGGAGTTTTACACAATTGTTCAAGAAACGATAAATAAGTTTCATATTTAGGCCATGTGATTAGGGGAGAAAAATATGAATTGCTGCACCTGATCATTGGGTCAAAAAGAGCGTCGACGAGGTGTTGTCTGGAGGCGAATTTTTCTGACAGCGACGCCTACTTTTAAGTGATAGTCAACGTCGGGGGACCTGACATGACACTAAAAGAAGAGTTTTTTTTAACACCCATCCAAGATACCTGAGAAAGAAGAGGAGCCGCTGGTCATGGAGTAGAGACTGGCGGAGTTAGGGACGGAATGCGCCCCCACGGAGTAGGCGCTGGCGGACCCAGGCAGGCCCCATGCCTTGCCTACGGAGTAACTACTCGCTGATCCGGGAACCTAGAATGAACGTTTTTTTTTTAAATTGATATGTAATTATTAGACGAATTATAAACTAATTATAGTTATAATGGAATCTTGTCGTATTATAGTTATAAATTTGTAACTATAATACGACAAGATTCCAATGAGATTCTTATTTGAAACGTATTTTACTCAGATCTTTTTAAAATAGGTACTAATGAAAATCAAATACCTAACTCCAAATTTTGGTTGGCGACAAAGAGACAAAGAGAATATTATTGTAAATAACTTGGCTTTCTTATGAAGCACTTAATTTGTGGTATGACATTATTAAATATATTAATAATACACTTGTAAAATTTGTATAAAAACCACTTTATTCTTTCAAACACCAACCGGTTTCGCTCCCGCCGGAGCTTCGTCACGAATAAAGTGGTTTATATAATTTTTTTACAAGTGTATTATTATTATAGTACCTAAATAAGTTTGTTTAAGCAAAGAACGCAAAGTTATTTTAAATTAATAGTGACAAATCGCTTCGAATCATTTTTTTTTTAAATATAACCAGTAACGTTTCCATCTTCTGAATGGTTCTAACGTAATTCTAAGGAGATCGCAGAAAGCTTATTACTGGAAAGGCCGACAGTATTGTGGGGATCAACCGCCATATTTTACGATAATAAGATCATTTGATCAAAACTATATATAATTTTCCTTATTCCTCTCCTACCGGAGGTGGAACAGCATCATGGCTATTTCTACCCTTGATACAGTAGCTCTAAACGAGGATATGCACATCTGAACATCTGAACAATTCTCAAATATTTTCTAGCCATGAATTTCTTCTTCTCTCGACACTTCGTTTTCAGTTGCAACACTTAATTATTTCATAAATTGTTTTTATCATTATAGTTTAACCGGCTATTTATATTATATTAAGTAAAGGCCTTTTCAATCACAAGATGAAAACGTTTATTCTTACGGTATTGATCGATTGTCCTTAAATCGAAAACAGCATAAATAATATTAGAACTAATGTGTAATCAAATAAACATATAATTACAAAATGGTATATTTTGATAATAAGAAACTTGCAGTTCCAGACCACCATTTTGATTTGTCTTTAAAATATGAACCAATAAATGACAGCCAAATCAAAATGGCGGTCAATCAAATTCGGTATATAAAACAAATCGCACTCTGTTGGACTCCGAATGTCATGAGATACCCATTTGATTGATGATAATTGATTTACGGAACAAGCATATGAAATTAAAGTAATCTAAAATGGGTGATTTTTATTCTTATTGTAAGTATTTTGTAGCTTTTTATTTATTTATAAATAAGTCGCCTCAAGGGTAATTGACAATGTGTTTATGTAGTGAATAAGTAACACTGTATCTATGGTATATAACTATGGAGCCAAATAAAAATGGTAGCCAAATAAAATCGACCTGGAACAAAAAATGCACACTGCAAAACCTCGAGTGACATTTTCCGAGCAGGACAATCAGTGGCGGTACTCCCATAGAAGCCCAGAAGCCCGGCTTGCGTAAGATATTTTGAATCAAAACCCCCAAATCTAATTAATCATGCCCCCGCATAAACCAACAACCCACCAAATCACCTTCCAACATTGTTCCATCAGGCGTAAGAGGAATAGCCACAAGATCTGAACCTCTGTAAGCCAGAAGAAGTTTTGATTCGAAATTTCTTACGCAAGCCGGGCTTCTGGACTTCTATGGGAGTACCGCCACCGCAGTACATATAAATAAATATGATGTATCTGTACACGTATGTTTGATCCTCATATATTATAGGTAAATAAAAGTTTACCTATTTGTGCATCAAACATGACACATAACCTGTATAAACGAGGGACGGGCTTGGGAATTCCCGTTCACTCGCACTGGTTGCCGAAAAGGCGCCGCTGCGTCCTATAACAGTTTCGGGTGTTTATGATGTATCTTTGTGCATTGGGGGTGTGGCGACTGACCTGCCAACTCTTGCTGGTGGGCATGCTCTGCTTGAGGCGCAGGATCTTGGCCCGGCAGATGACGCAGCGCAGCGGGAGCAGCCGCTGGCTCACGGCCATCTGGATGGTCTTCACGAAGCACTTGCGGCATACCACGCGGTGTCCGCACGGGGAAGTCTGCATCGTGGCCTTGGCGTTCACGCATATCACACACTGAAATAACAATAGTATTCATTACCTAAGCAATAACAATAACAGGGTTGTTTTTGGCAGTTTTTTTAAGTTATACTTCTTTTGGCGCGTTTATTAGAGAGCAAAATTGAGAACTGCGTATGCACCCTGTTACAGAAGTGCATCACGATGAAGTTAGCCATCTATGACAAATAACGGTCGCGCATTTCAATCGTGCAAACTCACAAATTGCGAAAACATGTCATGAATGAAGTTAATCATTCATGTATACAACAGGTTATTTGAACCCAATACTTTATTCAATTTTGAGCTATTGATTCTCATGACATGTGATTTTTTTTCACCTTATCATCGCCGGGAAGCAAACCCGGAACTTTCAGTGTGACAGTTATTACTGTTGCCACTCTCCCACGAAGACTGAAAGAATATCAATATTGTTTTTGGCAGTTTGTAAAATATTGAAAAAGTGTTAATACAGTATCGTGAAATGAAACACTTTTCTGTGTATATTTTCTTTTTAATAATTAAATTAATTAATAAATCCTATTGTAAAACACAATATATAATAATAAATTTCAAATTTTGTTTCCTCATTGTGCATTAATTCATATTTATTTGTTTCGTGAACAATTGAGTGAAACTTCATATTAAATATTAATGAAAATGTCCGTTTTCAATAAGTTTCATTAAATTGTATGAGAATGATTTAATAATTTTATAAAAATTTGATTATACATTAGGAAGGCGAAACATATCATTGTCATAAAATAAAATAATTCTCATAGAAAACACATGTTTTCATTCGTATTTTTTTTTGTAAGTTAAAAGGATTTGCTATAAATTAATGGTATCAGAATTTATTATATTTAACAATTTCAAATATGAACAGAAAATAGCTCATTATTATTAAGAAGAAATCTGGCCATATCCAGGCTTGAATCCAAGTCCCTGGATCAGGAATCAGGCGTTCTGTCTCCTAGATCAGTGCTCCGCAACCTTTTCTCACCTACGGCACACCTAAGTTCTTCCTAGAATTCCGCGGCACACATAAAGCTGAAATTCGGTCTGGACGTAGGCGTTAATCAGCTCAGCTAAAAATTTTGGTGACCTTTTTTTTAGCTCATTCGGGAAAATCGAATGTTCGATTTTTCACGAATGGCCTAAAAAAAGGTCGCCAACGAAAAATATTACGTCAGATTTTCACGATAAAGCTGAATGAGCTAAAAAAAACAAAAATAAAAAAGTTCACCAACGTCTCCTGGGCTGATTTACGTAAGAGTCGACTCTTTCGCAATTCACGACTTCCTACTAAAACTAAATATTTTTTTCATTATGTATTTGACTTTCGGCTCACGGCACACCGGTTGCGGAGTACTGTTCTAGATCACTCCACCGGATGGATTGAAAATATTTGAATCTATTTTCTGTTGTGTTATCAGCTTGTTTATTCTTCTATAATAATTATTAAATATTATCACTCACCTCTTCTTCTTGGCAGGTGGCTAATTCCGGCTCATTTTCCTCCAGCTTGTTTAGCAGCTTGTCCTGAAAGAACGATGTGAATTAATCCCTTGCTCCACAAGCGCCACATAGTGTAATTAAAAAAGCGAGGCAGGCAGCCGGTGGCTACGGCGCGGCGCGCGACGGCCCGGGTGAATTTCTCGCAAAGGGCTCGTCAAGTTGGGTAATTACTCGGAAAGTAATTCGCGGAGGAAATCTTCCAGTCGCCGCCTCACCTGAAACCAGATTACCGCGGCGGCCATGACACGTGGCGCGGAGCGGCTGATGTGCCCGTTACCGCAATATACGTAGTCGGCCGCTCTGTGCATTTTGTAAAATGGCTTTTAATTATTACAAATCGCGTAGTTTCAAACATACACAGTTTAAACTGAGCATATTTGTGAACATAAATACTTATTTTATTTATTTTAATTATTTTAATTTTATTTTACTTATACATGTTATAGGGGTTCAAAAGGGTAGTAGGGCTACAATGGGGTATGTTTTGCTGGAAAATATGCCTCTACAAAATGTCGTAAGGCGCCATGTTGCATTTACAACAGCAACACTACTACCAAGTACAACTCTCTAGCGTCCACGAGAGGTCTTTTTAAAGACCCCGCGTACCCCGGGCAATGTGGCACATATTACTTAGTGCCATAGCAGATAGAGAGAGGACGAATGGCGAGCTTCCAGCGCCATAAAACTGGATACATCCAGCTAAGGGAAGGTAACCCTGACAGAAAATCCTCCAGAGAAGGCAAGGGGATACCACTCTGGATATTTTCTCCCAGGTCATCACCCCGAGGCCTACTCAAGGGTGATAGTCAACGTTAGGGAGACCTGACAAGACACAGAGAGAAAGAATACATGTTATACATTAATTTGACAAAAAAAAAATTATGGATTGTAGTTGTCACACTTGGCATGGCCTGTATCGTGGCAACTACATAAAATAGCATGTTAGTAGCATTGTTAGTAAAATGACGGTTTGTTATTATTTGTTAGAAGTCTTATGCTAACATTGGTAATCGCAACATGAAGATATAATTAAAATTAAATGACAGGAGAGTTGTGATAATAAATTTACATACTAGGATAGATAAAGCATACTATAAAAAATACTATATCATTAAAACAGTTAGTAACTGTTAAAAATAATAACACTAAATAAATTAACATCTTTTATTGAAATTTCTTCTATCTGCTGCCATCTTCTAGCTTGACCAGAAGATGGCAGCAAGCTGCCGAAACCAGTCGACGATAAACACAAGTGGTAGCCCACTACATATATAATATTATAATAAATAATTTTTGTATAATTATTATTTTTATTTTCATTATTTATAACTATGGCTCAGATTTATATTCGCTAAAAAAGTTAAAATATTATTTTATATGTACCAAAATATACTTTTATATTCTCTAACCTTATATTTACTGTTAACATTGTTTGCATTGCTTTACTGAGTTACAAGGTTGGTATTCTATTATACTTACTGTTACTTTCAGTAAGTATTATTATTTTGGATATTTTCACAATTCTTAAATAAGAACTCGGAGAAAATCTCTGTTTGAACATTTTTACTTGCATTTTAAATAAACTTCTAAAGTGTTATTTTATACTTTAAAACATACAATATATAGGGTATACGTATATAATGATGTTAATACCATTTTATTTTTATTTTTAAAGCCAAGAAACTTTATTTTACTCCAAATACAATACATACATTTAGGAAAACATTTTTTTACTGGTACCTACAAAAACATAATCGATTCTGGTACGTATTAATTAATATCCATAATATTAACACCTACTCGGATATTACAGCTTTACAATTTCTAAAATATTACACGGACGCTTCATTGTCAATACGTAAATAATATGAAGATAGATATCAATTATAAAGATACAATAAATTAAGTTTCTAGGACGTGTTAATGAGGGTTTCGAAATAATATTGTCATCCGGATTTCTATAAAACAAAAACGATTAGAAGAGTACCTAGTACTTACACAAATATTCAACTAAATTAATTTATGATTTTGTATTATAGATAGGTGCGGTACCTTGAGCCTATAGGTTTAGGTTATTCAACAAGGTAACCCCAAAAAGCGCGTTCGTAAAAACAAGTTTTCAAATCAATTTAGGCTGTTGCGTTTATTGGTGCGTAACTTTGACCCTGTCAAGGAAGGTACCGCCGAAGGTACCTACCTACGTAATATCATTTTTTATACATATTATGCGGGTATTTGGGTGAAGAGTATACGAGTATAACGTGTTATTTATTACATGTGCAAGTTAAGTAAGAGATCTGTTTTTGTTATCTAATTATTGATATTTTTTTTATAAATGTAATTACCATTTTTTTGGTAACTAAGGAAAACTTTAAATTTAAACATTACTTTTTTGTAATCAAATAACTCAAATGGAATAGGTATATTTGGAACATAATAGATCATACAATATTATGTCAACGTTTCAATTATCAATGGGGAAAACATATTTAGATATTGTTTTTTTAAGTGACCCAAACAATCCCTCGGCGGGCGTTATTGTTATGTAAAGTAAAGATATGTACATTGTCGCCATTTTGTTAATAAAGTGGTCAACCTCCCAACCTCATCAAGGGCCAGAAGATGCCCCCTGGCAACATAGTGGGTTAGAAATAGGAAGTAATTAAAAACAGCGACTTGTGTCAGGAACTGAGCTTAAACAGAAAAGTGAATAAAGTAATGTATGGGCCAACCTTAGATGATGGGAAGAAGACTAAGAAGTAGGAGAGCGAGAGAAAGATACAAAAAATGTGTTTTTCAGGGAGACAGTAAGGTTGATTGATAAGTTGCTCCCCTGGACGATTTTCTTTACTACAATAAAATATATTTACATTACGTTATTGACGTGTTGAAAATATATCGACGACATCTTAATGTGATTATCATAACCTACATTCAGTGCATTCTATAGAGTGAATTTATAATTTGTTTTTCTATTGTAATTTATAATTAATTGTGTTTTATTTGTACATACTTTAATATAATGAAAAAAAATCGATATTCATCAGCGAAGGGCGGCAAATAAATTATTTATGTAATATGAATTACTTAAATATTACGAACGATTGTAAAATAGAATTTCTTGTGTTAATTGTATAAGCAATTATAAACTCGCGTTAATTAATCTGACCTTTCATTGACTAAGCTTACGTAAAAAAAAAAACATAAATTAAACCAATCACTCCATAAACGTTTTTTATATCTGCAACCATTGTGTTTCTCAAGGAATCTCATCTAGTATCTTTATCAATCAAATCAGTATTATTGCTTATCACGACCTTGGCATCCATAGTTCTGCATCTTACTCTGTAGATGTGAGAGGAGGGAGGAATGCTGCAGTGTGTGTCGGACATTTTGCTTAATTAAAGAAATAAAGGTGATCGAAGATAAACAAAAAATACAATTTACGAGTGTTCATGAAAAAAATCCTTGATCGGCAAAAACGATAGATCTAATCACACCTAGAAAAGCTATATGTTATTTTGTTAAAAATACTTAATTATAATATTTAATCATTCATTGATTAACTTTTAGAAAGAAATTATCAAAAAAAAAAATTGTTTCATTGATTAAATACCAAAGAATTATTAATATTTTTTTAAGAAGTTGGCCAGCTAGGTCTCTATACAATTTTTTACACCATAGACGCTCAAATTTAACCGTATATAATGAACAAAATAATATTATATTTTTAGAATCATAAAAACATAAGTGACCATAGATAACAAAATATTTGAATGTGTGTCTATGTGCACTATTTCTTAACGCAATCCAAACAAAAAAAACAAATGTTTGTTTTGTTGTTGTTTCTTCAACAATGATGTAAAACTCCAAATTAAATAATTAATACGAATGAAAACGTCAGTTTTCTAGAAGTTTTATTATATATTATAGGAATGACATGTTTCGCCTTTCTAAGGCATTATCAAATGTCGAGATGTAGTTAGTTATATTAAAATATTTTATGTTATTTTATTATTATTCAACACGTCGTTAATTTACATACATTCTAAATCAAATTTAATATATACTTTTTAATATTGATTGTTAACTAAATAACTAACTAACCATCACGCCGTTTCTCCGGAGGAGTAGGCAGAGAGGATGGATCGCCACATTGTTCTATCCTGACATAACTTTCACGCATCTTCTACATTCACACATCGTGACATGCACGCTGTGTGAATGTAGCTTTCCTACTTCGAACATGGCCGCTTTTCAGTTAATTTGGTGGTCATGTCTTCCTTGGCCTTCCTCGACTTCTTTTTCCATTCACACTACTAGTATATATCTTTTTAACCATTCTTCCCTCATCCATTCGTTCCATATGTCCAAACCATCTTAGTGACCCATTATTGATTGTATTTATCACGGATTCATCCGCTTTACATTCCATTCTTACTTCATCATTAGATATTATATCATACATTGTTTTTCCGCACATCCTTCTTAGTGACCTCATTTCTACGGCATTTATCCTACTTTCATCCTTCTTCTGCCAACTCCAAGCTTCACTTCCATACATAAGGGTCGGCACTAGAACTCCATTGTGCACTGCCATCTTTGCTTCGGTCGATATATTTCTTTGAATATTAATTGTTAATTATTAAAAAAAATCTATATATAGGTTAAAATATATTCGTACATTTAGTTAAGATATAATAAACATATCGATATAATTATGAGTATGTTTTAGTACAATGTCAAACATTAAAAATGACCTCCAATTATTTCGTAGTTCTTCTAATCTAATGGCTATAGGTGTAATTTCTAAACCATTTAGTTTTTTAGTGCAGATATCCTTCGTGGTAACACGTTTGCTTGAATAATTGATAAGTAAAATACATACGAACAGGATATTAATAGATGTATTCATTTCCCTCTCTTATTCTATTGGAACATTCAATAAATACACAGGCGTGTAATTGAAAATGAACACACATTTGCACAAATATCGATTTCAATTTATTTTCCATTTTAATTATTATAAAAGGAAAAATAGTCGATACATTGAACACGTGCTTTGTATGCATAATAAATTATGAATGTATCACATATTTCGCCTTTGTTTTTAGTTGTGTATTCACTTTTCAATAAAATAGAGACATAAAAATACATATTACCTATACTCGTTTTTTGATCGAAAAAGTAAACAGATAAGTGAGGGTATTATTTGCAAACCTGGCAAACTTCATCATTAGATGTTTTGAGTAAATCGCAAAAAACTGATACGGTAATAAAATGCGCTTTTTTACGATATTTATTTTTTTCATCTCAACCAGTTAGTATTTTAAAAGTAATCAGCCATGAAATAATCATCATTATGTTGATAATTAAAGTAAAATAATGAATTTCATTTTGGAGTTTGCCAGCTTTGCAACACTCAAGTGGAGGTTGCCATGTTTGCAACAAACCCTATATTTTAATAGCAAAATTCTTCAGAATGAAACCGAATTTGAAACTGAAAATCAATAATAATTGTGTGTAAATGTATTATGAATAAGACCCAATTCATATCTCACTTTTGATTGTTGGTGGAGTTTGCCGGGTTTGCAAATAATACCCTCATGTTTCGAGTTGTTGCATGTCTTTATCAACTTTACTCTTAATATTGTCAATAAAAAATTATATATGTTTATAAATATTTAAGGGAGATTAGATAGGTTGCATGATGAACGATGAATCATGGCGAAACCTGAAGGATACGATACCTCGACGAGCTGTATAATGGCGATTAATACATATGTTGTAAGTAACAGGTCATTAGAATCAATATGATAGCTATACCATTTACATCGATTTGGTTCGAACTGTAATGATGTAAAGAGCGACACAAAATAATAATAATAATATCTACAAGGCTGCTATCCGTGCATGTCGGATTGACTAGGCTGAGGTGGGCTGGACATGTAAGAGAATGCCACAATCTCGGGTACTCAAAAGGATCCTGGAAGGACAGGAAGAAGAAAGGAAGGCAGACCATGGCCAGCTACTGCAAATACAGAATTGGAGGGTTGCAGCGGAGGACAGGAGGAGTTGGAGACGAAAATTTATGGAGGCCAAAGTCTGATTTGGGTTATAGGGCCATCGAGAAGAAGATAAGTTGCAAAATCCCAATCAAATCAATCTCGGGATCTCGGGATCATCTATGAGGGTAGGCTGACTTTTCGTGCACATATCGAGAGGATTTGTGACATTGCACTGAGGATGTTGGGCTTCATCGTTCGGACCGGAAGAGTTTTCAGGGATCCCAAGAGCAGAGCTATATGAAGCCTGCGTTCTGCCAGATAGTACTTATGGTCTTGAAACTGTTACATTGTCCAAACAAAGTGCCGAGAAACTACGAGTGACCTAAAGAGCCATGGAATGAGCCATGTTAGGAATAAGCCTAAGAGACAGAGTCAGAAACGATACGGTGAGAGAAAAAACAATGGTCACTGACATTTTCCACTGGGTGGCGACTCTAAAATGGCAATGGGCAGGTCACGTAGCCAGAAGCTTAGATGAAAAGTGGACAAGAAGACTGCTGACTTGGAGGCCGTGGACGGCGAACAGAAGTGCAGGGCGACCGCAACTACGGTGTTAGGATGATCTAAATAGACAAGTCGAAATAACCTGGATGCAGTCTGCATAGGACAGAATGACATGGAAGCAAATGGAGGAAACCTTTGTCCAGGAGTGGACGGGAAAAGGCTGAGGAAGAAGAAGAAGAGCAGACTCGAAAGTGGTTCTGTAATATGGAGTCCTCACGAGACAAGATATTCCGTTATGCTAGAGAGGGTTCAGAAAAAAATTCTGAGGTATCTCTACATGAGGGAGTATGGAAGTTATTCGTGGCTCTATCCCACTGGGTTGACAAATCTAGATTATATTTTGTTTTGTTTGGTGTATAAAGAGATTCATATTGAGTGTACGTTATTAAAAAAAATAACGTTTATTATAAAGGCAATGTTTTTATTACAAAAGTTTTTTTTTTTAAATATCTTGAACTTTAAAGTTTTTAAATTAATAGATAAAAATGCATTGACTGCAATGCTAGAGAAACCTCTAACTGTCTTCGTAGTTCAAATAACACTTAATTATCGAGAACCATGATATTTATATTGATAGATGGACAATGCGGAAAAAATAATATAAAAGTAGTTTACATTGAATATTCGAAAACCTTGCTTAACGAAGTCGTGATGGTGAATTATAAGTGGACGTACGTATCAATCCATCACGACTTCATTAACTAAATATCTATAATTAAATGAATGTAATAAAATGTTATAGATTCTGATTAGGTACTTGTGTTCTTATCTAGAGAATTCGGGTATCATAATAAAAAAAACATAGATATATGAAAGGATTCACAAACGTAAATATACAGGTACGTAAAAAACAATATTAAAACTAAATATTTTAATGTTAATTTGTTTTTAAGGTAATTAAATGATTTTTCTGAAATATCTTGATGGAAGTACATTTTAAATATTAATTAAATAAAATCATGTTTTTTAAAACTATTTCCACTTTTGTCTTGTCGACAGCGACCGGTTTCGCCAGGCGTATATGACAGTGTGAAATGCAAATATAACAAGTGAATGCAATGCGAATGAAAATATTATTATATGTACAATAAATTTCTCCTTGCTAAATTATCATTAAACGTTTGATGGATGCCTTGGCAAGGCAAAACCTGTCACTCCTATAAATTAAAATTAAACAAACGCTCTCATCAATACTAAATATGTATTTATCATTTTTACAATAATTATTATTATTTTGTTAAATCGCTCTAATCATTACACTGCGAGCCAAATCGAAGTAAAGGGCATAGATTTCATATTGATTCTCATGATATGTGATGGACGAGCGCCCCACTACCTCACAAAACATTGGAAGCTGATAGATTTGAACCCTCGGCAGTCAACTCTACGATCCTCGAAGGAGGAAGCAACACACAAACTTCTCGTCCCGCGGCGCTAAGGAGCTTCAAACTTCGCGGATCGCGCTTTTAGCATCGCGGAACCGACGGCGTGGAACAGGCTGCCCTACAATATCCGCAATCAAGACGACGAAAGAATGTTCAGAAGCTCTCTTAAAACTTTTCTTTTTAAGAGAAGCTTTCCGGACGTTGAGCTCCCTTGAAGTGAATCTCTCACAAAAATGGCGCTATACAAATCATCATCATAGGTACCCATTTTATTGTCACGTGAATTCTTCACCAGACCAAAGACAATTGACAATCACACTGCCATCGCCGGGAATCGAACCTGGGACCTTCGATGTGGCAGTCAAATCACTAACCACTCGGCCACGAAGGTCATCACAAATATGGAGATTTACATCATAGTTCACGAAAAAATAACAACTTGCAACGTAGTTGGATAGTGGAGCGTAACAACCACCCGCCCTTAATTTGAAGATTCTTACAATGGGCGAATGACGTAAATTAACCGGGTGAATAATGCTTTCGGTCAGATGCAGCGATTTACTTTCCATTGTATTAAATGTTCTCCAATTCCTGGCGAGGGACCAAGAGAGTGCCCTAGATCTGGAGCCATCGGGATGAGCGCACGTGCAAGGCGCCAGATATCAGTAACGGCACGTGGAAATTAGTCGATTACGCGATCGATAAAATACATATTCAATAAATAATACGAATGAAAACGTCTGTTTGCTAGAAGTTTTATTATAATTTATGATGTCATCATGTTTCGCCTGGCATTTCAAATGACATTATCAAAACATGTAGTAGAACAGAATCTCAAATGCTGATATTAGAAAGGAATGTAGAGCAAAATAAGGTATTATGAACAAAATTATGAAATGATCGCCGCGATGGTTCGGACATATGGAGCGCATGGGTGAAGAAAGAATGGTTAAAAAAGTATACGTTAACGATGTAAAGAGAATGGACCGCCATACTACTCTATCCTGGCACACCTCTCTAGCTTCCTCCACATTCATACAGCGAGTCACATACACGCACGTCGATTCTTCCGACTTCTAACATAACCAACCTTTAAAATTTGATTAATTTGGTACTGCCATGTTTTCCTCGGTCTGCCTCGACTCCGTACTCCATTTACATCATTAACGTATACTTTCTTAACCATTATTTCTCCATCTATGCGCTCCAACCAATGCAGCCGACCGTGACCGACATTTAATATTCGATTGATTCGATCCTGTCACGTTTTTCTCGGCCTTCCTCTATTTCTAACTCCGTTCACGTCGTTTACATATAACTTCTTCATCATTCTGTCTTCATTCATTCTTTCCATGTTTCCAAACCATCTTAATGACCCTGTCATTATTTTGTACATGCATCCGAATAACCGCGCTGACAATGTCACAGTGACACTGTTCACTCGATAATAGAGTTGTTAAATTTCAATAATCAGAAATTATCTAAAAAGTTTTTTTTTTAAAGAATTTATCATTCAATAACAAGTAGTGTAGGATTATTTTAAAATTAAATTATACCACTTCCTATTTTATTATATTTTCTTTTTAACTTGGACTTGGATCTTCTGGCTTACAGAGGTTCAGCTCTAATGGCTATTCCTCTTACGTCTATAGGAATCATTTCTGGAATGTGATTTGGTAGTTGTTTTATGATGGGGCTTAATGTATGGCCCGGAGTGTCCCTCCGAAAGAGGGCGAGGGGGGATTTAGGGTTTACGATAAAGTCTTACATTATTGTCAAGGAATCAGTTTATTTTTATCAGTTTCAGTTTATCAGTTTATTTCATTTCATCAATAGACATTACAAAATTAATTTTTAAGGCATCTATTGAGAACAGGTAAAATAATATATTGTTAAAATAATAATATACTACCAGAAACGCATGAGAGATGGTTGAACATTAGGAAGACAGGATACCCTCCAGAATTAAGAGTATTTGCCTTCTGAACGTACTTTCACTGATATGAAAGACGTCGATTTCCGAGGAGACCGCGTTCAGCAGATTGATTGCTCTTCCCACCGGTGTCACCAGAGCCAGGTTGGTTCTAGCGGCGGATAGGTAAAACAATCTATGCTGGCGCTGTCGGAGATATCTGTCGGGAACAAAAAGACCTACACCCTCCAGCACGGCTGAGTTTTCAAAATATCCCCTAATAAGCCTAAAGAAATGGGTTATGAGAAACCCGTCTCTTCGAAGCTGCAGAGAATTAGACCCCAACATTCCCAAAAGAAACGCTATGGGATAGAGCCATGGATAGCTACCATACTCCTTCATGTAGAGATACCTCAGAAATTTTTTCTGAACCCTCTCCAGCATAAGGGAATATCTCGCCTCGTGCGAATGGAAGACCAGTTAGGGTTGGGATTGAATTTATAAAAAAAAGTCTGTTCCCGAGGGGAAGATAAGAGGAGCAGTGCCTGGATGGAGTTGTGGTAGGAGATAGCATCTTGTGTGAGACTATTTTGTTTGGCGGAGTACGTAGTGGGCTATCGGGGAGGATTTTTACAAAAAATTATCGGCATTGATTGCGGGGGGGTAATGGACTGAATGATGGTGGATAACTTGGTGGTAAAGGGTCATTATTGATAAGGAAGATGGTAATAATTTATGTCGTGGTCTGGAAATGAAAGATATGAAGTTGGAGTAGCGCAAGGAATAATAGAGCTGGAGTCGCAGTATTCTGGCGTACCAAAGGAGTGTGGTAACGGTGGGCCGTCATCGGGCAAAGACGCTAACATTACTTATTAAACTATATAACAAAAAGTGGTTTAATTGTTATCATATACGATATTACAGCACAAAAATGTGCGAATAAGATTTATTTATAAATTATGTAACGTAAGGTATTGTTTTCTGTAATTATTACCAAGTGCAACAGATACATATGTATTTTTCTTCATTATTCATACATGTTGTATCTTTGAACGCATTTTTTTAGAAAACAGTGTACACGTTATAATAAAATATAACCGATAGCTGTCGAGGACGACACTGGCGGATGGGCGATGCGATGCTTATGTCACCGGTACGCGAGGCAGTGAAGGAGTCATGGTTTACTGAACTCAGTGATGCTATCGGTCCTCATATATTTAGAACCTTTTCTTCCATGGCCGAATTCGACTTGTTGGGTCAATGCTACGATAGGGCGCTTAATTAATTATCCAACACTATCAATGTTATAATCAATCTTCTGAACAGAAAACATGCCGTCTACGTTTGCAATCATGACCACACTTTTGAAGGTACATTAGTACCTAAATGATAATATAAGAAAGTTTATTGCTGACTTAAAATACGTCAAGGTAAATACTAGTTATACTGATAATGGTTGAAATTATTATTTGTGGTTTGATGTAAAATATTTGTGGTCATGTTACATATATGGCATTTTTGAATATCATGTTAAAATATAACATTTATTCATAAAATATTTTAAATGCCAATAAAAAAAAATTAAATATTGTAATTTGATTACACATTTAATAAAATGAAATCACACTTCTGCAATGATAACATTAATTTGAAACTCCGCCAGAGAATGATCAAATGCTATCTGTGGTCTGTTTTATTGTATGGATGTGAAACGTGGACCTTAAAAGTCAACTCAATGAACAGACTGGGAGCATATGAAATGTGGCTTTATCGCCAAATGTACAGAATTCCCTGACAGACATGGTTACAAATACCGAAGTTCTGAGGCGAGCTAGAGTTGACAGGGAGCTGTTGTCAACTATCAAGGTTCGAAAGATTTCACATATGGGTCATGTTCTGCGTGGGGAAAAGTACCACCTTCCTAACTGATATTGGAGAGGGAAATTGAGGGACGCCGAGGGCCCGGTAGAAGACAGATGTCCTGGCTGCGAAACTTGAGGAAGTGGACCGGCATCCGAAGTATGGAGGAGCTGTTCCGAGCGGTGCAGGACAGGTACAGGTTCGCTGAGGTGATCGAAAACGTTGGGGCGACCCGACAGGGCACTTGAAAAAGAAGAATAAGAATGAAACCGTCCGTTTTCTAGAAGTTTATGGGAATGACATATTTCGCCTTGTTAAGGCATTATCAAATGTTGAATAGTGAAATGACATTTGATAATGCATTTTTAAGATGAAACATGTCATTTCCATAAAATTTAATAAAAAATCTAGAATAGAAATAGACATTTGCCTTCGAATTCATTAACGTTCAGGTCATCTGGGATATAGGTTTCCAAATTAATATCTTACAGATTTTTTTTTATAATATATGGTAAGTTGTGCCAAAACATCTCAGCGGTAAATGGGCAATGTACTGGGTCCATTCCGCTTCATTAACAGTGATTCAACAAACTTATCATCACAATAACGAAACGCGTGTATCTATGCAAAACCAAAGGGATTTTACCTTGAGACAAGCTAATAGTGATAACTAAAACGTACCTAAGTAAGCACGTACGAAGACTTAAGCAAAATAATTGACAAAACCATGCAAAGCATGCTAACCATAATACAATAGAGTGTAATTTCCAACATACTGAAATAGGTATTCAGAATATTTATTGTTTCTTGAATGTAAAACTCTACTCGATTTTCTTATTTCATTATATTTGAATACATATAAATTTATTTATTGATTCTTGATGTAAAACAATGATGTAAAACTCCCTTCTTGATGTAAAACAATGATGTAAACTAAAATTAAATAATGAATACGAATGAAAACGTCTGTTTTCTAGAAGTTTTATTATATTCAATGTGAATGACATATTGCGCCTGTCTAAGGCATTATCAAATGTGATTATATTTGATAATGCCTTAGACAAAATGTCATCCATATAAAATATATTTTATATTTTCATTCGTATTAAATACATATACATTTAATATATGATAGATTATAATGTTTGCATGCAAGCAATGAATCTACGAAACAGAAGACAGAGAAAAATATTATACTCGTATACTTTATCAAATTCACGAAAGAGAAACAAATTTCTAAAACGTTGTTTTTTTGTTCCTGATAGATATCTCCGACAGCGGCAGTATAACATAGAGTGTTGATACCTATCGGCCGTCAGAACCAAACTGCCTCTGGTGATACCGGTGGGAAAGCAATCAGTGTGCTAAACACGATCTCCTCGGAGATCGACGTCTTTCATATTAGTGAAAGTACGTTCGGAAGACAAATATTCTTGATTTTAGAGAGTATCGTGTCTTCCTAAGGTCGAACCATCTCTCATGCGTTCCTGGTAGTATATATTATATTTAACCTGTTCTCAAACGATTTCTTAAACTATAATTTCGTTTGTAATATTATATCTTTTGAGAAAATAAACTGATTTGATTCGATTATTAATCGTATAAAACGATATATCCGTGTTCACGATTACATTAAACATCGTTTTCAAATATCTGAATCGTGTTGTTGCTTGGAATATATGTATTTATAATCAGGTGGGTTATCGCAGATATTTCCACCGTCAATATTAAACTTGCAAAAAATAGTGAAATAGCACAGTCATCGACATCAGGTGTGATGGTCTCACCTTGACCGAGAGAACTGCCGGGAGCTGCGATTGCGTAATAAGTTTTATAGTCTTCTATTCGCTATACGCATAACCGAAATTAAAATGCCAAGACGTAAAAATGCGTACTCCAAATCGGCTATTCAATAATAAATGCTCTGTGAAACAATCATAATATGAATTGGCATTAACCCGGATGCCATCAAGAAAGAGTACAATAATATTTTGAACACAAGAGAGCGAGAGAAGAAATGTTCGATTCCAGAGAATCGTTGCGAATACCTGAAATAGTTCTGACTTATTTTGAAATTTGTTCTGATTATTGTTGTATTACAGTAGTGTAGAAAACAAAAAGACGACAATTTGGTATTGTTAATTGTGAATTTTTTAACGTGTGTGTGAAAAAAATAATTACAATAAGAGTTAAAACGTATTTTTTTTGTAAATCACATTTTGAAAAGTTAATATTTTTTTTAAAAAGTGTTACTTAATATTTTTATTTGAAATTTCTTAGTAGAAGTTCATTTTAAATAATGAAAACAAAATAATTACCCAAAATTTCTTATACGACCAGAAGATGGCAGTAAGCTGCCAAAACACACTTCTTCTTCTTTTTGCACAGGAACCTTCTCTACCCGACTCTATCACATGCCTGATACCTAACAACATCCCAAGTGAGGCCTGCTGCCTTAACCTCGCCCTGCAGGGCTCTTCTCCAGGTAGCACACTAAATATATAATAATAAAGAATTTTTGTATAATTTTTTTTGTTTTCATTATTTAAAACGTAATACGTTAATATAATACCAAAAATATCACTTTTGAGTTTATTTTTCTCGACTTGTTTCAAACCTCCATCATCGGGAGAACGATTTAAACAATCAGTTAATATTGTTCTCCCGATGATGATGGTGTAAAACCTTCGCAAAATAAACTCGAAAGTGGAAAAAACAGTGTTTCAATTAATTAATATGAATGACAACATCTGTTATCTAGAAGATATATCTGTACCTTAGAGCCAGACGGATGCAAAGACCATTTTTCGTAAAATGACTTTTTTATTGAATAATAATGACAAAAACGTTATCTTTTATTGGTAAAAAGATGGAAGAGCTACTTGCTATGGTTTAGAATTTAAAAAATAAAAAGGATGTAAAGACCAAAATGATCATAGAGCCAGAAGTATGCAAATCCATATACATGGATTTATCCTTGCCCAGTCTGAGGATGGCGGCGTCTTCCTTATATATCGCTTGGATAATTCGTTTGTCTCTGTGTTTGACTCCAATTCTGTCCATCATCCCGAACAACCCTCTCCATTCCACCGTGTCGAATGCCTTCTCTATATCCCATGACTGGGAACAATTCATTAGAAATTGCAAAAATAATTAGTGGATAAAAATTGAAGTGGATACCGAAACCTCTTCACATTTTTTATAATAATTTACCCCACCTGAATTTACCAGTTCCTGAATATCCTCCAGAAGATCCTTAAACAGATAAAACTAATAATTAAAAAATAAATCACAATTATTTTTTCAAATAAAACTCATTTTTCCCTCTATGTATGAATATTTTTATATTTTTTGTGACAGAATTTTAAAATAAACAATAAAAACACACAATCTCTATTTATTTCAAAAAATTTCAATTAAAATAATTTAAATCAAGTTAAGTATAATTTTATAATTTGGCACCAACTCCCACATACTTTAGAGGCAGAAGGATGCAAATCCACAAGACTGTTTTTATTTGTATGTTTTAAGGTCCAGAAATAAAATAAAATAATGTTTTTTTTACATAAAATGATAGTACTTGAAGTGAACTACAATATAAAATAAAAAAACACATCTCAAATAATTCATTTCAATGAATTAAAAGGCATAAATAAAAACATACTTTTGTTTTTGGCTCTACTGAAAAACTCACTATTTGGATTTGCATCCGTCTGGCTCTAAGGTACAGATATTATATTGTATATTTGGGAATGGCATGTTTCGCCTTGCTAAGGCATTATCAAATGTAGACGTTTAATGTGAGCCTAAGCATGGCGATACATGTCATTCCCACAAAACATTATAAAACTAGAAAATAGATTTTCTCATTCGTATTCATTAATTAAAATACAGTTTTAATTAATTGTAGATTTTCCTTCCCAAGTAGCCTAATGTATTTCTTCTGACGCAATCCTTCGCTATTTAAATGTTTTATGGTGTTTTTGTTGTTGTTTTTCATATTGGATGTAAACTTTTATTTTTATTATTAATAATATATGTTGTATACATGTATGTAACAGTGTGAAATATAGGAGTTTTATATTTCCTATATATGATTTTTCTTATAAATGTCAATAGATTGAATGTATTCTAGGGTCCTTCTTGCTTTGCTTCATTCATAAATATAAGTTAACATCAGTCTCGCATGGATGGGGGGAGGGGAGTGCAAGAGCAAAACTGACGAAAGGGGTGTCGCTGCGTCCTATAACAGTTTCGTACACAATAACAAGTGAACAATTTTTTTAAGATATCCTATGACTGCGTTTTTATTTTTATTTTTGTAAGTAATACATATTTCTTGTCAGAGATGAGCTATGTGTAATTTAATTGTAAATGTGATGTTTATATACTAAATAGTATGATCTTATGTAACAATGCGTTAAAAAAACATTACATTTGAAATAACGATGATAAGTAGGTACTTCAAAGATAATAATATATTTATAGGAAGAAGCAAGTTGGCAACTTTCAAGGTAACAGTTATTCTGATTGTACATACAATAATTGCATTTCCTACTCTTGGAGACGACATTATATATTATTTATATATGATAAAATTATGGATATACGAGTAGATATACTCGTATACGATTGATGGACAAAACACCTCCTTTGTTGGTGTCCTAGAACTGCGACCCGAAACCCAGGACGTCCCCGACTTCGATGGAGAGACGACTTTAAAAAAACCGCTGTTACGACACGGATGTGTGTTGCCCAGGATCGACAGACATGGAAGTAGATGGAGGAGACCTACGTCCAGGAGTGGACGGATAAAGGCTGATGTTGATGAAAAATATTTTTGATTATTCGAATAAAGTTCTCCAAAAACAAATATCCCGAAATAGCAGCACCTTCTGAATTATGTTGAATTGATATCACTGTCTAAGATATTATCATGATTATTTTTAATTAACGTTATTATTTTAAACATTACGTTATCTTCTTCTGCTTCTTTATTTAGGACTGTGTCCTGTTATTTCTCGGAGCCTGTTCCTGGGATGCAGATGACCAACTGTCTCGCCATCTTTTAGGTGGTCTTCCTGCAGGTCGATTTCCTGTTGGTACTTTATTTGCGGCTATATTTATCACTCTTTCAGAACATGCTCTTTCCACATTATCTCTCCAGTAGCGTCTTCCATTCTAACGTTATATCCATTAAAAATGGGTTAAAATAATGATAATAAAAAATAACAATATAAATTAGCATTAAGGATACCGCTGCTCTAGTTTTCATAATATGACATTTATAAAATCTCAAAATTTTACTTTTTGACCAAAGCTGATGAGGTTCGCAACCCATCACACCGCGTCTCTCGCGATGGCGAAAAGAGAAGGATGGAGTGCCGCATCGATTAAAGTGTGGCAGTCCATTCTTTCTGCCTACCCTTTCGGGGAGACGGCGTGATGGTTAGTTAGTTAGTTAGTTAGACTGATTTTGAAATTGATTATATGTTACTTTACCGCGTGGTCGCGCAATACATTACAATTTTGTTTTGACTATACACCATATCACAATATCAATAGGCAAAAACCCGGCTGTCATCAAGAAAGAGTACGAGAATTTTTGAATACAAATTAACGATATGAATGGAATTCTGAGTCGAGGAAATCCGAGGAAAACATGACGTGATCAAATCAATCAAATTTTAAAGGTCGGCCATGTTAAAAATCGAAAGAATCGACGTGCATATGTGACTCGCTGTATGAATGTGGAGGAACTAGAGAATCTGTTGTTGATTTTTTTTAAATAATAATTATAATAATTAATAAATTAATTGAAATTTCTTGGTAAAAGTTCATTTTAAATAAATACATAATAATAATTATTTTATGAAACAGATATACCTAAAAAAGGGAATTTTGCAGATTTCATCACAAGATAAGAATAATTAATACAAATGAAAACGTCAGTTTTCTAGAAGTTTTATTATATTTTATGGGAATGACCTGTTTTGCCCTTCTAAGGCATTATCAAATGATAGGCATTATCACATTTAATAATGCCTTAGAAGGGCGAAACATGTCATTCCAGGGATGAAGTTGTTACCCTGTTCATTGTTCAAGAAACAATAAATAAGGTAACAACTTCATCCCGAGGTAGGAACCAACTTTGTACCTATCGGTGGGAGCTTTTCCGCCCCCCACCAGTACGGAGCGAAGCCGGTGGCGCCCCCTCCGGGCGGGAAAATATAACAATGGCATTCGTAATTCAAATTAATCAGCGGATCGCAGACTTTACGCGGCATTTTGTTTGCCGGCAGCGATGGCAATCGCGAGTTTTTACCGCGCTCGGTTGTTCTGAAGAATGGCAGTTCTTCTGATATGTACGCGCGAGTGATAACAAATTGCCAAATTTTAAATAAAATGTTTCGAAGTTATCGATAATTTGTATTTAAAATCTTTCAGATATTAGTTTTTTCATAATGTGATCCAATGTGCCAATCTTACTCATTTTGATGTATACGTTCTTTTTGTGATGTTTACTATTTGTAATATCTTAATAACACAATAAAAAAATCGAAAGTATTAAGAAATTTTAAGTAAAGTGCACTCGGCCCAGTATTTGTGTTGTGTCTGAAAGTTTTGTAATTACAAAACGAATTCGGTTCCAAAAACAAATCAAATTGAATCAAATTTAACGAAACCCGCGGGTGAGTGAACAAACTAACAAACGAAAGAAAATGGTCAACCTATTCAGCGCTGTCGTTTGCCAAGTTTCCACAGTCTTATTAGGTAAGCATAGGTTTCGACAAGATATTAAAATGCATTTTTATTTTATTACGGTAATTACCTTTCAAAAGCGCATCGATGGGTTGCCATCAGTAAAAAAATAATAAAGGAAATACTTATGTAACACTGAAACGTGCGTGTATTTAAATATAAATATAATTTCTGCAATGATTGCATTATGTGCAGAACATAGAAACGTGTTAAATGCAAAAATTGTATTTTTAATATTGTTTATTATTTTTAAATTCATAACATGATAATAAAATAAAGCGATGTTATTTTTAACAACATCCACTTTATTCTGTATTTTGACAATGTTTTATTTATTTCTGCAATCGACAGACTAGTGTGTTGATGTCAGCCAGCCTGGCGAAACCGGTCTCTGTCAAAATAAAGACGAAAGTTGAAGCAGTTCAATAAGTAGTTCAAGAGATTTAGCAAAATCATTAGATTAAATTTCATGAGATGGTTTGGTCATACGTATGAAATGTAATGAAAATAATACGGTTAAAATATATGTTTGTATGAGTGATGTATAGTGTAATCATTATTATTATTTTATTGAATCGCTCTTTACATCATGACAGCATGAGCCAAATCGATGTAAAGGGTATTATTATAGCTATCATAGTGATTCTCGTGACATGTGATAGGTAGCTAATCTATCGCCATTTTAGTGTCAAGTGAATTCTACAACAGACCATAGACAGTGTGACAATCACACTGCCCTCGCCGGGTATCGAATCCGGAACCTTCGGGGCGGCAGTCAATACACTTACCATTCGGCCACGAAGGTCGTCAGTCGTCGTCGTAGTATGTAGAAGATCATAAAGTCACAAAGAAGATCGTGGCGTTATATTATATATTGTAATTCCTGTGAAAAGTTGGTGCCATAGTTAATAGTATAATTTTAATTAAATTTTAAATGATATTATTGGAATTACTCAAAATACTATTTATTTTAGCCTTATATATCGTCACATCATATTTGTGATATTGAGAAAAACGTACATTATCTGTTTTCAAATGCGTTAGACATTTGATAATGCGCTAGAGAGGCGAAACATCTCACTCCCGTTTAACAAAAAAAAAACTTTTAGAAAACACTTGAACTAAATCGTACCTAATAATTTTTTATGTTTGTTAACTTTGTTATTTCATATTAATTTAAGTTTGATTTATATTGAACAATGGTGTAACACTCTAAATTAAATAATTAATACGAATGAAAACGTATGTTTTCTAGAAGTTTATTATATTTTATGTGAATGACATGTTTTGCCTGTCTAAAGCATTATCAAATGTCATTTGATTTATGTCTTTTTGTTTGCTGGTGACTTCTATTATGTAATATGTTAATAAAATATTATAGAAAAGTGACGCAATAAAAAAAGTTTAATATTATAGAATCCGTTTATATTGAAATATTATAAATTACCAACATATTTAAGTAAAAAAATTCTATACATACATCAATAATTAATTAAAAAATCGTTATTATCTATTACGTATGCACATACATTATAAATAATAGAAAAATAAAACGTTCGCAGACTCTTACGTAGTGTACACTAAAATGATAATTCAACTTTATTTGTTTGAAACAAATATCTAGTTTTGTTTACGCATTTTATTATTGAAGGCAAATGTTTACAATTGGCAAATTATCCTGTGTAAGTGGTTTGCGTACCAACCTACCTTACATTAGCACATTTTACAATTGAACGTCTTATTGATTAAATATTCTAGGGACCAGTGTGTAGATATAATTAGCACATCAAATTTCCGATTATCGCTATAAAAAATTAAATACGTTTATTACTGTTAAAATTTAATACACTGTTATAATATCACAATTTCTTTTTATTCGCTGAAAGTGTCGCGACAGCTGTTTCACCAACCGATGTTGGCATCATCAGGTGTACAATAAACTACGTTTATATAAATGTTTTAGTATAAATGGCGTAGAAATGACACAATTGAGAAGAATGTGCGGGAAAACAATAAATGATAAAAATACTGAACGACGGAATAAGGAAGGAAAGTAAAGGGGCCCTAACAATATCAATATTATTGACAATACCAGTTTTATCAATAATATTGATACAGTTGTTTACTCCTTGAGGATATTGCCAATATCCTCGATAATTTTGACAATATCCTCTACACTTTTAAATATGGACGCCCCGAGACGCCACATAAGAAAATCTGTATTTCATCAATATCGCTTTAATGTCGAACTCAATACTTTTTTTTTCACCATAGATGATCTTCTTCTTCTTCTTCTGATTGTAGATCTTACGATCTGTTTATGCAGGATATCAACTTTCTTCCTGTGATGAAGACGACCAGCCTTCTCTCCATCTCGTTGGTGGTTGTCCTGGTGGTCGAAGGCCCTCTGGAGTCTCGTGCATCACGGTATTAGGAATTCTTTCTGGATCCATTCTCTCGGTGTGGGTCTTCCAGATTCGTCTTCTTTGCCTACTCCATCTCATTATGTCTTCAATTTTGGAGGATTTGCGAATTTCTTCATTGGGTATCCTATTTCTAAGGGTTCTCCCCACAATAGGTCGCAATGTTTTAATTTCTGCTACTCTTAAGAGATGTTTGGTTCTGACAGTGTCTGATCTTGCTTCGATTCCGTATGTCATTATGAGCCTGATGCATGTTTTATAAATTCTAACTTTGCTTTCTACTAGCATATGCTTATTGTCCCAGACAGTGTCCCTTAGACATCCGGAGATAACTGCAGCTTTATCAGTCTGTTTTTTAACTTCATTATATAGATCGCTGCAACTAGATATCTCCACACCCAGATATCTGAACTTCATGACCTGTTCTATGGGTTTATCGTGTACAACCAATTTGCATCTGAGAGGCTGTCTGGATATTGTTAGACATTTTGTTTTTGCGATGGATATCATCATATTATACTTCTCAGACGTAAGATTTATTTTTATTTTGTTATTTTATTTTATATCATTGAATTTTATATGAATTGTTTTAGATTTATTTTATGGATGTTGGACGATCGAAGTATGCGCGGGATATGCCTCTTGGTGGCGATGAGGTTCGCAACCCATCACACCGCATCTCTCGCGGGGGCGATAAGAGAAGGATGGAGTGTCGCATCGATTAAAGTGTGGCAGTCCATTCTTACTGCCATTCCTTTCGGGGAGACGGCGTGATGGTTAGTTAGTTAGTTAGTTTTAGATGATCAATATCATACTGTATTGTCAATATTTTTGATCGCGAAAGGGACGTTTTAGGCAGATTATTGCATCCTAAGTTTTCTTCTTCTTCTTCTTCACTTTTGATAGACTCAGGAGTCTATTTCAGGCGGGTCCTCTTGAGACGTTGAACTCCAGCTTTCTCTCCACCGTTTCGGGGGTCTTCCTGGTCAGCGTTGTCCGTTTGGCGTTCCATGGAGAGCTATGTATGGTATCCTATTTGAGCTCATTCTTTCTACGTGTTGATGCCAGTATCGCCGTCTTCGACGTCCCCATCTGACCACATCTTCGACCTCGCAGATTTATGCATTACACGCATTACATACATTACTCGCATTACACGCATCCTAAGTGAAAATAAAAAAGAACAAATGAGATGGTTTGGACATACGGAACAAATGGATGAGAGAAGATTGGTTAAAAATTTGTGTGAGTTGAAGATCGACGAGCTTGCATGTTACGATATGTATGAATACAGAAGAAGCTGGAGAGATATGTCAGGATAAAGCAGTGTGGCTGTCATTTTTCTCTGCCTATCCTTCCCGGGAAACAGTGTGATGGTTAGTTAAATGCTCTATTTTTTATTTATATGATCTTTTTATTCTGTTCAATAGTTTACGTTCGTAGTAAAATAGTATTTTCTTACGTATCTAATTGACTTCACAACTACGTTGCGGCACTTAAAGTTTTCGTTACACTTTTCCTCGAAGCATGTAGCCCAAAAAAATATATAGAAAAAATATTTTTTATTTACGTGTGCGAAACTTTACTAGCTGCGGATAATTGAAACTATGTGTACAAATATAACTTCCTGTTTTATCTTTCAATGCACATGTCATATTGCGTACTTGAGTTAACCCTTCATTTCAAGTTTTTTTTTATTTAATTAAAAACGATATATTAAGTTGTCTATTGCAACATAAAATCTGGGAAAAATGATTAAAAATAATAACTAATTAACTAACTAAGTAACCATCACGCCGTTTCCCCGGAGGGGTAGGCAGATAGGATGGATCGCCACACTGTTCTATCCTGACATAATTCTCGCGCCTCTTCTAAATTCACAAATCGTGACATGCACGCTCCTTGTTCCTACTTCGAACATGGCCGCCTTTCAGTCTTCTTCTTCTTCACTTTTGATAGACTCAGGAGTCTGTTATTTCAGGCGGGTCCTCTTGAGACGCTGAACTCCAGCTTTCTCTCCACCGTTTCGGGGGTCTTCCTGGTCGGCGTTGTCCGTTTGGCCTTTCAGTAATTGGTTAATTTGGTCATGCCATGTCTTACTTGTCCTTCCTCGACTTCTTTTCCCATTCACTCTACTTGTATATATCTTTTTAGCCAATCTTCACTCATCCATTCGTTCCATATGTCCAAGCCATCTTAGTGACCCTTTCTTAATTTTATTTATCACGCATTCATCCGCCTTACATTCCTTTCTCACTTCATCATTAGAATTATCATATATTGTTTTTCCGCACATTCTTCTTAGTGACCTCATTTCTACGGCATTTATACTTTCATCCTTCTTCTGCCAACTCAAAGCTTCACTTACATACATAAGGATCGGCACTAGAACTCCATTGTGCACTGCCATCTTTCCTCAGTCGATATATTTCTATCTGCGGTAATGATTTTGAGTGCACCATTTATTTTGTTTCCGGCTCCAACCCTTCTTCCGATATCCATTCTTTCATCAGTGTTATCAATCCGGCCCGCGACAGCTTATGACCAGTGTTATCAATCAGGCATGTGACTGTTCTGATAAGTTGGATAAAAAAACAGAATGATAACTCGGTTAGTGACAAGTACATTACGCAGAAAATATACGTATAGAAATGGCTACGTGACCTGCCCATTGCCATTTTAGAGTCGCCACCCGATGGATGATGTCAGTGACCTTTGTTTTTTCTCTCACCGTATCGTTTCTGACTCTGTCTCTTAGGCTTATTCCTAACATGGCTCTTTCCAGGGCTCTTTCGGTCACTCGTAGTTTCTCGGCACTTTGTTTGGACAATGTTACAGTTTCAAGACCATAAGTACCAACTGGCAGAACGCAGGCATCGTAGACTTTTCGTTTCAGGTTGATCGGTATTTTCCGGTTTTTATGGATATAACCCATGTTTCCGAAAGCTGCCCAGCTTAGTCCGATTCTTTTTAGCTCTGCGGTTTGGTTATTTCGGCCCAAATCCCTCCAAATCCCTGCCAAAATCCCTCCAAACAAATAATATATATGGAATTCAAATATTAGAAGATTATTCTGTTTGTAGCGAATTTGCTACACCATGAAATGAAGGGTTAATCGTATCAAAGACCGGCTGCACCACTATGCAAAAAATCTTTAATTTGATTTTAGCAGTTCGAAAATAATTGGACAGGTCGTGCAACGTAGAATTCGAAATAAGATTTACGGTTCGTCGAATGTTGCGAAATTCGGAAGCAATTGCGAACAGATTAAGCAATTTTCTTTACAACGAGTAATAGTTTTCTCAAATTTTCAAGATCACTTCTGCGAATATTCGAAACAAGAATTTCAAGGTGATCGCCTAAATTATCGCACGCCGTACAGATTTCACACGTCTTGTTTTTGTACTCATTTTTATTACTAGCATTAAAACTGTAAAATGCAAATACTAAAGATGGAAGTCTTTGAGGTTAGTTATTTTGTTTAATTAAATATTATCGTTTTATCGTAGACAAGACATTAAGTTATAATGACTATGTAGGTATATCAACTGACTTACATTTAAATATGGACCGTAACACACGTAAATTGAAAAAAAAAATCAACTGAATATTAATACCATACTTAATTTTTTTAATGTATTATATATAAATACATTTCTGCTAAATGCTTACAAATAATCTTAATAGATGGCGCTAGTGTAGATTGACCTACAAACAGTGAAGTTATTAAAAAAATAGTAGCATTATACAAGTTCCAAAAATTTATCAAACGTGGTGTCGTAAGAAGGGAGAAATGAGGAATGTTGTTAATATAAAGCGATCGTTTAACCCAACCAATGACAGGTCATAAGTCCTGTAAACGCCTCGACTACCATATTCTGTTTCAAAAAAAATTTACATCTTCGTCTCTATTGAGATACAATTAATCCTAACTAACTAACTAACTAACCATCACGCCGTCTCCCCGAAAGGGTAGGCAGAAAGAATGGACTGACACACTTTAACCGATACGGCACTCCATCCTTCTCTTTTCGCCCCGCGGGAGACGCGGTGTGATGGGTTGCGAACCTCATCGCCACCAATAGGCATCTCCCGACAATTAATCCTTAAAAATGATTAACCCACAATGGGTAAAAATCCAGTATTTGTCTACAAGTATATGTTTACATTCAAAAACAAATATTTTTCATGTTTCATATCTGCTTTTTTATAAAAGGTAAATGAATCTTTGGTATTAATATTAGTGAAATGATGTCGCAATCACACGTCGATTTTGCCGACTTCTAACATGACCGATCTTTATAATTTGATTAGCTTTCTTCTATATTCGCCTTCACTTTGTGTTGTGGATTCATATTTGTATTACAGCACTTTATTTCACTTAACACAGACATGTTTCGGTTATAATATAACCATTAACAATGTAAAATTGTGTACATTGATAAAGGTTATTTTATAACCGAAACATGTCTGAGTTAAGTGAAATAATGTGTTGTAATACCAAGTGTAATTGTATTTATTCAAATTTTATTATTAAATTAACTTGACCATGCCAAGTTTTTCTCGGTCCCCCACGACTCCGTAATTCATTTACATCGTTAGCGTATGTCTATGGCAAGTTCTGAATTTCATCTCTTTAATTTTCCTTCTTTTCTTATTAAGCTTGATAAATACGAAAAGGGTTTCGCCTGAATAGCCGAGTTCTTCCTGCATTATTAAAATATCTTCCTCGGTATACCTTCCAATGCGGTTGTAGCTGGGTCTGCCGCACAAGAATACTCGAGAGATGGCCGCGAATTAATAATCTCGGCACGAGTTGCCTTTTCTTGGAAAATTTTCTTTTTAGTAACAATTTTTGGAATTTCAGTTTTGAATTATATAATACAGTAGACTCCCGATTTTCCGGGATGGATGGTGAAAAAATATATCCCGTATAATTAATTTCTCGGTTAATTCGAAAACATGAAAAAAAAATGTAATGCGCTTACGTATATCTACTTGCTTAGAGACGCACGTAATGACAACGACACAATTTTTGACTGGTGGAAACTTTGGCACTATCCAATGTTCCGAAGGTCCCGGGTTCGATTCCCGGCGATGAAAGTGTGATTGCCACCATGTCTTTATTCTGTTGTAGAATTCACGTGACAATAAAATATAGGCGATTGATTAGCTACCTATCACATGTCATGAGAATCAATCAATGACGACCTTCGTGGCAGAGTGGTTACGAGCTCTGACTTCCATGCCGAAGGTCTTGTGCTCGATTATCGGCGATGGCAGTGTGATTGTCACACTGTCTTTGGTCTGGTATAGAATTCACGTGACAATAAAATGGCGACAGATTGGCTACCTATCACATGTCACGAGAATCAATATAATAGCTAAAAAAATAAAATTTGTATACAGTAATTGGGTCCAAACGACCTGTTGTGTACATTAAAAAAAAATACAATATGAGAGCTAGAAACAAATGGTATACAGTAATTGGATTCAAACGATCTGTTGTATACATAAAATATATAAAGCAAATAATAATAAATAAATCGATAAAAAACTGTTGTACAGTAGAACCTCGATTATCCGGATTTTCGACAATCCGGATTGGTCAAAAAAAAAAAAAACTAAAGTAAGTAGGTACGTGTTGAAATGCGTTTTATGCATTTGTTTCAACAATAAGGCCCAACCAGTAAAATATTGGTCAGTAGTCGTTGGTCATCGGATGTTTGTTTCTTGAAAAATTGATCACAATTTAAATTGTATTTATTGATTGGCTGTATTTTTATTATATTTCAAATATAAACAACAACAAACAAAACAAAACCATCACGCCGTTTCCCCGCAGGGGTAGGCAGAGAGAATGGACCGCCACACTACTCTATCCTGGCACACCTCTCTAGCTTCCTCCACATTCATACATCGAGTCATACACGTACGTCGATTCTTCCGGCTTCTGACATGACCAACTTTTAATATTTGATTAATTTGGTCATGCCATGTTTTCCTCGGTCTACCTCGACTCCTTACTCCATTTACATTGTTAACGTATACTTTTTTAACCATTCTTTCTTCACCCATGCGCTCCATATGTCCGAACCAACGAAGCGAACCTTTCATAATTTTGTTCATAATACCTTCTTTCGCTCTACACTCTTTCCTAATATCAGCATTTGAGATTCTGTCGTACATCGTTCTACCGCACATACGTCTTAGGGACCTCATCTCTACCGCATTTATTCTGCTCTCATCTTTCTTCTGCCAGTTCCATGCTTCGCTTCCATACATAAGGGTTGGAACCAGAACTCCATTGTGAACGGCCATTTTCGCTTTCATTGATAAATTCTTGTTTCCAATAACTACTTTTAAAGCTCCATTCACTTTGTTACCCGCACCAACCCTTCTTTCAATATCACTGTCCGTTCGGCCATCCGCTGTGAACATGCTACCTAAATACACAAATTCGCTCACCTGTTCCAAGTTCTCTTCATTTACACTTATATTACAAACTGTCATTTGCTCTTCCCTTTCAAAAACTAACACCTTTGACTTTCCGACATTCATCATTAAATCGTTCGACTTGCATACCTCATACATTCTCGACACCAAGACTTGTAATTCGTCCGCACTATCCGCAACGAGAACGGCGTCGTCCGCGTAAAGCAGACAGTTTACAGACAGATCACTCATCTTAGCACCAGCATTTATACCTTTAAGTTCTTTCATACACTTGTCCATATACAGATTGAACAACCAAGGGGACATCACGCAGCCCTGCTTAACACCCTTCGTGATATCAAACCAGGGCGTGATGTCCCCATTTACCCTAACACTGGCAGTGCTCCCTTCGTAGAGAGAAGCAACCGCCCGTATCAGTTTTGTGCTCACTCCGTATTCGGACAAGATTGACCACAGTTTTTCTCTGTTCACTCGATCATAGGCTTTTTGCAAATCGACAAACGCACAGAAAAGCTTACGGTTTTTGGCCATAAACTTCTCCGCAAGCGTTCGAAGTGCAAAAATCTGATCCATACAACCTCTTCCGGTCATAAAAGCGCCTTGCACATCCCATACTCTTTCAGGAAAAATATATATATATATATATATATATAATTATACTATATTATACTATATTTCAAATATATTTGAAGTTAATGACTGAAATGAAATAAATCGTTACTGTACGCAAACACGAACATATGTAGTACAGTACGAGTATATTAATATATGGTGAGTACATATTCATGACATGTTTATTGTGGTGAATTGTCGTATTTGGATAATTCCCATTGAAGATTTCCGCATACGCGTGCACAAGTACTCGCGTCAGTACACACGTGAGAATTGTTTAAATTGCCTTTTCAATATGGAGGGAACGTATTTTAGAATTAATACAAAACTTTGCAGTCGGCTGCAGTAAGTTGTAATAAAATGCAGCTATACTTTATATTCAGGAGAAAAATAATTATTTATTGTTTCTTGAACAATGACGTACAAAATAAATAATAAGAATGATAACGTATGTTTTTAAAAGTTTTATGGTAATTTTTTCTCTTACTCCTTAATTTAAATAACTAAATAACCATCAATTCGTTTCTCCAAAGGGGTAAGCAGAAATAATGTACCGCCACACTGTTCTTTCCTGACATACGTCTCTCGCTTCATGCATCGTGTCATGCACGCACGTCGATTTCTCTGACTCCTCACGTGGCCGACATTCAATATTAGATTTATTTGATCGTGCCATGTTTTCCTCAGTTTTCCTGTATTTCTGGTACATCGTTAATATATATAATATATATATATATATATTATATATATATATATATATATATATATATATATATAACCTCATATATATATGTAACTATATATATATATATATATGTATGTATATATATGTATATATATATATATATATATATGTATATGTATATATCATATATGTATAATATATATATGCTATGCTATATATATATATATATATATATATATATATATATATATATATATATATATATATATATATATATATATATATATATATATATATATATATATATATATATATATATATATATATATATATATATATATATATATATATATATATATATATATATATATATATATATATATATATATATATATATATATATATATATCATATATATATATATATATATATATATATATATATATATATATATATATATATATATATATATATATATATATATATATATATAATATATATATATTTTTTTATCGTTCTTTCTTCATTCATTCTTTCAATGTGTCCGAGATCCTTTCTTTATTTTGTTCATGACACTTTCATTCGCAACGCATTCACTTCTTTCGACACTATCATACACAGAGTATCCACACATTCGTCTAAGAGATATCATTTCTACTACATTTATTCTACTTTTATCGTTATTTTGCCAGTTCCATGCTTAACTTCCATACATAAGGATCGGTACAATAACACCATTATGCAAAGTCATTTTAGTTTTTTTGGATAAGCTTTTATTTTTTAATTTTCGCTTACTTAATTTTTATATTGCCCTGATGAAGCTTGGGTCCAAGCGAAACCAGTTGGTATCAATTATGATAATAACCATACTGTGGTTTAATACAAAGTATTTTTTTATTTTATATCCATAAGTTTAAAATATCTAACAAAGGGAGTTATTAATATAAAAAATTTATATGTTAATTATTTATATTATATAACATTTGTTATAATTAAAATATATTCAATTTTATGTTTTTTTTGTTGTATAATATACATATTTTTAATAATCCTATACTATAGTTCTGATTTGTTAAATGTGTTTTGTGTGTATTGGTGTATTATCAAGCACTCCTCCTTAACAAGAAATGAATAAAAAATTAAATATATGAATAATGTTTAATTTGTATGAAACAAATACTATCAAAGTTACATTAAAATGATTTTTCTGTTTTCAGCGTACGCTCCTATTAAAATTAACATTTTGCCAAAAGGAGAATGCTTTAAGTGCTGCCCAATCAATGACGAAAAGGATATTAGATACCTGCTCTACACAAGGTAAATAAGAATATATTACAAATATTTTTATAATATCGCATTAAAAAAATAGTTCAAAAAGTATGCATCGGCCGGGAATCGAACCCGGGCCGCCCGCGTGGCAGGCGAGCATTCTACCACTGAACCACCGATGCTACGAGAGCGGTGGCACTTTTATGATATTAAAGCTATTAATAAATTAATTGCATGGAATTTGAAATGTAGGCACTTTTTTATATATTGCTAATAATATTTGTATTTTTAGAGATAACCCCACCGACGCAGAACAACTATATTCGAATAGACGACTCTCAAGCGATACAAATTTGAACACAACGCGTCCCACGATAGTTTATCTGCACGGATTCACAGAGGTCGCTCCCGGGCAGAGTGGTTCGGATCTCAGAGATGGTAAATTTTATTTTATTTTTGTGTAGAAAATTATTAATACACACAACAAAAAATTTGTGTGTTCCAATTCCATGAATAAAAATAAACATATAATTTTGTATTTAATTAAAGTTACAATTTTAGTATACATATCGATACTAAGATGGCAAATTATTTTTTTATTTTAATTTTAAGAAATGATTTTTGTGTACATATCGAAAGTGAGATGGCAATATACCGTAGAATTTTTTTTATTCATTCTACAAAACTATCAGAATATTGTAATATAACAAACTAACTAACTAACCAACACGCCGTTTCTCTTAAGGGGTATGCAGAATTAATGGACAGCCGCACTATTCTGTCCTGACACATTTCTCTCGCTTTCTCTACATTCATACATCGTGTCATCCACGCACGTCGTTTTCTCCGACTCTTCACGTCACCGACATTTAATATTAGATTGATTTGATCATACCAAGTTTTTTTCACCTTCCTCTATTTCTAGCTCCGTTTCTGCTTCCTCTATTCTGTCTTCATTCATTCTTTCCATGAGTCCAAACCATCTTAATGACCCTTTCATTATTTTGTTCATAGCACTTTCATTCGCACCACATTCACACTCTTATATTTGCATTTGACACTCTCATATACAGATTTAACACACATACGTCTTAGAGTTTCGTAAAATTCGTAATAAAAAATAAAAATAAATTGATTATAAGTCATTTAAAATAATGTAAAAATAAATAAATAATAACTGATTTAAAATAATGTATTGTTGTTAAATATCATACACATAGCTTTCAAGCAATGTAAATAAATGTACTGAATGGATCGAAGTTTGGCGGTCCCTTGGCGTGTTGAGTCCGGCCATGGCACGAGTACAATGTATTATATTTATACCCGCTGTAGATGAGAAATAATTGTTATAGAGGTGCATACAGCAACCGTAAAAATATGCTAGCGAGTATTAAAACTAAACCCAATCGATCGAAAACTACACACTAGTACATTTTCTATTATAACATAGCTAAATGTATTGCTGGATTATAAGAATTCTTGAGAAGTGTTCACATAAGGGTACGGCCACACTGAAATGTTTCGGTTGGTGCTTCGCTTGCTGTCTGTTCGAAAATGACAGAGACAGATTAAACATCGTTGTCGGCATTGCAACTTAATTTATATTAATAATAATATGATAAATTGGATAATTAAAACGAATAAAAACGTATATTATATTTTATAGAATGACATGTTTCGCCTGTCTAAGACAGTATCAAATGTAAGGAAAAATTAAAGGCGTTGCTGTTTATATACACAAGTTAAAGGAGCAGAATATGGTAATTAAGGTAATTTACGTGGCCCAATTGTTGAAAACAATTTACAGATAAACATTTTTGACAAAAATTCACGGATAAACCGCAGAATACATTAAAGTATTAGTTAAAACTAGTTAAATTTAAGAATACAATGTTTACACGAGTAATGACTACTAAATGATGTTATATAAATCAGAAAAATATTTCAGTCTTCAAAATCAAGTGTTTCCTGGGAAAACGTATTTTAACAATTATTTACAAATAGTAAAACTAATTTTACAAACTTAAAATATAATAATGATCCTAAGTATGTGTTACCATGATAAGTTTACATAAAATGTAATAAAACTTCTAGAAAACATACGTTTTTATTCGAATTAATTATTTAATATGGATCATTGTTCAAGAAGCAATATATACGTAGAAATTTTCTTTTCAGGTTTAATTTGGTTTCAAACATACGTATATTGACGATTTTTTATGAATTAAAACACTTTAAACAAATAATTATTTGTATTTAAAAAAAATAATAATAATCGTAATAACGAAACCCTGAGGAAGCTTGGGTACAAGCGAAACTAGTCGGCAATTAAAATAACCGCAGTGGTGAAAAACAAAGTACAGTGTTTTTATTTTATTTTACATTTAATAATAAATAAAAAATTAAATGTCTAACCACAAAGTGAATGCTTCATACGAAAATTTAATTAAAACACTGTTTTTTAACTTTTGAGTTTATTTTTCTCGACATGTTTCGAAGGCTTACACCTTTTTACATCATTCGCAAAAAAATCATTATGGAATTCCACAGTGTTAACGCCTAAAGTTTTACTAAAATTAAAAAAAAAACGTAAACTATTATAGCACGAGTATATGTAGCATTCAAAAAGTTTATACACTCTGAGCTGTGAATAAATAAACAGGCTAAAATTTCCCCTGCAACATCAAGCCTAGCATTTTACAGCGTGGATTTTAAAATATGAATTTTTGATTTCCAGCATATCTCTCCACCGGAGATTACAACGTCATACTCGTCGATTGGGGCGCCCTCATTGCCCTGCCTTGGTGAGCCAATCTTGTATAATTTTCGTATTTAATCAAATCGGCAAAATTCTAATAACTTGTACATTCAAAATGAATAAGAACAATGTTAAAATTAAGACAGCGGTTAAATATGCAAGTGTGTAAGCCGCAAATATTAACGGAAGATTAACGATGGCTTAGTTTGTTTGTTAATTGGAATTGAGATTATTTTCTTCCTAAATATAAAATTTATCTATGTAACAATAAATACAATATGTAACATATTAGCTAATGGTGTCTTGTGTTGCCCTAAATAAATTGTAAAAAAAAAGCTGATATCAGTTAAAATGTTCAAAGTTTAAAAACTACAAGTATTTATTTATTTATTTAATTAACTATTTATAATTTATATTCCTATACTAACTTAAAAACTATTACCATTAATTTCAGGAACATACATTTTTTTAATCGTTGGCGCCTCACTTGACTTGACTTGACTTGACACATATACATATACAAATAAATAGGAAATCCCATCACCAATCACAAACGATACAGAGATGCTTATGTGTAGTATTTGTTCTTGAAATAATTTAAAATAAATGGCTAAACAAGCTATGATCTCACGATTTGAATTGATTCATGACAAGACAAAATAATATTATATATTTAGAATAAAATTGGCAATATTACGTAATAAGCATGTATTATATACTCGTTGGCTTGTTATATAACATATTTCTGTTATTGGCTTCTCAAGGATACGCCAGAATAATACAGACATTTGTAAGTAATTGATCAATTAAAATAGCCGATTCAAATGCAATCAACTGACCAGGATGTACGTTCTTAAATACACGTTTTGATATTCTCAACAATATATTCATAGTTCGAGTTTATATTGAGTAAAGTTTATTACTATTGTAAATTAAGTGTTCTACCATATAAGATAATCTAATGATTTTACTGATATATCTTAATGGATGTTCATTTTAAATAATAATTAAGCAAAATAATTTATTGAATAACTATTATTGAATATATATTTTTTTCAAAACTAACTCACTAACTAACCATCACGCCGTCTCCCCGAAAGGTTAGGCAGAAAGAATGTACTGCCACACTTTAACCGATGCGGCACTCCATCCTTTAACCGATGCGGCACTCCACTCCATCCTTTTAAATTATTTTTATGTCAAACTGGAGATCAGGAGATCACAAAATTCACCTACGCGCAAAATGCCTAACTTCAATTCACTGATTTGTCGGTAAAACAGTTTTCTGTTAAACCCACGTGGTTTCCAAAATATACATTATAGATGGTTTTGACGTATTGACAACAACGTCTCCCTAACGTTGACTATCACCCTTCATAGTGATGACCTGGGGAAATATATCCAGAGTGGTATCCCCTTGCCTTCTCTGGAGGATTTTCTCTCGGGGTTACTTTCCCTTAGCTGGGTGTATCCAGTTTTATGGCGCTGGAAGCTCGCCATTGTTATTGTTTACACCACTCATTTCAAAAATATTAAGAAAATCTTCGGCTGGTTATCTTGATGCACTGTGCTGAGTGTTTTTTTTAGTTATTTGTTATTATATTTTAATATGAAAATGTCATGTTAAGGTACATATCGGCAGTGCGTAATACAGCTCACGCCGGGCACGTGCTGGCACGATTCGTGCGGTGGCTAGACGCGCTTGGGGTGCCAGCCAATTCCTTGCACGTGATAGGCTTCTCTCTGGGCGCGGAAGCTGCGGGTCTGGCGGGCAAGGAGCTAGCTGCCGGTGGCCTACGCATTGGCAGGATTACGGGTGAGACATTTTTACCTCTTGAGAAGTAAGATATTAATGACATTTTAAAATATCGTTTGTTTAGTTGGTGAATGCATTGAAGTGAAGCGTGGAACTGGTAGAAGAAAGACGAAAGCAGAATAAATGCGGTTGAGATGAGATCCCTTAGACATATGTGCGATAAACAGATGTACGACAGAATTTCAAATGCTGATATAAGGAAGGAATGTAGAGCGGAAGAAACTATTATGAACATTATTATGAAAGGCTCAATGTGTTGATTTGGATATATGGAACACGTGAATGAAGGAAGAATAGTTAAGAAAGTATAGATTAACGATGTAAATGGAGTACGGAGTCGTGGGAGACCGAGACCGTGTTCACTTCTTCGACTGATAGGCGGTTTTATACACAACTAAAAAATCTTAAGTGATTTAGGTCTGTTCGTCCCCGATAATAATCTTAAAAAAAGAGGCCACATATTGTTTTATTTACCACGATGCAGAGTCAACCTGCCAATGGTTATGAGGTCGACGTATTTTGTGATAGTGTAGCTGACCTGTCTTTGTCATTGTTATATTTGTGTGTTCATCGTATTATTTCATTACGTCTTATTTACTATTGTGTCTTAAATATTATGTATCGTTGGTATATTAGAATGTACTCGTAGTTCTGTGATGCTTTTGATATTATATATTTAAAAAAAATTAATTAAATCAAATGAAAACCGGCACTGGAGGTATCCACCTCACATGATTTAGGTAACCGAGTATTTCCTAATGAAAACCACGCTATGTCTTTGTCCCGGAGTCTTGATATTCCCAAATGAAAAACATTTTGAATTGCCAAAATGAAATGTTCCAGATGTTCAGTTTAGACAGAATTGCAAATTAGGGACCTGGCATTTCTTCTCGTGACCTTTCCTGGAGCCAAATGTCACACAAATACAATGGCCATTCTTCAGTTTTGAAAGGTCTGCACGAAAACCTAAATGGTTTATACGAGCACGTTCGCTACAAAACATTCTTTTTTAAGGTTAATAATATTAGAAAGATTGTATTGCCTTAATATAAATATATGCAAATACTCACCGTCGCAGGTGTTTTTAGTATTAAATATAAAATTTACATTAAGCATAATAATATGTAAATATTTCATTTACGCAAGTCTATGATGTGACTGTTAAAAACATACATCTTCTTCTTCCTTGTCGTAGACCAGTGATTCCCAAAGTGGTTTATATAGACCCCCAGGGGTCCACGATAACTTCCAAGGGGTCTACGACAGTTGCACACAAAATTGGGGGTCCATGAGATGTGAATGTGGGTCCACGAGATACTTCAACTAAATTGAAGCCGAATATTGAAACGCAATACGAATATCAAAATCATTGGCAGCCTTTTTTTTAGCTCAATTGGGGAAAATCGGACGCTGGAAATCGTTGGCGACCTTTATTTAGCTCGAAGCGATTTCCGGTTAG